>OX375877.1:99660076-100398916 GCA_947359465.1 Metellina segmentata
AAAACCTTGGTAGTTCAAACCCCCCGTTCATCCGAGTTTGGTTAATCCGAACCATCTGTTTTTAAAAATTGTGAAACAAAATACAATAAATCAGTGACAGCATATATTACAATTATTGAAATAAAAAGCATCATTGGTCATTCAGATGCACATATATTCAGATTTTTAGACTATCATTAAACTAAAAAGAATAGAAAAATAGTCACCAGAATTTCATGAACTATAATGGTTCTTCAAAAACATATTATAAGTTAAACATAAAAAAATCAAGTGAATAAAATTTTCACTTTTGTCGTGCATTTACATATATTTCCGTGTATAAGCCGAGAATTTTTGGAACTTTTCCTATAGCTGAAGTGTGGGGGGGGGGGGAGTTCGCCTTATATACGGATCCGCTAATTTCGCAAAAAAACGAAGATACATTTTCGTTAGCCGGACGCAAGCGATAAATCGCTAACTATCGCCAAATATAGCACACAAAATAATAATTGAATACGGTAATTAATTAACAATTGTTGGAAAGGGAACATTTTTTGATACAGCTGTTGGATTCGGATCTCCGTCCGGTGTCAGCAACTTCGAATTCTTTACGAGCGATTAACGATTTTTATAGCAACTTCAACGGGTGTTTTGAAAGCAACCCTACTCTTTTACTTCGTGCCATCCGACTCGGATCTGAATCCCACAGCTGTTCCAATTTTTAAAGTCTTTTAACTTACGTTTTGAATGCAGTCTTTAAGCAAAAAGAGAAAAATAAGTCATAAATCCTTCAAATTCCGTGTCTGAATCCGAGTTTTGGAATAGTGTGAAGAATCGATTGATTCTTCCAATTAAACAGTTAACATGACACCTGGCTATCTGGACTTAGGCCTAACTGGCGCCTACGTAAGCTTGCAAACGGAGACCTGTTCCCCCCTTTCGGAAGAGGTACAGAGGGAGCGTCGCCGACTGTCCAGCGAATGACCGTACTGCTGATACGTCACGAAGGCTCTCAGCCAATTCGGACGAGGCGCCGACCCGAGAACTTGAATTTGGAGGAGAAAAGAAAGACGATTTGACTTTTCGACGTTGTACTGACGGTTGAGCAGAGACGGAACAGCGGTTCCTGGTTTTTTGCGTACTTGTGGAGAGCGAAAGAGCGAGCGCTCACTCCAACATTTTCGTGAGGATATCTATCCTATTAAGAGGATTGGGAACAACCTGTTCCAAATTGCTTGAACATTGGGAACATCCTGTTCCAAAATTGCTGTGACATTCAGGAACATCCAGTTCTAAACTGATTGAATTTTGGGAACATCCTGTTCCAAAACTGCAATGTAATTCAGGAACATTCGGTTCCAAACTGCTTCAAATTCGGGAACATCCTGTTCCGAACGTCCGTCGTACTCCATCCGAATCCTGTCCCTGAACTTTAAACAATTTTTAAATAACTTCATTAATCTAGAATAAACAAAACTCTATGCTGTAAGAAATCTAGTGATTGATTTGCTACCCTGTTAGATTCAGTTCTTTACAATAGTTCGTAAAATTCGGCTGCCCTCATTGGGATATCCTGATGCGTATCATCAGTTCCAATGCCCTTTTCGTACTAGAATTTATATGTTCTTCATACACAAAATCGTCATCGCTGCAAAGGGTCAATGAGCCCGCTCCCCCTTTTGAAACTTTACGTTCCGCACTTGTTTTAGGCTACAAGGCGAAGAAAAGTGGCGCTGATAAAACAAATTCCCAAGCCCCAGCCGCTCCCCTTGACCATTGTTGAACTGATCATCTGTCAGTCACCCAGTCAGACGTCCGGCATCAGGTGTGGGACACTGGGAAAGATCATTAGCGGTCATCTTTGTAATTGCCTGGAAAGGGGGCGAATAGACAATCAGTACGCTCGTTATTGCACATCTTTACTGCCAAGTTAAATCTTAGCAACCAGTTGATGAGTTCAATCTCATTTAGACCCTACCCGAGTTTCTTTTTAGAGCCATAATGAATCCCCTCCCCCTTTTGAATCCTAATGTCCCGTATATCATTACCTGTCAATCACCCCGTCGGATATGAGGAGCTGGACACTGGGGGAAATCATTAGCAGGTTAAAACTATCATCATTGGCGAGTGGCGTTTTACTTTACAGCGATTTGATTGGAAAATTTTCCACCCGTGTTACCTTCTTGGCGACATTTACGCCCTCATGGCTTTATGTTTGAACGTCACAAAAAAAAAATTTTATTAATCTTTATTTCGGCTTATATACAGGTTTTGAATTTTGGGTACATTTTTGAAGTAAAAACGCACCCTCGGCTTATATTCGGAAATATACGGTATTTATATTATGAGTGTAAAAATAATTTTTATTTTATATAACCTCGTTTAAATAGCCATAAAGCTTAAAACTCCGATTGCTCTTCATTAACAAATTTGACTATCTTTTATGATGAACTGAATGGGGGGTTTAACCTCTAACTCCCCCTGGTTACAGCCATCAACTAATGTACCATTGTTTCATTGATTACATTTATTTATTACACAAGTAAAACATTAATTAAAATTAAGTTATGAATAGTTTGAGTGGTTATTAATATAGGATTAATTTGCGAAAAACTCATTATACACAGTCCAGTCACAATGTGACCACCTGTCAAAAGCCAGAATAACCACCTTTGGCAGAGCGGACCGCTGCGAGACGTGCAGGAAGAGAGTCAATTAGGTTTCTGAAGGTGTTCACTGGGATGTTGAGCAATGTCGACTCCAGTGCCGTGGCCAGCTGCGCTAGATTATGCGGTTGAGGATCCATGGCGCATATATATATATATATATATATATATATATATATATATATATATATATATATTAGCAAAATTTTTCTCAACTGTATGGGGGAGAGGTTAAACTCCCTACCCCCTGACGGCTATGTTTATTACCCAAGTAAAACATTAATTGAAATTAAATTAATTAAAATTAAGTTATGAATAGTGTGAGGATTCATTGATGAAGGCCATCCATCGATCCTTTCAATACGAAATCTAAACCCCCGACGGTGTTCGCCGAGAGGCACAGGTGCGAACCACTGCGGACAATGGAGAGTCGCCAGTCTGTCTGGACTGTTGCCAGTAAAACTACAAAGGAAATGTAGTTCTACCCCGCCTTTATGGATTACTGTCATCAGCTTGGGTTGAAACAGCCGAGAGGGTTAGACGAACCGACGCTAGATACGAGGCCAATGACAGACCCAACGGAGTGACAACTTAGCCAACCAGGACCAATCGAGGACCAGCTCCGCCCAGCGGCCGGAGCGAGCCAAAATCCAAGCCGAGGAATCGGGAGAAGAAAAAATATCAGTTTTTGACTTGATCTCATCCTGAGGTGCGTCGTACTCAGAGACCCAAATAGGTCGACCAATTTCTTCTCTTTGGAGAAGTCATTTTTGGAGTTTGGTGTGACCTCGCCCTACTCAGAAGCCTTGAGAGGCTGAATACTAAAGTCCCCGCGACTTTATTTAGAAGGAACGTCCTAGAGTTCCTGGTGTAGACCGTCACCAGACGTCTATAGTGAGATCCTGTGTGGATCTGTGTTGCCGACGAAGTGATCTCCTCCCGAGATAAAATCGTACGAGCGTAGTGCCGTTATACTACCCTAGAACCGTTCTTCGGTGTAGACTTTTCTTCTGCTGTAGACTTTTCTGCTGTTAGATTAGAATTGAGTTGAGACAACCTGTCCAATCTAATTATTATAGACCTATGTATAATTTCAGAGTCTTGTATATAACATACCATTAATTAATCAAGAAAACTGTAAATAAAAATTCTTATATTAATTAAGCTAGACTGTTCTCTGTAGATTCTTCATCTGCTCGCTAGCCAGAGAATTCAATACAATAGTTTGAGTTGGACAATAGTTTGAGTCTGGTTCGGTTGGGATAATAAAGAATTAATTTGTGAAAAACTCGTATCTTTATACATTGGGGTTTGAACCCCCCCCCCCTAGTTACGACTATGACTAGAATTGCGCCAAAAAAAAAACCGCCCAGGCATTTCCCACTGCTATAAATGTAGACTTAACCTGTACCAAATTACCTAATGCTGATGAAGCGTTGCCTCTGACCCTGGTCTGGTGGATAAGGTGTTAGCCCCTACATCGTAAGGTTTCTGGTTCGAATTAGGGTTGCGACATCGATGTTGATGTTCGGAAAACATCGATGTTTTATATAAACATCGATGGATTGCAGCCGATGTTTTTTTAACATCGATGTTTATACTTGTCGATGGTTTTACGTTGTCAATGTTTTATTAAAAATAGAAAGAGTAAAATTATAAAAATTTGAAAAATAACCATGTAGAATAATTTTTATACTCGGTAAAATTGAACAATGTGACAGTCATATTTTCATTCTCCTACCAAGAGATGGCGCCCGAACTCGAGGCCGAATCCTCCTGCATTCTGATTTTGGATAAGTATAACTTTGCATCCAGGTTCTAAAATGATAATAGCGAATTTCCTTTTGAAATATAGTGATAGTTTGTCGAAAATTTAATCATAAATACTTTATTTTGGGAGTCTTTGGTCGCACGTGTCATTGCGTAAAAATGTATTCGCATGTTAGTCTTTAGACCAAAGGTGTTAAAACTCTAGTTTGGAACTTTTGAAACCCGAAGTTTTTATTTGTTGATCGTAGTTTCATGCTACACATTTTCATTTTATTAAGCAAATTTATAGACATACGTGTAGCTGGAATATTATTCGATTTAACTGTTATTATGATTGATGATTAGTGGTGAAATTAATCATGTTATTCAATAGCACTGTTCTTGTGATTGCTGGTTAATTGATTAAAAATGTAATTAATTAGAGCTAACTTTATCAATTTTATATCCCTTTTTGAAAACAAGAGAAACAAAACCTATTTTCTTTGGTGATGTATTTAAGTATTGCAGTAATTTAACTTTAGAAAGCATTGTTAGTTATTGTGCAATTTTCGTAAATTCTAAGATTTAGTTTATTGTGTGTCATAATGTGTTCATCATCCGCCTTCAACGAAAACGAAAGTGTACTTCAAAGTAAAACTTTACATTTGAAGTGGGTGATACATATTAATCTGTGTGTGCTACCTTGAATCAGTCGATTCAAATCTCATCGCATCTGTGTGTGTGCTATCTTGAATCAGTCGATTCAAATCTCATCGCATCTGTGTGTGCTATCTTGAATCAGTCGATTCAAATCTCCTCGCATCTGTGTGTGCGCTATCGAGAATCGGTCGATTCCATTGCTCCACGTATCGTCGGCTCTGTCTGTGTGTACTACCGTGAATCCGTCCACTCCAGTGCTACGAACTTTCTTGCACCCGATTGTGAAGAAAAGTTCAAACATGGCGTTCCTCGGTAAAGCCCGTAAGGAAGATCTTATCATTCTCGCCAATGAGGTTGGAGAGAAGGTCACTCCGGATTCAAAGATGATAGATCTAAAGAATTTAATACTAGCAAGCCCAAACTATGAGCCGGATTATGTGAAAGAATTGTTGAACACCATTGTATCCCAAAGAATCGAAGAAGCTGAACAAAGAAAACTTCAGCTCGACAGCGAAGAACGAATAAGAAAAGAAGAAATGGACTTTGAACTGAAAAAACTGCAACTTCAAAATGAATCTTTCAATTCAACTGGTTATGTATCTTCACGTCCGAAAATAGAGTTCCTCTCCATGATTCCTAGGTTTGATCCAGTAGACAATGATATCAGCTTATATTTAACCCTATTTGAGCGCCAAGCTCAGGCCGCAGACGTTCCGAAGGAATTTTGGGCCTCAAATTTACTGCGTCTGTTACCCTACGAAATAGCACAGCTCGTTGCCAGAGAAGAAGTAGAGGTATCCCAGGATTTTGAAAAAGTGAAGAGCCTTCTACTGAAAAGGTACAAACTTACAGCTGAGAAATTCAGACAGCTGTTCTCCAAACATAGTAAGTCGTCTACTGCTACCTGGAAAGACTTTGCATATGAAGTCAAGAACTATTTTCAAGGATGGATCAGTGGTTTAGATATTTCCACTTTTGACCAGCTGAAGGAATTGATCATCTCGGATCAAATCAAGCGTCGAGTTCCCCCCGAAGTGCGCGAGCACTTCATAGACGAATGGAGTCAACTCAACAATGTTGAAGAATTAACTAGCAAGTTAGATGATTATGATGCAGTTCGAATCAAGAGAGATGTCCCTCTCTTCCACTCTCGCAGAGTAACTGATAACAGATCACATCTCATGCCAAACCAGAAAAGGTATCCTGAACATAAAACAAAATTCTCGGATAAGCGCAAACCTGATAGAATGGAAAATCGATCAACTTTAACTTGTTATGGCTGTGGAAAGCCAGGATACATAAAGGCCAAGTGTCCATCGTGTACGCCCAGTACACCTAGAGAGGAATTCAGTTCCAATAGTATAACTCTGTATACTATCCATGTTTCTGCAGCACCAACAGCTTTGTTAGATATCCGCATAGGAGATATCCATGGAAGAGTTTGTGCCGATACTGGTGCCACTCGCTCCATTGCTGGTGAAATAATGTTCAACCTGCTTCGGAAACGAGGAGTTGATTTCCAAAAACTTGAAGTTACAATGGCTTTAGCAGACGGCAGTCGATCTACCGTAGAAGCTCTCACCGCCACGGTGCCCATTAATATAGAAGGAAGAACTGTGTCCATTGATATGCTGGCTCTACCAGAAGCAAGGGGTAACAGAACCCTCTTAGGTACCGACTTTTTGGAAAAGACTGGTATTGTGCTAGACCTAAGGAACAAAAGATGGTATTTTGGCGACGAGCCTAATTACAAAATTTATTTCAAGGAAGACCTTGATGTAGATTCGCTACAGACTGCTGAGAGCTTAATAGCAAACTCTTTCCACCTTCGTGATGATGAAGGTACACCATTGACCCCAGAGCAAAGAAAGATGATGAGCTCCCTGCTCGGAAAGTTTGACACTATCTTCAAACCAGGGGGAGACCCTACCCCTTATGCGGAACACCACATAAACACTGAAAAACATCCTCCAGTTTCTGTACCTCCTTACAGAATGTCGCCTATAAAAAAGGAACTTTTAAAGAAAGAAATAGAAGACCTCCTGGAAAAAGATGTGATTGAAGAATGCGAGTCGGCCTATGGTGCTCCTGTGGTTTTGATCCCAAAGCCTGATAATACAGTGCGTTTGTGTATTGACTACCGCAAACTAAATGAAATAACAGTTCCTGATTCGTATCCGCTCCCTAGAATGGATGACCTACTACAAAGTGCAAAACATACGACATTTATGTCAACCATTGATTTAAAGGCAGGATATCACCAGATCAACGTGCATCCTGCTGATAGAGATAAAACTGCGTTTGTCTGTCCTTTTGGAACATTCAGATTCAAGAGAATGCCTTTTGGTCTCCGAAATGCTCCTGCCACGTTCCAGAGACTTATGGACATGTTCTGTCGAAATTTGCCTGCCATCGCATATCTGGATGACATCATTGTGTTATCTCCCACTTTTGATCAACACCTCCTTGACCTTGAGCAAGTTTTCCTAAAACTAGAAAACTATAAGCTCCGAGCCAATCGCAGCAAATGCCATTTTGCTTGTTCTCAAGTAAAATATCTTGGACTGTGGATTACTTCCCGTGGAATTGAAGTAGACCCTGAGAAAGTATCAGCTGTTCAGAAAATCCCATCTCCGAAAAATGTGAAACAGATACAATCCTTTTTACAAACCTGCTCCTGGTATCGAAAATTCATACCTAACTTCTCGGAAATTGCTCGCCCTCTGAGTAACCTTACAAAGAAAAAATCCGTTTGGACATGGACTGAACATGAACAAAATGCCTTCACCTCCCTAAAGAAGTGCCTGGTCTCACCTCCCATTTTGAGTCAAGCTGACTTTACAAAACCTTTTGTACTTAGAACAGATGCTAGCAACTATGCCCTTGGGGCAGTCCTTCTTCAAGGTCCTGACAAGGAAGAACATCCAATAGAATATGCCAGCAGACTCTTAACCCCTGCGGAAGGAAATTATTCTACTACCGAGCGGGAAGCCCTTGCAGTCGTGTGGGCATTGAACAAATTTAGAGGTTATATAGAAGGTTCGAAAATTACTGTAGCATCTGACCACCAACCCCTCAAATGGCTAATGAAATTAAAATCACCCTCGGGAAGGTTAGCCCGTTGGGCATTACAATTGCAATCCTTTAACCTAACTTTAGAGTACATACCTGGGAAATCAAATGTAGTAGCAGACATGCTGTCTCGCGTGGACTATGATCAAGAAATACCTTTCTGTGAAGAGAATGCTGTTTCTGTAGACTTCCCTGCAAGATCACCCAACGAGATAAGGAATGAACAGCTAAAGGATGAAGATCTCAGAAAAATCATCCATTGCTTCGAGGATGATGATAAAGGCGTTGACCATTACAATTGGTTAGAAAGAGGATATCTCATGAATCAGGGTGTACTCTATAGATATTCCCATGACTCTGAAAATGAAGAGAGTCAGTTGGTGGTTCCTTCCCATGAAAGGGATAAAATCCTGAAAAAACACCATGATTCCCCTGCTGCAGGACACTATGGTTCAGATGGAACTTACCATAGGATAGCAAAACGCTATTTCTGGACCGGTATGAGGAAGTTCATCACCAACTATGTCAAAGACTGCCTTGACTGCGCCCGATTCAAAGCCTCAAACCAAAAACCTGCTGGCTTGCTGCAAACTCCAATTCAGGCACAAAGATTCGAAACTATAGCAATAGATCTCTTCGGCCCTCTCCCAGAGAGCAAAGATAAGAAAAAATGGATTTTTATTATTGAAGACGTTGCCACTAGGTGGGTAGAACTCTTTGCCCTGCCAAATGCGACTGCAAGAGAATGTGCAACGGTGCTGATGGAAGAAGTCTTCCTTAGATATGGATTACCTCGAAGGATTATCAGCGACAACGGTACCCAGTTTGTCTCTGCTGTGATGCAACAACTGTGTTACCTTCTGGAGATTCACCAATCATTTATTCCTGTGTACCACCCACAAGCAAATCCCGTCGAAAGAAAAATCGTGATCTCAAACCACGTCTTGCCATCCTGGTTGAAGACAAACACGACTCTTGGAGTGAAAAACTTCACTCCATCAGATTTGCCATGAACACTGCCAAGTGTATCTCGACGGGTCAAACTGCTGCCTTCCTAACTTTTGGAAGAGAACTCCGCACAGTCGACGACGTTCAAAATGACCTACGAAGTGTTATCTTAAAAGATACATTTGTACCAGAAATTACACCGTATCTAAAAAGATTCTCCAAGTTTATGTCTGAGGCAAAAGAAGTAGCTGAAATGAAACAAGACTTACGAAAATAATATGGTGATAGAAAGCGACGGAGTGCTCCTCATTACCTACCGGGTGACAAAGTGTACGTCACTACTCACCACTTGAGTAACGCTGCAAAGGGGCAGACCTCCAAGTTTATGCCGAAAAGAGATGGTCCCTACATCATACTCGCACAGAAATCACCCACTTCTTATGTAATCGCCAACCCAGACCATCCAAATGAACCTATGGGAACATACCACACGTCGACACTAAAAGTGTACACACAGGACGAAAGTGTGACACCATTGCACCCCCTGAGAAAACGTGGAAGGCCACGAAAAGCTGAAACTTCTGGTTCCTTACCGAGACGGTCTGAAAGACGTCGGAACCAGAGGGGGAGTCTGTGACAGTCATATTTTCATTCTCCTACCAAGAGATGGCGCCAAGAGCACCACAAGTACTTTGCTAGTTGAAGCGAGGCTACGAGGCACTTCTCTTAACCGCTCTCGTGATGACTGTGGTTGTCTAATTCACTGGCGTTCGCCATTTTGTATGCGAGATATTTCCTACCCTTTTGATCAAGTTGATCCTATGTAACAATATTTTAATTTTCCATACTTAAGTAAATAAACCTTATTATTTAAATTCAAACTGGCCCTTCTTTCTTTTAATCGTTTTCCCTAAAACCCATAAAAAACTGAGCTAGCCAAGGGAGACGGTTAAAACATACTTTTAGAAAAAAGTAGCCAAGGGTTGAAGGGTCTGAAAAGTAGGGATGCGATATGATGTCAATGTTTTCAAAACATCGATGTTTCATTAAAACATTGCTGTATTTACCATCGATTTATTGGAACCAATGTTTTTTAACATCGATGTTTTTACGTTGTCGACGTTTTATTTTTGAATGAAAAAAGCACCATAGTAAAAATTAAGAAAAATAGGGCAACTAAGTATTTGTGCCACACCTGTCCCATCAGAAAGAGTTTTTTTACCTAACTGGTGAAAAGAAAAGTCGTCTTTAGGTGGAGAAAGTTAACAAACTTCTTTTTTACCAACTGTAAATAACAAATATTGGGGCCTATTATAATTATAGGTCTCAATACTTTTTATTTACAGTAAATAAAGAATAAGTTTGATGTGTTTTCCCAACGTAAGTTGATAAATAATTAATAATGACTAACAATAATTATTGTTATGTACCTACCTAATTATACTTATAGTTAGTAGTATCTATGTCAAATTGCTGTAAATATTATTTTCTTTTATATTATTGAATTTGAAAATAAAAGACGTGAATTTTTCGTATTAATTTTTTATACTCTGATTTGTCAGTTAAAAAAAAGTCTTATTTATAAATTAATAAACACGGCAAACGATAAATTTTAATAAAAACGATACCCCCCCCCGCCTCCCGGCGAACGTTATGTTTGAGATTGCTAAACTAGTTTTAAGAAATGGATGGAAAAGTTTAAGTAAAGTAATTTAAATAAACAGTAGTTTAATACATAATTTTCCGAATCAAAAATTCAATAATTCGTATTAATAATAAGTTTATGCGATAGTTAAAAGTTTTATACATCGATGTTTAAAACATACATGTTTTTTGGGCAATGTATTATCAACATCGATGTTTTAATTTTCATGTCGATGTCGCATCCCCAGTTCGAATCCGGGTCAGTGCATGGGTATTTTTAAGCGTATGGTGTAGAGGCTGCTGGTGCACCTTAAATCTGTCGTAGCCGAAAGTCCTCTCATTGAATTGATGTGGAAGCTTGGAGACCAGTGTGTCAGCTCATAGTCCGAGAGCTGATGACGATTTTTGGGAAGGTACTTTAGGCACTATGAAATTTTAAAATAGTAGAAATTCAATGTTAGTTGAATAGGGAATCGAGGGTCGGGAACGCCGTTTGCGGTTATTTCGCTACTGCGCAGCATAGGATATTTGCAAAAAATTCATCTCACCGAGTATCCTTTAGGCACTTAGAAATTTTTTTAATCTCTTATTTTAGCATTTATAGAATTCAGAAATAAGAATCCCAGACTGCTTGGACGGTTTTAAAGTACAACCCGACTGCCCTGAATTTGTATTATAATCTACGCAAAAAATATTCTTTAGGCACTCTGCAATTTTTATAGCATGTTTATTAATTACTATTGAAAATATGTGCAAAAAGCCAGACGAATGCGGCGGTTTTAAATAATAACCCGACGCAAATAAAGATTTTACCTAAGTATCCGCAGCTGCCGGGGAACTGGCTACCCTAGAAGGCAGTGCCTTGGCTCGCCGGTCTGTGATTGATTGCGGAGGAACCACGTGACTCGAGTTTGATGGGCAGCTGGGGCTACATACCAAGCATTTTGGAGGAGTTTATTTATTTATTTTTTTCACACAAATGTGACCACGCTGAAAATTATTTTGAGCTCATTGCAATACTGATTTTAGAGGTTTTTTAAACACGGTTTTATTATTAACATTTTAAGTATAAACATATGCACATGTGTATTTAACTATGTATGTATACATAGTAATAATAATTAATTACTATAGTGATCATAATTGTTTTTAGTAGCTACGTATTTTATAGGTTAGATAAAATTATATTTTTATAGTTAGATAAAATTATATTTTTATAGGTTATATATCATTAATGTACAATGGAATCAAAAACGTTGAGTTGTGTAATTTGTAAAAAAAAAACAATAATCTACTATGATAAAAGGTGCCTGTATGTGTGTGGACTGTTCTGACGAATCTATGGCACCTACAATTATGAGACTTGGCACACAGACAGTCCGAATTTTTTTGAAATTTTTCTATACAGGGTGGTCCCGAATTCATGGTACAAACTTTAATGGTAGGTACAGGACATTGTAACAATGATTTATTGTATAGGAATGTATAGTCGCAAGTGACGCGGTGAGGCGAAAACAGGGGAAATAAAAGGAAAGAGAAATGGAGTGATCGGTTGGTATCATTGCCGGTAGAGGGCAGTAGATGTCTAGTCGCTGTTGAACATCGACTTTTTGATTGGCCCATACTTACTACCCACGCGGCTCACTGGCGGAAGCTATCTTATTTTTCTGAAAGAAGTGTTACCACAACTGCTGCATGATGTTCCGATCGCCATTCGTAACCGCATGTGGTTTCAGCACGATGGGGCGCCAGCACACTTCAGCATTGATGTACGGAATTAACTGAATGCCACGTTTGGTACTCGATGGATTGGGCGTGGTGGACCAGTCCCTTGGCCACCCCGATCTCCCGATTTATCGAGCCTCGATTACTTTTTATGGGGACATCTAAAGCATCTTGTTTATGAGACTCCAGTTGACTCAGATGAGGATCTCGTCGCTCGCTTATCTGTAGCTGCTGCAGGTGTGCGTGAAATACCAGGCATCTTTGAACGTGTACGCCAATCGCTCCACCGACGCTGTCAAGCATGTATCGATACTGGTGGACGCAATTTTGAACAATTACTGTAAACATGACACTTGTCAACAACGCTTTCAATAAAATCTTTGTTTTTCCTTTCGGCCGTTATTTCCCCTGTTTTCGCCTCACCGCGTCACTTGCGACTATACATTCCTATACAATAAATCATTGTTACAATGTCCTGTACCTACCATTAAAGTTTGTACCATGAATTCGGGACCACCCTGTATATCTCGCTCGAATTTTAAAATTTAATCTAGAACATTTTAAAATGAATTTATTAGTTTTTTTCACCATACTTTCTTCTGTTCCGGAGAAAGAAGAAGGACCACGATTTTGATATTTCGCCATACCCACTGACGTCAGCATTTGGAACCATTTATTTCACCTTCCATTTTTCTTTTGCTCCGAAATGTGACGTCACTCGTACCTCGGAAAAAAGACGGAACTGCCAAGTTTTCCGATTCTAGCGTGTTTTATCAAATGGGCACACAAGTAATGGTAACTTTTACCACTTGGTCGGCATATATATTCCTAATATACATACATACACACATAGTTATACAGGGTGTTTCAGTGAACCGTTTCAGAACTTCTAAGAGGGGCAGGGTACATCCTGACGAACCAAAATCATATACCAATGGGCAGTCAGAAATGCTTTCCTGACGCGGTAGATGGCGTTGTGCGAAAATCCCGAGCTTTCGTGTAGGGAATCTTCATTTCGCACAAGAACGCCAAGTTAGTAGGATGGATGATTACACGATCGCAGAGTTAGCCGATATGCATTTGGCGTACGGGGCTGAAAATTGTAGTGGGCCAGCCGCAGAGCGTTTGTATGCGGAACGATATCCGACGAGGCGTATCCCCAGTCATAATTTCTTTGCAAGACTGCACCAGAGGTTAGCTGAGACAGGTTCATTAGAAAGAGCTGACAGGGACTGGGTAAGAACAGCACAAGTCGAACAGAATGTGCTGCAGCATGTACAGAGGAATCCAAGAACGAGTACACGAAGTGTAGCAAACGCAGTCGGGGTTTCCCATTGCAGCGTCTGGAGGATTCTCCGAGAAGAAGACATGCATCCGTTTCACGTGCAGCGTGTCCAGACACAGCAACCGGAGGATTATGCACCTCTTATTGCTTTCGCACAGTGGTACCTTGGAAAATGTGCTACAAATCCCCTTTTTCCTGCTGAAGTGTTGTTTTCCGATGAGGCATCCTTCACAAGGGAAGGAATTTTCAACACGCATAACGACCATATCTGGGCGGTCGAGAACTCGCATGCAATACGACGTCGTGCAGCACAGAATCGATTTTCGGTCAATGTATGGGCCGGTATTATGGGAGATCACCTCATCGGACCTTACCTGTTACCGTCTCGTCTAACCGGACCTAACTACTTGCTCTTTCTGCAGCAAGTATTGCCACAACTTTTGAGAGATGAACAGATTTCTGCATCGACGCAACAGACAATGTGGTTCCAACACGATGGAGCCCCTGCCGATTATAGCGGAGATGTTCGTAACTACCTGGATGTCACATTTGGTCAGCAGTGGATCGGACGTGGTGGTCCCGTGCGTTGGCCTGCTCGGTCACCCGACCTATCATGTCTTGATTTTTATTTCTGGGGTCATCTGAAATCGCTAGTTTATGACACCCCTGTTGACAATGTTGAGGAGCTGGTTGCAAGAATTGCAGTAGCTGCCAGAGAAATTCGAGATATGCCTGGAGTATTCCAGAATGTTCGGATGTCCATGCGTCGGAGATATGAGCAGGGCCGCCCATAAGGGGGGACAAACCCGACAAATGTCGGGGGGCCCGGACGTTTGAGGGGCCCGTGGCCCCAAGGTTTGTTCAAGAAATGATCTGCCTCATTTTAGGGCTATTTTCCGAATTTGACAAAAAAATTGAACAGAAAATATGCATTATTTTCAAGATTTTAAAAGGGCCCCGTCAAGGTGGTCTCACATTTTCAGCAGTCCGGTTAACTACAACAATCCTTTCGATAGGAAGAAGACTGGTTAGGTGACAAATTCCGAGACAAGAGATAAGAGCCCCTTCTCACTCAGTGGGGGATTGGGTCTGAGCTTCCTGGAAAACCTGAATTCCTGGAGTTATAGGGTTGTTTCGCTAATTTTCTACCCGCAACCGTGGTGGTTCGACCGTTCTCTCACATCGACGATTGACCAAAACGAGCGTGCGTCTTTGTGAAAAACTACCTGACGTTTTACAGGCCCTTCAAGATGTAAAAAATCAGTGAAGTTTATCGCAAGAGGAAACGGCAAAAATAAATGGATTCCTCAATTATTTTTCAAAATTTGACTATCGGTATATACTTCTGTTATGGGTATAGATGCAGAATTTTCCAAAAAAAGAGGACGAAAAAGGAACCTTTTCTTTGACGAAGCCACCGAAAGAGAAATGTCTGAAGTATTAGAAATCAGACAAAATTCAAAAGTTCAGTTTTTGATATAGTAATCAATAAAATAGTTTCTCAGTCAGAATCAAGGGTATGAGCAAATGAAAAACATATGTAATACATTCAAAGCCATATTAAAAATAAATTTTAATTCTAGTGACAACAACAACGCACTTAAAAAATTAGTTGAAAGCTATCCAGATGATTTAAGCCACAATGTACAAGACCGTTCACGAAGTTACTTTTTCACATTCAGCTAAGTTAGAAAATATAAAGATCTTCCACTCTACCTTTTAAATATCTATAGATTAAAATTGCAATCTATTTTCCCAGAACTTTGCATAGCCTTAAGAAATTTTATTTCCCTTCCCATCACTGTGGCTTCTGGTGAAAGAGGATTCACTAAACTATCTATAATCGAAAATCATTTACGATCTACTTTGGGCCAAGAAAATTAGAATCATCATGGAATGTTTTCAATTGAGCATGAACTGGCGTCCAAAATGAGCTTCATTGATAAATTCATTAATGCGAAGAATAGATTTACTGCTCTCTCCTCAGTACTGCAAAAGTTTTCTGAGTTTTGACTAGTATTCAGCTTCTAAGATATGATTTTTGCATGGGTGTTTCTCTTACAATATCTATCTATAGAGATATTTATTAGATAGTTTTCTGATTGTACTTCATTGTCCTTATTGAAGTCCTGCTAGATCGCAAAATGGCCACACTTCGGGCTTTAGGCGTAACATATACATATTTTCCTTAATTACTTAACAGTTCATTATTAATTTACTGTGTGTTTGCTTGTACATTTCTGAAGTTGAGTATTTGTAAATATATGGATACTTGGAAAAATGAAAACTTCCTACAAAAAGAAAAAACTTAGGGGTCCGCGTGAAAATTTTGTCGGGGGGCCCGGGAAATTTACGGGCGGCCATGATATGAGGCGTGCATTGTAGCCCGTGGAGGAAACTTCGAACACTTATTTTAATCCATGTACCTTTTGCTTCTTTTCATGTATTATTAAAACGATTTCTCACTTACGGTCTCTTTTCTTTACGGTGCTTCTGTGTACAACACCGCTTCAGGAAAGCATTTCCGACCCCACATTGCTATATGATTTCGAGTTGTCAGGATGTACCCTACCCCTCTTAGAAGTTCTGAAACGGTTCACTGAAACACCCTGTATATATTATATCGGACGGTAGAATCACTTTAGCAAATTTCAAGCCTTTTTTGCTGAATTTTCAAAATGTTTTTGCTCTGTGCAAGTCTTTCTTGATTAAAAATAATCACTTTATCAATATTGTTTTTTTTTGTTTTGTTTTTTTTACAAATTTCACAACTCACAGTTTTTTGGTTCCATTGTACATTAATGATATATAACCTATAAAATACGTAGTCACTAAAAACAATTATGATCGCTATAATAATTAACTGTTATTACTATGTGTATACATAGTTATATACACATGTGCATATGTTAATGCTTAAAGTGTTAATAGCAAAACCGTATTTAAAAAACCTTAAAAAAATTACAATGAGCTCAAAATAATTTTCAGCGTGGTCACATTTGCGTGAAAAAAAATAAACTCATACAAAATGCTTTGTAAAACCCGGTGCACACATCTGGTTTTTCAACGTGCTATGCCACTGCGGTATCCTAGCCCAACTATGCACACATAACCGTGAAATGACGCACAAATTCATTTCGCGCCATTTGCGATAAATATTCTACCGTAGGAAACGTATTTATTTCGCTTACTTGGTGTAAAAAATGTATATTTTGTAACAAAATATAGACGTTAATGGATACAACCATTTATAAATTATTATTTATGTCACACTTGTTTATGAAAACAAGCTACTTCAGAACGAAGACTCCTGTGCGGTGCCGTGGGGAACTGCGGTACAAATTTCACGCAAGTAGGACGTGCGTCGCCCCAGCGGCGCTGGAGGCATGTGTGCACTGCTCCATTGGATCTAATGTATCTCAGACTGCACTTGCGTTGCGGTAGCGGCACCGCACGTTGAAAAACCGGATGTGTGCATCGGGCCTAAGTAGCCCAAGCTGCCCCATCAAACTCGAGTCACGTGGTTCAAATGCAATCAATCACAGACCGGCGAGCCAAGGCACTGCCTTCTATGGTAGCCAGTTCCCCGGCAGCTGCCGATACTTATGTAAAATCTTTATTTGCGTCGGGTTATTATTTAAAACCGTTGTATTCGTCTGACTTTTTGCACATATTTTCAATAGTAATTAATAAACATGCTATAAAAATTTCAGAGTGCCTAAAGAATAGTTTTTGCGTAGATTATAATACAAATTCAGGGCAGTCGGGTTGTACTTTAAAGCCGTCTAAACAGTCTGGGAATCTTATTTCTGTATTCTATAAATGCTAAAAAAAGAGATTAAAACAATTTCTAAGTACCTAAAGGATACTCGGTGGGATGAATTTTTTGCAAATATCCTATGCTGCGCAGTAGCGAAATAACCGCAAACGGCGTTCCCGACCCTCGATTCCCTATTCAACTAACATTGAATTTCTACTATTTTACAATTTCATAGTGCCTAAAGTACCTTCCCAAAAATCGTCATCAGCTCTCGGACTATGAGCTGACACAATGTTCTCCAAGCTTCCACTATCAGGTTTAGCCTCGTCATATTACCGTGGTTCAAAATTACGTGGTGGTGTCCTCGGATTTATTTCCCTTGGGGGATTGATCTCGGCCCGTCGTCAATTGCCCGTTGTGTTGCTCCAGTACGACATTAAAGGAAATAGTTATCTATCTACCTTCCTGTTAGGACTCTATTTTTTTATTATTAATGCATCGCAAGGAGAAATGGGCGAATAGAAGAACGTCGATGGTCTCCATATGGTATTTAGATCTCATCTAACCGTATTGAGAGAAATGCATTGAAGATATTTTGAAGACACCTATAGGAAATTGGTTGAGAGAGAATACCTTGCGAGACTCATTCAAAAAATACGACTAAAAAATCCTTTTTTGTTTGAGAACACCACTGTTTCCTTCCCTACTTCCCTATCGGAAGTAGGAGCCGTTTATGAGATGTTTCCACGGACGCATGTTCTCTTCTGCGCATCTCTTCTGTGCTCTCTTCTGCGCATGCGCCCCGTTTGACAGTGCTAGCGTCTGTTCCGTTTGAAAGCAAGAAGCATCGTTGGTGTTAAGAAGTGAGAGGGCAATCGTTCTGTTGTCCATTCTGGAGATGTGTACTGCTTCGTTTCTTATCTGTGAATAAAAGTTGTGTTTCGTCAAGAAATTTCATTTGATTGTTATATAGCTGGCCTGATCAGTATGCAATAATTGAATGATAATTTTTGAGGCCTTTACTTAATCGCTATCAACACAATCTTCTACGGATTAATTTAATTGAATCGATATCTAACACTTAGGGCTCCACATTTGCAGAATCGGCTCCTGCTCCGTTTATTCTAAACTTATTTATTTCTATTAGCGTTCGAAGGAGAGGCTGGTTGACACCTACGGCCTATTGATACATGAATTAAAACATTGTTTGCATAATCTTGTACAATTCTGTGTTCGAGTTATCTGTCGATGAAACGGTCAAGGCCTCAGTCCCATCTGCAGAGGTGGAATTGACGTCACAACATGCCCAGATGAGTTAATATTAATTGTTTTCTACAAGGAGACTCATGTGCGGCGACCGTGCGGCGCCGTGGGGAACTGTGGTACAAATTGCACACAAGTTGGACGAGTGGCATCGGAGGTATGTGTGCACGACTCCATTGGATTTCGCCCCGGAGCACACATATGGTTTTTCAACGTGCGGCGCCGCTGTCGCAACGCAAGTGCGGTCTGATATACATTCGTCGATCCAATGGAGTAGTGCACACATGCTTCTTGCGCCGCTGCTACGACGCACGTCCAACTTGCGTGCAATTTGTACCGCAGTTCCCCACGGCGCCGTCGCCACACAAACGTCTCCATTCTGAAGTACCTTATTTTCATAAATAAATGGAATATAAGTAATAATTAATAAATGGTTGCATCCAGTAACGTCTATTTTGTTACAAAATATCCTTTTTTGGTACACCAAGTAAGCGAAATAAACACTTTTTCTTAGATAGAATATTTATCGCAAATGGCGCGAAATGAGTTCGTGCGTCATTTCACGGCTATGTGTGGATAGTTGGGCTTCGGTGCTTCACGTTGAAAAACCGGATGTGTGCACCGGGCCTTAATGTATCTCAGACCGCACTTGCGTTGCCGCAGCGGCGCTGCACGTTGAAAAATCTGATGTGTACACTGGGCCTTAATGTATCTCAGATCTCACTTGCTTTGCCGCAGCGGCGCCGCACGTTGAAAAACCGGATGTGTCCACCGGGCCTAAGGTCGATGGTAAAGGTCACTATACTATATGAGTTTAATCCACAGGGTCCTGTCACATTGAAAGGTTACCATTGCTCACTCTACATTTGACGTGAATAGGGTCTAAGGACATGCATGGGGGATCATCGTCAGAAACTTGCACTAGCTTCTGCGTAACATTTCGGTTCTGTTGGTGCAGATCGTGATTAACAGAAATTTAATGTGTTAATGTGTGTAAAAATTTTATGTGTGTGAAATTTAATTTTAAAGCGCAACATTACGGGGCAGATCGTGATGGGAAAGGTTGCCGTTGTCGAGAAATTAGTGCTTAGGTGCTTCCTCTGATGAGGAAATTTCTGTCGATCACGATCTGCACCAACAGCATCGAAATATGACACAGAAGCTAGTGAAAGTGACTATGTGTCCATGATTTCACTATGAAGCAAAAAATATACCACACTAAAGTTCAATTGCGGCATAGGAAACGTAAATAGGTTAAAGAGCATCTAAAAAGACGTACAGATATTAGAACCTGATCTATCCCTTTCGGAGGTAGTGTTAATTTAATTTAGAGTAATTTTCCTGATTTCTGAAAATGAATGTAAAAATTGCACGAGTATGTTCTAAAGTTTTGTTTTCATTCAGAGCTTGGCAATTGCTAGTAACGTGCGGTTACATGACATTCAACTTTTGACGTGAAAGTGTAAGACAATACGACTTTATTTCATGATTCTAGATTCTAGAGATGCTAGCTCCGATTTCCCGACGTCTTTTATACACAAGAAATGTAAGAATCATAAAATAAGAACTGGACAAAATAGAATAAAATACTCTTAAGATCTTGTAAAATAAATCCTCTCTAAGAGTGATCTCCAGTAAAGGAAAATAAAATATGCTCCAGTGTCTCCTTTTCTATTAAACAAAAAGGTATTTGTACATAATGGAGCCTACGGAAATAAGCTTGAGCGACTATGTGATACATCTTTTCAATAACCTGTTGTGTTGTTCCATTAATTACAATACTTACCTACCATTTTGGTCTTAGAAGCAAAAGTGATACCAGTCGAGAAGGATCTCCGTAAACTAGACAAGAAAGATAGTATAATTGAGTACATCATCGACTGAAATGGTCATAATATTATACATGCATCGATCCTTGAAACAGCTTTATGGAATTTCAAAGTGGTTCATAGCAATTACTGGTAATTTTTAAAGTAATGTGTGGTTAAATGTGATTTAACTGCAAATTTTGACTTAAAAGTGTTATATTTGGTGTAAAATATCGATTAAATTGTTTCTATTTAATTATATCAATAATTTTAGGAGCTTTCTGGGACTGTGAAGTGGTTTGTGGAGCCAATGAAGTCTTCGAGCATCAAACCATAGATGAAAGCGTCTCTCCTGACCATCCGCTTTAATAAGAAGCAGAAAACGAAAATGCAATTGAGTGACAGGATTGGTTTTGTGTCGTTAACCTGATGGGGGTATAGTGCGGCTCCGACGAGAAGGAAGTTGACCTTGGATCACTCGATTTTTTGAAAAAGATAAAGCTCGTTAGGAAAAGAGTGCCATACGCAAAAGCATGAATGGTGAAGTCTTTCAGCGATCCGTAATGTTTTCCCATCCACCAACGCGTTATGACTGCTATCGCTTTAGGCCCCGAACGAAGCAAAATCCCGTGCTAATGACGGCAATTGTGAAAGCCGGTTGTTGAGGTTACATAGTACAAATCAGTATTTTCCATGTGCAATGTAAAGTCTCGTTTTTTTAGTCTATTTCACACACATTGCAGTATTAATAAGTTAAAAAAATGCTTTTTGTTGAAAGGTGAGGTGTGTGTGTTTGAATATGTTTTTCATTTCTTGCATTAAAATGCATTGTAACGAATATATATATATATATATATATATATATATATATATATATATATATATATATATATATATATATATATATATATATATATATATATATATATATATATATATATACAGTATATGACAATTCCTTATAGTTTCCAATCCTGTTTTGTGATACCATTCTTAACTCTGAGTTCGACCTTTGGTTCAAAGGTGAAAGTGAACTGGGAAAATGGTGTCTCCTCGATGTATGAAGTGTTTTCTATATTGTGTACATAAATGAGTGCTGAAACTAACAGTTTATGTAAATAAATACCCAAGTGCCAATAAAAATGATAAAAACATGAAACTACTATGAAATCATAGTGGATTGATCTGTTTGAATAAATATCTACTAAAAAATATTTACTCTATCAATTTTTTCAATATAAAATAAACCACAATCATTAAACAGAAATCACTTTCGGTAGTAATAAAAGATCAATTTTTAAAACAGATAAGATAAGAGCTACTTTGATATTCTAATATTTTTAAATAACACAAGGGGAGCAAATATGTAATGGTCATCTCATCACAAATATGTTTAGGAGTTTTAAACACTGTAAGGATGTGTTAGATAATTTTTGACAAAAACTATTTATTAGATATAAGGAAATATACACCTGATTTAAATATTTTCTATTGATCAATGGAATTCATTTTATCTCAATTATCATCAATTTTTTATTTTAAGGACTAAATTTTATAAAATTTAGTTCGGTTATTAACACAAGCACTGGTGTGAAATACAAATGTACTTTTTTTCTATGTTTTTAAATTTATTTCACGATTTTGTGGCATATATTAATAATATTTTTTGTAAAAATTCATAACGGAAACTTTCGAATTTCGAAGTATATTATTCATTTTTGTAATTTTATATTGTTAATTTTATAATTTAATTACAAGAATAACAATGTAAAAAAGAAATTCTTTGTTTTATTAAAATAATGGTGCTCCTAAATGTACTGTTGAAAACGTATTTTTGAACGATAACAGAACATTTCTTAGTCTGAAACAATCACAACTTTATGAACTTTGAAAGAGATGAGACGTATAAACTTTTTGCGGAATATATTTACTGCGAACTGTATAGAATTCATCATATCAAAGTATTTACAAGGCTCTACTAAGCTATCTTTTGGATCTCTTTAAGTAAGTACAATCTTAAAACATTAGCTTTTAAAAAAATATTTGATCTGAAATTTTTAATCTTCATAACTAGCATACAGTGAGGTAAGCAGGTGATGCATTTTCTTCCGCCGCTATACAGTTGATTAAGATTCTTTAAAATGTTTTAAACATAAAACTTCCACTAAAAGTAAGTGCTGAACCCTGGTATAAATTCCAGATCCATTACTTTAAATACTTCGCGGTACAGCTTCAGTCTACGTTTATAGCGGTGGCAACAGACTTGGAGCTTCTTTTATTTTTGGCGCATTTCTAAAGTCTCCAAGGAAAGAATGATTTCAAATGAACCAATGAAAGCAAATGACCGTTTAAAGGATTTTGAAAGAACTTTCGAGAATATTCAAAATAAAAATGTAAACTTTCCGCTTGCCGAGGTTACCATAAAAACAGCAATAACCGTTATACAGATAGGTTGCCCATAACCTGGCACAACTCGCTACTAGAAGTGAACCAAAAAAAGCGCCAAGGCATGAAGCTGTACCTACTTCGAAATTTATGTTAAACCAAATACTCACTTGTTCCAGTAAATTTTAAAAAAAAATTTTACTTTGTCACACATTGCCAGATTTTTTGCGAATATGTTTGCACTCTTATTCATTTACATTTACCATTAATATAATTTCAAAAATGCTTTCCACTCCTATTTTATGGGGTTGCACTTGCCCCATAGGATAGGGCCTGTGCATACCATGGATCGGTTTCTTGTTTGCAATGTCATAATATTGTGAATGGGGCAAAAGTATATCCTTTAAGTCAAAATTTTATTTTCAAATTTACTAAAAAGGTATTTGATTATTACATAGTATTGAATTTGTAGAGATATTTAAACTATAAGAACCAATACTTTCGGGGATGGGGAGGCTTCTTAAGTACAGCTTTAGTCTACGTTTATAGCGGTGGCAACGGCCTTGGCGCATTTTTTTTTGGCACACTTCTAGTAGCGAGTTATGGTTTGTTAAGGCAACCCATCTGCATTTTGGTTGTTGCGGTTTTTATGGCAACCTCGATAAGCGGAAAGTTTAAATTTTCATATTGAATATTTTATAAAGTTCTTTCAAAATCCGTTTAACTGTCGTTTGATTTCATTGGTTCATTTGAAACAATTCTTTCCTTGGCAATTTAAGAAGTGCATGAAGCTTCATGTCTATCTCTTGAGCAAACTTCAGGTTCACAGTTTCGTTCTACATTTCTCTTTTTGTATGTAACATTTAATAATTTTACTTGTATTAAACAAGTGTATGACCCTATCCAAATTCACTGAACACAAAAAATATGGTGTCCTTATAGGTGTGTTACCTTCGATCAAATTATGTGTGTTTTATAGTAAAATTATCATGTGCATTTATACATAAATTTCTCTTCTTTTAGATCTTCAAAATGTTTTCAAAGGAGATTATCCCAACATTTATTTTAATAACCGTTTTGATCAATGGTTGGAATATCCTTTTCACTTCAAATATTTCAAGCCTCCTTTCTGAAATAGTAATAGTATATTTACTTATAAATTTGGCAAAACGAAAAACCACTGGACATAAAAAACGGAAGACAAACCAAAGGTCGACTGTAACAATTACCGCAGACAAGATCATCCAAACCAGTACAACAACCGATGATGCAGAGACGCAAACGGATTGCAAACAGCAAACACCTTATTCAACAACAGCTTCTCCAAGACAAGTTGCAACAACCGATGATACAGAGACGCAAACGGATTGCAAACAGCAAACACCTTATTCAACAACAGCTTCTCCAAGACAAGTTGCAACAACCGATGATACAGAGACGCAAACG
Organism: Metellina segmentata; assembly: GCA_947359465.1. Taxonomy (NCBI): domain Eukaryota; kingdom Metazoa; phylum Arthropoda; class Arachnida; order Araneae; family Tetragnathidae; genus Metellina; species Metellina segmentata. The sequence continues at coordinate 99,684,467 of OX375877.1, forward strand.
GATTGCAAACAGCAAGTACCTTATTCAACAACAGCCACTCCAAGTCCACTTCAAACTGAAGAAACGACATCAGTTCTAGCCCCATCCTCACCTACAACTTCAACAGACAGTCTTAAAATGGTGATCAATGAAAGTATTATCTTAATGGAAAAGGAATTGGAAAACTACTATCATTGCAATAGCGCAACACGAAACGACATCGAACCTGCACCCACCTATCCTCCACCCCGCTGCATATCGTCTGAATCAGAAATGCTTCAGTATATACGAGACTGGAATGACGCATCAGATAAAATATCTGGAAACACATACAGACATTCTGGACTTTCATCACCGCCATATCTGTCAGAAGAAGAATTTCAAGAACCATTTGAACCGGTAGTCAAGAAAAAGGGAATTGGAAGAAAAATCAAAAAGCAATTAACCAAGACGAAAATCGGCAAACTATTGAAACGGTAAGGGGAAACAAGTCTCTTCTGATTATCAGACTCTTTCTGTAACAATATATTTAATCTACGAAACGTTATTTTAACCCTCCTGGTGGTTGTGTGGAGATATGTCGTCCTTAGAAGAAAGTAGACCAAATATTGATCTCCCCGTCCTACAAAAATTAGGTATTACCTCGAGTTTGCAGGATAGGTCATCATTAGCCAAATTGGTTATGTCTAAATGGTCGAGGTATCGTCTCGAGCTCCCTTGGAGGGTAAATGTGAAATATCTGAAAATAAGCCGGAAAGCAAAAGCCCAGAATTGAAACGCCGATACAGCTACACTCTACGTTTATGAGTGATGGCAACGGCCTGGCGATTGTTTTGGTGCACTTCTAGTAGCGAGTTCCGATAAATTAAGGCAATCCATCTGTCGTTACGGTTGTTGTGGTTTTTATGGCAACCTCGGCAAACGGAAACTTTCAATTTCCATTTTGAATATTCTAGAAATCCGTTAAAGTCGTTTGATTTCATTGGTTCGTTTGAAATTTTTTCTTTGCTCCCATTGGTTAGTTTGATTTTAAAATATTCTTTGATTGCATTAGAGTGTGTGTCTGTATAATAAGAGTGGCGACATATGGGAAACACTTTCTGATTGACTTAGAGACCTTTTCTACCGCCCGAGGCGGTCTTTTCCTAGCTCCCGTAGACTTAACATGGGAACTTTTTCTGTGTTCGAGGAAAACGTGTGTACATTAAATAAAAAAGAAAATATAGCTTATTCATGTTCCATTTCGTGTTCTAGAATGTTTATTTATTATTATTTTAGTGTTTTGTCAGCATAAATTTGCAGACTTTTTAAGTAAATAGCTTTTTTTGAACAACGTGGTGTTTCCCGCAATCTAAGTTATCGCAATGTGTAATCCATCTCATCAATTACGCATGTAAATGAGTGTTTATATGATTTATTTTTCCGAATGAATCCATATTATAACAATCGTATGCTTTTTGTTCTCCTTGAAATGAAAAATTAATTCGCCCAGCAACCTTCTTTGAGACGATTCTGGTAGAAAAATGGCTGCCGCGCATGCGCATTGGGCCAAATTTGGTCCCTTGTCGCCACTTTTATTATATTGGCACTCTAGATTGCATTGATCCTTTTTACAAGTTTTGTTTTTTTGCCATTTTTGTTTTAATTATTTTTTTACGCAAGAGTTCTGACGTTATCAGGTTGTATTGTTTCTTGTTTTTTTTTTCTTTTATAAATATTTTTCTTTTCAACATGCCTACTGTGTTTAGTGTAATTGATCAGTTTCAGGGTATATATATATATATATATATATATATATATATATATACAATTGTGTTTTGTAATGTATTTAATTTTTGTTAATTAAAAAAATATTCTTTTCAAAACGTTTATAAATGTGTTTTCAAGCTTTCATTTTCCGTTGTGAAAAGAAAAATGTTTTTGAAAGAAAAAGATTTTTTTGAAATAAATATTTGTTTGGCGACTTTAGAAGTGCGCCAAAAAAAACGCCAAGGCCGTTTCCACCACTCATAAACGTAAAGTGCAGCTGTTCCTTCTAATTACAAAATATTTTAGATTAAAATTTATAAGTCGGGCTGAACACATTAAATCTTATTGTTACTGAAATGAGACCACCCGATATTACTCGGGTTACAATTAAAAAATTATTTATTTAAAGAAAATCACATTAAAGGTATCTATCTGGTGTAAAATTTTCCGCAGATTTCAAATCCGTTGAAATTTAACCTCTATCTTTCACGATCGCGAATATAGAAAACTTGAAACAGTCTTTGCCTGGACAAAGTTGAAATCGCTAGCAAGAAAGTTATACTAATCAACAACGTAAATCATAACACGCTAGGATCGGAAATCCGTAAAGAAGTGAACAACACAAAAGCTGTTTTTCTCCTTAACTTGGCCTGATTCCAAAGGCATTCGGATAAAAAACGTAGAATCTGTCCTTTATTCAATGTGGCGTCATAACTTGCCAAGTTCTAAGGGTAAAAACATGCACGATCCTTTTCTTTCTTCAACCTCGGAGCTATGACGTCAGATTTGCGAAAAGAAGAACATAGGGGGGGGGGGATAATAAATAAATTAAAAATATTCTAGATTAACGGACTGGACTCAAAATTCGCATACAAATAGTACTATATCATTATTGTAAGTGCCATAGACTCGTCAGGATACTGCATAAATACATAGAGACACACACAGAAACACTTCCTTTATTCCAAACTACCGGTAGAGATATAGTTCTTTGTATAAAAATTTACAATTCTAACATTAATTTAAACATTAAAAAAATTTATAACATTACTGCTTTAGAAATTAAAATTGCCCTAAATGCATAAATTGCCCTCACTTTCAATTGCTATTGAAATTTAGAACAGATAAATACCAAAACAAAAAATAAATACACTAATATTTAATATATTTTCGAAATTTCATTCTTTATTGCTATTATAATAATGAAAGCGATATATCTACAGGGAAAGGTTAATATTAAGTATTAAAACAAATCAGGGGTTTTTTGGTTTCTGTTAAAATGTGGTTTAGTAGCAAGGCGTAAAAATACAACGCCCAATTTCAGTCTACCAAAATGTATTGTTTCTCATGGTTAGTATTCGTTGCACTGCTGTTTGTACTACTTTATAGTAATTTTGTTTGGTGGTTAAATTGCAACGGTACTCGCCTAGCATTTAGTGGAATAGTGTTGAATTTGATAGATTCTATAACTAGCTGACTGAAGGTGTGATACCAGGAGAACTGTAATAAGGTCACAGGTATAGTTTCTTATGCGTGATCGTGCTGTGGAGGATTATAGCCGTTGGTTGTTGCCTATAGCAGTCCAGAGTGAGGGCAGGATCGTAGTTTTGAAGTGAGGAAGTGCTGTAACGAAGCGTGAACATGGGACAGTAGTTTAAGCAGTGTTTGTTATTAAAGAGGAATATGCATTGAATTAAAAATTGGATTGTTCTATGTCCATCCATTGCGTCAATTCTGGGCAACGCCTCTTCGTACACCAGAAATTTTTTGTAATCAGCCCTGCGACTAGCCATTATAACTTTATTGTACAAAAAATTACCTCATAATTGGGATTAGTGGTACTTCTATACATACTACTTTATTCTGAGCTGATTATTGCAGTTGTTCAATTCCTTACATCTGTGCATTATTAAACAATACAACTTAGTGGTATAAAACGAGGTGAAGTTTGAAAAAGCTCTCTTATTAAGCTTACATTACTTTAGAGTGGTGTGGAAATTTTGAAGAGTAGGCAAATAGCTCATGTATTGACCTCGTCATCTAACCGGGGTTCCAAATGACGGGGTGTTGTCCTCGGACCACCAAGAACCCAATGCGTTTCACAAGTGCCACGTTAACACTCCTAGTTGTTTATATTCGAGTAGAAAACTGCCCTGTAGTGCCAGTCTCTGGAGCAAAAACCTGTTAAAAACTATTTTCATTACTGGCCAATTAAAATTTTGTATTTCCTACTTGGATCTTCATTACTCCCTTGAAGAAATAGGTGAATTTTGTCTCGAAAAAATGACCTGGTCTTGGTAGAGATATCTCGTCGAAACAATTATAGGGTTAATTCAAATACCCTCTTAGCTACTTTTCGCATTTGGATTCGTCCACTGAAGCTTTGAATCATAACAAATGCTGTAATTTACACGTACGATTTCAACTATACTTAGAGAAAGCGAATGAGAATCATGATACGAATACTTTTACGAACCAAATTGATCGTAAGCATTTTTCAGCGTTAAAAAACGTTTTTATACTCAAGACACAAACTTGATTTAGAATTCCATCATGTCAGTTCAAAAACGAAGGATTTGGAGATGCCTCGGTACCTTGAATATATTCAATTTAAACCAAGTGATACTCTAAATTTGTAATAATTTACTCCTAAACAAACCATTGTTTAACTTTATTCATGTAATAATTGTATGCTGGTAAAAGATCGGTCAAAGATTAATGGAATATTACACTACTAGGTGGCCCGCCCCCTGCTCGCTAACGCTCGCCAACCCCCAGAGGATTGCTTCGCAGTCCTCATTGGTTCGCTGCGCGAACCGATGCTCGCTTCGCTCGCATCAATGAAGACATGTGTCCTAGCAGAAGGAATTGTTTATAAAATATGATATTCCAAAAAAATATTTTTCAAATCTAAATTTTATGCTGTTTTTCAGAAAAGATATTTACAGTACCTCTGAAATCAGAATTCAAATGGAAACTTTGAGCAAATTTTGACTCGAAATGTGAGCGTTGATTTGGAAATTGAAAACCCAGCATGTTGGTTGTGTGTACTTTTACCCAGCACTCGAGCCACCCACGCTTTTTCATTGAGTTTGTTGTCGAAAGTTGTAATGCAAGCGTCTTGTTGAACTATAATATTTTGCCCCGAAACGAACCTTTTTTTTCAAATGACCCTGAAAAGATCCTCCGTTTTCTTTGATTTCTATTATTCACTGCAACAGCTCTACTAAAATTCATTTTTTTTTTCAATAAAATTTCATCCGATAACGCTATAAATTCAATTGAAGCGCGAGGCTTTGGGATAAACAAAGAATCGTACGTTGCCAAAACGCGAAAACAAATAACGTCTTTTTTGCGTGCCACGTAAAAGAATTATATATATAGATATTTTATTGTATATGCATAGGATTCTGTACCACTAGAATTCCATACAGATCCAACTTACTAATTGCATGGTCTAAACCTATAAATTTAGAAACTGCTATATTGAAAGTAATTGTAAAATTGGGGATTTTCTGAAATTTGTTACAGCAAAAGTACTCAATAGTTTTGAATGCAAATTGATGAAAGAGATCCTTAAGGATACATACTTTATTAGTAGTTGTACTCTCACCTGATTATTATAATTCATTACGTTGTCAACGATGCATGCTATAATATGAGTCATTTCTGTTTCAGGAAGAAGCCTCAGACAGAAATAATAACAGAAAGGAGGAAAATCTAAATGCATATTTAAAACACCATTACATCAACAGGCAGAGCAGCAGTGTTTAATTCAATATCAAAGCGAAAATAATCAATACTTTAATTTTACTTCACTGCCAAATCTCTATGGTAATATTTTTTAAATTAATATGCTACTTTTATAACAACAACTCAATAGCCAAAGTTTTTAAAACAACACTTTAATTGTATTACTAAATCTCAATAGCAAAACTTTCTTAATCGGTATCCTGACATTACTACTATAATTCACAAGCAAAAAACTTTGCAAATCAATATTTCATATTTACTTTGCTGCAATTCAATAGACATAATATTAACTGTAGAATAATTATAACTTTTAAATAAATATTTAATTTTACTATTACAATTCTCATCAACAACTCAATGAAATGCTTCATTTTCACTTCAATCTCACTTGCAATAGTTTAAAAATATTAATTCCGATATTGCAATAATATTTTTACAACATTAAAATACTCATCAAAACACGCAGGTACTTTCATCAATAGCTATTACTCATGGAATTTTAATTACAACACAGATAGAGATAAGATTAAGGAACATTCTTAAATCTTTTCATGCTGAAAACAATATGCAACAACATCGATGGATTTCAAGGAGGCATTTACTGAGAGATTGCATAAATGGCGTCAACATATTCTGCCATTTTCTCCGCTCAGGACAAAGTTGTGTTGAATTTGTGCCGGTCGAACCGCGTTCCCCTGTCACATGACACGTAGACCTGACACACACACGAGTGTTTTAGGCCGCTTTTAGAAATACGTGAGAGTGTTTATAGCGTGTGCTCGTGTATCTGTGTATGCATGTTTGTTTATGTGTGACTGTGTGTTTGTGCTTGTTTGGCACACACGGCGCAAATACATTCTCACATACAAGCAGATACACTAACACTGACGCAGGAACCCACACACACAGATTCTTAAAAAGTAGCACAAAGCACCTTGTGCATGTGTGTTGTCTGCCTGTCATGCGATAAGGGGACACGTTGGGATCGTCACACACAGCTTACCACAACCTAATCTTGAGAGGAGAACATTACAGAATATGTTGCCGATATGCTTACACCAGTTTATGCTAGAAATTCGTTGATAAATTCAATTTTTTTCAATTAAAAATTTCTTAGTGAACTTTCTTTTTATGAACTTAAATATCTATTCATTAAACATTTTATAGTACATTTCAATAGGTATTTCATAATATCGTCGCAAGTGGGAAACCAAGCAAGTCGAAAACATGTGATTTCGGGTTGTTCCGTAAACAGTCGCAGAAAAATCATATGCAGCTGTCTAGACAATTTTTAGTTTTTTCAACTAGATACTGTATTTAATATTCTATCTAGTTGAAAAAACTAAGAAGTGACTATCCAGATGCATATGATTTTTCTGCGCATGTTGACAGAATGACCAGAAGTCAAATTTTTTGGACATGTCATTTCACTCTCTTTTGCCGACGATACATTACATTTCAATATCTATTTCATGATATAATCTGTGTTGTAGTTTTAAACTATAGTAGTTTATTTTAATATTCTAAATTTTCTAAAGACATAATGTGAATCTTATTTTTTTTAAATAACTCTTCAAAACAATTTTATATAATTTAATTTTAATGAATACAGCACTTGCTTTAACATTTTAAAATTTAATTATTTTATTTTTTTGATTCACTAAATCATAATTCTAAAATAGCAATTCATAATAAATATTCTATTCTAATTCAAAAGTCAGTAGTTGCTTTATACTATTTTCAAATTTCAAACTTAATTAATTAATTTTTGAGTTTAACTTTATTATCCACTAATTTTACTTAATTTTTAAAAACTGTTTTAAAATTGATTCCATGTTCCAATTTAATAGCTAGTACCTGCTGTATCCGATTTCTAACTTTAAGCATTTATAATTATTTTAGACAATTAAACCACAATTTTTAAATAATACTTAAAAAATACTTCGTATTCTAATTAAGTATTAAATACTAATTTAACTTAATTTTTTAAATCTTGTTCAAAATAAATTCTATATTCCAATTCAATAGCTTCTACTTGCTCTATCGGATATCTATTTTTGAACATTTACAATTAATTCAATCCATTAAACCTCAATTTTTAAATATAATATCAAAAAACATTTCGTATTCTAATGGAATATTAAATACTAGTTTAACTACTTAAATTTAAAAATTGTTTTAAAATAAATTTCATATTCCAGATTTAGTGCTTGCACCTGTTCTGAATCTGATTTCTACTTTTAAACATTTATAATTATTTTATTCTATTAAACCTCAATTTTTAAAAGTTATTTCAAAAAACATTTCATTATTCAATTTAATATTAAATACTACCGCTGCTGCTCTGTTCTGTATCAGTTTTAAATTGTTTAACTATTATTTTTTTTAAAATTTATTCTATGCAATTAAAAAAAATCAATTCAGTTCAAAAAAATTTATGTATTTACAAAATTTATGTTTAAAATTATATGCATTTTTCGATAAAAAATAAATTCTAAATTTTCGCTCATTATCGTTTCTGTTTATTTCTGTATTATTTTGTTTAACACTTGCTTTATTCAAAAGCTCTACATAACACATTGTACACCATGTTTCATATTTGAGGAGGAACACGCGATATGTAGGGCAACTTTTTGCAACAAATGCAACTTTTTTTCACACGTTCTACGCTTTATGTAAAGTACTAAAAACGAAATTAATCCTACATGGGGTGTATTCTAAATGAGTTATAACTGCAACATAAATGCAACTTTCTACATAAATGCAACTTTTTGCATAATTGCAAACAAGTAGTAAGGGACTCACTACGGGAACGGAAGTGACGTCACGGCTGACGTAGGAACAAGATGGCCGCTGTTTGTTTATATTTAGGAGGAGGAATCAGATAACGTTGTGGGGGGAGATAAGAATTTGTGGTGATACTGATAAGAGTTGAAGCTGACAACTGATAAGAGTATTTTCATTTTTGGGTGGGTGAGATGACGTTATGTTGTTGATGGTGAGTTTCCATGGTGATGAAGGACTGGTAGCGCCATCTGGTGTTGGGATGAGTAACTCTATTATTGGAATTTAAAAAGGATTTTCTCGGATTCGAACCGGGACCATGGGTTCCGAAAGCAGACATGCTATCCGTTGAGCTATCTAGCACTTGTGAGGAAAGGGTGTTTAAATGTAGATTTTGCTTTTTCTCTCAGTTTGGGACTTGTGAAAATATTGGGAGTGGTGGGGTTTTAATTTTGAATAATTAATCTTCTAATGGGGGAATTGAGTTGGGAAACGACTGGTAGCGCCATCTAGGGATATTTTAAGTAACTAATTAAATATAAGATTTGATATTCTCGTATATAATTTCTAATGGTGTGAAAATGACAGGTATCGCCATCTAGGGGTGGACAGAGTAACGATTTAAAAGGATTTATTTCCCAGCTATATTTTAGAATTAAATGGAGAATTATTTGAAAGAAAAATAATAATATACGGGGATTCGAACCCAGCAAAAGGTAATCGCGGCCAACGGTTTTTACACATGCACTTAAGCCGTTGGGCCACGACCACCTAAATGATTGTGTTATATTAAATAGAGTCTATCGTTTTGTTAATGCGTATAGTACATACTATCAGAGATTGAAAAGTCTAGAAGCGTCTGGAACGTGTGACTCATGGTTTTTTTTTATCATGTATAAGGTTAATTAAGATAATAGAGTTAAACATGGACTCACCGATAGGACTTAAGTAAATGAGAAACTTTACTATTTAAGGGAATGTTGTTTTATGATTGTGAGAGAAGAAATGTTAGAACTAGATCACCCAATGATTCACATATGACATGTCTGAACTGGAACTTTCTATAGATAATGGTTATCAGATTGTTATTAGCCAATTAGAATTGAATGTACTATTTATAAAAGAGTTAAGATTTCATACAGATCTGTATAACGTTCTTAAACATTTTGGAGCTTGTTTGACCAACTTTGCTGATCAACATGAAGCGATCCTGCAACTCGGAATCAACGCCTTCTAAGCTTGTTAGGTATACAAGTAACACTAAATCGTGTACCTTTTCTGCTAACGCTATGCCAAACAACTACTACTGCTTGGGTGACCATAAATATGTCTACGTGTCGGACTTTGCTAACACGGTTCGAGTGCACATTAGGCAATTTCAACTGGACGCTGAGGGGCTGCTTTCACCCACAAAAGATGGTATTACCATGACGCCGTTCCTGTGGTACCACTTCTGCAATGAAATGGATGTTATAGCCTTGCCTTTTCGACCCGGAACTGTGAACGTTGTGCGGGACTGCCTTATGATTGCTAAGGACTACATTGGCGACGACATTTATGTATCCATACAGCGTTATTATCAAAAGGAATACAAGCGCATGTTTCAACAAAATACGGTGATGCTTTCGGAAAGTGAATGGAGTGAGTTAAAAAATGTGTGTAAAGTTCTAGACGACAACATTACCAAAGTAATGTTTGGTACTGTACTCATTGAACTGTTGGAATTTGAAGCTCGCAAGTGTGCGCTTCGTACAGATGTCAGTTGCGAGGATGCGGAAATGTGCTTAACAACATCACTCACAGAGGTTTTGAGAGAGCACATTAGTAAAAGTGTGCAGTGTGTGTTTGATTGCTACGGCTGCCAGCAACAGTATGCAAATCAACTAGGGCACGAGTGTATGACTTATAGCGATGAACAAAAGCTACTAACTTATGGTAAGCTAGCTATTTTTAACATGAACTTGAAAGACATTGCAGTAGAATTTGTTAATAGTAATAATAATTTATGTTGCTATATAACGGACGGTTATTTAAGAAAAATTAATATTCAGCGTTTACTAGAAAGCGCTAAAGAATTATATACTGCTGTTGATTATAGTGTTCCTTATAAATCATATTAATAAAAAGTATTATTTCACGTATATTAGTGTATGTCTTCATTGTTTACAGCTTAATTATTGTTACATGCAAGTTTTTATTTTCAGAGTAAAAGTATATATTTATTATGTCTTAGATTTAAAGATGTTTCTTTTAAAAAAAACATAGTGTTTGATAGTGCAGCAACTGTTTTAAATTGTAAAGTATGAAATTTTAAACCAGCCAGAGTTTTAACTTTTAGAAATGTATAGATACTGTATGTTTTAGATTTGCAGTTCATTTGTAGTTGAGATACCATAAACGTAAGTGACATTCAACTGCGTAACTTTAATTCAATTGATGTAATGGCTAATCAGAAAATCAGTCAAACTTATCGAGATGCAGCACGCCCAGGAAGCTTCGGTGGTGTAGATGCTGTTTACCGTGCGTTACAAAAAGAGCAGGGAAAAGTTCCCAGGACACTAGTAAAAGAATGGCTCAACAAACAAGATACTTACACGCTTCACAAATCTGCCAGACGCAATTTTCTAAGAAACAGAGTCACTGTGGGAGGTATAGACGAGCAGTTTCAATCTGATTTAGTTGATTTACAATCTTTAGCTAAGTTTAATAATGGATATAAGTATTTGTTGACGTGTATTGATATATTTTCAAAGTGGCAATACCATTGAAAGATAAGACAAGTCATAGTATTTTAATGGCTTTTAAAAAGATTTTTAATGAACGTAAACCCGATGTATTACAAACGGACAAGGGAACAGAATTTAAGAATAGAGTGGTACAAAAGTACTTAAAGAAAATGAACGTTCACTTTTTCACGACAAGCAATGAAACGAAAGCAAGTGTTGTTGAGAGATTTAATCGAACCTTGAAATCTAAAATGTGGAAATACTTTACTGAATTTAATACGCATAAATATGTAGATGTAATTGATAAATTAATTTACAGTTACAATAGAACATTTCACCGTAGTATTAAAATGGAACCAATATCTGTAAACATTAACAATCAACTAAAAGTATGGCAAAACTTATATGGAGATCTAGCACAAGCTGAAATAAAACCTAAGTTTAATGTAGGAGACACAGTTCGTATTAGTAAAACAAAAAGACTCTTTGAGAAAAGTTATGAAAATAATTGGACAAGAGAGATTTTTACAATTTATCAAATTATTCCTAGAAAACCAGTAGTTTATAAGTTGAAAGATTTGGTTAATGAAATAATTGAGGGTACTTTTTATGAAAAGGAACTTCAGAAGGTGTCTGATTCTGGATACTATCCTGTGGAGAAGGTGTTAAAGAAACGCAAGATTGGCAATAAAGTAGAATATTTTGTAAAATTTCTAGGCTACCCAGAAAAGTTTAATGCATGGGTTTCTGATGTGAGACACCTATAAATACTAAAGAAGATATTAGAATTAGATTAGTCTTAAAAATGTCTTTTTACGTGACGTTGCCTTCGGATAGCTCCCTACAATATTTCCCCGATAACAAGATTTCTAGTTATACGACACAGTTACCCACTGCTATAAGTCTAAACGGCGAATGGGAGGTAGGATTAGCTGAAATAATATACCCACACACATGGTATAATATAAATGAAAAAAATAATCTGTATGGATTCGATTTAGGAGATGGAAAATTAATTACTAGAAAATTACCCCCTGGATGTTATGAATCAGTACCAGATATCCTAAAGGCTATGTACTTACCATCACATGAAAATAAGATAAAATTTCAGTTTAACAACACAACCAAGCGAGTTAAGATAAGAACTGAAAACGATGCCAAAGTTATTTTACAAAAGGGACTCAGTACTCTCATTGGATTTATCCCTCAAGTAGTACAAGGTGTATTGGAAAGTTCTTTTGTTGCTGATCCAAACATTTCATTTCCCCTATTATACGTATATAGTGATATTGTAGAACCCCAAACAGTTGGTAATATACAAGCTCCTCTTCTGCGAGTTGTTAAGGTAACCGGTAATGATGGTGAAATAGTTAGTGCTTTGTACGATCGACCTCATTACGTACCAGTCATAAGGCAGCATTTTCAAACTATTGAGATACAAATTCGTTTAAATTCCGGAGACTTAGTGCCTTTTGAGAGAGGTAAAGTACTTGCTGTTTTGCATTTTAGGATGCGACAATTACTATAAATACCAAAGAACGTAAGAGAACTCATTCATTTTAGTGATACACGTTGATAGCGTGACACCAATATGACGAGTGTACCGTATGTGTGTTGTTCTAAAAAGTTTGAAGAACATTATGCAGGTCAGACAGGCTCTGGAATGGCTTTCTATAGGGGTAACAGTTCACAGAAAGGGTATGGAATTGGTGGCATGTTTCGTCGCTTATTTCGTAAAGCTCTGCCGTTTCTCTTCAGAGGTGCGAAAACGGTTGGAAAGTCAGTTTTAAGAACAGGGACGCAGATAGCAAATGATATTTTAGAGGGGAAAGACTTAAAACAATCAGCAGAGAATCGATTCAAAGAAGAGAGTAAAAGTTTAGCAAAAAGAGCTATCAATAAGGCGCAGTTTATGCTGGGTAAAGGAAAGTATAAAAGAAAGCGTAGTACTGCAAAACGGTTCATTACAGTCAAAAAGCGAAAGGTGCAAACACGCGATATTATATTTGATCCATAATGGCGTTTGTTTTGAAGGACTCTCCAGAATGTGCCAAGTCAGAATTGGAATTATTTCACTTACCTCCGACACAGACCGTTATACAAGGCGGCCAATGGGTGCAATTTCACCCGTTATCGAACGTAGCTGACGGTGGACCTGTAGAATTTCACGTTTCTGGTAGTGGAGAGGATTATATGGATTTATCTCAAACACATTTGTATGTAAGAGCCAAAATTTTAAAAAGTGATGGAAAGACCTTGTCGCCAGATGACACTATAGGCCCTGTTAACATGTTTCTTCATTCCTTGTTTTCCCAAGTTGACGTTAATTTGAACGAGCGTTTAGTTTCCAGTTCAAATAACATGTATCCATATAGTTCCTATATAGAAACTTTATTAAATCACGGATCTGACAGCAAAAACTCGCAACTAACCTGCGAACTTTTTTACAAAGATACAGGCGAACACTTGGCCAACGAAACAAATAAGGGATTTACTAAAAGGTGCAACTTCAGCAAGCTAAGTTCAACTATAGATATGATAGGTGCTATACACAGTGATTTATTTAATCAAGATAGACTTTTACTAAATCTAGTGGATTTAAAAATTAAACTCATACGTAGCAAACCGGAGTTTTGTCTGATGGGCACAGGAGATTATAAAGTAGTGCTTGAACATGTCTCTTTATTTGTGCGTAAATACGTGTTAGTGTAGGTGTTACTTTAGGTCATAGTAAGGCTCTGGAGAAAGAAACAGCTAAATACCCTATTAATAGAGTTTTAAGTAAAAGTTATTCGATTCCTAAGGGGAATATGTCCATTACCCAAGATAATATTTTTGTGGGTCAAATGCCAAAGAGAGTCGTTATTGGATGTGTAGATAACGATGCGTTTCATGGAACGTATGAAAAATCTCCCTTTCATTTCAAACACTACAATTTGAATTTCGTAGCACTCTATGTGGATGGCCAACCTACACCTTATAATGCACTACAACCTAATTTTGCGCAGAACAATTACATTCGAGCTTATCAGAGCTTGTTTTTAGGAACAGATAAAATAGGTGAAAATTATGGAAATGGTATTTCGAGAGAAGAATATCCTAAGGGTTTCACGCTGCTTGCTTTTGACTTGTCTCCTGATCTTTGCGATGGCGAACACCTCAATCTTATAAAACATAGTAATATGAGATTAGAAATGAAATTTCAAGAGCCTTTAGAACATACTATTAATGTTATAGTATATGCAGAATTTGAAAACGTGATTGAAATAAACAAATCTAGATACATCATTTACGACTTCAGCAATTAAATGTATGCTCTACAAATTCGACATATATTGTCTCAAGATACCCATACTGCCCCATTCTTTAGAGGTGTGTATCCAGCAGACAAGATCCCTCGTGTACGTGGAAAATGTTCTATGGTTATTAACGTGGATAAAGAATCTGAACCCGGATCGCATTGGATCGCCATGTTCATTGAAGGCAAATCTCTAGAACTATTTGACTCATATGGTCGCTCCCCAGAACATTTTGAAGGACCCATTTTACGATTTATTTCTAAATTTACCAATGTAAACTGGAACCCCTTCCCTTTTCAAAGTATCACTTCCAATGTATGTGGACCTTATTGTATTTATTATTTACTGAAACGATGTCAAGGAAAATCTATGTATTCTATCTTAAAATATTTGCAACAAAGCAAAAGAAATGATTTTAGAATGTATCAATTTGTGAAAAAAAGATATGCTGTAAGATTTATTTATAAAAAATAAAAATAAAAGAAATTTAAATAATATTTTGAGTCTTTTTTTTTTCATGAGAGTTAAAAATTTATTTTTTAACTTTTAACTGTTTAACTTTTTTTTTTAAATTTATTATTTATTATTATTATTTTTTATTATTATAAAATTATTTAAGATTTTTTTTTTCTTTAGAAAACAAACTATACATGACCTAAGTTTTCAAGTCATGAGAACGAAAGAAAATAATGATGGGACACAAAGATTTAACAAATAATATTTTTATTTAAAATCACTATATTGAAATCCAGGAATTCTTTTTAGCATACATTTTTGCAACATTCTTTTTCCTAGGAATTTTAGGAATATGTTCCTTACTAGATAACAAAAATTGGTTCAACATATATTTACTTGGTAATTTCATTTCTCTTACAGCACTCATAAATACATTAGTTCCAAAAGGAACTTTCTTTTTATTTCTTAAAATGTGATCCATTAAAAGAACTATATTTGAACGTGGAATAATTTTACGATTGGTAAATTATTTCCCCCTGTTCTGACCACTTCAGAACACTTTGACTATTCTTTAAAAAATCATACAATTCTTTAGCAACATGTTTCTGTCTAATTGGTACTGTTTTCAGAACACTTTCCAAAATAGTGTCTTTCTCCTCAATCTTTAATGGTAAAACGTTATCTGAAAAGTTGGTTGACGGCTCTAGTACTTCTTCATTCTGTCTAACCTTTTCTAGTGTTTCAGCTGACTGATTGGGAGATGGAAACTTTACATAATTTTGCAAAATTTGTACGTATAGAAGGGCTTTTTCGCTGTTGCTTAGATTTTTTTGTCTCAGTATATCGTGCATTTTTTTGTCCATTTCGGACAAATGTTCACTAATAAAAGCGGGAAGCCTGTCTTCCGGGACAATAATTAACTTCTTACTGTGCTCCATGTATAAGGGATCCTATCACGGAAATTGCAGCTGGTAATAAAACACTTAAAATGCCTTCACCTTTTTGTGAAATGAGAATTTTACGCTTTTTGTACAAAGGCACTGATTTATCAGCTAACTTTCTAATACTTCTTTTATAAGGAGCAAGCTTGTGTTTTCTGTGCTTGGTTACTGGAACATTACCTTTTAATAAATTTAATGCACATTCACATAAAGATTTGATAGTACTATTAGAACACTTTCGCAAAAGGGAAGATTTTGTTTTGCTTTTAAACACAAGTTTAAGCAGCTCTAACTGATGCTGTGTACACTTTGTCATATTGATGACAAATGATAACCACATACACAAAGCAAAGGTATTTATATCCTATTGGTAACAGTATAAAAATTTCAATTCATTAAATCTGATTGTTCTCTGATTGACTTTTGTTTGGAAGATATAAAATGTATCCTTTTTGTAAGCAGACCTGTTCGAAACGTCAAGTTTCAAGTTAATCATTAAAGTGATTATCTGGTTGACTACTTTTATGATTCATTGCTGATTTGCCTGTTCATGAATTTGCGACTATCGGGGTTGATAGAGATAGAAGGTATCTTCAGAAAACATGCCTGTGCGTAAACGCCAACCGTCGTCTGTATCAGGCTTCAGATCAACAAATAGATAACCATAAGGTTTACTTGTCGCGTCTTGAAATACTTCTTGAAAGAATTTATTGTTTGAGGGGTATAGTTGTCGGCCTAAATGAGCAATTTGAGATCTATCCCTTGGGTTTTTGAATAAAACCAAATAATGACTATTTAAAGAAATATCTCTCATCTGGGAAGATTTATGAAACACATTTTGTACAATAAATATAATACTTAAATTTCTATGGTGACTTCCCTTAGTGAATAACTTGGTCAGTTTGGTATCGTTTCCTAATTCTGTCATTAAATCGTCAATCACAATCAAAGTATCCTTAACAGTGTTTAAAACAGCTGGCAATCCTTCGTGAAACTGAACCTTTGGCATTTGGCTATACAAGTGTTGATAAGCGCCATAGCACCAAAGTACTTTAGTAGGGAAATTAGCTATTGTTTTCTGATCTATAATGTTTTTGACAAAATACGTTTTACCACAACCAGTTGGGCCAGCTACCAACATAGTAAAAGGGTGTTTCAACTTTAAAAGCTCCATGTTAACTGATTACATTTTGAAAAAAACTTGTCTTTTATACAGAGGGGGGCAAAGATAACATTAAATACTCATGAATACAAAATTGTAAACAAAAAAAAAATTTAAAAAATAAATAAAAACATAAGAAACAAAATTTTAACAGTTAATACATATTTATTTTCAAGACCCAATTATTTTTAATGTTAAACATATAAGACAAAATATTCTACAATTTTTAAGATACATAAATAATATATAATTATTTTATACAAAAATACACAAACTAATTACAAATATGGATTATGTATACATATATACATTTTTTTCCTCTTTGATGCACTTATAGCACAAATACTTTTTTCTTAAAAACCGTATGGCAACGTATCAAAATTCTCTAACAAAACTCGTTTGTCATATACCTGCCGGTATCGTTTTTTCTCTTCGCGGTTAACTACTGTGCCTCGCTTTGGTTCCCGCACAATTTTCCGAGGATTCTTAACAGTAATAACTGCTTCGGGATTTTGGGATTTCACTAATTCCAAGACGGAATTAAAGTTTAGCTGGATGCTGTTTACATAATTCAGAGTAAATCCTCGAATTTTACATACGGAACTTCCAGATTCGGTCTCATAGGCGTAATTCTTGGCTCCACCTGTAAAACACGGGAAAAAAATCAATCGAATCAAACTTTCTAACAAAATAGTTCTCGCTCACTCTCTCTCTCTCTCTCTGAATAATAATACATACCTGAGACAAATTTAGTAATTGTGTCTCCAGAAAGTTCGTCTGTGAAACCACCAAGATAGTTTGACAGTGTGGGCATGTAGTCATCATTATCATCAACTGTATAAATGAGACTATCAGTATCATAGTACAGAACTCTTTTACCCAACTTTTCCATCTCTGAGTATAGCTTTAGTCGGGCGTGAGCTGTTGTAAACGCTGCTAAATATACATTTGTTTTGTCCGTTTGTTGGAAAAACTCTGTTTTACTTTGCCATTTAACCACTGCAATTTCCTCATTTGGAAAATAGGCGTCTAGGATCTACAAAAGAAAATACATTACTTGAAAAATCAGTGACCAGTCAGCAACTCTGCGAACATTTTTTTTTCTTTTCATACAAGTTTGATAAATAAATATATATATATATATATATATATATATATATATATATATATACGTACCTCAAGAGTAGGATCAGAAATAAGTTTGTTAAACTCTGGGACGGACGATACAAATGTAGCTTGGCCTTTGTTTTCTCTCATTCCCCAACGACCCCAAAAACTGTTCAAACACAGCTTAGAGACTTGTCTTTTTCCAGGATTGTGCGTGACGAGCAGAGGATCCAATTTCACACCCTCGTGTCTCTCATAATCCTCTACATAGTCAACCTTTTCTTGTTCTGATTTGCATTTATCAGGCCATCCTGATGCCTCCTGTTTTGATTTTAGGAAAGTATCTATATATGATTTGAAAAGACTTGTTGACGTCTCCTTAAAATGATGAATTTCATAAATCTTAATAATTTTATAATCTACTTCAATAGCCTTTTTCACCTCTTCCGATACCCACGTACCCGTTAAAATGCGCTGAGCGTCTTCGTGAAGACAATTGTTGCTCCTCGTTGCAACGCAAGATGCACACAAAGGGAATGTGAGTTTCCCCAAGCACCTGTAGGGCAGAACCGGGTGATACAAGCCTCTTGGAGGCAAAATGGAACATTTAATCACCCCAAAATATTTTTTTATGTCATCAAAATTTTCTGTTATTATTTTTGGGTGGCCTATGGGGTAAGGGCAATATTTATTCACGTAGGGGTATAAGCTTGTAAAGTCAATATACTTTGCTTTTCCCTCATAGAAAAGTCTACATGCATTTGTCCTTCCACCATAAAATGCCTCACGAGGGTTTAATCGTTCTTGTATGTTTAAAGAAGAACAAAATTCCCTTACACTTTCGTTTGTTCTTAGCAAATTTTTAAATTTATGCTCCCACATTTCAATTACTTTAAACCCTGATCTTTTAAGTTTTTGAACTGTTTCTTTGGTTTTTTTATGAAGGACCCACACATCGGAGTATGAGAGACTGAGTTGAGTGAGTCTGGATCATAACAAGTGTCACATCCGTGGAAATAACAACCTTGAAATTGGTACACAGTTCTTGAGGCTTCACAATATCCATCTACGGAAACCCCTTCAACTTTTCTCTCCCCTTGGCCTTTCAACGCATGCTCGATGTTTTCCCCAGTTGACTGCTCCATGTACAAAAGCCACTCCATCGCCATTTTGCTATAATTGGTGTTATTAACATACCCTTGAACTGGAATCATAGGTATCATCATGCTAGGTATATGATGACTTCTGTATACAGCCATACAGGCTGAGGCAATGGTAGTGTATGCAAAGGGATCCACGGAGTTAATTTCAATGAACTGGGATCGGAACTGAAGGGCACACCTTCTAAGAATATCTACGTCAGACCTAGGAGAAAAAACATTTTAAAAACTTATCACAAACATGTTCATTACATAAATATCCTCCAAGGAAATATGCTTTGTGAGTAAAACAAAAATAATAGGAAAATAACGTACTTGCAGTATTCATAAATTTCTTTTCGGAAATCAAAAGGCTCTAATTTCCTCTCTTCATACCATTCCAAGAACTTTGGACGCTCAGCAGGGCTCATGAAATCATGTCCGTAAGCTTTGCTATCAGGTAATTGACCCACATAATTTTGATTATTTTCGGTGTTGAAGAAATGGGGAAAATAACCTTTACTTAATTCTGTTTGGCCAAACGTTTTGGGGAACTTAGATAAAGACATGGGTAAAAAATTTAATGAATCAATAAGACGAATTTTAAATGGTGAAATTTCTAATGACATGATAAGGCAACCACTAAAAATAACATTAGGCTTTACACCCTGATTCAAGAGGTGCGAAAGTATAAACTGTCCATCGTAACCTTTTAAGTTATGGGCAATCGCGGTGAACCCTTCATGTTTCTCAGAGAAAAGGAAGTCACAAAAATCTGAGAGTGCTCCTTTCCCTTGAAACACGTATTCGGTTCCGTCGTTGTACTGCGCTACTGCAAAATTTACAACGTGTGTTCCTGTTTCCTGCATCGCTTCAAAGTCAAAGAAAATAACTTTATCAGAGAAGGTTTTAGAAGGTTTAGGGGCTAAAAAACAACGGTGATACTTCATGTCCACGTACTGTTTACATGACATGCACTTTGATTCTCCACACATATGTTGCTCTTGAGTCCGGGCATTTCTTAGAATAAGAGAATAGCATTTTAAACATTGAAACATCTGTTGACAAATCGATTGTTTCTTTCTTCCTGTCACAGATAAATGCCTAGCAAAACAATCTTCTGATTTAAATGTACGGAAGCAATTTGAACAAGTTTTTGAAAGCGAAGGAACACATGCTTCCACATAGCATTCGTTGCATTTAGAAGTACAATGATGTGTCCATTGATGTTGATAGCCTTTGTCACAACTGTCACAGTAAAACTGTGTGCCTAAAAATCCACACATATTCTTAATGAGGTCATAGTGATTGCTGTTGTAATACAGGAAAAGTTTTAAGGGCTTTTGAGTTCCTTTGTAGATGAGCTAAAAAAAAAAATAATAATAAAATTACATTTCCAAAAAAAAAAGAAAATTGATAACAAACTTTTTTCTCCAAAACACTAATTGATTACCTTGTTCAGATTTTCTGATGAGATAACATGTATTTGAATGTTTAAATACTCTTCAAATCTTTTGATTTCTGGTATGCCACAGGAACCTAACGGGACATCTGCATTCATATGCAATTCCTTTGCTAAATTTTTCTGAAGTGCTCTGTCACCTCTCCGAATGGAATCATAGCGCGGGTTTTTACGAAGAGCTGCACAAGTCCTACCACAATAGCTCTTGCACAACATAATCCGTCACTGTCCGATGGAATTGTGATTACGCTATGTTTCTTCAGTAGATCGGTCTTTAAATTCAGAAGTGGACGCCTTCCTCTTCCGGATGGTCTCTTGATTGTTGTCACGTCAAACCGCAGAGACTCGTCGAGTGTAATTCCTTCATTACTTTGAAGGACTTTAAGAATAGCATCCAACACTATTTCTTCCGTCATGTCACTGACAGTCCTTAAACTTGTGCTGATGGGTCGATCTAAGGCAGATGAAAACATACATACTCGAATCAAATCAGAGGCTTGTAAACCATCTGAAGCGCGCCTCAGAACCTCTGAAATTACATTTTGCAATAGGATTAAAATGGTCTGCAGAAAACTCCCCCATACATGTGTAGTATATATTCGAGGATCCATAGTGACCTCATAGGACGTTTGTTCCCCTTGGTACTTTTTATTCCTTTTTGTAAACCGTCTGTTGATTCTGATTAACTGAAAGGAAAAAAAATTGGGATAAAAAGGTAATACTGAAATGCTTAATATAAATAAGTCAAAATCATATAATTAATCAGTCTCAATAAATTTACAGAAAAATTGAAATAATTCATACAGATTCTATGTCATCTGGAATACTCTTCAATTCAATATCATTGATGTTGGATACTGGAGGTGGGATATCAATACGACTACTAGGACCAGGAATGGCACCATCATTAATCACTCTGCGTGTTTTCTTAAAATTGTTAGGACCCTAACAACAACAACAAAGAGGTTTTTTTTAGATCAGTACTATGTATTTAAAACAAAATAATATATATATATATCTCTCTCTATATATATATATTAAAATGCATATCACCTCTGGAAAATCATTTTGAGAATCATTGCGTTTTCGACCTCTCCCTGCTTGTTCATCCGATTTATTTAGAGCCTACAACACAAATGTTATTTTCAAACCCAATTCCTAAAATTAATAACTAAACTCAACATTAAATCTATGTAGCTATTCATGTCAAAACTTACAATGTCATCCTGTATGTCTTCAAATTCCTTCTCAAATTCGTCTCGAACTTCAGAAAAGTTTTCTAATGCTTCTGTAACTTCCTCATCATAGGGTCAAGGATATTCATCAAATTCACAATCACTTGAATCCTTAAAAATTAAATTACTTCTATTATAATTATATTAAAGAAAACAACACAATATACGAACACGTAACAACATGTACAAATACGTAACAACACAATATACGAAATTAGCATGTTTCACTAATTATTAAAAAAAAAAAAACTTTTATAATTTATAGAAATTCATTTATAGTGTATAAAATAAATAAAATGTAACCTACTTGAGAGTTTTCCATCATGTATGAATAAACGTTCCACGCAGTAGTTCAACGTATAAAATGCACATATCCTGATAAAATCGCAAATTATTCTGAACTAGAGTTATACTTTGAAATCTCCTTCTTTCTTGCAACTAAAGGAAAAAGCTGCGTTATTGGCAAATGAATATTACACACCAATAGCAAATCTTGATGAATCACACATAACTTTACGAATCCACTCTTTCCTCTCCTTTGTCACACCACTTGTTCAAATTCCCAGTTGTAGCATGTGCCCATGTGAATCACTAGTTGCTTCACAATCATAAAACAACATACCCCTAAATAGCAGAGCTTCTTAGTTACTTAAGATTGTATTCTATCAGTGACTCAGAGTATAACTACGTTCCTTCTGTTATCTTAATCAACCTCACACAGGCTTAAGAATCAATAGTCACCCGTTCCAGAAGCTTCTAGACTTTTCAATCTTTGATAGTATGTACATTAACAAAATGATAGACTATTTTAAATACAACGCAATCATATAGGTGGTCGTGGCCTAACGGCTTAAGTACTTGTGTAAAAACGGTTGGCCGCGATTACCTTTTGCTGGGTTCGAATCCCCGTATATTATTATTTTTCTTTCAAATAATTCTCCATTTAATTCTAAAATATAGCTGGGAAATAAATCCTTTTAAATCGTTACTCTGTCCACCCCTAGATGGCGATACCTGTCATTTTCACACCATTAGAAATTATATACGAGAATATCAAATCTTATATTTAATTAGTTACTTGAAAAATCCCTAGATGGCGCTACCAGTCGTTTCCCAACTCAATTCCCATTAGAAGATTAATTATTCAAAATTAAAACTCTAAAATATTTACAAGTCCCAAACTGAGAGAAAAAGCAAACGCTACATTTAAACACCCTTTCCTCACAAGTGCTCGATAGCTCAACGGATAGCATGTCTGCTTTCGGAACCCATGGTCCCCGGTTCGAATCCGAGAAAATCCTTTTTAAATTCCAATAATAGAGTTACTCATCCCACCACCAGATGGCGCTACCAGTCCTTCATCACCATGGAAACTCACCATCAACAACATGACGTCATCTCACCCACCCAAAAATGAAAATACTCTTATCAGTTGTCAGCTTCAACTCTTATCAGTATCACCACAAATTCTTATCTCCCCCCACAACGTTATCTGATTCCTCCTCCTAAATATAAACAAACGGCGGCCATCTTGTTCCTACGTCAGCCGTGACGTCACTTCCGTCCCCGTAGTGAGTCCCTTACTACTCAAACATATCGTGGTAAATTTGCCGAAAAATATAATTGAAGCAAAAAAAAAAAAAAAAAAAGGAACCAAAACAATGAATCTTACCTGATGCCTCTTATCCCATCTGATAGTAATATGCCTTTTAAATTCAAGCGTAAACAATTTCCTATTAGGTTAGCATTTTGAATGACCATTAATAAAGCTCAGGGCCAAACTTTTGACAAAATATGTTTAGATTTGAGCAAACCAGTTTTTACTCATGGCTAATTGTACGTAGGCCTTTCTAGAGATATCTTTCGAATCTGTTACTGTTGTGTCTGCGAGTTCTCAAATACACAACTGTGTGTACAGGGAGGTTTTATGTGAATGAATATACCCCAGAATTTGTTATCATAGTAAATTCATTCATTCATATATCCCAGAAATCTATTTGTCAGTGCAAATAATCACCCGCACTGTTCCTAAAAGTTCCAAGAGATAGATTCCCTTTCTCGCTGCTCTCTCAGAACCTCAGCTGTATCGTTCAGCAATACATAAAAAGGCTCTTCGGATAAACTGTTTTGAACCATATAAATACTCAAATATCATATACCTCAGAATATGTTATTATTGTAAATCAGGCCTCGAAATAGATTTTTTAATACAGGTGCACAAGGTGCACCTAAGTTTTAAAATTAGGTGCACAAGCTATATTTTAGGTGCACAATAAAAAAATATATATATATAAGAGTATTAATGTAATGTAAACTACTTTATTAGTTGGGTATGTTTATACAGGTAAGAAGTAGGTAATAATAAAAATATTTGCACATCTAAATTCTCCCTTCTCTGGCGCACGGTTGTCGCGACCGTCGCTTCAACAGAGCCATCAAGAAAATGTTTCGATCATCGGAAAGTTCTGGTGGCAGTGACACCAAGTAAACCTTCCTCCTGTACAAACCCATTAACGCCTACTGCTATTTTGTTTTCGCATAGTGTGTATTTAGGAATATAAATTACGTTCCTATACAGTCGGTTAGGAGATAGATACTAATATTTTAGAGGTCGATACTAATATTTTGTTCAAACATCAAACTAACATAAAACATGTTCCCCTTTTTTTTAAACTTTAGGTACACTGTGTGCACCAGCGGGAAAAAATTAGGAGCACAGTTTTATTTTCATGTGCACAGTGCACCCGGGTATTTCGAGCCCTGTTGTAAATACATTCAGTCATATATCCTAGAAATCTATTTGTCAGTGTAAATACTCACCCACACTGTTCCTAAAAGTGAATTTAGAACATAGTAGTCCCAAGAGTTCCCCTTTCTCGCTGCTCCCTCAGAACATTAGCTGTATGTTTCAGCAATAGATAAAAAGGGTCTTCGGATAAACTGTTTTGCACCGTGTAAATACTCAAATATCATATACCCCAGAATTTGTTATTGTAAATACATTCAGTCATATATTATCCCAAAAATCTATTTGTCAGTGTAAATACTCACCCATACTGTTCCTCAAAGTGCATTTAGTACATAGTAGTCCCAAGAGATCCCCTTTCTCGCTGCTCTCTCAGAACTGTAGCTGTATCGTTCAGCAATACATAATCAGATCAATTTTCAGGTCTAAATAGGGCTCCTTTTAAGCTAGACTAAAGAATTGTAGTGTCCTATGGGCGAGCGAAGCGAGCTCGAATCGCGAAGCGATCCGGAGGGAACTGCTCTCAGTTCCGGGGGTTGGCGAGCGTCAGCGAGCAGGGGGCGTTAGCCCTCTAGTTTGAATTATTCTGCTAAAAGGTTGTTCTCTGTTCCTATTATACCCAGCTATATTCTAAATTGAAATATTTAGCTACTGTCAATAGTGAAAAGTGATAAACTAACTCAGTTTTTTTATGACAAACCTTATGCATTTGCATTGCAGAGTAATAGAACTTAGATCCCAAAATTGGAAAGTTTCATTTTCGGAAAGGTTACGCGTAAGCCAGTGATGGCTCTGGGAGCTCAAAAATTCGCCCCAGAAGTATTGTTTCCTGGTATTTAAAATATTTCTTCCCTTAAAATACTCTAGATACATGCGTGAAGGCTTTTTTTTTTCATTCAACAAAATTAATGGTTCATAAATTGATATTATTTACGAACTATTATTCATTACATGATGTAATAATTCATTGAATGAATTTTATATTTAAGTATAAAAGCAATGGTTTTTGACACACGCTTTCATCTCTCTCTTAACCAGCTTCTGACATGTACTTAAAGTGCTAATACTCAGCAATGACACAAAGTAATCGGGAACTTCCAGAAAAAAGGGGATTTTAAGTATTTGCTTATCTCTCCAAACAGTTACGATGAGATACCTCGTTTAACAAGATATGGCTAATTTTTCTGAAGAACAACTCGTCAAGATCTTTTGTTAAGAACGAGACGTTTTAAAAGATCGTTAACAGATTTCACCACGAGGTTTGTCGGTTTCATTCCCTTTAGGAAGCACAGGTGCGTCGGGCGTGTTAATGATTTTTCTTGTAGTCTAGAGTGAGTTGCCCGAGGTTTTTGAATGATAGGGGTCATCGTTGTACGATTGAGTCGGCAGAAGATTGATGTTTCGATTCAATTGGTTTTAAGAACAGTTTTTCTGTGTCATCATGTTTCGAAGAATTTTCTTTTGCATGTGATTCTCTCTCTCTAATGTAGTTCATATCTAAATAAGGTACACAAAGAATTATGCATATCTGATTTTCAAAGGTGTCTCTTTTCACGATTCGCATTAGCAGCTGACTTTTATGTGCTTCCCACCTAAAAGAACTGTTTAGGCCCCTTGGTCTTTTAGAATGAAAATACTCGCGCCTTTCTAACAAAGGGGTTAGAGGAACCCTGCTGGACTTTTCCTGTCTTCCATAGTCGAACTCAAGAACTCTTGTATTTTATCACAATGATGTCATCAGGCAATAGGCATCTTCAGTTAACACTTTTGCTTCAAAAATGGCTTTGTCAAGAAATTACCTGAAGCACTGGGCTTTTAGTGAATACACAACTCGGACTCTGTGAGATTCAGAGACTGTAGTCACTGTTAGGAGAGCCTTGAGTAGACTTTTAATCCAGAGACTTCAACTATACAGCTGAATATGAACAGCGAATTATATATTGCGGAGACTGCTAAAGGCATACCTTGTCCTCTAAGAAAGAGATATAGACAGAGAGAGCACAGAATAAATGATTCTTGCACCAGCTGGAGGAATTATTCACAAGAGAGCGAGAGAAGACGTAGTTACTCCAGTTAAAATACACAGTCATTTTAGAGCAGGGTTTCTTAACATGTGGTTCATGGACCCCTTGGGGGTCCATGGGTCATATTTTGGGGGTCCGCCGACTGATCCTAATTTTTAAAATGTTTGCATCGATATTTAGCCAGCAGTGGTAATCCGGACCTACTTCATCCTTAGCGCGCTCTGTATGTCAACCCTGTTTCTTTTCATGCTTTTCCGGAGAAGAGAATTTGAGGCGTTTTTTCGCGCATGCTCATTTATTTCTCTTTTGTTTTAGCCTTTTCATTGTTCGATAATTTGTTTGAGTTTGAAATAGCGGTATAATTTTAAACTTGATTCACGATTTTATTTCCGTTGGATCTGTCCTGGAGGTAAGACGTACATTTATTTTTGTCTTTCATCTGTTTGTGAGTAGCATATTTGTTTGGTGTTTTCTTAGCTTATATTATTGTTAAATGCTTGATTTCACTATGGAATTAGCTCTTGCTGAAGTTTTGAATGCGAAAAATAAATATTCAGTTGGCTATTTTAGTGTTTGAAACTAGAGACATCTCGAATTGTAGTCAACTTCTTGTTTTTGTTCGTTACGTGTCTGCTGATGCTATCAAAGAAGAATTCTTATTTTGTGAGCCTCTTTTGCAAACTATAAAGGCAGTTGATGTTTTAGCGATTTTAAATGTTTTCTTTTCCAAACACGACTTCGACTGGAAACAAAAACTTCATTCACTTTGTACGGATGGAGGACCTGCGATGCTTGGCAATAAATCTGGTTTTGCCCATTTGGTAAAAAAAGAGGCTCCTAATGTTATTGTTACACATTGTTTTTTACATAGATATGCACTGGCTACAAAAACTCTTCCAACCAGCTTAAAAGAAGTATTGTCAATCTATATCTATAAAATTCAAATACCACTCACTGACTGACTGACTCATCACTGTATCTCAAGAACTACAAGTCGTAGGAAGCTGAAATTTTACAGGGGGATTCTTCTTATACCGTAGGGTGCACTAAGAAAGCATTTTGAAAAATTCGAATCCTAAGAGTCCTAAATTTGACCTAAGGCCTAAGCCAAAATCAATTTGAAATCGCCATAGAAATAACATTGAGTATAAAACGATTGCTGCACGCATCTCAGATTGCTTTACCAGTGTTGATAGAAAAACAATTTTCTTAAAATAAATTAAATTATAATGTTCATGTTTGAACTGAATTTTTACTTCTTTCCCTTGTGAAAATAATATTTATAAATATTTGATTGATGAAGAAAGAATATTTAGAACATTTAATTTTATATTTACTTAAATTTTATAATGGAGCACGAAAAGCCCAAACGATAAACTCATTGATCATAAAAGCGTAGTTTTGCTATTCGGTATCTGGCAACCTCAGAATTAATGTTTAATTTTTTAATTTGATTTATAATTCTTTTTTTGGGTATTTGAGTTGAAAACGAGATGGTTGCGGTCACATTTGGGGATTCCCAAATATTATAAATATGTGTTCTTTTTGCTTATAAATCATTGTCTTTATCAATATTGTTCAAGTTTTTTGTCGAATTGTTTTATTTCAGAATATATTCAGGAAGTAAAATTCAACACGCTAGAAAAAAATATTTTTTTAAAAAGAATTCTGCCTTTTTTAAGGATTGGAATAATGTTTCTGTTTGCTTATGTGTTCCGGTATATTTCCTATTCCAGAAATATTATTTAGGAGCTGGCTTTTATTTATTTATTTCCTGAAAAATATCACTAGACATGGTACTTTCGTGGTATATTTCGTATGTATATTTACAAATCAAAATATTTTTTAAGTGTGTAATTTATTATTTTAAAATGACATGAAAAATTTCAAAAATAACTTTAAAATAAGATGGGTTACGTTAAATTTAAACTGGTAGTCATACTTTGTAGTTCAAAACATATTTCAAAATTTTGATATAGCTTTTCATTGAAAGACGATTAAAATAAAATAAATTTCATTTGTTTTTCGTGTTTCATGGGTGTTATTAAAAGCTTACGCCGTAGTCAAGTAACTACATCTAGCAGAAAGACCCGGCTTTGCTCGGGTTAAATTAATAATATGTTGATTGAAAAGTCATGAATTCTTTTTCATAAAAGAATGTTAGCATCATTTAAGTGTACTGGAAAAAAAATTAACTATAATTTAACTTCTCCATCGCTTCTACAATTTACTTCGGACGCAAATATGCAGACATGTTGTATCCAACCATATAATTCATTTCATATTCGTCACACTTCTGCTGAAGTTGATTTTAAGTTTTCGAGTGACTACGAATATTTCCGTGCATTCAATTTCAGTAAAACTCTGACGAATTTCGGTGGATAGTCTTGCACTTAGTTTTTCTATGAATCTGTTTTCATTGTGCCATTCTTTCACCTAGTATGCGATATTTTCGAATTTCATCATCAATATGAGAAGATGGTAAATTAAATTGTTACAACATTTGTTACTAATTTAGATAGAAGCAAACGCAATTTTTCTTGAAAATTCCATTCAGAGGCATATGGAATAACGGAACTTCTGTTAGATATATAAAGCAGAGTTGATGTTTGTCTGTTCTCTACACTAATCCACATTTTGACCAATCCACACATTTGATACACTTATATTTTAGAACCCTGCGGATATGATAGGCTACATGTTAACCCGCTTTCTATAATGCCCAAGGGGGCTAAACATTTACGGCATTCGTGACTAATTTAATTTGAAACAAACGGCACATTTTCCCAGAAAATTCCATTCAGTGGCATGTGGAAAAACAGAGCTTTTGTTAGAAATACATGTTATCAAAGTAGACAAATTAAACCCAATCGATAACAATTTTTTAATAAACAGAAGGTTGATTTTACAGCACTTTTACAAAAAGAAAATAATTTTCAACGAACGATTCACATGCATCTAAGTTGCGTAAGAATAGCTTCAATAAATAGAGTAAGTAACCTCGACTTTCTGTCTCTTAAGACATAAAATTTCAATTTTTCAAAATAACTTTTCAATCCACACATTACATAGACATGCACTGGCTACAAAAACTCTTCCAACCAGCTTAAAAGAAGTATTGTCAATAGTTATTAAAACTGTGAATTTTATTAGAAGTAGAGCTCTTAATCATCGTCTTTTTAAAACACTGTGTCAAGAAATGAACGCAGAACATGAGGTACTTCTGTACCACACGGAAGTGCGCTGGCTGTCACGAGGGCAGGTTTTGAAACGAATTTTCATGTTGAAGACAGAAGTATCAATTTTTTTAGAAGAAAAAGATAACTCACTCTTCGAATATTTCAAGAAAAAAGATTTTATATGTAAATTGGCTTACCTGGCAGACATTTTTAACCACATGAACGATATATGTCTTTCAATTCAAGGGCCTGATACAACAATTATGGATGCCACTGAGAAACTACAGGCATTTTTATTGAAAATGTCACTTTGGAAAATTAGAATTCAAAATGGGATAGATGCAAACTTTCAAATGTTGGACGAAGTGCTTTTTGAAAATGGATCTCGGCGAGATAGTTTGTTATTGAATAACTTGAAAAAATGAAATCTGTGAACACCTGGAAGTACTTCAAGTTTCATTTGAAAACTATTTCAATTCGGATGGAATAAATATAAAAGATGAGTTGTGGATTCGTAATCCTTTTCTTTGTGATATTGACTGTATCGATGACATGAAATTGCCAAAGATGAGCTAATTGATTTGAAAACAAAGTCCTTGTCAAAAATGGATTTCGATTCAAAAACTCTTGGAGAGTTTTGGTCTTCTTTAAGAGAAGCCTACCCATTGCTTGCAAAACGAGCTATGGCAGCCATTATTCCGTTTGCTACAGTATAT
This sequence comes from Metellina segmentata, assembly GCA_947359465.1. NCBI lineage: Eukaryota > Metazoa > Arthropoda > Arachnida > Araneae > Tetragnathidae > Metellina > Metellina segmentata. The sequence continues at coordinate 99,714,924 of OX375877.1, forward strand.
CTTTGGGAAGCGGGAGTTTCCACACTTGTCACAATAAAAACAAAACATCGAAATCGACTGAATGTCGAACATGATATGCGCGTTGCTTTGTCGAAAACCATCCCTCAATTCAATCTGTTAATCAAGGAAAAGCAGCAACAGCCTTCACATTAAAAATTTTAATTTCTTCAAATTTTTTATACTATTAAAATAAAAATATTAAAATAATTAAATAATTAAACAGAATATATTTTGTAATAAATGATGTTTCGCAATTTTTTTTTCACAGAGGGGTCCGTGACATATTTAAAATTTTTAAAGTGGTCCATTGTGCCAAAAAGGTTAATAAACACTGTTTTAGAGAGTCCTCCCCTTTTCATTTAATATATTTTAAACTAATTAGTATCTTTCTAAATTTCCTATTTCTTCAGACAACTGATATGACCGGAGTGCCTAAAATTCAGAAATGGAAAATTCCGTCATATAACCTCGGAAGTTAAAAACACACTTAAGTTAAACTAAACACAGCCTAGTTTATACTGTTTTTAATAATTACATTTTTCGCATAATTCGTCGTGAATTTATCTTAGCTCTGACGAAGCAATCACGTGCTTCTAGTCCAATGAAATTTATTCTTCTCATTTCAATTTTGTCCATCAGCTTTTTTTATACCTTGTTACGTTTGTTGGCAGATTTCAACTGCTTTTCTTGGATGTGTACTTGGGCAAACAAGAAGCAATGCATCAAGAAATTGTAAATTTAATTAATTTCAAACCAAAAATTTAAATTACCTAATAGGTAATTTACGATGGATATTATATAACAAAAGATTTCCGATTTCTAAATTTTATTTATTTTCATTTTTATGTAACTCAGAGTAAAAAAATCAATTATTCAAAAATTTCAACAATACAATAACAAAAACCAAATTTGAAGACTTAAAATTAATTATAAAACAAAAATAACACAATAATATATACATAGGAATGTATCACAAAATTTATTACTTCCTTAACCACTTAAAGAAATATCAAATTATATCTTGAGTTTCATTTGATATCTCTACTAGTATAAAAGAAAGTGTTTGTTTGTCTGTCTGTTTGGGGCCGCAAAATCCTGACAATTCTATGGCACTTACAGCAATGAGATTTGACACACAGGTAGTCCGAATTATTTGCAATTTTTGGGTCACGGCGAATTTTAAAATTCAATCTAGAAGATTTTTAGATGAATTCAATAGTTTTATTCTCCTTCGCTTTTTCAAACGCGGATAATTTTTTCTACCCGTGTGACCTTGCAGTCAGGGTTTGGAAACATGCCAAGTTTTTTTCAACCGCAGAACGCGGAGAAAATTATTTTTTTCAGTTCTGCTTTGATTTTGCGCGGACGAATAAATTTCCAGCCAGACGATAAATCTTTTAACTGAAGTCAGTTCCTTTTTTTCTATCTCCTAGATCGTTAAAGATAGAGTAAAAATTTCAACTGTTTTGAAATCTGCGGAAAATTTCAGTTCAGATTGATACATAAAAATATGATTTTGTTTAACTAAATAATTTTTTTAATTGAATATACTTCAACGGATTTGAAATCTGCGGAAAATTTTACACCAGATTAATATCTTACATCACGGCGTTACCCGTGGTGTTGGTTTGCGCCGGGCTAGTCACACAGTGGCTAGTTATAATATAAATTTTAACGACTTACAAATATAATGATATTTTGTAAAAACAATATGATTTTAAAAGTATTAATTTAAAATTTTAACTACTAAAAGGCATCTCCCTGAAAATGTATGTGGGGCATCTCACCCGAATATATGTGGGTCGTCTGTCCTTTGGTATGGGAGAGAAGCCTCGGCAACTGTCCGAAGTACAAAACGGCAAAGATGGCGGTACACTGCCTAAAGTCGATTGATCATCAACACCTGACAACAGGTTTTTAAGCTTACATAAAAAAAATCCATTAAAATTATCCAGTGCGCCCCCCCTACTCTACAACATCAATCTTATAACGGAGTAGAAAAAACATGGTACTTTCTCCTGAAAAGTTTTTGTGATAGCAGAAAATAAAAGATGATTTAACAAAACTTTTACAGCACACCAAACAACATCTAACTGAAACATGCATGGAACTTGTAGATCTACCTAGAGTAAAGTTTCAAAATTACATCATGTTGGTCGTCTCACCTGGAACTACCTTACTCCTTAAATATTTATTTACACGCCTTAAACAGAAAACGATCTCCTGACGCATTAGATAAGGGAATTGTTAAAAAACATTTTCAATAACATTTCAACATTTGGAAATGTGCAATACATTTCTTTGTCGGCTCGATAGGTGTCTGGTGTGGTTTTTATCGTGTCCACGAGTTCTTTTAGAAATAGTAAAAAATGGTCAAATTCACCTTCAAAAGTACAAACATCAATGTCATTTTTATAAAAGCAAACCATAGTTCATAATATTTATAATTTGGTTTGCTTCACAAACCAAATTGGAATTCGCAGGGAATTCATTCTAATAGGCTACGAATTTCCATTTGGTTTGCATAGCAAACCATCACCACGGGCAACACCATGATGGCTGTTATCCCTGTCCTCATTTGGTTTGCTTCGCAAACCAAATGGGAATTCGTAGCAATCACCGGGGGTTAGGAGCAGTGGTCACACCTGACCACTCTAAAAGAACTGCCACGGCAACAACGTGCTGGCCATACGCAGTGGCTAGTAAGACATAAAATGAATTATAGATGAAATTTTCTCTTGTCATAAAGTCATGTGTCCGACTTCTTCGTTTTCATAAAATAAAAAATAAAAAAAACACCGAACATTTTTCTCTTTAGTTTGTGAGTTTTTCCATCTTCCACATTAATTGATAGCCATGATAAATCAAATGCCTCTTTTTCAACTTTTTCTCTGAAATTATTGAAAAATTTTTCTAATGAATTCAGTAGGATATATCCTATATCCTAGGATCCTTCCAATAGTTCGCATTCTACTGATTATAGTAATTTACTAGTAGCATTAATTCTTTGTAAATTAGTATTTCAAATAACACTTTTCATTAGGGCGTTTTCATAATTGTCCATTTTCGTCAGAAGTGAAGTTGTATTGTTTGTTCACGGTTCACAAATCTTGACTTTTGACCTTGACTTCGATGGTCTTTCCAGTGCGAATTGATACGTCGTTCTATTGGAAGGTCAGAAAGGAAAGAATCTGTTTAGCAAGACGTAGCGAATTGTCCTATAATTTTTTACAATGCCCGGTTAATCGAACATTAGTCATGATGGCAATAAAAGGTTGGAATTGTGGACCACTTAGCGTTAACCTGATGGACCACGTGAGGTGGGTTCACGTTCACAAATCTTGACTTTTGACCGTCACTTATTATAACAAGATCTATTCAGTTTCCTTCTCATCAAGATCTTGTCTAATTTTTTATGATAACGAGATTTATTCAGTTTTTTTAATGACCAGATATCTTGCTATCAAGCTATTGGCGATTTTTTATGATTGCTATATCTATTCTGTTTTCTTCTAATGACGAGATATCTTGTCATCAAGTCATTGGCGATTTTTTATAAAAACGAGATCTATTCAGTTTTCTTCTAATTTCGGGATATCTTGTCATCAAGATAGTGACGATTTTTTATGGTAACTATATCTATTCAGTTTTCTTCTAACTTAGTATTTTGTCATCAAGATATTGGCGATATTTTTATAACAACGAGATCTATTCAGTTTTCTTCTAATGACGAGATATTTTCTCATCAAGATATAAGCTATTTTTTATGATAACGATATCCATTCAGTTTTTTTCGAATAACGAGATGTCCACAAGATATTGGCGATTTTTTTTATAACTAGACCTATTCAGTTTTTTCTAACGACGAGCTATCTTCTCATCAAGATATATGCTATTTTTTTATGATAACAACATCTATTCAGTTTTTTTAATGACGAGATATCTTGTCATCAAGCTATTAGCGATTTTCTTGTACTAACGAGATCTATTCAGTTTTCTTCTAACGACGAGATATCTTGTTATCAAGGCATCGGCGATTTTTTATGATAACGAGATCTATTCAGTTTTCTTCCAATGACGAGATACAATCTTTTCATCAAGATAATGACTATTTTTTTATGATAACGAGATCATTCATCCTATTCATGACGTCCATTGACCTGTTTTTAGAATGCGATTTCAGTACGTCGCCCATAGAAATTCTAAATATTTTAGTTAAATGTCGTACTGGAATAATACTACCTACTATAGCAACTCAATCACAAAAGAAAGATGAGAGGAGGCCACTTAATTTTGAACCGTGACCAAATGATGAGCTCAGCACCTTAGCTGGCACCCAACTCACCAAACATTGACACCACATGACAGAATGAATTCCAAAATTGATGCATAATACATCTAATTCTGTTTTTGCACGAACATTTTTTACATTAATTTGATTTAACCCGAATTCAAAATAAATATTTCATTCTCTTTCTACGCGAATCATTTTGATTTAACACGAACGAACAAGCCAATTTCTAATAAATTTTTTACCTAAATTCTAGAACATTTTTTTTATTTGTAGTAACATTTCTATATTACATGCATGAATAGATTGCCTAACAATTAGTGTGTGCGTTTTAAAACGCGTGCTTTAGTTTACCAATGTGTATTTCTAGGTATATATGCATGGGTATCATCAACATTTTGATTGAATTTGGTTCCAAAGACAACCGAATTTCCCACCATCATTATAATAGCACATGCAATTGCTGGAGAAGGATTCGATGTTCTCTCGTTTGAAGATATTGATGAATTGTTACTCGATAAAGCCCTAGGGCGAAGATAAAATATTAGAGGTTGTCCTTGAGATTCTTAAACCCACAGAACGTAGTGCTAATGAAGAAAATGATCCTGTTATAAATGCAGATGTAGTAAAAGAATGTCTGGAACTGGCCAGAAAATTGGGTAATCAATTTAGTTAAACATGAACCTAATGAGGAAGGCGCTGGGAAGTTTCAACTTGAACTGAAGTTGTTGACAGCCTCTTACAGAGAATTATATATATCGGCCAAACCAAAACACGAACACAATTATTAATAACTGAATTCGTTCGTAAGACCGGTGAAACATGAGCACCAGAGGAGACTCGTGTTGAATTTTCTCAAGAGATCACACAAAAACTTATTAATAGAGGAAGAAGACGATACCACAACATTTCTAATGATAGCAATGATAATCCAGTCGTACGCAAACATATGCGCCGCTTATAAGTAGAAAGTGAAAATGAATAAAATCTTATGTGTAAAACCGAATGTTTTGTTCATGAAATTTTTTTTTATTTTCAAATACCAATTTACTTTAATACATTTTCAGGTACAGCTACACTCTACGTTTATGAGTGATGGCAACGGCTTGGCGATTTTTTTTGGCGCACTTCTAGTAGCGAGTTACGATAAATTAAGGCAACCCATCTTTAGTTAATGTTGTTGTGGTTTTCATGGCAACCTCGGCAAACGGAAACTTTCAGTTTTCATTTTGAATATTCTAGAAAGTTCTTCCAAAATCCGTTAGAGTCGTTTGATTTCATTGATTCGTTTGAAATTTTTTCTTTCCTCCCATTGGTTATTTTGTTTTTAAAATATCCTTTGATTGCATTGGTCCTTTTAAATCGTTTTCTGTGATACCATTGGTCCATTTATTTGTATTTTGACAGTTGTGGAATTTTTTATTACTATAATAGTTTTTTCACGATAGGATCAAGAGTTTTGTTTTTTTGACCATTTTCGTTTTCATTATTTTTTTACGAAAGAATTCTGACGTTATCAGGTTGAATTATTTCTTGCTTTTTTTTCTTTTGTAAATCTTTTTCTTTTTCAACATGCGCACTGTATTTAGTGTAATTGATAAATTTCATGGTATTCTTATCTAACATTCGTAGCTTAGTTTCTCTGCTGGTTCACAAATGTGTTTTGATATGTGCTTAAGCTTACTACTTTTTGTGAAAGTTTTTAAAAAATAAACTTTTTGAAACGTTCCGAAATGTGCTTAAAAAGTGTGTTGTAAAAAGAAAAAAATTTGTGACAGAAAAAGAGTAAGGAAATAATTATTTCCTTGGCAACTTTAGAAGTGCGCCAAAAATTCGCCAAGGCCGTTGCCATCACTCATAAACGTAGAGTGTAGCTGTTCCAATTATTTTTACCGATTTTAGATCAGGAACCTATTTTCTTTTCTTCCGTAGATGCAATGTCGATTTTTATATGAATGTCTTTTACATGTATTCTTCGGGAACGTATCTTCCATGTAACAACAGAATTAGGTGTATTTAATTGTTCAACACCAATTAGATAAAATGCTAAACGTTCCAAAATAGAGGTAACCTACATTTTAAGGCAGGTCTGATAAGTGCAAATGAGCAAAATCTTCGCAGACCGTTTTGTTTACACTGCAAATCTCTCATAATTTAGAAATGTTTCGTTCGGAAATTCAGAAATCATATCACTAGGGCAACTTTTTTGTTGCAGTGAAAATTGGAAAAGTTGCATTTATCATTTCCTAAAGTTGCATTTATGGAAATAAGGTTGCATTTATTTTTGATACACTAAATTTTAAAATAAATTATTCGTAACAAATGAAAAAATTTCAAATATATTGACAATTTTAGTCGTGTACAACAGTATTATATTACATACTGAAATACAGAAGAACGTTGAATGGCCGATCCTAGGCCAGTAATTTCTTTAACATTGAAAACCTGTGCCAGCCGCAGTCATATAATGTGCTGTATCGGATAGTAGAAGCACAAAATCCTTTCGCTCAACGTTCAGAGATTTTAAAACGTCATAAACTCTGCAGTCGATTACGCAAGTTTCCTCTGGATTATCAAGAGTGCCAACCAATGTGTTAAAGTACTACTTGCCATTTATTTCACTTCCGTCTTAGGACGAACACCATCTTACCACGAACTTGTTTGTTAATTCGCGTAAACGTAATTATAAATCACAACTTCAATATCTTCAAATCACAATCAAGAAAGAACAACATCTACATTTATTTTCTGATCGGAAGGTCCCCGGTTCGAATCCGGGTTCGGGCATGGATGTTTGTAAGCGTATACCAGCTCAGGTGTTGCTTCGTCATCTGAACATGGTGCAAAATTACGAAGTAATTGTTAGGAGCAATGATGGTCCTCCCACTGGGTGCTCTTTCACAAGTGGCCATCACTTCCGGCCTTGTAGTGGCCAATGACTTCGGTCAAATGTGCCCGCCATTAGAAAAAAAAAAAAAAAAACATTTATTTTCTAACGACTACTACACAAGAGTGTTGCCATGCAGAGACACCTAAGTTATTTTATTTAATCTCGTACCGGCGTGCAACATCCTCCCCGCCCTGGTCGACCTCCAGGGGAATGAATGACCAGCTGCACAGGCCTTGAAATTGTTCGCAAGATCGGACAAACGTGATCGAAGGGTTGATTCAGAGAGCAAAAAATGAAATAGTAATTTGATATTAATTAATTAAAAGCTTTTTTTTTTAAAGATGCAGGTGGTTGCATTTATGCAAAAAGTTGCATTTATGCAGAAAGTTACATTTATGTTGCGGTTATAACTCACTTACTATACACCCCATGTAGAAGGAATTTTGGTTTTAATACTTTACATGTAGCTTAGAACGCGTGAAAAAAAGTTGTATTTGTTGCAAAAAGTTGCCCTACTGATCATCATCAATCGTTTAATACTTACTACTAGTAGTTACTATAATGTATGGTTTGTGATTGATTTCCTACCTTTGGATAATTATTAATTTAGTTGATTTTCTAATGCTAAAATAAACGTTTTGTTCGTCAATTTGGAACAATATCCTCTTTACCTACTTTCACTCAGCTGATTTTGGAAAAATACATACTGATTAAATAGAGTTATTAATAAAGTACCAATCCGGCTGGATTCCGTAGTCCTGAGGAATTTCTTGCCAAATTGTCTCCTTCTGTCGGGCTAAATGGTCAACATTCCGGGATGGTTGCAATCGCCTTCTCATAACGTCCCAAATGTGCTCTATGGGAGAGAGATCAGGAGACCTAGCTGGCCAAAGAAGTGTTGGGAAAGCTCGAAGTCAATTCATAGCAACAAGTGCAGTGTGCGGCCGGGCATTATCGTCTTGAAAATTAAGTCCGAGGTATCGCAAAAGGAACGGTAACACAACCGGTCGAAGAATGTAAATGCCACGTAAATTTGAACCACGGTCAGATGACGAGACACAATGGAGGAAAAGAAGAAGCAGAAGGGCAGGCGAGGGAAAGACGAAAGAGAGGAAAGATCACTCGGGTAACTCGTACTTTTCTAATTGGTAATTTTTAATTAACGTCGTACTAGATCAACACAACGGGCTATTGACGACTGCCTGGGATCAATCCCCAAAAGGAAAGGTCCGAAAACACCACCACGTAATTTTGAACCACGGTCAGATGACGAGGCGTTATTTTTCAAAGGGAAGATAGGTCTTCCAGTCATGAAATCAATCGCTAAAAGTCGCACAATATTAAAAGTTTATGATCCCACGATTTTAATAACCCCTTCTCTAACCTGTTTTATTTAATAATGCCTAATAGCGGTCAGAAAAATGTAGATATTCTAATTTCAAGATGTCAAGGTTTTCGTTTTTCGAGTGCAAACCGAAATGGTGCATTGGTTCGATAAAATTTTCTTTCAAATGAGAAAATACAGTAATCAAAAAGTACCCGGAATGCTGTCATAAAACAAAAGGTATCAATTTATTGGTCAAAATTTATTACATATCCTTAAAAGTAATCTTCCCCGTCTTCAATGCCCTTCTGCCAACGTTTTTTCCAATTCTCAAAACATGCCTTAGTCGTTTTCCTGAAACCCATTCAGGGTTCGTATCGAACTTTCTTTTATCGCATCAATGGACTCAAAACGGTGAACACGAAGAGGTAGTTTCACCCGAGGAAATAAGAAAAAGTCACATTGTACCATATTAGGTGAATACGGAGCTTGTGGAGCCGTATTTCTTGAATGCTTTGTCAAAAAATCACGAATAATCATGGCATTGTGAGAAGGCGCATTATAGTGATGCAAAACCCGTGAGTTATCTCGACACAAGACAGGTCGTTTTCGACGAATTCATAGGCGTTTTTTTTGTGTGTGTATGGTTGTGTACGGGGTGCCCTGACGAATTTATGGCATTCACACTAATGAAATTTGGCACACATGTAGTACGAATGTTTTGCAATTTTATAGACCAGCCCGATTTTTTAAATTTAATCTTGAAAATTTAAAAATTAATTTAATGCGATGTTCAATTATTATTATCTTTCTTCCGAATGGCAACAATCATGAATCGGTATTGAATGAATCCGTATTTACTGCGCGTGTGTATCCGTTGCCGTGTAGCCGCCCGATTACTGGATATCCTTTCAAAAATTTATTGCCTTTTTAAAAGCATGTTAACTTTTAGTTAGCGTTGACTTTTAATCTTTTATATAAGTATCTTTTTATTGTGCTCACTTCATTTTTGAAACTGGATAACGGTTGTGCAATACGTTTGTTATTGTTTCTTTTTTAGATTACGATAGTTTGGATTTTGATTTTTAAAGCATATTAACTTATATACATACATACATACATATATATATATATATATATATATATATATATATATATATATATATATATATATATACAAAATTAAGGTCACAAACACGTTTAATAATTCAAAATTGCGACCAGAAAATTTAATACAATTTATATTTTATATATTTTGAAGAATGAGTAGCACAATGTTAGCCTCCAGTTTGAAATAAATGGTGTTCGGCGTTAGCTTTGTAGAACAACGTGGAATTTTACCGTTTGAGCATCTGGGATTTTCTCTCGCAGAGTTGTGAATATTGTTCTAAAACCCACAAGTTTGACTGTTTGTAGTGAGAATGAGCTCTCATCATCGTTTAGTTGATTCAATGAGGCGGAGAGGCGTTGACAGGCTTGAAGCTGGGCAGTCTCAAGCAGAGGTGGCTCTATGGTTACAAGTTGGCACGAAAAGTGGTATCCAGGTTGTGGAGTCAATTCCAAATACGTGGTACCATCACCAGGAAACAAGGCCAAGACTGTCCAAGAACGACGACACCTGCACAGGATAACTACTTGGCATTAAGTGCAGGACGGCATAGGCAAACAACGGCTACAGAGCTTTCTCGTGACGTTGCTGCTAAGTCTGGAAGAAGAATTTCCAGGCAAACAGTATACAGACGTCTAGCAGAGAGGGCACTTTACGCCCGGCGTCCAGTGGTCTGTCTCCCTTTGAGCGCATTACACAGGAGAGCCCGATAGTCGTGGAGCCGAACACACCATCCTTGGACACACCAAGAATGGGGGCGTGTTATTTTCACTGATGAGTCGAGATTCAGCACACGGCGAGTTTTCATCTGGAGAGTACGTGGAGCTCGCTACCTTCCCTCCAACGTAAGGAAAATCGACCAATTTGGCAGAGAAATCATTGTTTTAGTGCGGCATTATGTTGGGCAGTCGTACACCGCTGCATGTCTTTTATAAGGATAGTGTTACCGCACAGCGCTATAAGGACGAGGTCCTTGAAACATATGTGAGGTTGTTCCGGGGTGCTGCAGGCCCTGACTTCCTTCTTATGGACGATAATGAGCGGCCATACAGAGCTCACATTGCTGAGGATTTTTGTTGTTGAAGAAGAGGATATTCGCCGTATGAACTGGCCTGCGAAATCTCCGGATCTCAATCCTATATAACATGTTTGGGATTGTCTATGAAGACCCATTGCACGACGTTACCCCCCTTCCAGGACCCTCCAGGCATTAAAAACCGCTCTTTTGGAAGAATGGGATTTATTGCCGCAATTATTTCTCGACACCCTCATTATGAGGGCTCGTTGTGAGGCTTGTATAGCAGTGCACGGTGGTCACATTCTCTATTAGGCGGACCTATCCCGAGATAAATGCATCATGATTTGACCGTTTTTGATATAACTTGTATCTTAACTAACAATTCAACTCTTTTTCAAATTGTTATGTTCTTATATGCTTTCTCTCTTAATAATATATCTCTGTGCCAAATTTCGTTGCAATAAATTGAATATTTCTCCAGTTCTCACAGATTTTACGTTTGTGACCTTAATTTTGGACATCAGTGTAGTATATATATATATAATGAGTTTTTCACAAATTAATCATTTGTTAATAATTATTCATAACTTAATTATAATTAATTAAATATTAATTATTGTTTTACTTGTATAATAAATAAAGATTATCAATGAAACAATTGTACATTGGTTCATAGGCGTAACCAGGGGAGTTGAGGCTCATCTTGTAAACACCTCGAGAAAATGCGCAGATGCATTGTCTTGTTGAAATGTCCAATCGCCTGATGTAATCAGAGGAGCAACCGGCAACAAACTATCTGCCAGCATGTCCTGTTATAACACTGAATTAATTTTGTTCTCGACAAAAACATTTCAGTTGAACCAAATGCGGCTCAAAGCATAACAGATCCCTCTCCGAATTGGTGTTTTGAAAAAGGTGGTTTTCATGTTAATTCTCCCAATTTTTAGATCTTCTTGTGGAGATCACGTGGTATTGGTTGAAAGCATGATTCCGAAGACTAATTGATTGGTCATGATTATCGAGTACTAGGGGGCCCGCCCCCTGCTCGCTAACGCTCGCCAACCCCCGGAGGATTGCTTCGCAATTCTCATTGGTTCGCGGCGCGAACCTATGCTCGCTTCGCTCGCATCAATGAAGACAGATGTCCTAGCAGAAGGGATTGATTACAAAATATGATATTCCAAACAAATATTTTTCAAATCTAAATTTGTTGTATTACATAAAAGATATATACAGTACCTCTGGAATCAGAATTTAAATGAAAACTTTGAGCAAATTTTTACTCGCAATGTGAGCACTGCTTTGGAAATTGAATACCCAGCATGTTGTTTGTGTGTACATTTCCCCAGTACTCGAGCCACCCATACACTTTTTGACTGAGTTTGTTGTCGAAATTTGTAGTGCACGCGTCTTGTTGTACTATAATTGTTAGCCTTGAAAAGGACCGTTTTTTAAATAGCCCTGAAAAGATCCTCCGCTTTCTTAGATTTCTATTACAAACCGCAACAGCTCGTCTAAAATTCATTTTTTTTTTCAATAAAATTTCATCCGATAACGCTATAGATTCAAATGAGGCGCGAGGCTCCTAGTAAACAAACAATCGCACAATGTTGCCAAAACGCGGTAACAAATAAGGTCTTTTTTGCGTGCCACGTAAGAGAAATATATATATAGATAACGAAAAACACTAATTAGAGAATCGATAGCCAATCAGCTCAAAGCGAGTTCTATGCTTACGTTACCAACATTTCTGAGATCCTATCACAGTGACTTGGCCTATTTCATTGCGTCGAGCGACATTTACAATCCTGGTGGTTGTCTCGATGTCATTAATAAAATTTACCATATCGATGGACGAGATATTTCGTTATTAGAAGAAACTTGACCAGATCTTGCTCTCTATAAAATATCGGTAATATCTTAATAACGAGATATCACGTTATTCGCAACGGCAGATTTCGATGGACGAGACATCTCGTCGAAACCACCTAGAAATTTAACCTGTCGTGATAAAAATTATCACCTCAAAATATTCTTTTATCGGTTATTTAAAGTTCTATGAGCTACAAAAATGTGAAAAGTTTTATAAATGAAAATTTAATAATCGAGGGATCATTTCCTCTAAGTCGTAACATTAGGATGTAGCTGAAAGGAGACCGCAAGAATTAAATGGATATATCATAGTGTTTAGAGAAGTGATCTTGAACGGTCAGGTGAATTCTTTTTTTATAAGACTAGGGGGCTCCGCCCCTTGCTCAATTACGCTCGCCAAATGATTTAATTATTGTATGTAAAACAATTCTATAACAGCACATAAACCTTACTTACCATTAATGAGACCTTTGAGAATGTTTGGATTTCTCTCGGCTTTCAATGTTTGGTGATAAATTTGTTACTGAGAGTAGCAGAGAATTCTTCAAATTTGAATCAGTCATTCACGACCTAGTTTTGCTTTTAATACATTTCATGGTTGAAAATGCTTGTTTACATCTGTATGTAGTTCCGAAACGACTTACATAATTGTTTTGCAGATTTTCTTAGTTCTGGGGAATGTTCCCAGGGTAATGAACGCCAGAAATTTGTCATGTCAGAAGCATTTTGATCTGGAAAAGCTCATCAAATTTCATTTTTAATAATGAATTTATTTTCCAATCAGTAAGTTCCATTTGTATGTTATTAGGCATCTTCATTACGTTTTGTTCACTAAGTGAAAATGGGTTTATAAATGCGAGCCTGCAGTTTTCATTAGCTAAATTATGGAAACGACTTTATAAATGACCCTTGCAGTAACTTAATTTTTTCAATATATTTGGTCAAATTGCTTTTAGCCGTAACACATTCACTCTGCTCTTTCAAGTGTGGAAATTGACTCAAATCCTGATTTTCTAACTGAGAGATGAACAGTTCTAATTTTATTTTAAATCATGGTTCCCACACCTTTGTCCAAAAAAAATTCAAGAACTTTTAAGGATTTTTCAAGACCAAAAAAAAATTTTTTAAGGACCTAAAATTTTATTTAGCGAAATAAAACAAAGCATGTGAAAAAGTTGTCAATTAAAAAGAAAAATGTGAAAAATATAAAGAAACCGCCAATTTTTTTACTTCATTTTTTAAGCTACTGACAGTAAAAAAAAGATGTAAGGTTGTCATCAATTTTGGTTATAATTTAAATTTTCTTTTATCACAGAACCTGTGAACTTTTTTGAAAAGTGGGTTTTGCCTCTCAATGCTAACTATTAGGCTTCTTGCGCACATATCGATTTCGGTCGTGCGATAAAATATCGTACAATGAATTCTTTGGTGCCACGAAGAGTATGGGAGCTTGCACATGGTTCGATCTACACACGACACAATCTCCGTTTTGCTCACGTCCACTGCCACTACAACAGACGGCTTTCGTGGTTTATTTTGTTTGAGAAACAAAACAAATCCAAAGTTTTGACTGCCGTTATGGCTTTTTTATGCTCTAGTCCAAGTTTCTATCTTCACGATCGTTAAAGATAGTGAAAATTTCAACGGATTTGAAACCTGCATAAAATTGTACATGGATACTTTAAAGTGCTTTTCTGTAAATAAATAATTTTTAAACTGTAACTTTTATATTTTCGCAATACGAATTCGGCCACATTTGAGGAAGACATTCATTACGAACACAAAAAAGGTGTATTAGAGTTTTTCTATCTTTACGATCGTTAAAGATAGAGTAAACATTTTAATTTATTTGAAATCTGCGGAAAATTTTACACCAGATTGATACCTCAGGTAGTCTGAATTTTATGCAAAGCCCGAATTCTGCACGTGCTTGAAGAATCTTCCTCATTTTACTAAAACGGATAATTCTGTAATCCAAAACTGTTAAGTTTCCATTCTTGTACGTACGACGTCAATTGTACAAATTTTTTAATGACAGTGTAAAAGTAAAAGAAAAACAGTGACCCCCTTCAAAAACCTTGATATTTGCTTTGTATTTCTTCAAAAATCTCCTAGACAACTTTTAAAAATGTTCAAAGAGGCGGTACTCTTTCATGCTTGTATAGTTTATGCAAAAAAGCAATAGGACGACGTGTCAATGAAACATGGTTTATGACCTTATGTGTGTTCATAAATATATCACGTGGTTCATGAATATATCACCAATTGTGGTTGTTCATATATATATCACGTTGTGTCAAAGCACATAACACCTCAGAAGGACGCTCAAATTGCACACCTGCCGTGAAGGAAACTAGTTTGGACACAAGTTCCAACGCAAAACAAAATTACACAATTATGTACCAGTAAAAAAAAATCAAGTACTTTCAAGGACTTTTTACCAAGTTTCGTAATTTTCAAGGACTTTTAAGGGCCCATAGTTAGGGGGGAAAAATTCAAGGACTTTTCAAGGACCGTGGGAACCCTGTAAATGAATTGAAGCTATTTACTAAGCTAGCAAATAATTTATTCTTGCCTTTTAGTTTCAAATTTATATCATTGAGATGGCTTGTAACATCATCGTATTCCATATCTAACAATTCACAATATTTTCTGAATTCTTGTCTATTTAATGCTCTTGCTTTTCGCTTATTCACATTTCACAACTCAACCGGTATCGCAATAACATGCTGCAAGTTTTTCCACATAGTACCTCTTGGTGTATAATGCAGTGATATTTTAGTACAGGACGATTAAAGATTCTTTCAAGCAAAGTTGCAATGCCATTGACTTTTACCTATCAGTGAAGGCGTTCCGTCAGTACCCACACTAATGAGTTTATTAGACTAATTTTAGATTTTTAAGGCATGATTTTACTTTTTCAAATGCGTGATCCTCTTGTTTTACCATACAATGACTCCAGACTGGCAAGTTCTTCAAAGACATTAAAGCTATCATCAATTCCTCTTATAAACATGCTTAACTAGGCTACATCACATATGTCCGTTGATTCATCCAAAGCTAGAGAAAAGAAAGTACAAGAATGGACAAGGTCTTCCAGTTGTTGAGAGTTCCGCGATAGATCTCGTAACTGTCTGCCTTGATATAGCAATTTTGTCTGCTTTACTTTCAATTATATCTTTACTATCTCTTATTCTTTTAATGGTAATACTTTTATTACCAAGATGGTGTGCAAATATTCGGAAAAAAGGCTTAACAATTTCTTCTCCGTCAGAAAAAGTTTTTTTTTCCGCCAATGGCTAAAGCAATTTCAGAGGACGCTTCTGTCAACGCCAAGTTATTCTTAACTAACTTTATCGCAAAATTATATTTATACTTGTCAAAAAATTATACCTACTAGCAAAATTATAATTATCATCTCAGCGAATTTATTTTCAATCAATTTCACAAATAATTATACCACAAGAAAGAGTGCATTCTAAGGTTTCCCGTGATGTTTCAAATTTAAAACTTAATAGTAATAAGTTATAGATATGACAGTATTAACAAAAAAATTACAAAATAGACCCGATTTTTCCCGAGTTTAAAAAATATATATATATATATCAGGAACCAAATTTAAATTTCTAAAAAAATTCCACGAGCTACAAAAATTCACGTTTAGAGGTACAAAAAAAACTCTCCCGAGACTGAAAATTTGTATGTGTTTTGCTCCCTCGCGTTAGAAATTTTGTTTTTTTCGACTGACACAATACACCCTAAAATAATAGCCGCATCGGAAAAAAAAATCTTTCATCGTGTTCCCTGTACAATTTTGAACAAATCAAGTTAATTTCGTAATTTTCTCTCTACTTTCTCGAGAAACCGTCTAAGAATCGAGCGAAAAAAGCGAGTTTTCAATCCTGCAACTCTTTTTTAATAGAGATACTAGCCACTTCGTGGCTAGCCCGACGTTGTCCGTGCCAGTTGGTTTTGTGGGGTTATTGGTTGCTAAGCAAACCAAATGAAAATTTAGTTTATTGGATAGCGGCCATAACTTGCCGATGGTGTTGGTTTTCTTCGCAAACCATATGAGAATTCGTAGCCTATTGCAGTGCTCCCCAACCTTCTTACCGCCGCGGACCGGATCAACGTTTGATAATTTTAACGCGGCCCCCGCTGGGGGGGGGGAAAGACGTCGATTGTTCATATTTTAGATTGTTTGGATTTAATAATTTTAGTTTAATTGTATTTAAATATGCCTTCAAAATAAAATACAGTTACACCAAAAAATGAATATAATGTGATTTAACATTTTAACTCATTAGAACGCTAAATCAATGAGAACCCTAAGCTTGTTTCTTTGCAACGACACGGTTTCATCTGGGCGTAATAGGAGACAATGACACCCGAAGTGTGTTGCTTATGTCCAGTTTATTCCGTTGTTTTGTTTTGGTTGCTGTCACTGCAGAAAACACGGCTTCACACAGATAGGTTGTTGGATATGGTAATAGGGATTTAAGTGCTGTGGTGGCAATCTCAGGGTATTCCGCCATGACTTTAATCCAGAACACCGGCAGAGTTATTATCTCGAATGTAGTTTTAAGGCAGCCTTCATTTGCAATCTCCAGCAGTTGATCTTCTTCTTGGACAGACATGCTAGATTCACCTCATTTGTTGACAAATGGGTTGCGGATCCATTCCTTACTAGTTCGTGGGTATTTTGTGGTTTCCCAACCACAAAATACCCACAAAGCGCTCGAACTCTTTTAAAAGCAAAGACATGTGATCGTGCACCTTCTAGGAAAATGAATATTTAGGCTCAGTCTCGCCTAAAATCCCCTCTAACGTCTGAAACATGTCCAAAATGCCTTTGTTCACGCGCAGTCCCCACAGTTTCTGTTTGGCCTTAAATGCAGCTACTTTGCCTACCAATTTGAAAACAGTCGTCACATTTGTCAAAATTGGAAAATAGAGACATACAGAATTCAAAAATCATAGTTGAACATAACAGAACAATTTTCAAGTTCTGATTTAACGCCTCCTAATTTAAATTTACATTTCATAGATAAGAATCACACAAACCCGAGAGAAATACACCACAGTAAATAAAATGGAAATAATTTAATGTTCCTAGGGCAGCCCGGTACCATTTGATCCACGGACCGGTACCGGTCCGCGGACCGGGGGTTGGGGACCACTGGCCTATTGGATAACAGCCATTCGCAAACCAAATGGGAATTCGGCGTAACGTCACAATCTCTTGCAAAAATTTAAATATTTAGTTGAAAAATTATTTATTAAAAGAAAAAAATCAAATGTATAAGGTAACTATCTGGTGTCAAATTTTCCGCAGATTTCCAAATCCGTTGAAATTTTTACTTTATCTTTAACGCGGTCAAGGAGACAGAAAAAAAACCTAGAAAACTCCAGTTGAAAGTTTATTATCGTCTGATGGAAAATCATTCCTCCGCGCAAAATGAAAACGGAAATAATAAATTTAGAATCTTTTATGCTGTTGCATTTTAACGAAAAGAGTAATACTTAAATTCCATTAAAAATGTTCTAGATTGAATTTTAAAATTCGTCGCGACCCAAAAATTGCAAAAAATTCGGACTACCTGTGTGCCAAATCCCATTACTGTAACTGCCATAGATTCGTCAGGACTTTGCGTGTAGAAAACAAACACTTCCTTTTATAACATTCGAGATATATTAATACTTAACATAAGTTAATACTATCTAGAAACTACACCGACTTCCTTGTCCCATGTGCAACAAGTTTAAACTTACATGGGTAGTCAAATTAAAATTTAAAAAAAATCTTTATATATGATTTAAAAAAAACACGACTTCTTCACAACCTATTGGATAGTATTCTACTGATGGAATAAAAGGGATGGGATGCAATGCTCAAGACCTTTTCCACATCTCTTGCAACAATCCTTTCTTAAATAAAATTTGCATTTGGTTCCCAAAGTAAAGTGAATTTAATAAAGGTCGATTTAACAGACTTCGTACACACAGTAAGTAACGAAAAGATGCTTCAAAAAGTGAACTATGGCAGAAAAAAAGCGAACTAGTGTGGAAATAGACTACAACTTCCCCAAATAAAAATTTGCAGTGAAGCTACACACACAAAAAGATTACAAAATGGAATTTTCGTACGCAAAACTCGGCGTCGATTGAAATCAATGCCAGACCTGAGGACAGCACCTTATAATTTTGAACCAGTCAGATGATGAGGTCAATGCTGAGCAGGCACACCACTTTTCAAACTGAATGAAAAATGGGATTTGAACTCAGGATGACAAAGTACATAGTACTACCAACGTCACATAAACATAGCCAAGTGTACACTACCCTATAGTAATAGACTGGGTGGCAGAGGATTTGCATAAAATACAATTACTTGTTTGGGGGTGTTTTTCGTGGTATGGACTGGGACCTTTGGTAAATTGAGCGCTGACGCCTACATGAACATTTTCGAGTCAGGTTCTTCCTACGCTCTGACAATTTTATGGAATGGACGAATGTTACTTCCAAGAGGACAACGCTCAATGTTATGTTACAGCCTGTTAAGCAGTGGTATCAAGACATGGATGTAAAACGTCTTCCTTGTGGCCTGCTCAGGGTTCTGGCCTAAACCCCATAGAACATTTGTGGAAAGAGTTAGAGCGATGCTTACGGGCCAGGGAAATACGTCCGAAACGTACAGCTGAGCTGGAGGCATTCTTGCAGCAGGAAGACACAAATACCCATAGCTGTGTATCAAAACCTTGTTCAAAGTATGCGCAGAAGGGTTGCTAGTGTAATTGCAGCACGTGGGGACCATCCCTCTACTAAAGCATGTATTCTTTCCCTTATACCATCACATCCTGCTGTCCTTCTTCTTCGAATGGAAGCAGACCCCTCCGTACCGAGTTTTTGAAAACCCACAGCGGATTAGCCGAAGCTAGGGAAAGCCTCTAATGAGAAACATTAGAAGTGGGCCTAGTGACACGCCGTCCGAAAAACCCTTATCTACCCAGGATGAACACGACAGGGAGTGGACGTGGTCGACCCGTGAGTGTGTGCTCTGAAGATACGTGGTCCGGCTCATTGATATCAGTCAACCTTAGGTCCGTTTTGAGCCGGAAAAGTTTTCTTCATAGATTCGTGCCGAGGGGTGATCAGAGACGCACACCCAGGCATCTCCTAGGAACCTATCGGCATTCCTGAGTAGCCCAACGGAACAGCAGGCTGCCCCGACATCCCTGTTTATCCGGAACCGTGGGCAACCGATACCATCATCTATGGAGTCTTGCAGACCCTTGCCGTCCGCCAGATAGCCTTCCTTCGTTAGCGTACAGGTATTGGCCTAGGGCAGCCGGGGAGTGGTCCCGACACCGCTAGTTTCCGTGTGGCACCTAAGGAGGTTCCTGTCGCTACTTGATCGCAGGAACAGCGGCATCGCCCTGTGCCAGTTCCTACTACCCAAACCGATAGCCTGCTGGCTAGAGCGGCTTCGCCACGTTAGAG
This sequence comes from Metellina segmentata, assembly GCA_947359465.1. Classification (NCBI taxonomy): domain Eukaryota; kingdom Metazoa; phylum Arthropoda; class Arachnida; order Araneae; family Tetragnathidae; genus Metellina; species Metellina segmentata. The sequence continues at coordinate 99,734,927 of OX375877.1, forward strand.
ACTGACATATTCCTCCTACACGGATAGACCCATGATCTGCGGAGTTATGGAGTCCCTTGCAACTCCAGAAAGAGCCGCGGTCCGAGTGGTGGGGGCCATCACTCTTCATTCCTTGGAACTAACGCACGTCCACTTAGGGACCCCAAGCATTGTCTACGTAAACTGATAACAAGTTACTAACTGTTTATCAATTACTTGGTTCAGGATGCACACCGCCCCAAGTGCGCAAAGCCCTCCCCCGATCCTTTTGCCCGGATCTCGGGTCCTCAGCCCCATCATCTTGCTATCATCCCTACGGACAGTCTTCCCGGACATTAAAAGCCACCACCAGCTTTCCGTCCGGGTTGACCCACGACTACTTCCCCAACAGACAGTAGCGTGTACACCTCCCATGGGTGTATAATGCCTAGGCGGCATCGAAGAGAGCCTCCGGGCATCTACTAGGAGAGTGCCCACTCCTCAGTAGCCCAGCAGACTGTTCTCTCACCCTAATGTCCGGCCCGTGGGCGGTAGAACAGGGACCATCATCCACGGTGATATGTAGACATCTGCCGCCTACCAGATAGCCTAAATTCGTAAGCGTGGGCCAGTAAGACAGTCTCCAGCCATCCTAGTAACCAGGTGGCACCTCTAGGAGGTTCCTGCCGCTACTTGACCGGAAGGATAGCGGCCTGCCCCTACCCGCCGGGTCACTACTCCCGACGAGCCTACAGCCTTTTCCTTACCGGCCCGAACCGATAACCAGCCGTCGGAAAGTAATCCGAATCGCCAGCCGCCTACCGGAAGCCCGCCAGCCCCAGCCAGGCACCTCCGAATAAAATCAACCAGCTCTCGGCCCACCGCCGGCTATTCCGGTACACGGAACCCGAGAGTACCGCACATACTGCTGTCCGGTCCATTATTATAAGGTAGCGTATACTTTAAATCAACATTTCTCTAAACAGCATAGCATTGCATTTAGAGTGCAATCAGACATAGTACAAAAAATGTTTCAATTCGGCTACTAAGTCTGGCTTTGCAAGATAAAATCTATACAATAGTGCTCGATTTTTAGAGTAGAGATAACACAAGACTTAAGCCACAACTATTTAAAGGTTGTAATTAATAGAGGCTGACTAGTGTTTTATCTGACAATATTTGTCCCGATTTAAAACTGCCGAAGACAACCTACAAATACTACTATTCTAAGCACTTTAATTCTTTTTATGTAGTTAGTTCGAGCCTCAAAATAGATTTTTTAATACAGGTGCACCTAAGTTTTTAAATTAGTTGCACAGATTATATTTTAGGTGTACATTTAAAAAAACGTTATGTAAGAGCATTAATATAATGTAAACTACTTTATTAATTGAGTATGTTTAGATAGGTTAGTAGTAGATAGTAAATAAAAATATTTAAAAAAAAATTTTTATCTGCGGAATTATTACTTACAAATATTCAGTCATCAGACGTTGGTGGGCAAAAAACACATAAAAATAAACAAGTACACTACATTTTTTAAGACGATAAAATCTGAATTTAAAGATACATAATAAAAAATATTTGTGGCCAGATAATTATCAGGAATTCCTACGGCTTACACATTTTTGAAACATGAGGCGTTTACAGAAATGCAGAATGTCTATCGTTTGCGGGTCAAGTGATCTAAATTCTCCCTTCTCCGGCTGTAGCGAGTCGTTTAGAAAAAGTTTCGATCATCGGAAAGTTCTGGTGGTAGTGGCACAAGTAAACTTTCCTCCTGTATAAACCCGTTAGGCACAGCGATTTTGTTTTTTGCAGTGTATTTCGGAATTTTAATTTCGTTCCTTTAGTGCGAGAGGAGTCGATACTAATATTTTGTTCAAACATCAAAATAACACAAAACAGGTTTCTCCCCCTCTCTTTTTTTTAACGTTACATACACTCAGTGCACCTGGCGGGAAAAGATTAGGTGCACAATTTTATTTCCATGTACACAGTGCACCCAGTTATTTCGAGCCCTGGTTTAGTTCAATCTGCCAAACAAGCAGTTGAACAGTGTATTGCAATCAATATTATTACAACAGTAAAAAGTATAATTTTGCAGCTATTTTTGAAAATGTTTCATGTTTAAGAAAATGTTTCATCAATCTCCACACCAGCCATTGTTGTCACTAGCTTGAAAACTAACTCCTTATTCAGACAGAATAAGATTTGTTGTAACTACAGGGTGGCAACAAAATCCTATAAAAAAGTTTCCTGATACTCCCACGATTTCCCTGATAGTCTCACAAAAATTTCCCTGATTTAACAATTCCCTTAAGAATTGTTGTGATCCGTGATTGGTATCGATATACACAATATCCACACAACACTATTTTTAAATAATTAGGGTCAGAGGATGTAAAAGGATCATTCTCCACAAATATTTTATATTTTTTCTCTACAGATATTTTAATTGCTATTGAAAGGGTTGGAAACCTTAATGAAACTCTTATAATTGCAATTGAATAAACTGGAGAAAAAAAAATGCAAAATATTTTGATTATGAACTTTTTACACCTGACCCTACATTGTCATACTATTCATCGAAACCAAATGCAAATATACATAAAAAATTCTACAAAATGTAATTGCAGACAAAAATAATTAATTTAATATACAGAAAACATCATTTGTAACTCAAATTTCAAATTGTATCCCAAAAGTTGTATCGCTAGCCTCACTGCGACCAAGACGCTGCAGCCGCGAAAAAAACAGTAGCGGCGTTTTTCGTGGTGTTAAAAAATAACTACGCTATCGTTCTTTATTCAAATTACAATTTCGGCGAATATGATTTATTCTATTCTCAAAAGCACTCGTATTTGCGCATCTCTAAATACGACAAACAATAATGGTAACCGTTTAAACTGTCAAAATTCCCCGATTTTTCCAGAAATAAAAAGTTTCCTGATTTCCCGGTTCTGTTACCACTATGAACTACATTTTCTTGAGATAAGTAAATTGTTCACTTAAATATTCAAAAATACACATTGCTTTGGAACCACACAGAACTCATGTATGTATAAATTTTATTTTCAGATTAGAAATTCTACAGATAAAATGGACTTTTCTTCAGATGTCGAGACAAAATAATAAATATTTTAGTGAAGGTCAAAAGAATCACCGGTAATTTCAAATGAAACAACCCTTCAAAACATGTCAGAACTTGTGAAGATAGTAACAGCAAATTGTCATGACTGGTTCAATGCTACCTACCTATAACAGGTTGTAAATTAAGTACAGGGATTCAGTTGTGAATTTCCACATGTGTTGGATCCAAAAATAAAGATCATATTGATTTTGCCAAAACATAAATTGAAACTAAATTACATCACTTATTAGGATTAATGAGAAAAATTCAGGCTATACTAGGCTCTTCAAAGTTTGAAAAAATTATTTTTTAAGTTATTTTTCTAAGTTTTTGACATGAAAGCTCATTTTCAGTTTTACCTGAAACTTCCAAATAAATGTTATTTTTTATAACTTCAGGATTTTCAATATCCGAAGTGTCTGTACCCTAAGTATCACAGACATGAGAAATTAATATCTAGATTATCGATGCATATGCTTTGAGACAATAATCAGTGAAATTAAAAAAGCAGATAAAACAGAAACTGATGGAATCAAAACACTACATTTTTAATGTAATCAACAATGTTCTACAATCATTGTTCACTTTACGGAGAACTTGGCTTTCTACATGGGTTCTGCTTTTGCAAAGATACCGACGTAAAAATTCAGTCTACGACCACAGAATGTGCAGAATTTGAAAAATAGATGCTTCCGCTGATACCTAATGACTTAAGCACATTTTCGTAATAAAATATAATTAATGGATTTCTATTAAAACAATTGTAAAAATGCTCAACAATATTTTTACTTACATTTTTTCACCATACATGGATAACACTTCTCACTCTGTAGGGTAAAAATCAAGGAATTCCTTTATTTTAGGAACATACTGAAGGAATTTTTCTCGAGAAATTTTGGAACATTGTTTTCAAAGTTCCAATTTCTTGTCTGCAGGACAAATACAGTGAAAATATGAGAAATGCTTATTACAATGCTATGTTTCCGTTTCAGGGTACATTTTAGTCAATTGTATCACTCACAAATTAGATTGGTCCTCTATAAAAGTACATAGGAAAGTCTATATAGTGTCATTTCTCTTTAGTCCATCTGGAAATATCGCACATTTCGATATCTCTTCCATAACTGAAAAAGTCCCACATCCACACACTTTTTGAAAAAAGTTCAAATATCCCAACTGAAAGTTGCATTATATATTGCAACTAAATCAAAGTAATTTTCAATGGGAAAGAGATGAAAATTGTTCACTTTAAAAAAAGTATATTCACAATTGGAGTCAAAGAAACAAAGACTTGACTCATTCTGATGCTCATCTTTCAGTTCGATATAGGCACTTATGGTATGGAAAACATGGGTTCGTTTAAATGTATGCTCATTTGGTCGAAACGAATAGGACAGGAAAGAGATTAGCTGCTCTTCCCTTCTTCGTTATCGGATTTATCAGATCCAGAGTCACTGCTGTCGTCGCTGCCACTCCCACTGTCAGAACCACTGCCGCTGTCACTATCACTGTCACTTGAACTCGAATCGTTGTCTTCACCATCCTAAATTTCAATAAAGAGGCAGATTAATGAAGGAACAGTGACAACACACAACTTAAAAAATAAAAAAACTACAGCCAGGAACCTTTTTGGTATCTAGATTAAATTATTTGAAAGGACTTTCTGAAATTTATGTGAACCTAAAATAAGATAGGTTGGATTTGGGTTTTATGGTGCAAGGGTCATATTTGGCTTAGCTGTGTCTAAAGCTACGGTTTCCTAAGAAAGCAGAGCCATTATCCAGCAGCTGTGATACGTCATGATGCCGTGGGTATATCTAGGCGGCCATCTTAACAAGAGACCAGAGGTGTCAATTTAGACGGATAGAATACGTTGGAGAATGGGCAATACAGACGGCTATCATGGTTTGTTTGATTCAAGAAACAAAACTAAGTGGCTTTTTTATTCTCTAGTCCAAGTTTCGAATTTTGGGATCATTGAAGTTAGTGAAAATTTCAACGGATTTCAAATCAGCGTAAAATTCTACGCCAGATCGATACTAAAACAGATTTATTATTCAATTATTTACCATTTGATTATTTAATTATTTATTAAATAATTATATATTTAAAGAAAACCACATTTAAGGTACCAATCTGGTGTAAAATTTTCTGCAGATTTCAAATCCGTTGAAATTTTTAATCTATCTTTAGCAATCCCGATTTTAACAAAAACAAACTAAACAATGCCAGTCAAAAAATTATGTTTGTTTTGCTTCCCTCTGCTTGAATTGTTTGGCACAGGAAATGAAATGTTGCCACTACAAGAGTTTATTGACTGTTTGACTAACGATCGTCATGCAAATGCATGGTTCCCACACCTTTATCCAAAAAAAATTCAAGGACTTTTAAGGACTTTTCAAAACCCAATACAAATTTTTCAAGGACCTAAAATTTTTTATAACGACCTTAAACAAGGCATACACAAAAGTTGTCAATTAAAAAGAAAAATGTGAATACAAAAAAAAAGACAATTTTTTTAAAACTACTGATAGCCAAGAAAAGAAAGTTTATCATCAATTTTGGTAAAAATTTGGACTTTCTTTTTTTGTTTTGCTTTTTGTCTCAACTCAATGCTATCAGGCTACTTGCACACATATCAATTTCGGTCGTGCGATAAATTCTTTTAGTCGCACGAAGAAGAGTATGGGAGCTTGCACAGACGGTTGTCATGGTTTATTTTGTTTGAGTAACAAAATAAATCAAAAGTTTTGACTGGTGTTAGGGCTTCTTTATTATCGAGTCTGAGTTTCTATCTTTGTGATCGTTAAAGATAGAGGAAAAATTTCAACGGATTTGAAATCTGCAGAAAATTTTCAACAATAGAAATCTTTAATGTAATTTTCTTAAAAATTTTTTTTTTCAATTGTAACTTTTATATTTTTGCAATAAGAATTTGGCTTCATTTCTTTGGATGCGTGACAGGTTTCCAATGACATCCTGACTGCTAAAGCTACGATTTCCTAAGAAAGCAGTGCTGTTATCTAGCGAACGTAATACGTCATTATGTGGCGGACATAACAAGATGGCTGTCTTAACGTAGACCAGAGGTGTCAACTTAGACGGACAGAATACTGTGGAAAATGGACGATCTAGACATAGCATTACTAGTATATCTTGTAGTGTCAAAGCGGGAAACATCGGTTTCATTCAGAATGACGCTCAAATGGCACACCTGCTTTGGAGGAAACTAGTCAGGACAAGTAGCAATGCAACACGAAATTACACTATTATGTACTAGTTAAAAAAATCAAGTACTTTCAAGGACTTTTCACCAAGTTTCCTAATTTTCAAGGACTTTCAAGGGCCCCTAGTTAGGAAAAACAAATTCAAGGACTTTTAAGGACTTTTCAAGGATCGTGGGAACCCTGAAATGGCGACTCCGCTAATTTTCGTTACGCTCACAAACAACGCTCTCTAGGAAACCAACGCCACCTGCTTGATAACTTAACAGCTTTGCTTTCTTAGGAAACTATAGCTTAACGCAAGACATTGTCAAGTAATTGGGAAAAGAAAGAACAGAGAAGAAAGACTGCTTGGGCATGCTGGCCGATCCCTGTGTTTCAGACACTAAAATAAAGCCTGCTTATGAAATTATTAAAATATTATATGAAATAGCTTAAAAATGAAAATAAAAATATGGTGTTTGATGCCCATTTATGTCCATTCTCTAAGCAACAGAAAAACCAGGGCCTTTTTAAAGCCCTTTGTTAGGCTATTTTTCATTTTTTTTAAAGGCTAGATGTAGCATAGATTGCAATAGATTCATTTGTGGTTTTGCAGATAAAGAAGTTTTTACTGGAGTTAAAATTGGGTCTTGTAGACCAATTTTAAAAACATTGATATTTAAGCTCTGATGACATATTTATTCCTTGATTTGTAATGACACTTAACCTTGGATAAGTAGCAATACTAGGTTTTAAAAGCATGCAAGATAAAATATGTAGCATTCTTGTAAAAAACTAAGGCCTTTAAATGGTTTAATGACTCGGCAAATATTGAGGCTTTTATGGGTCTTTAAAAAAGCTAATGAAAAATCAAGTTTTTAGGCCTTAATGAACCCTGAGTAAACATAATGCCCATCAACAGTGAGAGTTATACCTTTTTCTCGTCATCTTCTTCATCGTCGTCGTCATCATCTTCATCATCGTCGTCGTCATCATCATCATCGTCATCACTACCTGAATCACTGCCAGAATCATCTGACCCAGAACTTGAGCCGGACCCCGAACCAGACCCAGAGCCTGAATCATCACCATCGGATTTTTCAGAATCATCATCATCAGATGAATCGTCATCAGAACTTTCAGAATCTGTCGCTTCTTTTTTGACACTCTTCTGCAATCAAATAACAATTGAGTAAATACATGTTTTATTAAAAAAAATTTTAATTGTACATAAGAGTATAAACATCCAGCACCAAATACAAGAAAACATGCATAGTTTTTATACAGATTTGCTAAAATCGTTTTACTTTCTGCTGATTACTTCAGCAGAAAAGAGTAGGTTGAGAAAAAAATTGTGTCGAAAATATTTCAATGGTTGGGGACAAAACATAATATTTTACATTTGTGCCCAGATGGCAAAATGTTATAAGTCACTTTTCCCAAAAAACTAACCAAGTCCCATCCTGGAGTCTTTTTTTGTTAATGTTTGAAAGGTGGCAAAATGTCGTAAGTCTTTTTCTTTGTTTATGAGAAAACAAAGGTGGGAAAATAGTAATAAATCAAAAACCACATGTTGAATCTTGAATCGTAAAATTGCTGTCGCGAAAAATTAAAAAAGTGACATAACATTTTGCCATCTGAGCAGACATTATACACAGCATTTAATAAGTAAAAAAATAGCATCCTCATAAATTTTTTCAAAAACACTTTTTTTCAACCACCTTGAGTCAAAATTAATCTTTTAGATTGTTTAATGTTAATCGAGTCTTAAAGGGAAGATTTTGCTTTTGAAATGTCTTCAGATTGTTATAAGAGTTATAGAAAAGATATTTCATTTATACAACAATAATTATGGGGACATTTACTGGAGTCTTGAGCACCTTAAAATAAGCATGGAGTATTTCAGATACACAAGACAGTTTGATTAAACAGTGAATCAGCAAAACATTTTAATACCATAATTAGATTTGTACTTTCTGCACACTGGCAATTTTGAATTTTGCTACAATTATTAAGCATTATTGCGATTTAAACTATTAGCGCAGAAAAAAATTTGATAATTTTTTTTTATTCAAAAGTTACGACAAAATGCAACGAATAAAACAAATTGTCCGTTTCAAATTGCTTCTTTTGAAACTATTAAATAATATTCATCATTTGCTCAAATAAGCAGGCTGTAAATATACACGCTAGAGTAAAAATAAAGGCAGTCTCCCTACCTGAACTGTTTCTGATCCCTTTTTACTTTTCTTCTTCACACTTGCTTTTCTGTACTTATCATATTCTTGGAATTCTGCCACCGTAAGACCCTGTAGAAATAAAAATTTTAGGTTATGGTTTGCACAAAGGAATTATAAGTTTAGTGAAATTTGGTACATTTTATTACCCTTCACGCAACAGTCGAAATTCAGTCTCTACTATTATAAAAGGAAGTGTTTGTCCTGCAATACGCAGTCATGATGAATCTATAGCACTTACAATACTGAAATTTGGCACACAGGCAGTCCAAATTTTTTGTATTTTGTGTGTCCAGCTCGAATATTAAAATTTAATCTAGACTATTTCGAAACGAATTTAATTATTATTGTTTTCTTTGGAATGGCAACAGCATAAAGAAATGGCAGATTCTAAATTTATTTTTTCGGCTTCCTTTTTCATTTTGCGGAGGAACGATTTGTCACCAGACTAACAAATGAATTTTTAACTTTAGTTCCTTTTTCTATACCCTAAATCGTTAAAGAAAGAGTAAAAAAAAAAAATTAAAAAAAGGAAATTTGACATTAGATCAAAACCTAAAAATATGATTTTCTTTAAATAAATCATTTTTAAATTGTAACTTTTATATTTTTCTCAATACGATCGCCACTGTGAAGAACGACCTTCGTTTGATTCGAGAACCGAGAAATCAGACTCCATTCCCTTCGCTCATTTTGACTGGCATTTAGTTGTTTTTTTTGTAAAATTGGGATCGTTAAAGATAGATTAAAAATTTCAATGGATTTGAAATCTGTGGAAAATTTTACATCACATAGATACCTTACATTTCATTTTCTTAAAATAAATAATTTTCAATTAAATATTTATATTTCGAAAGAGATTGCGACGTCACGCCGATGGGATCTCTTTGCAATTCGAATTTGACAATGACGAGGTCATCACGGCGTTGCCTGTAGTGTTGGTTCGCGAAGCAGACCATAGTTCATAATATTCATATGAATTCGCAGGGAATTCATTCCAATAAACTACGAATTTCCATTTGGTTTGCAAAGCAAACCAACACAACGATGGCTGTTATCCAATAGGCTACAAATTCCTATTTGGTTTGCTATGGGAATTCATAGCAATCACCAGCAATTAGCGAGCAGTGGACACACCAGACCCCATGAAAAGAACTGTCACTGCCAAGGCCGTGCTGGGCACGCAATGGCTAGCACCGTATATGTGCCAATAAATACCTTAACCAGAAAGGACATTAACATCATAAGCAATCACCAATAAAACAAGTATAAATTACGAATTTAAGCCTAAATAAAATTACATGGGGTATGCTTTTCTACTAAAAAAGTGATTCAGTATGTAAAATTAATTTACCCTTAACCAATAGTACATAAATTAACACTAAAAATTAAAAAATAATTTTTTTGTATTTTCAATCATGATAGCAAAGCACAAAGAAACCTGCTTGTAGTTGGCATCATATGATTGAAACTTAAACATTAATTTATCTACTCGGGATTCAATAAAACAAGTATGACAAAATGGGACTAAGATAATTTAATAGCAGTAAACTAAATAAAAGATTAAATTAGAAAGTTGGTCACACCAATTTGAATAAAAAAAGAATCTCTCTCTCTCACTTCTACAACATCAAAATACAAATTCAATTTCACTAATGCTATCTATAGTTCCAGTCTATATGAAAATGCAGAAAGATATTGTAGAATTATGAAGCAGCTGGAAAGTATGAATCAATGCTCACTTTTAAAAACTTTTGCATGTCTTTATTATATCTTCTCATCATTTCCTGCACTCGCTGGGCATAATGATCTTTCTCTGAAGTAGACATGGTCTTCCACGTTTTGGCTATTTCTGTCATTCGGCTCTTGGGATCAACATGCGTGAGCTCACTGAGTTTTTCTGATGAAAATAGTCCATAGCCACTCCTACAAATGTATTTTAAAAGTATATAGCATTTTATGCTAGAATATTTACAAAACCTAACAAGTTGTTACACTCAAAGCAATAAGATAGAGAGTGCTCGCTGTGAATATTAAAGTAACTGTAAATGTACATAATAGCAATGGCCTACTACTCATGAAAGCTCCTTGATCTATGAATTGAAACCTTTAACAAGGGAAACAATTACATTATCTAAGAATAACAATTTTATTCAAAATTATTCGATACCTGATTCATTCATTATAAGTCAACAGAAGATTCCAATATTTTAAACATTTTGAAAAGTTTTTGATTGTTAAAAATAAATATTGGGCCAGGTAAAATGATACTGAGAATCAATTATCCAAAAAAAAAAAAAAAAAACTTTAATCATATAAATAAAACTTGGAATAGATTTTGAAACATCATTTAGGAGGAAAACAATCATTGATTAGGTAAGCAATTTTCAAATTTTTTTTAGACACAAGTTTACTGCCATAATCTATCCGAAGTAAGCAAGATCATAATTGATCAATAGGTAGTTGAATTAACATCACTGGAGCAACAGAGCAATTGTCATTTCAATTTACTTCTTTTGAAACTATTAAATATTCATCATATAAAATAAAAGCAATGTCTCTCCACCAAATGCTTAGCAGGCTATTGGCGATAGCCCGAGATCAATTTCAAAGGGAAAGATTCGATGACAACACCTAGTAATTTGGTACCACAGTCAGATGAGGTCACACCTGAGCTGTGGCTCTCTAAACTTCCACACCAGGTCAATGTGAGGACATTTGAATGCCATATCAGATATAACGTGCACCAACCCTCATGTACACTACTCTTAGGTAGGATCTAGTTTCGAATTTGCACCCTGAGGTTGCTAATTTGCTACTCTTCCAAAAAGTCCCCCAAGATCATAATTGGAAAATACATGGCAATAAAAACCCGAAACTATTCAGTATATTTAATGGAATTACCTATCATTCCAACATGAGTTCTTTCCACGATTGTTATTAATATATTATAGGGTTCCCACTCAAACAAAAAAATGGGGCAAAATACTTTTTTTATTGCACAACCTTGGACAAGTATCATTGGCCTAGTCTTTTGAATGCAGATGTAATAAAACATGCAGTGTTATTGTGAAAAAACTAAACTTTTCAAATAGGTTAACTTACTGAGGCGGACGTTTTGGCTCTCCTTTAAATAATTTCTTTTTACCTCCTCCTCCACCAGTGTCATGCTTCCTAAAATACAATAAATAAAATGAAATATTCACTTCAAGAAAATATATACAAGCAATTAAATAAAGAAAAATGAAACAGAGACATTGATCCAGTTCTTAAAGCCTTGATCTAATTGAGCTTTAAGAGAGAATAGATAGTAAATAGGGGATTTTTAGACAACTAAAAAAGATTAAATAATTTACCCTTTAGAAGTTGAACCTTCATCATAAGCTTTCTTAGCTTCTTCAGCTATTTTTTTGTATTTGTCCTAGAAATATATACAAAAATTTTATTGTCTGTAATTTATTGGACATCTGAAATCACATATACAATAAATAAGATTTTCGCTATACAGTACATTATTAAGGTTTTGAATGAAAAGCACTTCTGCATATCTAAACAGTAAAACCAAATGTGTAATTCTTGAATTGAAATTGTTTTATATTTTATCGTTTTTTTTTAAGAATGCATCAAGAACTAGAACTAGTTTTCAGTGGAATCCTTCTGATAAGAAACTAATTTTGGATTTAATACTGTTTAAAACAATTCATTTTGAAATTTTTGTGCCAAAAAATTAATATAATTTAATATAGTAAATTCATTTTGTAAAAAGTGTCTTGCTCTTTTAACACAAAACCAGATTAGGCTGGTTTTAGACAAAACAATTGAATATTAAGTAACATTTAAAGCTGGACCAATTAAATTTACTGCCCATGTTTCTTCGTATCTTTATATTCAAAAAAGTTACCACCACAGGATTGAAAACTCGTTTTTTTTTTTGCTCGTTTGTTAGACGGTTTTCCGAGAAATTGTGGATAAGAAAACAACACAATTGACATGATTCGTTCAAAATCGTACCGGGAACAAGATGGAGGCGATTTTTTTCCGATGCTGCTATTAGTTTAGGGTGCATTAAATGTCAAAGTCGAAAAAGCCGAAATTTCTAGCGTGAGTGAGCAAATCACGTAAAAATTTTCAGTCAGCAGCAGGGAGTTCTTTTTAGAATACCCGTAAACGTGAATTTTTGTACCTCGCCCAGCTTTTTAGAAATTTCAATTTGGTTCCTGTTAAGATTTATTTGAAATTCGATGAAAAAAAATCAGGGCCATTTTTGTTTAAACTGTCATAACTATACCTTATTACAATTAGTTTTTAAATTTGAAAACCTCACAGTAAACCTTAGAATGTATTTTTTTCTATAGTACAATTATTTTTGAAATTGGTTAGTAAATATTTTGGATGCAATGTGATGAAAAGTATAATTTTGCGATAGGGTAAAAATTTTTTATTGCAGAGAGGAAACACTACACCCTTCTAACTGGCCTTGGGGTGAAACTCGCTGTGACGTCACCGGAAAGGAAGACTGAAATGAGTGTTGGTCTGCGAAGCAAACCACATGGGATTGCGTTGCAATCACAGGGTGTTGGCGAGCGTAGTCCAGCAGGGACAAAGCTCCCTAGTCATTGTAAAAAAGAAAACAAATAAAGCTAATCTACAACTAATAAACAAAAATTGATTGATTTATGCTTCCAACTATCCATTTTCATCATTGATACAGTTACAATTGATTATCACACCCCACTGTAAATAATTCACTAAATCAAACTATTAAAAATCATTTGCTAATTACAGAAGCACGTAATTGTATAGCAAGTTTCTAGAGCAGTCGTTGCCTAGGAGGAATCTCTCCAATCAAGGCTTGTCCTATACAAGGATGTTTTCCAATACATGTAAGAAGTCACCAAACTGGCTTTAATGATGGAGTAATCAGACTTGAAATTGAAAACAAGACATTCGCCATTTCATTTTAGACAATATTTTCCAAAACATCTTTCGATTAATACATGGTTGGTGGTTGTATACAAGAAATATATGTAGTTATTACCTTCTTCTTTTCAGGCAATTCATTGTATTCTTTTGCAAGCAATTTCATGATATTTTGTTTGGACATATCAGGATGCTTTTGTTGAGCAACTGCAAACTTCTCCTGCTGAAAATAGAACATGGCTGATAGAGGTTTTTTCGGCCTAGCACCATCAATGGCTTCCAATTCAGTCACATCGTTATTAACGGTTTCAATAACCACATGATTTGCCACAGGCTTCTTCTTCCCCGCAGGTTTCATTTCATTTTCCAGCTTCTCTCTTTCGTTGACAGGCAAGTTACTCAAGTATGCAGCATATTCCGTTTTATACTTTGCTATGGCCTGAAACACAGTAGATTTGAAAAAATTAGTACAACCTGAATAAATAAAGAATTTTCAGCTAGATCAGTAAAATACTTAAACTTACTATTTGAGCTTGTTTGTTAAGGCTTTCTCGTTCGTGATCATCAAGATTTTTCCACATTCTTGAAATTTCTCCCATTTTCGATTTTGAAGGCAGGTCCTTCAATTCTCGTAACTTTATGCGGGAAAATAAGCTATATCCTGAGCTGCAACATAGGAAAATAAGATAAATAAGCATTAATCAGTAAAAAATCCTTAAACAAGGGGAAACAAAATTGCAGAAATCAAAATTTACCAACTGAGGCATTGCAGATAGGAAAGGCGAACTCAACAAATGCTGGTTTCCAGAAAATCGTATTTAATTGCATAGCTCTACCACTCTTTGAACATAGGAGAGAAACTGTCAGCCCTACTTTGATATGGTTAGAAAGGGCGAATGCAACAAAAAGTTAATACCATTTACTAATGTCAGACAAACCAAAATATGGGGGAATTTCCTTCCGCCCAATGTTGAGTTGGCCTTTCTTATATGCAATGCCTGAATTAAAAGATCATTGGTAAAAGATTAGCAAACATAATTAAAAAAATAGTAGCAGTCTCCTTTAAAACCCTAATTTAGTAGCAATTGAAAAACACACAAAATTAATTAAACATGTAAGAGACATTGAAAATCTAGCCAAAAAAACTTAAGATTTAAAAAAAAAATTTACAAATTTCTGCTTTTCTTTTATGGTTAGCACAACTCGGCACCAAAACTTCAAAATAGGCACCCATTTGAAAAAAATTTCTAAGAAAAATAAGAGATTTTTTTCCACGCGCTATTATTTTTAAAAGGATTACATATTCATTGACCTATGGTAAATCTTCAAAAAAGTCTAAATTTTGAAACCAGGAATTTTTGAGACCTACTTTGCATTGACTGCAAATAGTAAAGAAAAACAGAAAAGAGAATATCTTCATATATTTAAAATTTTATGCTATAAAAATGAATTAAAAAACCAATACTTCATTAAAAAAATTACAAGCAATTCTGATCAAAGGTATCTCTAACAAAATGTTAATTTGTTATATAATTAAAATTGTAATCTACATATCAGTTTAAATTTATTATAAATATATATTTCCAAAAAATATACTTAAATAACAAAAAATTTGTTTTGAAAAACTAGAGAGCTATGCATATTTTTAAGTATCTGAATTGAAACCAAGAATTGAACAAAAGTTAATAAACTGTGCATGAACATTTTGGTAAATTTCGGAGGGAAAAAAAGATGCCTTGTTATTTCTGCTAATGCTAAAGCAAACAAAACATCGCAATATTTTAAAATGTCTGCCAAAACAACTTTTACCATGTTTTATAATCACCAGCTAGGCCTTAACATCACATGTTACTATATACATATTTTGAAATTTAATCATACTTTGGAGGTCGTTCTGGTTTGCCATCGCATCTGTCTTTTAATTCTTTTTCGGCCTTGCTGAGAATAGCTTTCACAGGTTCAGGATGAAAATCAGGATGCTCACTACGATACTTTTCAACTTCAGCCTGAAATTTACAATTACAATTTAAATTTTTTTTCAAATGCACTCATCATATGAATCTTGAAAATAAAACTTGGTACATAATACATACCCCATATCGTTGCTCATCTTGAATAGCTTTTCGAATCCATTTCACCTTTTTATTATCAGATAAATTGCTCCACAACTTTCGAAGCTTGTCCATGGCTTCACGTTTATCCACCTTAAGATAAATATGCATTAGATTAATTAAAGTCAAATCACAACTATATGCTTTCTTTGAAAATATATATTTACAGAACAAACTTTTCAAAATTTACATTTTTGGTGATGAAACCTCACAATTACATGTGTGTAAGAACATTTTTTAATTAAAAGCCTGCTACAATTAGTGCTTTATTACTACAGAAACTTTTCTTATGGATGTAAGAAACATTTTCCCAGAACACTACACAGAGGGAAAAGTGTTCTACACTTCGAAAATCTTCATTTACTCTACAATCATCAATCTTCTACCATTTTCATAATTTTATTCTTCACAATAAAATCCTATAGTGTAAAGTATTTACGAGATAGCTTGTATTTTTTCCTCTAAAAATTTAAGATTCTCGATAGAGGCCACCATAATATTTAAAGGAACAAAGAGAATTGCATAATCTTTTGAATTGATCTTTGGATGGAACATGAATCATTTCTTATCGTTCTACGTGATTCAATGGTACCACCCGTACACACCTAAAGACATGCCCTTGAGGGTGGCTGAATGTTTTGATAAAATGAGATCAGAATCTTTCGAAATGTGTAAATATTATTTATAATTTTTTTTGTTAATCGACCAAAATCACATTGGCAAAAATTTTCATTTTTTGGTGTGTTGCAGAATTTTAGTATTTAGTTTATGTGCACTATGAGATGAAAAAGGTTGAAAATCACTGGGTTAGATGTTAAATTGAAGAAGTACCTGGCTGAATTCTGTTTTCTTTAACCTGTCATTCACAAAAATATTGAAAGCGTTTACAGGTCTATCAGGACCTTCTGTACTAGCAGCCTGTTGCTTCATTTCCGGAGTAGGAAACTGCTCTGGATGACATTTCCTAAAACGAATATCAAAGGTCAGCTACAAAGTATATCTTAAGCATACACATATGCATAAATTCAATATTCCTAAATTGTTGCTTTATATGCTTTTGAATTGTCAATATAATGCTTATAGGTTGGTAATATTTTTAACAAATCATTATAACTTTTCAATTTCACCAACAAAATTCATATAAAATTATATATGATCTTTGAAAAGTGGTGCTAATGAATTCTGATTTCAAAATCCAGCTTTAGTTCAGCTCAAGCAAGAAGGCAATCGAGCCACTTGGCTTTAAGCAAGTATATTCTTTAAATTAGGAAATAGGCTAGAAAGTAAACAAAGTGCTTCCACAATTGGGGCCTGTAGCTGGTTCTAAGTTTATTGTTCGGCCCAAAAAGCAAAAGTAGTCTAAACAAGTTGAAGCTGGGAAAATAAACCATGACGATCACCAGCCCTGCGTTTGGTTTGATAGTCCTTCTAACAAGTTTTGATGCCTACTCAAAACATACTTGCCCCAAAAGTCGACAGCCTTCTCATTGAAACCACAATATAGCAATAGTTTAAAACTGTACAATGTTTAGAATAGAAAAATTATTGTGTTGATCATAAAATACAATAATCAAACTCTTAACAAATAAAAACTTAAAAACAATGCAGCAACTGATCCTAATTTTAATAGAACAGATATTTAAAAGGAAATAAATTTCATGATCAATCAAGAATAAAGTAGTAATGAATAATTTTAGAATTAAAAGTTAGTGATAAATGATAAAATTAAAATATTAACAATAAAAATTGTAACAAATACACAACATGGACGTACTTGAATTTTTCTAGCTCCTGTTTATAAAGTTCATTTTCCTTTTCATAGGCTTCTCTGTATTTTTGCTGCCAAAGAAAATAACATATTAACCACTTTTTATGAAAGCATAAACTGGTACTTCATTCAAGTAAGCTGCAAAGATTTTATACCAAAAATGTAACTGTCAATTGTTTTGTACTGTTTATAATGTTTTTGGAATTGTAGTCTTCGAAAAAAAGATGTTGAAAAAAAGACAACCACATCATCGTGACAGATGAGTAGACGACCCCCTCCAAAAAAGAAAAGACCACATGCATTACTGTTCTGAAATAATTCAGGCCAGAAAGGCAGTAAATCTGTTGGAGAGTTGCCTTGTTAATCAGACTTCTTGCACCTGGTAGTCTCGCAGATGACTTTCTCTAACGGTTCCAAGATCCAAAGAGGGAACTCGCATGTGTGGAATTGACACCCATTTAGTGTTGCAGGTGTCATTGGAAAACACCCGATCGACATTCCAAGAGGGAGGCGGACTTCCCAGAAAAACGAAAAGAGAGACAAGAGTGAGAAGTCACTGGAGCAAGTGGTGGATGATTGAGCTCTCGAGACAGCTATATGGTGATGCTAAACACTGGTAACTGAAAAGAGACGTTTTTTCTTCATGAACAGTCATTCAGCAATCGTTCATTTGTAGATATTTTTCCAATTGTCATTGAAATCTTTTAAGTAAAATAAATAGCTTGAAAAGGTAATCAGCTATACATCACAACTTCACAAAAAGAAATGGACTTTTCTTGGATAAACCTGCAAGTTCAAAGACCAAATCACTATGGGATTTAAAGGAAACAATTGAGCAGAATTTACCTTTTTCTTTTCTGGAAGTTGTTGAAACTTTTTAGAAAGAAGTTTTGCAAGATCAGTCATAGACATCTCAGGATTATCTTTGCTGTACTTTTCTCTCTTTTCCAAAAAATAACGAAAATATGGCGTCAAAGGTTTTTTTGGCATTTCGGGATGTTTCTGGAAAAAAAATGCAATTCAACTTTTAATCCACTAACAAAAATTAGAAGCAATCATGTACAAAGTATTCTGCAATGTAAATCCTAATTATTAAAATAAATAATTCATGTAGCAAATGAACAAATACTTCAATCTTAGAGAATGTTTGAAAATTGATAATTTCAAACATTAATGTTCAATAAAAAAAAGCAGTAACAAAAAATACCTGTTTTTTAGAAGAACTGTATGATGACCATGGATGTTTCAACCACGTTTTGGCATCAGTTACCATATCGGTCAGGGTACGGAATCGACGTAACTAAACAAAAAATGCAACATTACAAAATATATTAAGATTATAAATATACTTATTTCACACTTAATTAACAAAAAACTTATTTTCTGCTCCATTTGAGTGGATCACCTGTGAAACTTGTAGACTTTTTTTTTGAAAATAAAGTGTTTGTATAGTAATGATTGTATGTACACCTGATTCTGTTTTTCCACGAAATTGATTTAACAAATTCAAAATAAATATTTAATTCTCTTTTCACGCAAGTCATTTTGATGTAACACAAGCGGGCCAAGCTAATTTATAAGATTTTTTTGCCAAAATTCTAAGAATTTGTTTTTTATTTGTGGCATCATTTCTATAAGACACACAAATAGATTGCATAACAGCTAGTGTATGCATTTTGAAATGCGTGCTTTCGTTTACCAAGGTGTATGTCTAGGTATCTATGTAGGCTTCTTACAGAGAACCAAATAATGGCCTAACCAAAATACAAGAACAATTATTAATAACTGAATTCGTTTTTAAAACCGGTGAAACATCAGCCACAGAGGAGACTTGTGCTGATTTTGCTCACGAGATAACAGAAAGAAATTCATTAATAGAGGAAGACAATGTCCACAACTAGTCTAGTGATGGCAGTGATATTCCAGTCGTATGCAAACGTATGCGTCATTTATTATCAGAAAATGAATAAAATCTTGTTATGTGTGAAACAAATTTTTTTCATGAAGAATTTTCAATGCAAATTTACTTTAATACATTTTCATCACATAAGTATTTTGTTGAAATAAAACAATAAGCTTTATTTCTATGTATTTAAAATGTTATGTTGATTTTTTAGATTTGGAACCCATTTTCTTTTTTACCAAAGATACAATGTCTTTTTTACACATATTCTTCAGGAATGTATCTATTGTGTAAATAAGAATTAGGTGTAAATACAATATATTTGGGGTTTCCATACTTTAAGGGTATTATAATTCACTTCTTTGATATCGAAAGTTAGAACCTGAATTCTCTTATAAATGTTTCACGGTTTTTAGGGGAAAAAAAATTTATTATCATGACTTATTTTTGTATAAAAATAAGTGAGTAAAATCACAAACATAATTTAGTTTTTCGAAACATGCAATGAAATTTGGGACACCTTAAATTTCAAATTGCAACTAATGCATAAAGTGGAATACTGTTTTGTGCAAATAATTTCAGTCATATATTCAAGATAGACCATGCTAAAATACTCACTTTGGTTACTATCTGCATCCATTTATCTTTGCATTGAGCTGCAGTATATTGACCAAATCTCACTTTCTCCCAATCTAGTTTATCGATAAGAGTAGTGTATTTCAC
Organism: Metellina segmentata; assembly: GCA_947359465.1. NCBI lineage: Eukaryota > Metazoa > Arthropoda > Arachnida > Araneae > Tetragnathidae > Metellina > Metellina segmentata. Next base: position 99,754,886 of record OX375877.1, read on the forward strand.
ATTATCGTTTCGAGGAAGGCAGGCTGAAAGATTAGTTATGAGTTGTGTTAGCTCTTCAGATGTCCAGTTGAAAACCAGCACTGCAAAAGAAAAAGTAGTATAGAAAAAGACATGTTTTATTAGTTTTCCTATATTGCTATAAATCATTCCAAAGCCGTGTATACATTTGCAAGACAACAAAGTTCACCATCATTTAGTTCTCATGATTTGGACAGGGTTTTGGGCACAAAACGAGCAGCTTGTGAACCGCATGTTGATCTGCTTAACAGTTGGTTTTTCAACCAACACAAAGGCGTTCTCGGTTCAGATTTAGACACCGCCATGAGTAGTTTGTTGCTTTTCTTTATTGCTTGCGAGCCTCCATCGTCATTACCGGAGGTTGGCAAATGACATTAGGCGTGACCTTGGTGGTTCACGGTTGGTTCCTTCCTTTCCCATGCTGAAAATAATTTCAACGAACAGTTCACGAGCGGCTCGCTTTGCAAATGTATATGCACCTCAAGACAGAAGTTTAAAACTATGATCTGTATGATTTTTACAGCATAAAGACAGCAATTCAATTTTTAAGTAGCAAGTTTAGATTTTAACCATGTAATTTAAAAAATAAAGTTCCTTTCATTTACCTTGCTTAGTGCCCTGGTTTTCTTTGTTGTGATTTTCTGCATCATTGACCTTGTGACTGATAGTAACTAAAAACATATAAAAAATCAATTTAAGTTATTACATCTAAACTTTTATGTTATCTAATAAGGTAAAAACATTCTTCAACTCATTATAAATCCTAAACCCATCTTCCTGAAATTCTTATTGCAAAGTATTGCTGTGTAAACCTTTAACACATACTTCATTCATAATAAAGAAAATTCAAAGGAACAATTCAATAGGAAGCAATGTTTTCTACAAATTTATTAACACAAAATTTTACGAGGGACTATATATATATATATATCAAATTATGCAAACTATAATGTAACACACAATTTCAAATGTACACTAAAATTTTATCTTGGGTACAAAGCTATTAGCCATTTTTGGATTTTGACTGGAAAGTTGGGTTGCCTAATGCTTAATTTCTACCACATAAAATTCTTTGGAATTGATAGTCTGACATTGATACAATCTAAAACAATGTTTCAGTATTCTTTAAGTAACATTATAAAAAATATCAGCATGATAGGAAGATTATTTCAGAAGATATTCATTTCTAAGTCCGATTTAAAACTTATTAATCTTCAGAAGTCTAATTTAACAGTAAGAGCTCCAAACTTTCCACTGTGCTAAGTTTCAAGGCATTTCCAATCAGAAATAGTTGAACCAAATGACTTGAAACGACATCTTAAAGGATTGAATTTTGATAGATTCGAAATTTTGCATCCAAATTAAGTATTACCATTGGCTCATGTATATTTTGGACAAATAGATACAAAGTTGAGCCCATGTATAAATTTTATGAGTGAAATTAAGGAAGATGAGTTATATCTGTCGAATAGTATCCTTACTCCACTAAGAATGATGCACACATAAAAAGGGGGTTCAATTTTTCCCAGTAGTATATATACATCCTTCTAATCATTCACCATTTCTCACCTCAACAAATCACTCATATTAGCAAACACAAATTTATTGCAGTTCAAATAAGATAAAAAAAATGTTCATCATGCTAAACTGGCTAACCATTTTGTCACGGTTATTGCTGAAGTCCAATATTGCACTGAAATCCTGGCACTTACCATAATGTATTGAAGTGGGCAGCATTACCCGGTTTGGCTGTCATAAACACTAAATTAAAGTAAACTTATATGGGTACTATTGACATATCATGCAGTTAGCATTGCTCTGGACACAATTTTAATGGCTTTGGGCATGTAGAAAGTGACTTGTTTATGGTCTAAACCCTTTCCTGAAGTAAAGGTAGCTGCCTTTGTCTTTTCAGGGAATATTGTGGAACACCAACAGCAATGTTATGTACCTATTCTACAATTTATATGCTTTTGTTCAATCCTGCATGCTACTTGCTGAAATGCTTTGGTATTAGATGCACACCCAAGATATCCATCTGGAGGGTGATACATTTTTATTTAAAAGTTCTTTATTTAGGAAAGTGATTTTAAAATTTAATCTTAGAAGTAGTTTTAGAAGGTGTTACTCAGTGAATAGTTATAGAATAGAGTATGTTACCTAGACTGTTTTAAAACCAACCTCAACTGTTAGTGTGTGTTACCTAAAGACCGGTTTTAAAATGACTACTCCAAAACAAATAGAAGCTGTATTTAAGGTAAAGATGCTGACTTCTTTAAGGACAATATTAAAATTTTCAATTACTTCATCCAACCTCAGTAAATAAAAAATGAAGCAAGGAGGGGAGGGGGGGGAATAACAAAAGCGTCATGAAACTTTTATACCATAATAGCATCAATGAACAGCAGCAAAGAAGAAATCAACCACCCCTCTGTTTGTGCTTCATTCACAGTAGTGCAAATTCAAAGGTAGTTTCATAGACAATAACATTTTCAACAAATTCTTATGCATCTGGAAGCACCTGCATATCAAATTGAGTAAACCTCCCGATTTCAAAGGGCAACACCCAATTTGATATAAAAATTTTACACAGTACACCAAATTTCAAGTCATTAGGCCCAATAATTTCTACACACTATGTTCTTTTATTACAAGTTCTAAGAAATTAATAAGACATTCGAATAAAGATTCCTAAACTAAATAAATCTCATCTTAACATTAATTTACTACTGTGGAAACCCTTATTGTTCATGCTTCGTTCACAGTAGAGAAAATTCATAGTACAATTGGGTAGGGAATGGTTTCTATAAATTCATTCATAAAAATTGTACAAGGGGCCGTCTATATGTCAAATTGCGCAAACCTTAATTTTTCAATTACAGCCACCCCAATTTCGGTACCAATTTTCAAATTTATATAAAAATTGTATCGTTCTAACCCAATTTCAAGTCATTTGTTCTATTGATTCCTGGATTACAACAGGAAGGTTTAAGGGTTAGCTCTAAGGTACAAGTGTGGTTGGGTTCTAAGTTACAAAGTAATGAAGTTAAAGTAAGTTACAAGTTACAAATTAATGTTACATGTTGTGCCAAACACAACAGACAATGTAATCCAACACACACGGAAAGTTATTGACACAGAATAGAGAATTAACACCTAGGTAGAAACCAAACCTGTACTGCCAACAATATGCAGTTTACTAACACAGTGGGCATACACCCATTGAGCCATGACGGCCCCTAATAAGTTTGGGAGTAAATTAAAAGATGCAATATTTTAAAAAAATTGCATCTTTGACATGTTCAGATGGAAATAGATGATTCGGATGGAAAGTAGGTTAAATTCAAGGTTTCAAATGTTGGTAAATGACAGCCGAGGCTCTACTTGGTTGATCTTATAGCCATTTATTTTTCCCCAACAAAAGCATTTTCTTGGTTGTAGATTGTAATCTTAACCTCTCTAAATATATTACACTCAAAAAATAGTTTTGTAACTCAAAAGAAAATTTTAAGCCCAGTGGTGACGTACCTGAAAGTATACTTTCGTGGAGAAAAAAAACAAGTCTGTCTTGAACTCAAACATCTCAATTCTAATTCCAGGGCCATATGCCATATTATTCATCCCAGTAAATTTTTCTTTTAATTGTGACACTATTCTTTTTGGAACATGATATATAATGACAGCCTTTGATTGTAGAGGTCAATGCTTCTCCAATAATTAAATTCGAATGCATTTTTTCCTAATGGTTTGGTTGTTTTGGGGTTCAATGGCACAGGGTCATATGTGTCCAAGCTACACAAAACACAAGACAGACACCCAAGCACAAAGTATTGTGAAGGAGAATAAACAGAGATTGATTAGAATGAGATGAAAGCAGAAAAAAAAATTGCCTAAGCTATCTTGTGTTCTCCATGTGAAAAGATCACTCGGGTACCTGGGGTCCATGAAGCCCATACACCAGAGCACAACAAATCCCGTGCACTAGAACGACTAAAACATTTGGTCTGGCACCTAGACTACCTGTTTCTGTAAAAAAAATTTTACATTTCATGAAAAGTAATGAGATTTTTAGGCCATGGAGCAATGTCTAATGTAGATAATAATTTTTTTATAGCTTCAGCTGCACTATATAAATAAGATATTATTTACTATGTGTGTGTGTAATAAGTTCTGTGATACATACACAGCATTACAAATTTTTTTTTTGTTCAATATGCATTGCAAGAGTTCTGGCTTCTAAATTTTTTTTATTCTTGTCATCCCCTGCCATACACATTTAAAGGAGAAGTGTCCAAGAGGTTTTCTAATGTGGGATAGAAATTTAGCATTTTGACCAGAAATAAAAAGAAGTGGAAATCAAGCTGTTGAGGTTAAATAGTTGAAATATATTCATTTTGCTTATCCTCAAATAAAACATCTGTTTGAAGCTAAAAAATCATTTTTCGAAAAAATTGTAAAATAAAAAAAAGCAGACAATTTTTTCACATTTTCATGTTACCCCCAATTTTTGGTGAGAAATGAGTAGCCCAAAACGAATTGAGTCCACTCAACATTGGTGTCAACGAACAGAAAACTGATTCCCGCAAGGGAAGGCGCTACCCCGGATCCCGCACACAGGGGCGGGTGCAAACCGGCCACCCCTGCCGCAACGGGAGAGGAAGCGATTGCTCATCCGTTTCCAACTTAGAAACCCCCCGGTTCTTGCCCCGAAAACCAACGCGATCGATGCGACGGCGGAGTCAGCCAACCCCTTCAACCTTTGGCCGCTGCCGCCGTCGTTCGGTGGCCCCGGGCCCACCGAAACCGGTTCCCCGCTTGCAAGGCAGCCGCGACCATCGATTGGGGCGGCGCAGGGCTCCGACAGTCACCCGGTTCCAGCTGCCCGGCAACCTCCGGGATGCGTCACCGCCAATAGGAACGCCATCCTTGCACCCCGGCCAACGCCATTTCCCCGCTGCCTTTGTCTTCCACGACTCTGATCTAGGAACGCTACGTCTACCCTACAACTTGCACGACGACGGGACTTAGTGCAAATCGCGGCGATTTATCAGATGGAAGCCAAAACACCATTTTTTCACCGCACGAGAAATTCCTCAAATTTTTTTTAATAATACCACTTTTTAAGACTAACTGCGATTTAATAACACATCACAACAATCAAGAATCGCATTATTGAGAATAACAACAACAAAAAACAAACATAAAAGCATTGATAGGGACTATAAACAACACTGAGTGCAGTGACTTTAGAGTCCCAAAACACACCCAACAGAGAGCGTTAGGGTCAAGTAAAAGACATATTGGAGTGAAATATAAACTGCTTACCGTCATTCTCCTTCTTTACTTTGGTTTTGCTGGCAGGAGTGTCGTGGGGTTTGGATTTTTTGGCCGCGACAGTCGAGAGATCGGTCGCCTGAACCGGTCCGTTAGCAGACGGTTCTGAGGCAGCGGCAGGGAACGGTCGCTTCGGCGCCTTGCGTCGGCTGGATATTTCCGTGGTCGCCATTTTTTGCAACGAAGCGATTGCAAACTCTTCAAGTTGCAATACGGAAAGGCAGCGGTGTCTCGAGATGCCGATCGCGCGCAGGTGTCCGGGAATGTTTTGAGAGGATGCACGTGATTTTCGGCCAGCGGTCAGAACTTTCCGTAGGATTCGACGGCTAGGTTCACAGGAGCACGGGATAAACTGTCGGAGATCGCAGCGCTGAGAAAAATCAATGGACGCCAGCCAAAACTCGCGCATGCGTAGCTGGGCAACCACTCACGGGCAAGTCGAAAATTTTCTACCCCTCTTCGCTACAATTAAAACAAACAGCTGTCATGTAAAAGCTGTTCCACCGCATCTTTTGAGGTCTGGATGGAAGGATGATGCACACCTCGGTGGTTGGAAACATCCCTGCATGTTTGGCAGACGATTATGCACTGTTCGATAGTTCTTTTCCCGGCTCGAATCACAGGAAAACAGCGTGTTCTTGCAAAACAGAATGCTATTTTCGAGCAGATAAATTCTTATTCCTCATACCGTTCGAAAAATAATTTTATTTCAAATACCTCTTTACATTCTTAAAATGAGTTTATAGAAAGGAAGTTTTTTGTGCAAGTTTAGTATGCACGATGGGAAGAAGGATTTTAAGAAAACAGCTCCTGATAGAATTTTTTAATATTACATTTGCTAATTTTACGCTTCACTAAAAATCGCTTTTCTAATTTGTTTAAAGAAATCATTGTAAGAAAAATTCGAGAAAAATTTCTATTTTTTTAATCTTACAAGATTAATGGGTTTTACGGAATGTTGACAGTTATTATTTGTTGCAAAATTACTTATTTTAATTTTCTAACACAACGATTTTCAATCGGTGTACCACGAGAAGGCCACTGGTGTACCTTACGGATAGTTAAGTGGTTTAAATTGTATAAGATTTGTTTCATTTCAAGGGTTTAATTTTGAACAGTTGACAAATGTGTTGAACAAAGCAAATTTTATAATTAATTTATCTGTGTCATGTGATGCAAAAGATTGAAAATCGCTCCCTATCATATACTCTTTGTTCTATTACCTACTCTTTTTTCTAACTCTCGTATTTTAGATAGTATGTATATTATACGAAATTTAGGGTTCTCTATAAGAGCTCACAAACTGAAAAATATAGGTTTGAAGTGTAAATTTTTAACATTCGACGAAAAATTATCATTAATGTCATAATTTATATTTATTTGTGTACATAAAAATGTTCCTAGAATTTATTATAATAATAAATATATTAAATCTATTATTTAACTGCTTTGTTAGTTCTTATATGTTTTTCTACTGTTACTCGTTTGCCCATATTCCTGTGTGATCAATCTAGAACATCCCATGTAAAATAAAAATGTGTTATCTCTACTATTATAAAAATATGCGTTTGTCTCTCTGTGTGTGGACTGTCCTGACGAATCTATGGCACTTACAATAATGGGATTTGCAACACAGGTAATCCGAATTTTTTGCAATTTTTCTGCCACGCTCTAATTTTAAAATTTAATATAGAACATTTTAAAATTAATTTATTGGAATTTAATTATTATTTTTTTTTTAGAATGGCAACAGCATAAAGTATGACAGATTCTATATTTATTTTTCCGTGTTTCCGTTTCATTTTCCCAGGAACGACGAGGAAAAAAACAAATAAAGTTTTAACTTGAGTTATGTAGTTCTTTTTTCTATCTCCTAGATCGTCAAAGATAGAGTAAAAATTTCGAAGAATTTGAAATTACAGTATGTATCGCCTAAAAATATGATTTTCTTTAAATAATTAATTAAGCTGCATTGCAGTAGGCAATCCGGAAGGGATTGTCCAGTCCAGTCGTCTGTTTGTTTCGCGGCTGCAAAATCCTGACGATCTATGGCACTTACAGCAATGATATAAATTTTACACCAGATCTTACAACACCACGGGCAACGCCGGGCTAGGACATACATATGATAGTTTTCTTTGTTTCATCAAGACAAAAATGATTGTGAAAGGTTCGTTTTTAAATCACAATCTTCTATTATTTGCTCCTAACGAGAAAAAAAATAACCTATTCTCTTACAAAACGTCATACTTTTACACGAAAAGAAATGGTACTATGCTTTATTTGATATCAAAAAACCCGGAAAGAATTTCTAAGTATGATTTGTAATAAATTAAGAATGTAAATATTTCATTGTCTTTTTTATAACTTTATCAAAAGTATTTAATTATCCATGCATAATAAACATACTTTTTCAATTTTACAATCGTTTTGAGTTTAAAATAACATATCAGAAAGGAGACGTAAAAAATAAACAATAACTGAACAAGTTATTAATTAAGTTGTGCAGATTTTGATTAGCATTCCTTATTCTGATCAACGAAAATTTATATTAGCTGCGTCACAAACGTCTTCGAAAACAGAGGGGCCATCGTTGTTCAGACGGTATACCCCAGGGCTCGAAATACCCGGGTGCACATGAAAATATAATTGTGCACCTAATTTTTTACCACTTTGTGCACCTAAATTATAAACTTAGGTGCACAAGGTGCACCTATATTAAAAAATCTATTTCGAGGCCTGGTATACCCAATGCGCAAGCAACCTTCGAGTTGTAGGCGGCGCAGGTTCGATTCCTGTCAAGTGCATTCATCCCTGGGTGTATATCTCTCTTCTGTGTCAGTAATACTTCCATTGTTGGTGTCTGTTTATGACTTGATATTGTATTTCATGTGTCTGGCGCAGCATGGCCAAATATGGCCCTTGCGCCATAAAACCCCCAAAACAACCAACCTTCGAAACGAGATGTTTTGACATCAGTATTCAACAAATTCCCGTGTCTCTTATTCAAATTAAAATTACTTTTATTAAAATTACTTTTATTAAAATTATTTTTATTAAAATTACTTACTATTACTTTTCAAAAACACAGCGCAATACAAATTTGCGAAGATGGTTGGATTGAGTTTTACGGCGCAAGAAGCCACATTGGTTCATGCTATGAAAAACACGAGACATCAGGTAATGGACGTACACACGCAAAGAAAGCTTTCCTAAGGCCCGGTGCACACATCCGGTTTTTCAACGTGCGGCGCCAATGCGGTACCGAAGCCCAACTATGCAAACATAACCGTGAAATGACGTACGAACTCATATCGCGCCATTTGCGATAGATATTCTATCGAAGAAAACGTGTTTATTTCGCTTATTTGGTGTAAAAAAGTATATTTTGAAACAAAATAGACATTACTGGATACAATCATTTATTAATTATTATTTATATTCCATTTGTTTATGAAAACAAGGTACTTCAGACGGAGACTCATGTGCGGCGCCGTGGAAAACTGCGGTACAAATTGCAAGCAAGTTGGACGTGCGTCGCCCCAGCGGCGCTGGAGTCATGTGTGCACTGCTCCATTGGATCTGATGTATCTCACATCCGCACTTGCGTTGCGGCCCCGAAGCCCAACTATGCACACATAGCCGTGAAATGACGCACGAACTCATTTCGCGCCATTTGCGATAAATATTCTATCAAAGAAAAAGTGTCTATTTCGCTTGGTGTACAAAAAAAGGATATTTTGTAACAAAATAGACGTTACTGGATACAACCATTTATTAATTATTATTTATATTCCATTTATTTATGAAAACAAGGTACTTCAGACTGGAAACGCGTGTGCGGCGAGCTGAGGCGCCGTGGGGAACTGTGGTACAAATTGCACGTAATTTAGTCATGTGTGCACTGCTCCATTGGATCTGATGTATCTCACATCCGCACTTGCGTTGAAAAACCGGATGTGTGCACCGGGCCTAACACAGAATAGAGAAATACACCCAGGTAGGAATCGAATCTACAAATCGCAGGTTATCAGCGCAGTGGACATACAAACTGAGCCACGACGACCCCAAACTTACGTTCAGTACAAATACCTAAATTCGGACGTCCGAAGTCCAAAATCCGGAAATTTTGCTAACCGGTGTTTTTTTGTTTTTCTCATTTTTTGTTACATATTTCCGACAATTTTTTAAGAACAAGAAGTTAAACCTGGACCTAATTGATGAAACAAAGCAAAATAACGGACATATTCAGAGTAAATACCACACACAGGAAAATAAGAACATTTGCAGGGGGGGGGAATTTGTTGTATTGTATTAAAAAGGGTTTTTTTTTCCTCTTTAAAAATTATTCCTATTTATATGTATGCTATTTTAATTGCAAACGCAAAATTCGTGCGAAGAGGGTCAAGGTTAGATAAGGTATTTTAGACAAAAAATGCAAATAATACGAAATCCGGAATAGCCGAGGTCCGGATTTTGGACTTCGTACTGTAGTAGTATTCAGTAATAGATTTGAAAACGCTGCCTCGCGATTTTTTTTTTCTGCCAGAAAACTATTTAAAAATACTAAAATAATTGAGAATACACGTCATCTTATTCGAAGTATGTAAAATTTACTTTCTCAATACTCCTTCCCCCCAGAAAAACGCTTTATTCGATTAGATAACAGATTAGGATAACAAAGGCAACTGAATACAAGTATTTCCCTCCTTGACCACTAAGCAACAGGTGTCACTCACGAACAGTTTATTAACTCTTCAAACATGTGGGGACTGTCCGTAAACTGCGTTGTTTTCGACCAATGAAATGCTCGATCGAAACAACCCATACTTTCAATCGATATTTTATGACATCAAATTAGTCTGTAATTCCACGAAAACTAAGACGATCCAGGAACAGGAATATTCGTTTTGTATATCTGATCGTGAAAATTCAGGCGACAGATCTATTTCGATTTCGTCATTGTGTTCGAACATTGTATAACCTTGTGTTTGAAATATATCGCACCCCGACAAAAATAGTGACATAGGTCAAAAAATAAAAATTTTGATGTTATGTCATTGAAAAATATTTGTGAATTGCCCCAACGTGTTACATTACTATTCCATAGATTATAATCGAAGTTACCACCATAAATACTTACCAAAAATTTTGAAAAAGAGAAGCTTATTCTATTTCAATACAAGTTTTATAGTATCCTTTAAGTTGATGTGTCTCAAATTCTGCAATTTTGAGTTGCGTCACTTTTCTCGCCGGGGTGCGATGTTGTTTTTAATCCTCCGTCTAGCACAGCGGTTCCCAACCTTTTTTTCTATCCCGTACCCCTTGATTAGACTTTTTATTTACGATTACATTATCTTCTTCACCCAGTGACGCGCCGTTGGTAAGAAACGACTTAGCGCAATATTTTTTTTTGCTCCCCCCCCCCTTCAATCTCCAAAGCAATCGTAGCCACGGTGGTAGGGTCTGTCGAAAACCACCTCGAGTCAGGGCTGGATTTAAAAGTAGGCCGCCTATAGGCTAAAGTCCATTTGCCGCCCCCTCAATACTTCATATTTGCTTAATACAAAAAAAAGGAGAGAGTTCATAGCTGTTTTCATCTTTTTTAAACATTTTAATTGAGATAAAACTACAATTTTAATGCTTTACATAATAAATTATATGATCAAATTAGTTAGATACTTGGTTTTTTTTATTTACTTCTTTTAAGATGCAGCGTGAATGAAAATGAAATGGGTTTCGAACTTAATTAATTAATTTGTTCTTGGAGATCAGTGATCACTATTTTAAACATATTTTTATATTTTAATGCTAATGACTATCTTTTGCGTAATTGAAGAACTGTATTCAATTTGAATTAAGTTGTTCTACACGAAAATGAAATTACACAAAATATAGTTAATTACTGGTTTATTTGTTGAAAAATATACATACTTCTCAAAAACAACTCACCCCACGTAATCTTGATGTTCAAATTTACATAGCTTTTTTACGAGATTTCTTAATGGCAAACTCGTTAATAATGTCCTCTTATGAAAGTGTTTTTGTTGTATTTGCCTCAATACAAAGTTATGAAAGTGAATTTAACCGTATTTCAGAAATACTAGTTAGCAGATAGTTCTTAACTCTTCTAAGGCAGGAAAAACTGCGTTCTCCCGCGCAATTTGTAGCAGGTATGCACAAACTTATCCTAACAGCAATGTCCAAATTGGGGAAATCTTGTAAGGAATTACACCTCAGAAATTTCGAAATTCTTTCCAACGATTTATGAGATGGGTGATCATTACCCACAGTGATTTTTAAAGTGGATTTAGCAAGCGCGAATGAACCAGCGTAACTTAGTGTCTACCAAAAAGTACTTCATGGTAGAGTTGGGTTACACTGGTATTTATACTACCCCTTTATAAGTTAAGTTTTGGAGTGGTAGCTAAGCTCGCTACAGTACTCCCCCTCCAGAATTTTAGCAGTCGCCGAAATTCGATAGTTGACGTCACTTGTAGAATGATTGCCATTTTTGCTTTTGTCTGTAAGAGCTGTATTAAGATTACAGTTGCCGTGCTGCCTTTTACACGTTATTTTATCCATGCGGCAATTGCACGAATGGAGGATGTGATATAACATTAGCAGTTTCTGCTATCACAGCGCCCCCTAGTGGTAGAAAGGAAATTAGTATCAACCATGGCGAATTCTACTGGACATTGTGTGCCATCCATCGAATTTTTTTGTAAATTTTTAAGCATGTTTAAATCACGAACGTTGGTCACCAATTTTGCAAGCGCGAATGAACCAGCGTAACTTAGTGTCTACCAAAAAGTACTTCATGGTAGAGTTGGGTTACACTGGTATTTATACTACCCCTTTGTAAGTTAAGTTTTGGAGTGGTAGCTAAGCTCGCTACAGTGGACGCACTCTTCAGTCAAATCCGAATCCAAATCATTTGTGTAGACGTGGTATAGGTTATGGCCTTTTTCCTCAGTTCCTCTTCCATACCTGTATTGTTATCACACAACTGAGTTAAGATATAGAAAGTAGTTTCAGAATGTAGGCTCTGTAGAAGGACTAAAACATATTTTTAAATAACATGTATTCTTAAATTCGTACGGAAAATATTATTAACGTCTGAAATACTTTATTTCAACTTTTAAATAAATTGCCAAACTGCCGCCCCTGAAAAATTTGCCGCTTTAGGCTGCAGCCTACTTAGCCTATTTAGAAAAACGGCCCTGCCTCGAGTAATGTATAATAATAGGTTAGCTAAATAATCAAACCAATCAAATGAACCTGATGACAAAAATGGCTTTTACTTCAAATTTTACAACTTATTTCAAGTTTGGCGCTTTTTGAACTTTTCCTCCCCCTTCGTTTTCAATAGATTTTCACACGTAAAAAAACATAAAGGATGAAATTTTAAAGATACGGTAAAAAAAATTTCACACTTTTTTAATCCCCTAAAATGTATTTGATGATCGAAGAATTAAAGCTCAACCCATACAACCAAATCTTTACCAGCCATGATGGTGCAGTTTCATTTCTAGTGAAACAATGTTTTAGTTAATGAGTAGATCTGTATCATGTGGGAACGTGAAATGAGGTTGATAAATTCATACACAAGAACGCGGATGGCTATATTTTTAAATGCAAGAACAAAAAATATAGAAAGTCAGATCGATAAAAAAGGGTTCCAAATTGGAAAAAAGAATGCAAAAGGACGGACACATGAACAATCGAGCGATATGACTGGTAGTGAGAGGTAATGGTAATTTTAGTTAACGTCGTACTAGAGCAAGAAAACGGACTATTGACGACGGTCCGGGATCAGTTCCTTGAGGGAGAGATCCGAGGACAACACCTCGTAATTTTAAACCACGGTCAGATGACGAGGCAATACCTGTGGCTGGCACCCCACTCTCCAAACTTCCACACCAACCCAACGTGAGGATTTTCGGCCACGACAGATTTAAGGTGCACCAGCCGACTCTATACCATACATTTTCAAGCATCCATGCCCGGACCCGGATTCGAACCAAGAACCTTCCGATCTAGAGGATTGGATTGGATTTGGTTTTCTGGCATTGAGTCCTCTTGGGACATATTACGCCAAACTCAAGATAAAAAATCAGATATATAATACAATAATAAAATTAAATGAGTCAAGTCATAATAAAATGGATACTATATAAATTATATGTGATGGATGAAACCAATGTCATGTAAAAAGCTCAAAATATTTGGATGAGGATTCTCTCCAACCATGTCTTCAAAAGTTAAGGTATATCAATTAAAATGTTTAAGTCGTTGACTCTATTAAAATGAGAACATTCTATTAAAATGTGTTTCACTGTTAGTGGGCAAATGCAGTAATTGCAAATAGGATGATCTTCTTCGAGGAGGAGGTGTCTATGTGTTATCCGAGTTATGTCCAATACAGAGACGTGTTAGTATTACTTTCTGTGTTTGTAAGGGGAGTGATATCCATTGAGTTATATTTGGTTTAATAAAGTGAAGTTTGTTCATTCCATTCGTTCTGCCATTTTTCTACTAAAAATTTGTAAATGCTAAATTTTAAGACACGATAAGGAATGGTATGATTAATGTTATTTACGGCCGATTTGGCGGCTTTGTCAACTATTTAATTTCCTGATATCCCAACGTGAAATGGGATCCAACAAAATACCAAATTAAAATTTTTGGATGAAAGAGGATAAATTGTTTTCAGTGACTCCAAAACAACGGTTAATTTGTTATTTTTAGTTAACTTCGTACTAGAGCAACACAACGGGCTATTGACGACGGTCCGGGATCAGTCCCTTAAGGGAAAGATCCGAGGACAACACCTCGTAATTTTGAACCACGGTCAGATGACGAAGCAACACCTGAGCTGGCACCCCACTCTCCAAACTTCCACGCCAACCCAACGTGAGGACTTTTGGCCACGACAGATTTAAGGTGCACCAGCCGCCTCTACACCATACGTTTACAAACATCCATGCCCGGACCCGGATTCGAACCAGGAACCTTCCGATCTAGAGGCTAACACCTTAACCACTATACCGGTTGGTCGGCCCCAAAACAACGGGATGTTTCAATGACTGTAAAACACTTAATGAATCTGTGAAAACGATACATTTTTTATGACAATGATCAGATATATTTTCTAGTGCTTTATAGATGGCCATTATTTCAGCGGAAAAAACAGAACATGAAGAATGAAGTTTAAAACTGTGAATGGAATCATTAATAGTTAACGCAGCTCCAACATAGTTTACCCTTTTAGATCCGTCCGTGTAAACTTGTATAAAATTAGAGTAATTTTATAAATGCTTTTGAAAGAGTTGTTTGTATATAATATCAGAGGTATCTGCTTTATTGAAATTTTGGAATGGGCTTTGAAATCCAAAATCATGATTAAACCAAGGACAGAAAGAACAGTTTTTTCTGGGTGACACCATGTGAAGAAATTTCGGATCTGTTCATCAAATCCAGCATTCTCAAGTGGAATGTAGGGTAATTTGGTAATTTTTTAGTTAACGTCGTACTAGAGCAACACAACGGGCTATTGACGACGGTCCGGGATCAGTCCCTTAAGGGAAAGATCCGAGGACAATACCTCGTAATTTTGAACCACGGTCAGATGACGAAGCAACACCTGAGCTGGCACCCCACTCTCCAAACTTCCACGCCAACCCAACGTGAGGACTTTCGACCACGACAGATTTAAGGTGCACCAGCCGCCTCTACACCATACGTTTACAAACATCCATGCCCGGACCCGGATTCGAACCAGGAACCTTCCGATCTAGAGGCTAACACCAAAACCACTATACCGTTTGGTCGGCACATGACGTTAAATAAATACCTACCGAAACTATTCTAGAATTTTACAAGTGGTCCGACAGTCAAGATCCATATCTTTCTTCTGTGACTGCAGAACTGAGATAGTCCAGAGACATGTTTATAAGTCAACTCAGACCACACAAACGGAGAAATCGGGGTTTCATCCATTAAACTACTTTTGATGATATAATTTAGATCATACATATCTAAATAGCTACGTACGCGTGTAAAATAAAAATAAATCATTGTATTTCTTTTGCTTTTATTGCGATTAATGATTTTAAGGACTTTATTTTTTTACTGATTCTCTTGGTTAGGATTCATGACGCAAGGGCTGGACTTGGTTAAGCTGCGCCAAGGTTCATTAAGCCGACCAACCGGTATAGTGGTTAAGGTGTTAGCCTCCAGATCGGAAGGTTCCTGGTTCGAATCCGGGTCCGGGCATGGATGTTTGTAAGTGTATGGTGTAGAGGCGGCTGGTGCACCTAAAATATGTCGTGGCCGAAAGTCCTCACGTTGGGTTGGCGTGGAAGTTTGGAGAGTGGGGTGCCAGCTCAGGTGTTGCTTCGTCATCTGACCGTGGTTCAAAATTACGAGGTGTTGTCCTCGGATCTTTCCCTTAAGGGACTGATCCCGGACCGTCGTCAATAGCCCGTTGTGTTGCTCTAGTACGACGTTAACAAAAAATTACCATTACCAAGGTTAATTAAATGGACAAACACAAAAGGTATCCCGATACAGAAGAAATACACCCAGGGAGTCCCGTCTTCAATAAACAAGTTAATAACGCAGTGGACAATCTTAACTGATTTTCTTTAAAAACGGTCTCACGTTGGGTTGGTGTGGAAGTTTGGAGAGTGGGGTGCCAGCTCAGGTGTTGCTTCGTCATCTGACCGTGGTTCAAAATTACGAGGTGCTGTCCTCGGATCTTTCCCTTAAGGGACTGATCCCGGACCGTCGTCAATAGCCCGTTGTGTTGCTCTTGTACGACGTTAAATAAAATTACCAATTAAAAACGGTCTGGTGGTTAAGGTGTTAGCTGTGGCAACTTAGCCACATATCTTGATAATCCCTATGAAAGGGAATTTGAAACGCGCATCTTCCCTACCCGATGGGGAATTCGTCGGATTGATTTGGAACGTGGTCGAAGTCAGACTACGTTGGAATGGTCCTATCCATTCTCTTTGTTTCATTGTCATTGTGTTTGTTAATTTGTCCTGTCTTTGTTAATAAATAGATGTTAAAATAGAACTGGACTTAAATTTGATTTGAACATGCAACCTTATGATGTGCGAACTTTGGACTCGATGTAATAGTTATTACATCACATTAGCCTCCAGATCGGAAGGTTCCTGGTTCGAATCCAGGCCAGGGCATGGATGTTTGTAAGCGTATGGTGTAGAGGCGGTGGTGCACCTTAAATTTGTCGTGGCCAAAAGTCCTCAAGCTGGGTGGGAAGCTTGGGGTGTCAGCTCAGGTGGTAATGGTAATTTTAGTTAACGTCGTACTAGAGCAACACAACGGGCTATTGACGACGCTCCGGGATCAGTCCCTTAAGGGAAAGATCCGAGGACAACACCTCGTAATTTTGAACCACGGTCAGATGACGAAACAACACCTGAGCTGACACCCCACTCTCCAAACTTCCACGCCAACCCAACGTGAGGACTTTCGGCCACGACAGATTTAAGGTGCACCAGCCGCCTCTACACCATACGCTTACAAACATCCACGCCCGGATTCGAACCAGGAACCTTCCGATCTAGAGGCTAACACCTTAACCACTATACCGGTTGGTCGGCGGAACACAATGGGATTGACAACGATCCGGATAAAGTAATTTTAATTACCGTCGTACTAGAGCAACACAACAGGACACCACCGCGCAATTTTGAATCACGGTCAGATGACGAGGTCACAACTGAGCTGGCACACCTCTCCACCACGCCAACGTGAGGACATTCGAGACCGCGACAGATTTAACGTGCGCCAGCCCTCTTTGTACACGTCGGTTTTTAGATAGCTAGTCCGTAACTCTTCCAGCCTACCAACCGGTATATTGGTTAGCCTCCAGGTGTTTGTAAGCGTATAGTGTAGAGGCGGCTGGTGCACCTTAAATCTGTCGTGGTCGGAAGTCCTCACGTTGGGTTGGTGTAGAAATTTGAAGACTGGTGTGCCAGCTCAGGTGTTGTCTCATCTGACCGTGGTTCAAAATTACGAAGTTTTGTCGAAAGATCTTTCCCTTAACGGAATGATCCAGGATTACCGTTACTCTTCCAACCGCGACCCCAACTTGCCGTTTGTAAACTGAATTTACAAAAAAGGCTAGGGGAAATCTTTTTTTTTCCGTATAAAAAACCTTAAATATATCTCTAAAATTATAATAGGAAGTATTTGTCTGTTTTTTTCCGCAGCCGCAAAATCCTTACGATTCTATGGCACTTACAGCAATGAGATTTGGGACACAGGTAGTCCGTATTTTTTGCAATTTTTGGGTCGCGGCGAATTTTAAAATTCAATCTAGAAGATTTTAAAATGAATTTAATAGTTTTATCCTCCATCGGATTTTCAATCGCGGAGAACCTTTTCTGCTCATGCGACCCGACCGTGCAGTCAGGGTTTGGAATCATGCCAAGTTTTTTTCATCCGCAAAACGCAGAGAAAATTATTTTCTTTTCCGCTTTCATTTCCCAGCCAGACGATAAATCTTTAAACTGAAGTCAAAACTATTTTTTCTATCTCCTAGACCTTTAAAGATAGAGTAACAAGTTCAACGGATTTGAAATCTGCGGAAAATTTTACTTTAGATTGATACCTAAAAATATGATTTTCTTTAAATAAATAATTTTTTAATTGAACGGATTTGAAATCTCCGAAAAATTTTACACCAGCTTAATACCTTATACCACAGACAAGCCAAAACCATATTGAAATGAATTCCCTGCGAATTCTAATCTGGTTTGCGAATATTATGAACTATGGTTTGCTTCGCAAACCAACACCACGGGCAACGCCGTAATGGCCTCGTCATTTTCAAATTAGGCCAAATTCCAATCGGCGTGACGTCACAGTCTCTAGCGAAAATATAAATATTTAATTGAAAAATTATTTATTAAAAGAAAATCAAATGCAAGGTATCGATCTGGTGTAAAATTTTCCGCAGATTATAAATCCGTTGAACTTTTCAATCAATCTTTAACGATCTCGATTTTGCTAAAAAGAACTAAACAATGCCAGTCAAAATGGTTAATATTTTGTTGAGCGCAGGAAATGAAATATGATTTCTAGAATCAAACAAAGATCAAACTGCGCAGCGGCCGTTCGTATTGAAAAATATATAAAAATTTCAATTTAAAAATGAAGTATTCAAAGAAAATCATATTTTTAGGTAACGACGATCTATAATGTAGAATTTCCGCAGATTTCAAATCCGTTGAAATTCTTACATTATCTTTAACGATCTACGCGAGATAGAAAAAAGAACTCTGTAAAGACTTAATTTTTTTTTGTATGACAAATCGTTCCTCGGAGAATCAAACGGAAGAGGAAATAATAAATTTAGTATCTACGATCTTTATGCTGTTGCCATTCCAAAGAAAACAATAATTAAATTCAATTAAAAATGTTCTAGATTAAATTTTAATCTAGAATCCAAATCTCATTACTGTAAGTGTCATAGATTCGTCACAAGTCCCCCCTCTCATAAACACTTCCTTTTATAATAGTAGGGATGAAATGTATTACATTTTGGGGTACAAATATCAAATTAAATATTTGTATCCTTAATACATTTTCTAGTTTTTCCAATCTTGAATTTCACTTTTTATTTTCATATATAAAATTCAAATAAAGTGAATAGGGTAATATATACTTGCGAAAATATTAATTTTAATCTTAAACACAAATATAGAAATTACACTAGCCTAACGTACTTAACTAATTTTAACTTACAAACGCAGCAAAATAGGAAAACATTTTATTTATATATACTTACCACGATTTTTCATGTCGTATTTGAGATATTTTTACAATACATCGTCTCCTTTATTTTTTAACGGTAATTCCAAAGTATAGTGTTTCCACTTGCGTCCAAAAAACTGAATAGATGCAGTTTGCAAGTACAGAATTACTTGTAGTTTTAAGCAATAGTTCAAGCTCTTCCAAGCAGTTTGCCACAAAATAAGAACGGCCCGAAGTCGGAGTTCAATCGGAATGAAACTTAGAATGAACATGGTGCACAGATCAAATCTAGACTATTATTCTAGAATTAGATGACATGCCAAAATAGTCATTATGCTATCAAGTGGCAAATTCTGCAAAGCATTCAGCTGCAACAAGTCCCTAATATTTCATTTCAAGATTTCCTTCTTTTGAGCAGATGAACAACACATACTTCTATTATAAAAGGAAGCGCTTGTCCCTCGCTACGCAGTGTCCTAATGAATGTATGGCACTTACAACAATAAAATTTGGTACACAGGTAGCCCGAATTTTAATCTAGAATATTTTGGAATTCCTTTATTTGTTTTTTCACCATTTTTTCTTCCTTCGAATGAACGAATTTTGCGATTTTCGACAGCCAAGTTTTCAGATTCTAGCGTGTTTTGATTTACGTTTTTGATAGAGTGCCTATATAATAAGAGTGGCGACATACGGGAAACACTTTCTGATTGGCTTAGAGACCTTTTCTACTGCCCAAGGCGGTCTTTTCCTAGCTCCTGTAGACTTAACATGGGGACTTTTTGTGTGTTCTAGAAAAACGTGTGTACATTAAATTAAAAAGAAAATATAGCTTATTCATGTTCCATTTCGTGTTCTAGAATGTTTATTATTATTTTAGTGTTTTGTCAGTATAAATTTGAAGACTTTTTAAATAAATAGCTTTTTTTTTAACAACACGGTGTTTCTCACAATCAAGTTAGCGCGTTGTGCAATCCATCTCATCAATTACACATGTAATTGAGCGTGTATATGATTCATTTATACCAAATGTTTCCATATTATAACAATCATATGCTTTTCGTTCTCCCTAAAATGATATATTAATTCGACCAGCATCCTTCTTTGAGACGATTCTGGTAGAAAAATGGCTGCCGCGCATGCTCATTGGGCCAAATTTGGTCCCTTGTCGCCACTCTAGTTTTTGATAATAGCCACTTCGAGGCCATCACGGCGTTTCATGTGGAGTTCCTTCACATAGCAATCACCGGTTGTTGGCGAGTGTCAGCGAGCAGTGGTCACACCTGAATCCCACGAAATGAACCGTCACAGGCAACGCAGTGGCTAGTACACTATATGGCCAAAAGTATTCGGACATTGCAGAGGATCCATCTTAGTGTGGGGTTGTTTTTCTTGGTTAGGACCTGGTACCATGAACGCTGACGTTCTGGATAATTCGGTCTTGCCTACACTATGGCAATGATGGTTGTTTCTTCCAACAGGATCGAGCTGCATTTCCTACTGCTAAACGTGTGCTGGACTGGTATCCTGAAAATGAGCTGAATTTGCTTGACTGGCCTGTTCAGAGTTCCGATCGAGCACTTGCGGGACAAACTAGAGACGAGTACGATACTGCCAAGCAACCCCCCCCCCCATCTTCACAATCTCTTCTCACAGACTTGCAAAAGGCATGGAGAGCTATTCCTGTCCAAATTAACAGAGAACTCTTGGAAAGTATGCCTCGATGAGTTGCAGCTACAACATGGTTCTAACACCTTTATCAAAAAAAAAAAAAACTTTTTAAGGACTTTTCAAAACCTAAAAAATATATTTTTCAAGGACCTAAAATTTTTTATAACAACCTAAAACAAAGCAAACACAAAAGTTGTCAATTAAAAAGAAAAATGTGAACAGTATACTGTGGAAAATGGACGATCTAGACCAGGGATGGGCTAACTTTATCAGTCGCGGGCCAAAAATCGAAAAAAAATTTGGCGGGCCAAGATAAATTTTTTAAAAATAGTATACAAGTATTACAATTTAAAGATGTTAATGAGATGAATGAAATTGCGATTTCATTTTTAAAAGTTCCTTATATTGAGGTTCGAAGTGAGATGTACTGATTCTAAGGAACGAGGCTAAATGCTCATCTGTCAGTCTACTTCTGAAATAACTCTTTCTAAGGTTCATAGTTGAAAACACTTGTTCACATATATAAGATGAAGCAAACATAGCATCGATTTTCTGGGCGTGAGATATTAAATTTGGGAAACTTACTTTCGACGATGATTTGTAAAACTCTAACTTTGGAATATTTAGAAACAACTGCTTGAGATGATTTTTAGATTGCAACTCAATTAATTCAAGCTGCAAATCTGACCTCACTGCTTCACAATTTACGTTGAAAGGCATGGTAAAAATATCCAATTCTGTTTGAATGGCACTGAAATCTTGAAATCTGCGTTCGAACTCAAAATGCAGTTTCTTCAAGCCATCTTCATAATTTTTAAGGTTCTCTTCATTCACTGAGGGTATTGAATTTAACCTCGAGAAATGAGACAAGTCGTTCTTAGCTAGCTGCCCAGCAAACAGATTAAGTTTTAGTTTAAAAGCTTTGAGATGGGCCCAGATGTCGTCGATAAATTGATTTTTCCCTTGCATCTTGACATTCAAGTTGCTCATATGACAAATACGATCTGTGAAAAATGCTAAGTCCGAAAGCCATTCTGTATCTTCTAACATTTCGCACTCCGCAGAACACCGTTTCTCATCGAAGAACGACACAATGTCGTCTTTCAGCTGCCTAACTCGCTCGAAAACACATCCTGCACTAAGCCACCTTACTTTCGTGTAATACATCGTGCATCAGAGTATTCAGATTGCACGGACTGAAGAAAATCTCGAAATTGCCTGTGAGTAAGTCCACGAGATCGAATAGTATTTACAAGCTTCACGACTGCATCAAGCACGGGTTTCATATTCAATGCAGATTTACACAGATTATCTTGATGTATAACACAATGTAGAAAAACAACATGGTTCCCGGGATAGTTTTGATTAAAGAGTCCAAGAAATCCAGATATTTTTCCTGTCATATTTGGTGCTCCATCGGTCGTATTATTACATATATTTGTTATAGGCACTTTCAAAGTTAAAAGCCCTTCCTGAAATTCACGAAAAATATCACCTACCCGTTGTAGTTCCCTTTAAAGAACGCATGCACGCCAGTTCCTCGGTAATTTCAAAGTTCTCATCACCTCTTATAAATAATACTAATTGAGCAGTATCATTTATATCAGTGCTTTCATCCATAGCTATGGAGCAAAATTTAAACTGGCCAATCTTTGACTCTAATTGTGATGTCAAATTTTTATCGATGGCTTCGATTCTAGAAGTCACCGTTTTTCGAGATAAGCTTACAGTCTCAAAATTATTTTTCTTGTCTGGACATAAAACATCACAAACTTGGAGCATGCATTGCTTAACGAACTCCCCATCACTGAAAGCTTTATTATTTTTAGCAATATTGTATGCTACAATGTAACTTGCATATGTAGCTGCTTCTTGGATAGTGTTTACCTTCTTGAAAAAATTTTGTTGGCCTGATAATTTTTTACAAAGACTTTCTACATTTTGTTTTCTTTGATATTCGAACATTGCTTCGTAATTGGAATTCTTATGCTTAGATGTGAAATGAGAGAGAGAGAGACGGGAAATGTTATATTCTTTGAAGACTGTTACAGCTTCATTACAGATGAGACACACTGGTTTATCTTTAACAACTGTAAAAAATATTTCCAGGTCCATTCATCATTAAAAGCACGGCACTCTGAATCAACTTTATGTTTTTTAGTAGCCATTTTGGGGTTGAAATATTTTACGAATAACCCAAACAAGCACTAGCTACGCTATACTTTTAATACTTTCACCACTATTCACAATGATGCTATATGTCCGCAATCTTCCCATACGCAATCAATAATATTAAAACTCGCGCCAAAAGAAAAAGCCGCTGACTGGAGCTTAAAATGCGCAGTCTGACACATGTGAGGTCTAATTCCCCTATATTGGGTACAACGCTTGCTGCCGCCAGTCTACAGCAAAGAACTTCCGCTTTTAACACTTTACCGATTGAAAGCTGTCTGTGCTTGCTATTTCCGTCGATTTGTGTTTTGTAGAACAAAAATAGAGAAAGTAAAAAGATCATCAGTCCTTTGAAAAGAAGGAAGAAAAAAAAATATTTAAACAAAGTATAAAAGGAGATGGATATATAATATATAAATCATATTTTCTTTTAATTTTCGTCGGACCGGCAAATTAAAATTCTATCCGCGGGCCGGATAAAACCTTCCGTCGGGCCGTAGTTTGCCCATCCCTGGTCTAGGAGATAGAAAAAAGAACTACATAACTAAAGTTAAGACTTTGTTTTCATCTTCTGCTGGAAAATCCTTAATATAAATCATCATTATCTCAAAATGAAAGCGGAAAAGGAAAAAATAAATTTAGAAACTACTGCGATGGTAAAAACTTGCCATGATTCCAAAGCCACGTGGGTAGAAAAGTCAAGTTTCTGGTGTTTCTTCTCTCTCCGGAAAAAAGGCATTGAAAAAACGATGGAGAATAAAACTATTAAATTAATTTAAAATGTTCTAGATTGAATTTTAAAATTTGCTGCGACCCAAAAATTGCAAAAAATTCGGACTACCTGTGTGCCAAATCTCATTGCTGGGTCAATCCATGTCAAATCATCCAGAAAAAAAAGGATTTGACACCCATGATCACAGATTTTGATGAAACTTGGCAAGTTTGTTCCTTTTATGGATTTAAGAACACATAAATTTTTTTTGCTCTATCTCAAGCGGCTTATGTTTTATTGCCTGTTAAAGTTTTTGGAATTTTGCGGTTTTTATCGATCAGATGGAGGAAAAAGAATTTCTTTATTTTAGAAAATAAATTATATCTCCCTTGTTTATCGACCAATGTTGATGAAATTTTTTAAGAGTATACATCAATATGTATAGAGTCCAGAAAAAAATAAATTATACCTGCAAGTATCTTATACATGGTTAGAAAAAATTCCAAAGTTCTTTTTATAGATTTTAAAAATAAAATGGCGAGTTTTACGCTAAGTGGAATATCTTTAAAAGGGTTAAGGACAATCAAAATTTTTTTGTTTTTGTATTCTTGTTCTAAAAGACATGCTCTACCACATAAAAAATTTAAATGAATGGTTTTTTCACTCCTTTATTATTTTTACTCACTTTAAAGATAGAAATCACTTGACTCACTCATTTTCTTGAAATTGTTAAATTAGAATAACAATTTTAGTGAAATTATAATAAAATTTGAATAATTATAATGCTTCTGGAATGGAAAATGTATTACAAAACTTACCATTGAAATATTTCAAAAATGCTAGGTAATAATTCTTTAATTTTCTACAGTGCTTTCATAAGGTTGATTGAACATGCATCATGCATACTTGAGAGAATTTGTAAGTTCTTCCAGTCATTGTTTTAGGGGTTCCACAATTGCAATGACGTGAGGGATCGGTACAACACATTCATCTTTCCTTTTGGGTCAGAAAAATGATGGTGGTAGTCCATGTGAGGATGTAAAACTTTACAGTGGAATCTTCTTCTGCATTCACCTCACTCACCATACCAAAATACCATAAGCTGTCATAAACACAAGCTATAAAACATCCAGGATATGTCTTAGAAATAAGTTGGAAGTTAATATTTGTAATGTTGGATTTGCAAAACTCGAAGTTCATTTGTTGTTTTAATTTGTCTTTCCAGGTGGCATTGCAGACTTTCCTTCCTGGAGGGGGGGCTAAGTGTTTTACGTTAAACCCATATTTCTTCACATTCTGTTTTACAGTGACTGGTTGCAAAAAATGACCACTGGGCTTTTAGTTGAAAGTCCTTTTTATGCAGACACAGATTAATGAAGTTATATTTATTTTTATACTGCCCAGAACATCAGTCACTGAAGTAGTGAATGTTTGCTATGTGGGTAGTTCTTTCAGAAAGGTAGTTACAGTTTTTTGGATCTCGTACACCATACTCGCGTCATGTTTAAGGTCATCAGATTTGATACAAAGAGGTAAATTCAGTTTTTTATTGCTTGCATCATTGCAGTGAATGAATAATGACAGGATGAATAGTGCATGAATCTGAGGTCCAGTGGTAACCTTGCGCCTCTTTTTGTATTGTGAAAGCATAATTTTCACTAAAATCCAGAGATAACAGCTGTATTTAAGGAAACTGTTTCCTTTAAACTTTTAATAAATGAATCTTGTGATTTAGCATTGTATGAATGAGGTATTGACCTGTTCAGTTTTTCTACTAAGTTATCACTAACCTCATCAACTGATATCGAGCACCCTATCATTTCAGTTCCATCAGTCAAAACCCACTGATTGTACTCGACAGGGTCTTCATCATCATAGTTCTCAAATTTTGACTGTAAAAACTGGACAAGGCTATATTTTGATGGACACTTGTCGCAATGCCTTAGCATACATTCTCTTACTGTTCCTTCACAAACAATATACGAAAAAGGTCTTTGTAATCCTCTTCAATACCTGCTCAGTGAATCAATAAAATCACATTTTGATGTATTGTGCAAACATACACTAAGTGTGTGCTAGTGGCACCAGCCAAAACACACCATATCAGGTACTAATCAAAATTGAAGACACATCTTTTTTGTCACAGCTTGAGTGTATTTATTGCTTATAATATTTCTTGAAATAAGTTACTGTGTTAGTGAGTTGACTAGTTTGGAACTAGTTTTTAAAACTAAATTTAAATTGTAATGTAATTTTATTTACTTTAATTAGACCTAATTGTTGAAAATAAAGAAATTAATTATCTTATTTCTAAATAATCTCAAGATATAATTGTGGATAACCTATTTTAAAACATTTTTTTGTACACAAACACACAGGCATGATTAACAATATTAATTACACTATATTACTTTAATAATTTTAAATTTGTGTTAGCTTTGTCTAATTTTATTTGCAATTGGTTGATATGTGACATTTGTAGTTAAAATTTTACTAAAATTGTAACTTTAATTGAACGTTTTTAAGAAAATTAGTGAGTTAAGTGATTTCTATCTTAAAGTGAGAAAAAATAATAAAGGAGTGAAAAAACCATTCATTTTATTTTTCCATGTGGTAGAGCATATCTTTTAGAACAAGAATACAAAAAAAATTTTTTTTGATTGTCCTTAACCCTTTTGAAGATATTCCACTTAGCGTAGAACTCGCCATTTTATTTTTTAAATCTTTAAAAAGAACTTTGGAATTTTTTTCTGATTATGTATAAGATACTTGCAGGTATAAATTATTTTTTTCTGGACTCCTTACATATTGATGTAAACTCTTAAAAAATTTCATCATCATTGGTTGATAAACAAGGGAGATATAATTTATTTTCTATAAAAAACAAATTTGGTTTCCTCCGTCGGATCGATAAAAACCGGAAAATTCCAAAAACTTTAACAGGCTATAAAACATAAGCCATTTGAGATAATGCAAAAAAAAAATTATACATGTTCTTAAATCCATAAAAGGAACAAACATGCCAAGTTTCATCAAAATCCGAGACCATGGGTGTCGGACCCTGGTTGAACTGACGTGGAATGACCCTGCTGCAAGTGCCATAGAACCGTCAGGATTTTGCGGCCGCGGAAAAAACAAACACTTCTTTTTACAATAGTAGAGATAAAGTTTTAGTTCATTAGGAAAAAACAGATAATACGATCTAGAAAGGTACTACCACGAATAAACGTTTTGATTTTGAACCTGTTTTACGTAATGTATAGAAAACAATTTTACAAGCAAATTTCCTCTGAATTAGAAGAAGGAAATATTGTATTAAAAGAAGTAAATATCGTAATATATTCAACTAGCTACAGTTCAAAAGCATTACAACTATAGATAAGCCATAACATAATTTTAAATATTAAACGATCTATATTCAAATGACCCATCCATAACCAAATTAATATTGAACTCCTACAACAAGAAATATTCAATTAACATGGCTTTTTAGAATGATTTTATAAACAAATCCAAGTGTATTCTATTGAAACGCATATATTATTTAATATTTATATAGCATAAGATCAGTGAATTCAAAATACTTGTTTCAAACATTGTGCCATTCAAGAGGTCTGCCGTCCTTGTCGTAGAATGATAAATCAAAGATGCTTTATTTTTCAATAAAATAAAGCAAAATTCTTGAGACGTTCATTTTCCAACCATGGCACAGCAAGCAAATCTGCAGTGTCTATACAGCCTATTAATGGAACTATTAAGCATCATTTAAATACAAAATTTATGATAGGCACTAGAAAAATATAACGAGAAAAAATAATGACAGCAATAACAAGCAATCTAGATAGAAGATTGACAGCACTGATAGTAGGGAACAAGCATATATATAAACCCATCCTTCATTTGATCTGATATGGAATTTCAAAATAAACTATAGGGGAATGCTTTTGAAGTTTTCAGTTACATTTTATCTATGGATGCCAATCATAGCGTACAGTTTAATGGAAATTACAGGAAATGAATAATTTACTCGGAAATCTGCAAACAGAAAGAAAAGGAATATAACTGAAAACAAAAGGACACTAATGCATAATTTAATTGTATTTTCATTTGGACCATTCATGGAATAGCAAACATTGTAAGCAGTAGTTGAGGATTTATTTTTCTTCTTCCCCTTCTGGTTGCGTCGATTCATTTCCTTCCAGTACAGCATCTGCAGGATCATCTTTCTCCCGCTTGGACTTCTTGTGTTTATGACGCGACGAGTGGTGCTCTTCATCGTCATGGTGACGACGACGAGACCTTTCTTTGTGACGCTCATCCCTTTCCTTGTCTCTGTCACGATGCCTCCTTTCTCGGTCTCGTTCCCGACTGTCCCTGTCACGCTCTCTGTCATAGTGTTCACGATCGTAATCGCGTTCATAATCCCTCTCGTAACGGTCCTTCTCTCTCCGTTCGCGATAGTCCCTGTAGCGTCTCCTTTCGTATTCCTCCCTCTCCCTGCGCTTGTATTCGTCCTCGGACGTGGGGATGCGACTAGAAGACGTGCGCTCGCGACTTCTCTCATCCCAGTAATGCTCTCTCTCCTTGTCTCTGGACCGGTCTCTGTTCCTCTCACGGTCTCTGTCCCTGTCCCGTTCTCTGTCGCGGTCCCTCTCTCTGTGAGGTGAATTAGTCCAGCTGTGCTGCGATTCGGAGTTGGCATCAAACTGCCTTGAGGAACTGCCAGTGAAAAACTGCTCATCATACTGCGAGTTTGAATCGACATTAACGCCCGGTACAAGGGGCGGTGGTTGTGAGAAGATTGGATTGCCATACAGGTCAGGGAACGGTACATGACCGGGTATTGTACCGGGCGGGGGTGGAATATTTGGAGGTGGTATGCCTGGAGGAATTCCTGGCGGAGGGACTGATAAATTGGGAGGAATGAAAGGTGGGGGTATGTGAGTAGGCGGCAAACCTGGTGGTAATGGGCCATCATAAACGTCTCTGCCAATGACCTGGAAAGCAATTTTTCAAAATCACCAATAAAACTATACTTTAAATATACAAAAAACTAATAGTCAAAATTAATGATTAGGATTGTATGCATTTTTTTGAATAGTAATATTTCATACCCTACGATTGCTTTAAAGGTAAATACACGATACTTGTCATATATATGATTTATGACATTAGTACTTTTCAACAGTTTGCTTACATATTAGGCTATATTTTCACATGGAAGTTTGACAATGATGTATTAATTTCATATTTTCCCAGTATATTCCACAAAAACATGAAACATAAGTATGACAGCAATAGGTTGAGTAACACATAGGAATGCAAAATTTGTAACCAATTATAGCATTTTTAGAACAGATGTTTGAAATACACACCATTTGTTTGAAAGGTACTTGGCACAGCATGAGCAAACAATCTTCCGCTTACACAATTTACTGTGATAATTATAAGCTGAGGTATGGTGTTTCTGTTCGCAAACCAAAGTCCCACAAATCACCTTGACAGTTCTATGTAAAAACTTGCAATACCACAAAACAGATTTGCAGTAGTTTAAACAGTTTTCAGAGCAATTTATACTTCTTTTTACATAACTTTTAAATGCAAGTTGGACCTAATTTTAACTGACAGCAATTGAAAGATCTTGATTGTTTACATTTATATTCCACATTTCCATTCCATTATTTGCATTTTAATTCATTTGTGTACATTCTATTTTTACTTATGTTCACACAAAGTGCTCCATGAAAGAAATCTTTGACAAACGTGGACATTTTACTTTCATTTATGTGGAACAATAGTTGGTATGCAATTCATAATTTATTGTGCATTTTTTAAACGGAAAAGTAAGCAAATTTCGAGGGTTTTGAATTTGTACCCCTAAACTGGAGATCAAATTAAGAATTTATACTGCTTTTGTTTAATGACATAATAAGATCAGTCAAAAAAGATTCTACTTCAAAACTAATCCTGTCTGGAATTTTACAAATTTTATTGACTAACAAAATCTAAAAAAAAATGTTAACATTATTAAAATTACTCAATAAAAATTTTCTGAAATTTTGTCTAGGAGCTTTATACAGCAAAATCAACAATTGCACCACATTTTATTTAGCATAGTTGGAAGTGTTTTAAATGTTCACCAAGTCCCCTTAAAATATGCAATTCCATACAATGAAATGTTCAGAACTACTTGAATGAAGCACAAATACTTTGGTTACCTTAATCTTTTCATCAAATTTTCCCAAATGCAATTTTTTTCATTCTTCTTTTAGAAATCACAAAATAAAGGCAGAGAAATATTCAACTATTACAAAAGAACTGCTAAAAACGTTTATACCTGAATCACATTTTCTTTAGCATTCCCAGAACGTCTGGAGCTATTAGCTCCACATATGACATCAATACTACCAGACATACGTCTACCAGGAGGTGGACCAGCTTTCTTGGCCCCTACACCAATTCCAGAGTATTTGCTGTTTTCGTTCACTGTGGCAATGGGTATCTGTTGATCTTTTCCAGGAATAATCTGTACAACCTTAGGATGGAAACACAAATTTTTTTAATGTTCTGCAAATGGTAATCAAGAAATGCTTGAAAAAAGTATTCCAGGTCTGCCACATCCAAAGTACTTGTGAAGCAGAAGCATAAATTAAAAAAAGAAAATAATAGGTAGGTATTTTATTTAACACTGCACTGGAGCAACACAACAAGCTCTTGGCAACGGTCCAGGATCAATCCCAAGGGGAAAGATTCGAGGAAAACACAACGTAATTTTGAACCATGGTCAGATGAAGAGGCCACACCCATGCTGGAATCCCACTCTCCAAACTTACACACAGGGTTTGGAGGTATACGGTGGTATATGCCGCATACCCTCTGGTTTTTCCAGCAAATTCCGTATACCCTCTGCTTATTATAAAAAACTACGAACACCGCTTTGTTTTTCCTAGAAAACATCGCGCGAAACGCAGATAGCTGTAGAAGCAAAAGAAAGATTCTATTTCAAGATAACTCCTTGGTAAATAATTCCAAAATCGTACCTATTAATCAAAAGCAATTCATTCAAAGTAGTGTCGAAAGAATGAAATTCAGGCTTTGTTCTGATGTTAATGAAGAAAATTGTCAACTTTTGAAGGATATATCCATGTTTGATCCAGAAAATATAAATACAGGGGATATTCGCAGTGTAGAAAAGGAGGTCAAAAGGATCTGTTGACGTTTGGTATCGATGAAATGTGCACTATTCTGGGTTTGAGGGACCCATGAAAACGTCTGTTTTTTCAGAAAAATGAAAGCCTCTTTTGAGAACAATTGAAATATTACCATGCTTCACGGCCGTTTGCGAGCGTGGGTTTAGTTTAATGAATACCTACCCGGTCCTTAGAAAGGATTTCCTACATATATCATACATATACACACATGTATGTGTGTGTACATGCCCCCCCCCCCTGTGGAAAGTGTAAGTAGTGAGTACATGTTTCGCCTCCCCATGCAAAAAATTCTGCGGGTATCAGAGTGTATCATCAGAGGGTATACCTGGGGGCCCTGACTATACTAGTGCAGGGCCCCCATGGTATACCATCTGATTTATTTACGACTACAGCACTGCTTACACACCACCCCAATATTTGAGGCCACAACAGATTTAACATGCAAAAGCCCACTTTGTAAATTATGGTCTTTGGCTTAAAGATGTAAAACTTTGGCAGTTACCTTTTATAGAATTATTCCCCAGTGGGAGAATAATCAATAATTTTCTTTTCTAAATGCATAAAAATATGCATGGGGCACTTATTTTTTTAATCCAAGATAAAATATGTGAGAAAAAAAAATCAATTTAAAAATATAGTAGCATTTTGTTAAGTTTAACATTAAGAATGAAGAAAATATAAACATTTAAATTATTTTTGTACTTTTATTTTCTAGAGTACTTTGAATCCAATAATCACTTTCTGAATTTGAAGTTGACTTTCATCATCTACAGCTCCTAAAAATTCTGAAAATGTTTCCAAAGTTTCATATTATGTGCAACATAAGTCAATTTGCCACTTCTTTCAACATATAACCTATACCTTTTAGCAGTGTGAATTGGCCCATATGTGCTAAAAACTTCTTTCAGTAGCTGAGGTAGTGTCTGGCATTGTCGTGATAAATACATTTTAGAACCAAAAACTACTAGATTTCTGATTTTTGTAAAAAATGCAGAAACAAATTAAAATTTGTGATTTTTTTCACAGAATTTGTAAATTTTGGTTAATGTTTATTGGCAAGAAAAACCAGATATTTAAATAAAAAAATGGCTAGATTTTTTACTTTTGCAATACTTTATAAACTACTACTATAACGTAGTGTGCTGAGTGGTGAGCCTTTCTACTAAATGAAACAGC
Organism: Metellina segmentata; assembly: GCA_947359465.1. Classification (NCBI taxonomy): domain Eukaryota; kingdom Metazoa; phylum Arthropoda; class Arachnida; order Araneae; family Tetragnathidae; genus Metellina; species Metellina segmentata. The sequence continues at coordinate 99,786,974 of OX375877.1, forward strand.
CTAGTTTAAAATTTTTGCAACAAATTATATTTACACTTTGTACACTAGAGATTTGCATCCCTATGTCATGGGTGGTGCAAAACAGGCAAAAAGTCAACAGCCATGGCCTCATCAACAAGCACCACAAAACAAAAACCTCAGCTTCCCTCGAGCTCTGCCATCGATCTCTTGTGTCGACAGACCTCCACTCCGCCAGTTACAAATCACTGGCCCCCCAGAACAAACAGGACAGCTGTTGGGACATTCCTCAGCAGGGCTCGGGCATATGTTTCAGGAATTCGGAATCAAAGGTTAGTGGTGGTGTTTGCGTAGTCACACTATTAAACATACTTCTCCTTAGGGATAAAAAATCTTGAAATTTTTTTAATATCCATTACTAATCAAAATTAATGCTATTAATTACATATATAATGTTAGTGACTTAGTTCAAAAGAAAAACTTATTATACATAAGTAATAAAACAAAAAAATAAGTTAAGTATTATAAATTAGTGTTATAATGCTGCATAGCATGCTAACTTTTCCTTTATTTCCGTAATTTAAATTACAGATTTTCATTTTATGATAAAAATTAAAAATCTTGTATGTTCTTCAATAAAAAAATAACAGTTATAACTAATTTCTATAACACAGTGCTTATATGCCTATACATATATTGTGAATGACACATAAAATAAGCTCTTCATGTTCATTTCTGCAATCAATAAAATGAAACAGATTTACAATTTTCTGAAATATTAGGTTTCAAACAGAAAATTCTCAAATATTCTCCAAATTTCAATCTTTGGAGAATATTTTATGCTAAAATCTCCAGGCTGGATTCCAACTTACAACCCTACGGTTACTAATTCGTTACTCTTCCAACTGGGCGATCACAGCCATTAAAAATAATAGGAAAAGTCTCCTATTAAACTGTATTTTAGTAGCAATTTTAACTGCTCTAATACAAAATGAACTGGCGAAAAGAAAAAAATTTCGAGCATGTAACAGATGTTGAACATCTTGCCAAGAAATTTAAAAGTCAAAATTTAAAAAATAAAAATTTTTCTCTATCTTGTTACAATCTAGCAACCAGATTCAGAGGGATTTTTTTTTATGGTTGCAATGGCCTGGAGTGAAAAATTCGAGATTGGCTCCATGTAAAATTTTCCCACTAAAACAAATAGGACCCAAGACATTTTTGCTTAAAATGATACTCCTTGTCACCATAGTTAAAAATAGCAAAATGTTGCCTTTCAGTCACCTGTGGCAGCTCTGCATTTACACACTTTTGAGAAAAGCAAATTTGAAATGGATTGAAATCACAGAAAAAAAAATGGTTCTTAAATTCATGGTCACACTTTTCCGAATATAAAAAAATTCAAGCTGCATTAAAATTTTAGTTATTGCCACTGAAGTTTTCTCATATTTTCTGTTAATATTGAGCTTATCTACATATCTATCAGAGTTCCCACTCTATTTCAGAAATAAAATTCCCCGACTTTTCCAGACAAATTTTAACAAAATTCCAGGTTATACTAAAGCAATTCAAGACATTTTTAGAGGTGAAAAATCAAAAAAAAAAAAAACCATTTAGTATTTAATAGCCAATAATAAAAACCCCAATTTAAGAATAATATACTAAAAATTAATACACAAAGCACAAATAATTTTGCATCAAAACAACCTATTCAAATAATCCAACATGTTTGACTTAAAAATTAATTTGTGATTTAATTTTAAAAAATAAAAGGAAATGTTTGTTTGGGGCCGCAAAATCCTGATGATTCTATGGCACTTACAGCAATGAGATTTGACACACAGGTAGTCCAAACTATTTGTAAATTTTGGGTCGCAGCGAAATTTAAAATTCAATCTAGAATATTTTAAAATGAATTTAATAGTTTCATCCCTTCTTCAACTTTTTCCACCCGTGTGACCTTGCAGTCAGGGTTTGGAACCATGGCAAGTTTTTTTCATCTGCAGAACGTGGAGAAAATTATGTTTTTCATTTCTGCTTTGATTTTACGAGGACAAATAAATTTCTAGCCAGATGTTAAATCTTTTAACTGAAGTCAGTTCTTTTTTCTATCTCCTAGACCGTTAAAGATAGAGTAAAAATTTTAATGGATTTGAAATCTGCAGAAATTTTTAGAGTAGATTGATACTTAAAAAATATGACTTTCTTTAAATAAATAATTTTTTAATTGAATATATCTTCAACGGATTTGAAATCTGCGGAAAATTTTACACCAGATTAATTACCTTGCACCACGGGCAACGCCGGGCTAGTGTATCAAAAGCATGAAATTCTTCAATTTAAGTTAGTAGAGGAAACAAAATTCTTTAAGTGTAAATATTAGCTGCTTCTTTTAAAATCGGTTGAAAAATCCAATTCATAAAATAAAATGATACGAAACTGTGTACTACTTTTCTCCAAAGCATCTGATAAGCCATGATCAAACATTTTCCCGGTTTTAGATGAGAATCAGTAATTTTCCCTGATTTTTTTGGACAAATTTAAATTTTCTGACAATTTTAGGTTTTTTCTGAGCTGTGGGAACCTTGATCTATATATCTTCAAAATATTCATCATATCAATCAAAAGCATATGGTAGGGCAAAAAAGTCTTAGGTTGTCAGCCTTTAAATTTCAGAGCAAATCTTTAAACAAACAAAGGTGGGAAATTAATCAAGAAATAAGATAAAGAAAAAACACGCTTTTTACTGTATTTCAACTCACACATGTGACATAACACTTAATCAGATTATGAATGTATATTTTACAGATGATGCTACAGAACCTAATTAGATTCTCCTGTAACTGCCTTTTAGAATGGAGATTCCCAATAGAAACATTTATCAGTAGCTGACCAACAATTTTTAAGGTTTCTGAGGTATGGGCATTCCCAGTTCAGTAGCAGTTTTGTGCTATCTTTGAGATAATTCTGCATCTGAAACATGTTAAGTAAAGGAAAGGGAAAAATCCAAGTAAATTGTACCCTAGCACATTATACAGCTGTAGGAAAACATATTTAATACTTACCATTTTTGGCTGGGTGACATGGTGCTGCATTATTTTGAAAAATGACACAATAGGTGCCACTGAATCCGACAGAATGTTTCAGATGTCAATGAAGGATTTTAGTATTTAATAACATGAATCCTTAACCCCTTGGGTCAGGGGATGACAAAAACAAATAAATTTAGGCGGCAGTCCAGTTTTTAGGTAATTTTAGTTAACGTCGTACTTGAGCAACACAGCGGGCTATTGATGACGGTCCGGGATCAGTCCCTTAAGGGAAAGATCCAAGGACAACACCTCCTAATTTTGAACCACGGTCAGATGACGAAGCAACACCTGAGCTGGCACCCCAATCTCCAAACTTCCACACCAACCCAACGTGAGGACTGTCGGCCACGACAGATTTAAGGTGCACCAGCCGCCTCTACACTCACAAACATCCATGCCCGAACCCGGAACCTTCCGATCTAGAGGCTAACACCTTAACCACTATACCGGTTGGTCAACCCCAGTTTTTTAGGAGCTAGAGAACCTGTGCAATACATGTCACACTAATATTTCTTCTAACGCTGAGTATATGGCAGAATTCGTTACACACATGCGCATAGTAAATAATATGCAATTTATAGTGAAACTGAGGCAATAGGAAATAACATTTTTACTATCTACATTAAACATTTTTGACATTTTATGGCCATGAACATGTTTTGTTGCTTTAGAACTGAGATACCACTTGTCCACAGCTTTGTGGGATCAAAATCTTTAACTGATGGTTCATTCATATTGACCATCATAAAAATTAGCTCTTCAAGTAACTTCTTTATTGATCAATCCATCTATCTAGCATTAAGCTCACATAATAGGTATTTTTAAATTCACAAATTAATAATTTCTCTTATTACTGCAGCTATCTGTGTAATGAAGTCTGCATCTCTTTCCATTATTGTTCATTTTAAACATCGATATTTTAAATTCCTGATGATTTTCTACTAAGCTTGTGATTTTCCGTTAGATTTAGCTTAAATTTTTTTTTTCCCCCAAGAAAAAGTGAAGTTTTTTACAGAAACAGAAAATCTAGAAACAGAATTTTCAAAAAAAGTAGTTCAGATTATCATTTGCACATGTTACTGTTATATTATCGTCTGTGCACTAATTACCGTTACATATTTTGTATTATCGTTAGCACACTAGGTACTGTTATATCTTCGTTTGATAAGAATAGCAACAGTACGAGAGAGATCGCACAACTTCTGATCTCAGCATTCATTCCAAAAAAGAATGTTTGATAACGCAGCCGTGTAAATATTTCTATGTTCGGAATTACTCTGGTCATGAACAAGAATGTGTACATGTTTGATTTTGTCCTAGTTTGAATGACGAATTAAGACTCATCATCCATAACACAGGCAAAATAAGTGCATGACGAGTCTCGGTCGTCAAATGTACCTAAGGATGTTAAAACAATGACTAACCATGAGACTTCAGCAATGCAAAAAATGTAAAAGATCCTCAATGGTCATTTCAGTGGAGCAAGACGTCCAACACCACCATGATGGAAGTCACAAGAAACAAGTTTAAATATGTTGTTCTAGAAAAGTATTGTCACAAGTCAAGTACTAGACTATTCCTTTAATTTACCCTTTCGTACAATTTGAAACTGAAATTTGAACTCATTTAGATTTTGCATTTCTTTTCTCTCTTAAATTTACAAAGCCCTTTTTTTACCCCAATAAATTTCTCTTAAAACCTTAGAAATAAACATATACTTACTTTCGGAACCATATTATTATCCACTCTTAATTTCCTTTGCTTCTCACAATAGGCCTTCCAAGTATCTTCATTGAATCCATAGTTAAAATAATCTGTAATGTCTGCACCTGGTTTTCTCCATGGCTTATCCTCAATGGTATCCAGGTTGAATTCATACATAGAAACGCCATTGATCAGTCCAACAGTTTCAAGGTCAATTCCTTTTGTTTTTGCTCCTGCACCAGCTGCATTTGCAGCAGTAAACCCTCCTCTTTTAATATTCAGGTTAACTGGAGCACTTCCATAAGGGTAAGCTCCAGATGAAGGCTTTATGTCACCGATCACAACCTGAAAAAAACCAATTATCTAATTAGACATCGTGTCATAAAAAATCAGTCACAAATCAAATTTGAAAAACAGCAAATAGTTCCCATACTCAGCAATTAAGGCATATATAGTGTGTAATTGAATGTGTGAAATGTTCAATTTGCCAAGGAAAATATCTTTACTTTGCACTTAGAAATTATTCAAATTTCTTCCAGTGATGTTCAGTAAAGATAAATTTCAAACTTTCAGTATACTTTAGATCCATTAATTAATAGATCACAAAGAAAAAAATTACTATAAAAATTTCAAACCTGAACATCATCGTCCGAATCGTCTTCATCATCCGAATCTTTTTCCTCTTCATTCTCTGGAAGTTTTCCATCTTCATCTCCTTGTTCAGTGGTTTCATTTTCATTGATAACCTGATTACAAAAATTCAAAATTAAATGAAATATCAAATCAAAGCGTTATAATCCACAGCTTATATTTTAATTTGAGTCAAAATGTTCCTCTGTTCCATCAATTTAACGCCTACCCACATAGATGAAAACACTGTTATGGTGTGCTTTACTGTACCCTGACTTTTATTCCCATAGAATGAATAACCTTATTACCCAATAACCTGGGAAAGACGTGATAGGACCTCTAATTGTATCAATCCCTGCGAAGTGAACTTCTGTTTTATTACTTTTTAACTAACTTCTCAATAACAAAATCCAGTTTAAAGCAACTCAAGCAGCAGTTACAGGTAGGGGAAGACGGGGTACAATGCAACAAAATTTACTAATTATTTTTTCCTATCCACAATTTTGCATGCAAAAAAATATAATTAATGCATACTTTTAATCTTGTATTTTCCCCATTTAAATAAATTTTTATTAGGTTCTAAACAATATCTTTATGCTTGTAAAATAACAAAAAGTAAATGTCTCAAAGTGTTTCATTGTACCCCGTATGGCGGGGTACAATGAAACACATACTGGGGTACAATGAAACACTCCAAATGATGCAAGCAATTTTCACCCTATATAATTTATTTTAGTCACATTCAACTTCATTTAAATTTATGATTTCTCCAACAGAATATATTTCCTTGTTTCAGTTCACCCTCATTGATTAAAACAATCATTTATACAGATACTGCTTGTGTCACACTGTTATGTGTGGATATCTCATTCTTAGTACTTCAGTGATCATCTGGAGCTGGAAAATAATCCGGATCATCGTCATCTTCAGAGTCTGTAGGAGGCAGAGTTTGTTTTGAAAACAATCCCTTCTTAGTTTTTTCCCCCCTTTTTACTTTCTAATTGCTTAACCAGAGCATTTTTTACTTGTGTGGTTAGAACTAAACTCTTTTTTTTTTTTTCTGTTTCCTACTCTTACTTTTCTTGGACCAGCCTTGGGGTAAGGTTTTATCTCTTGAGGATAAATGTATTTCCTCACAGGTTTAGAGCTAGTGCATGGTGTATGATCATTTGATGATCAACCTGCAGTCGGTGATTCTGATTTACTTATGGCAAGATCCACCACTTCTGATTCTTGGGTTTTGTCTGTCTGGTCTTCAGTTTCATTACTCAGCTCATCAGTTTCATTAATCTGACCATGGGAATAATTTTCAGTAGGACAAGGTCTATCTGACACATACGAACACAAATAATCTTTTTCACAAAACATTTCTCTATTGAAAGGCCATATTCCAGTTGATGAAAAACCTTTTGCAATATTTTGTGGATTGATAAGAAAATAAGCAGTGCCAAGCAAAGAAGATATCTCATAGATAGAGATTGTACGACCTGGATTACACAGCATCCAATCATTTGCAGCTAGATTGAAGAAATTTTTAAGTGACTTGAACACAGTTTTGTCTAAAGGCGGCTGCAATTTGTTACTGGTATGGAGGTCAGGGTTACAACAACAATTCCGTTATCTTTAGTAAAATTTAGACTGGAAATTGTAATATGTGATTCATGATAGTTCATTATTAGTAGAACTGGATTTTCTTTCGTTCAGCGTATATGTGCCTGGAAATCTGTTAGAACATTAACAAAAATATCTCCATTCATTCAACCCAATTTTGTTGCATCACCCACAGTCCCACAAACAGCTTCATTCAACATGCAAAACTTGAAATTTACTCTACGAATACTAAATAATGGGGTATAGAATTTCCAGAAGCATTAATAAATCCACACATAGTAACAAGAACACCCCTTTCACCAGAAATTAATTGACCTATTTGTTTTTGGCCTCTTTGACCAAGAACTTTAGGAGGGTTGTGAACTGTAGTAAGTGTAGTTTACACCTATGAAATAAATAAACTATTCTTAAATGTTTTTGAATATAAAAAATCTAACCTACTATTGAAATCTGTACTTTTTTTAGAAGGAAAAAAAAAACAGTTTAATTTTGCATGCTTTCAAAATGATTACTGTTTTGATTTGGTGTTGCCTTCTCCTATTAATGTTAGGTGTTGCCATTTTCTTAGTAAAAGTGTTTTATTTAGATTAATGACAACCAGTAATATGTTATTTTATATCAGTGATATTATATTTACCATTGATATATTACTTCAAGTAAATGCATTCACCCGGGGCACAATGAAACATGTTTCATTGTACCCCATCTGCAAGTGTTTCATTGTACCCTGTACTGAGGTTACTAAGTAAAAAAATTTTTCAAGCTTCTAATATTTATTTTTTTTAATTTTGGTTTTGGAGGTATGAAGACAACAACACAAAGATAACAATGTATAGAAAAAATAATTATTACATATAACAACGAGGAAAAAGAAACAAAATTACTTTTAGTAAAGAAATTTACTTTCAATGGTGAAAAACCAATAATCTTCTATTGCTAATGTTGTAGAAGAGCGAATGTATCCAAATCACATCAGTAATTGGAACTTATAGCTGTATAACATATATATAAATTGCAACTTTCTGTGACAAATTGTACTGATTTTAGAAGTAACGTTTCATTGTACCCCGTCTTCCCCTATACTTCCTGCAATCGATATTCAAAATCTAAGCACCTTCGGCCATGGTCAGTTGGGAGGGGTTGGACCAACCTAACTACCAAGAGACTCGATAGTTATATTTAAGTTTTATACTTGTATATTCATGTTTATCAAGCCCCAAGATCTAGAGCTTAACATTTTCCTCCATTATGTTAACTTCTATTTAAGTAAACTTAATTTGAATTATGTGTAGATGAGCTATGGTACTTTAAAAGTGTTCCTGGTACAGTTTTGATACTTTTTTGTGACACTGCTTTTGGCAAGCTTTTTATGTCGCCAAGAAAGAATTTCTTAGCAAAAACGTTTTCGAATTAGCGAAAAATAATTAAAAAAGTAACAGAATTTTACTGAAATATTATTTTTGCCATTTTTTTGCAGTTTGTTTAAGCTAAATAATTTATTAGTTTTAAGTCCAATGGAATCAAGATTCCATTAATTCTAGCAAAATAATTTCTTAGCATGGCAAAATTAAAATGATGATTTACGAAAATTAATGGTTCAAGTAATATCAAGGTTGGCCATCATCCTAATAATGTGAGATTACCTTTGCCTATCACAACTAGCTCCAAAAGCCATACCAAAAGAGTATATCAAAGCTGTACAGTGTTCTCCCAGCTGCAATCTGACAAACCAATACCTGTAAACAATTGCAATACAGTACAAATCCTCCCGACCTTGGTTCCGGATTATTTGCAGTTTTTTATGTCAAAAAACTCTGATCTAACCTCCTTCCAATGTGCGAATTTTTCCGCTCTTTATGTCCGGAACACGTTTACAATACTAAAATAGCAAATACATAAAAAATAAATACTTTTTTAAAAAGAAAAAAAACTTTTCAATACAATGCAACAAATTTTCTAACTTTTGTGTGATATTTGCCATGAACAAGTACGCTATTTTTCCGTTGTTTCAACAATTTGGTCAAGGTATAATGCCTTGTTCTTTAAAAAGGAGAAAAAAGTGCTGGTTAGCAAAACGTCCCGATTTTGTACAATTCTGAATTTCAGACGTCTGGATTTGGGACCTTGTACTGTATCGGTGTTTGAATGAACTCAAAACAAGTCTCAACCCTTGTGATAAACACTAGGTGTAGATAATAATAGTTACTCACACTTTGTGCAAAATATATAATTAGTGAAGTAGCTCTTAATGACACAAATCAAAGCACATCCAACATAGTCCTACATTATTCTTTTTGTTAACTCAAAACAAAACCCTTTTGCTGTTAGCACTGTTGCTTATTTAAAATAGTGCAAAAAATTGGAAACATTTGCAATTTCCTTTTGGTGTTAATTCTAAATTTCCCACAATGATGGTAAAATGAGACATTTTCTGACAAGTTAAATATTATGTGCAGGCATAAGAGTGGGAAAAGGACAAAAAGTCTGAAAATACGCGTAAACTCAAATTTTGCAAATAAGAAAAGGGGTGCTTGAAACAAAATTTCACACAAAAAGAAAAAATATCTTGGCAATTCTGTAAATAGTATAAAATCAGTTGCATAAAGTTGAAAATGCTATTTTAATGCCTATTTTTGAATATTTCAAAAAAAAAGTGTGACTTTTTTAGCAGTTGCAATTTTTTCAAAACCTTGATACAAAAATGATATTAACAGGAAATAAAAACGCTGTCATACAAAATAATAAATCAAATAAATACTAATTTTATTAAATAGCATAAATGTTATGAAAAAAATAAGTACACTAAAAATAAAAATTAGCATAATAACAGCTTTTCATAGATATTACCTAAAAAAATCGTTTAAAATATACTTAATTTAAAACAAATCAAAACCTGTTTTGGTAAAGCTTGTCTTCGTTTATAGCGATGATAACGGTATTGGCGCTTTTTTTGGCGCACTTCTAGAAGCGAGTAATGACAGGTTAAGGTAACCCATTTGTATTACGGATTTTAAGACAAACTGGAGTAGTGGAAAGTTCATAACTTTCATTTTTAATATTCTAGAAAGTTCTTTCAAAATCCGTTAAACTGTCATTTGATTTCATTGGCTCATTTGAAATATTCTTTCCTTTGCGATTTAAGAAGTGCGCCAAAAAAAAAGCTCCCAAGGCCGTTGCCATTGCTATAAACAGACTGAAGCTGTAGCCCTGTTTTAAATAAAATATAACTTAATTCAGTTTAAATTAACCTATTTTCGATTATAAAATTACTTTTTTCAAAATCTCAAACCAATTTAAATCGGCTTATATTTTTCCGTAAATATTCTTAAATTAATAACCCCCATATTATCCAAGAAATAATTTTACTTATTAAAAACAATCATAAATATTGCCCTTAAAAGAAGCATCATTTTGAAAATTTCCGTTGCAAAAAATAGCTGTAGTCTACGTTTAAAGCGATGTCCACCGCCTTGGCGCACTTCTAAAGTCGCCAAAGAAGTTTTAACAGATTTTGAAAATACTTGCTAGAATATTCAAAGAGAAACCTTAAACTTTTCACTTGCCGAGGTTGTCAAAAAAGACGAAATAACTTTATCGGTTAAACAACCAAGCATCTTATTTTCTAGTAGAAAGAAAAACCGCCCATTAAAAGCTGATCAACTTAAAATATTTCATTTATACCTTTTCCGCCGCATAATGATGTACCACAGCCGCTAGATAACAGCTCGGCTTTCTTAGGAAACCGTAGCTTTACCTACGAAATTTACAGCAACAACGTACGTTAACTTGTTCAAAATCCAAGTTCTACAGGTTTGCAACTAAACTTATTTGCTTCTAAGGATTCTTTTAAAAGAGGAATTTGCAGACTTATCAGCTTGGCATAATTTAGGAGTGTAATGTTGGCGAGATATGGCGCATTTCACGTTTATAGAAAACAAAAAGGGCAGAAGTCGGAATTTTTTCTTAAAAAACGATAAAAGTCGGAAATACCGACTAAAGTCGGAAGAATCTCATCCCTGTATGTGTCAATACACATTTCCTGAACATGATGACAGTTGGCTAATATTTTTAACCCTCCTGGGGTTCTCTCAACAAGGCCCCTTGTCTTATAGAAGAAAACAGACAAGATCAAATCTAGTTATCAACAAAATATTGGTAATATCTTGCTTTTCAGATGAGCCTCGTATATCGTCATAAAGTCCCATTTTGAAAAAAGACAAAATAATTGTTTTTCAAGCCAATTTTATGATTTTATGTTTACATGAAAGGTAATTTCTTGAACTATTTTGAAAAAGAAAGTCACTGCTTAGGGTATTCAACAGCCTTGAAAATCTCTTTAACCAATCCATTTTCATTTATAATCACTCCTTCCACCTCTTCCAAGATAAGCCCTGCAGCTACATTTAACTTCGCTCTCTGTATTATCTTTAGCAGTCGACAGTCGCACACTAACTAATCCAAGTCACAACAAACATTCCATTTGCTGTTTCTTGTATAGTAGCTACTAAATCACTCGGTACTTGACTAAATTTTTGGAATAGTTTGTTCAAGCCTATAGGTTCAGAGAAAAATCAGATCGCAGGACAACCAAGGAATGTTAAGTAATGATAATTTTAATTAACGCCGCAAAATAACGGGCTATTTGCAACGGTTCGCGATCTATCCCCTGGGAAAAAGCCGAGGACAACACTTCGTAATTTTGAACAACGGTCAAGGAAAGTTTAGTTAACGTCGAACTAGAGCAACACAACGGGCTATTGAGATGGTCCGGGATCAGTCCTTTAAGGGAAAGATCCAAGGACAATACCTTGTAATTTTTAATCACGGTCAGATGACGAAGCAACACCTGAGTTGGCACACCACTCTCCAAACTTCTACACCAACCCAATGTGAGGACTTTCAGCCACGACAGATTTAAGGTGCACCAGCCGCCTCTACACCATACGCTTACAAACATCCGAACCCGGAACCTTCCGATCTAGAGGTTAACACCTTAACCACTATACCGGTTGGTCAGCTGAACCACAGTCAGATGACGAGGCAACACCTGAGCTGACACCCCACTCTCCAAACTTGCACACCAACACAACACGAGGACTTTTGGCTACAACACATTTTGATGCACCAGCCGCCTCTACACTATACGCTTACAAATATCCATGCACTGACCCGGATTCGAACCAAGAACCGTCCGATCAAGAGGCTAACACTTTAACCACCAGACCGGTTGGTCGGCCAAGGAATGTTAGGAAATTATGGAAATGTGTAACTTTTTATGTAACTGAAAACTTAAGAAAATGAAATTATTTATTTCCCCGAAAAAAAACCCGGTTTATTAGAAATGTAAACAACATTATTCACGCGATTAACGATGGCTTAATATTTTCAATCGTAAAAGCAATCTCCGTTTACAAATGTAAAACAATGTATTCTTGAAGGATAGAAAATGCCGAAAAAATTTACTTGAGAATCGCCATTTGTTGTGATGATATTTTCTTCCCCGGGAACAATGACATCTTCAGTTGCTCTATCAAATATAGCATTAATTTCTTCTTTGCGTTGTTCTTCCGGATTATTATCTCCGTACAACCAGGCATCATCGTCATCTGGAGGTCCTTCGGCAGCCATTATTTTTACTTTTAAGTTATAATGTAATATTTGTAAATTTATTTATTTTTTAATGAATTACATCTGTTGCCATTAATGAAAGAATATGTTATTTTGTATTCAAATGGTTCAAATCAGAATGATAGATGATAAACACAGATAGTAGCATTTAACTTGCCAAGTTAAGAAAACATTAAATTATCAACTTTTGAATGTGTTATTCATATTCACTGAAAGGCATTTTCTGTCAAGATGTAGAGGTTCCTGTGGTGAAATGTACTTCCTGTTTCCAACGTCAGTGAGTTTGTATCTTCAAATAAGCACATCACTTCAGCACATAACCAGTTTATTGGCCAACGCCAATTAGATTAAATGTCAAGCATTACCAAAGCAATGATAAACAATATTTTAAGGTATACGCATTGAGTATCATTGTAGAGCATTTGGACAGCAGAAGTAAGATCTCCGCAGATATTCTGAATCGTTTAAGCTGAAAATCCCTCACGTATCTGTTCATTAAATTTGTTCAGAATAAAAGTGTTTATTTCAATGAATAATTTTCATGAGGTTCCTGATATGGTTTTCCTGAAAATTTTTGTTTTGGTTTTTTTAGTAGAACGAAACAGCTGTGTTGATGAATTTTGGAAAGTTGCATAGTTGTAATCTGGCTGGGGTCACACCACGTCATGTGCTCTTGTATAGAATGTTGATTGGATGAGAGGATAATCTGTCAGTTTCAGTTTTAACTCTACTTCTGTATTTCGTGTAAACTTAATATTTTCGTATAACTGCGTATACAATTGGATGTTATTTCTCTGTTAAATCGAATGCTTTTGGTCTTGTGAGATCATTTTTGATTTATTACCCATTGATTATCTCCTTGCCATAGTGTTCAAGGTTCTCATTCAGTGCAACAAATCTTTAAAATATTGTGAAGTTAACGATGTTATTCCATTGAGTTGTCTCGAGTATTCTGATCAAATGCTTCAGTTTTTTTAAATCCGAGTCTTGCCTGCGTGTCCAATCATCTTAATTTGTAATGTGTGAGTATTGACTATTTTCTACACTTCCTAGTATGGCATGTTTATCAATTCAACCATTCTTTGTTGTATTTTGTTTATCTTGGCTGCCCTTGGAACTCTAAAAATTATTCTCAAGAATACTGTAGCCATTGAATTGAATCTTTTTAGAAAGCCCAGGGCTAATTCAATCAAATTTATTTGACCTCGAATTATAATCAGATTAGTCATCTACATATACGTATACATAAGGAAACAGACTGTTTACGGATTACATTGCACTATTTTTGTGAGATACAGATCGTTGTCATTTTTGGTACTGGCACTTTTGGAAATGAATTGCGTTTCCTTGATCGCAAAAACATTAGAGATGATAGTTTAGTACATACGTAGCGCCAAATAATTTTTTGTTGCCAAAATTGTGGCAACCCTTACCTGGTATAAGTCATTGTAAATCTGTAATGGTTGCCAAGCTGGAAAACAATCGCCCTCTGCGATGCATTTGGCGTTGATCGGGAATGGCACCACATATTTATTCCTAGATAGATAGTGTACCTACTCTTTGCAGACATTGTGAATTGTGTGCTCATAGTAAACAGTAAACAAGCCATCCTACCAGCCTTTTCTTTCAAATTTTTGTTATTGAGATTGAGGTGTTATTTATGTATCAAACACAAGTTAATATTGTCAGGAAGTGCTTTTATTTTGATGACAATTGATGAAACAGCAAGGTCCTCTGTAGGATTGAGGTTTGAGTAACCCAGCCTTTTTCTGTGGGTAAAAAGAGCCCTTTAGTGAAAATGCTAATCGTGAAATTATAATAAAATCACATGTACAAAGCATCCAGTAAATTTTTTAAATTTTGGATAGGGAATTTGTTTTTAGCTTAATTTAAGAGTTTTCTTTAACAGATGAAATAGGAATCTGATAGTACACACTGTCACTAATGCTGTGATACATCCTATCTTTAAAACATCTTTTTAAGGATTCATTAAAATTTAGTTTTTGTAAGATAATTATTTGTATTCTAGCAGTACCTGCATGGCATTGCCCATGACTGAGTAATGCTTTTAAAGCGTCAACCTCACTGATTCCGACAAAACCAAATAAAACAGTTAAAAACAAAAAATTGCATAAGTTACAAATTCAAAAGTAAGTTATGCTTTTAAAAACTCGTAATTCTAAACCTCACTGATTCCGACAAATTACGTAAATCAAAACTAAATTAAACAGTAATAAACAAAATTGCAGAAATTATCCAAATTGAAAAGATATTGATAAAAATTAGGAATCGCTATACTTTCAAAAAGTCTTAAAGCTAAAAATTACATATTGCTAAACTCTCAAAAAGTCTAAAAGCTAAAGAAAAAAGAAAAAAAGTTTTGCTTTCAAAAAGTCTTAATGCTAAACCTCGGATTCCGACAAACCAAATTACCTTATGCGACCGTAAAGAAAATCCTTTAAGAAAATGAAAGGATAAAAAAACCAATGAAATGAAAGGAAAAGAAAAGTGTGTATGGGAAAAATAACAAAATTGCACTTTGAATACGTATCATTTCACCAGTGACGTCATTCATGCACAGTGGCAGAAACTTGCTGCAAATTTCATGTCTGATAGTGGAATAGATTGATCTGGGCACATCAGACACACAAACACTTATGGACACAAATTAGCGGCCCAGAAAAATCTTTGTTACCAAAGAGCTGTTTGGATAGGCCTATGGCAAGTTTTAATATTCCAAAATTATTGTCATTTGGTGATAGAAAAATAGTCTCAATTAGGGATTGTATCGTGTTCTTCAGTTTAAGACTCTTTCCTCTCTTGTTACAAAAATCCAATTCTGTTTTCTTCATTCTCAAAAACCCTGCTCCTAACTAGTTTTTCTGTAAGACACTGAAACAGGTTATCCATAATGTCAACTATCAGCAGATTATGTAACTATGAAGCTTAGTGAATCTAGATTTATTTACTTTTACAAAGCTGTTTATTTAATTGCTTTAAAGCTGTTTATTAAATATGCTGTACAATTCTGGGCTCCATATATGAGAAAGGACATAGAATCAATTGAAAGGGTTCAGCACAGAGCTACAAAAATAATAAAGGGGCTAGCAAATTTCGACTATAATGAACGTTTAAGTAAGCTAAACATGTATACACTGGAAAGAAGAAGGAGGGGGGATTTGATTCATCTTTTCAAGTTTGTAAAACAAGGGGACACAGAGGGCTTGCATTTCAATAGGGATAACAGAACAAGGGGCCATGGGTATAAATTGAATAAGACACATTTTAATCGGGATTTAAGGAAAAACTACTACTTTAATAGGGTAATAGACAGTTGGAACGCGTTGCCAGAAAATATAGTTAATTCAAAGGGAGTGTACGAATTTAAGACACAATTGGATAGTCAGTGGGAATTGGAGAATTCATAAACAAAGGACCAGCCTAGTTGGGCTTGAGCCTGTAGCTGGTCGTCAATATTTGTATTTGTATTTGTTCAAATTATGTTCTCAAACCTGTAAATGAAAGATACATTTGGAACAAAATACTCTATAAATTAGTTTAAGTAACTTAAAGTTTTCTTGGGTATTTTTTTTTTAATAATTTTTTTTATCCAAGGCTTGTAACAGCTAATAACAATACATGAAAGCGATTTGTTTCATAGCTAATAAAGCAGATATTATCATTTATTAAACAGACAAGGCTAACATGGAGAATTGGGCTGCAGCAATTAGAAATTTTTGTTTTTAACTAAAACATGATAATGTCAAGGCATGTCATGTTTCAAAAGCAATCCAGTCTTATATTCAATCCACAAAATGTTCAAATTTAACATCTTCATCTGTTATAGTTGCACTATGTAAATATGACTCAACTAATTTGAATTGAAATGGAAGAAATTTATGTGTCCCTGACTTTGCATCT
Organism: Metellina segmentata; assembly: GCA_947359465.1. Classification (NCBI taxonomy): domain Eukaryota; kingdom Metazoa; phylum Arthropoda; class Arachnida; order Araneae; family Tetragnathidae; genus Metellina; species Metellina segmentata. Next base: position 99,803,518 of record OX375877.1, read on the forward strand.
TAATGTATTTACGTACAAAGACCACTCATGAAAAATTTATCGACTCTTAAAAAGTATTTCAAGAATATTAAAAAAATCTTTCAGCAATCTCCGGGCTTGCGGCTAGTGGTTATATACAAGAGTAAAAAAATCATGATTTTTTTCAAAAAATCAATTACTCAGCGTTTTTTTTTGTTTGTTTAAATCGGACTTAGAAGATTTTTAAATGAATTTTTTAGTTTTATTCTCTACCTGCTTCTTTGTCCAGACGAAAGAAGAATAACCCCAATCTTGACTTTTCTACCAACGTGACCTTGGAACCATGGCAAGTTTTTTTCATCTCTTGAGAGAATGCTCAGAAAATTATTTTTTACGTTTCTGATTTGATTTCGCGCGCAGAGAAAATTATTATTTTTCGTTTCAGCTTTGATTTTGCTCAGAGAAATGTTTATCGAGCCAGACGATAAATCTTTTAATTATAGTCACACTTCTTTTTTCTGTCTCCTAGACCGTTAAATATAGAGTAAAAATTTCAACGAATTTGAAATCTGCGAAAAATTTCAGTTTAGATTGATACCTAAAAATACGATTTTCTTTAAATAAATAATTTTTAAATTGAATACATCTTCAATGAATTTGAAATCTGCGGAAATTTTTGCTCAAAATTAATACCTTACATCACGGGCAATGCCGCGTCAGCCATGCAGTGGCTAGTTATATATAAATTTGTTAAATAAAAAATTGAGTTTGTTACATGGTATATCAATATTTACTGAACATTTGTTTAACTTTAAAACACAAGTTGACATCCTACATATTTTTCCTTGAGTAAATTACATCATTATTAACAAATTTATCAGTAAGTGTAAGTGACAGACCTAAACTATATTGTGAGAAGTAGAATAGAGGACAGAGAAATAGTCAGACTACAGTAAATTCTAATAATAAAATTGACGAGCAGCAATAATAAATTAATTTTCACTTAGTTTTCATTCATATTGGATCTTTCTTCCTGCTGACATTTTAATGGCTGTGTGTGTGTGTAAATGTATACTTCCAACTCTTTAATCTCTATTGCACTCCACAAGAATGAGCTAACTGACAAATGCCACAAAAAAACTTTACTTCTTTGCTTGTGTTTTTTTTTTAGCTAATAAAATCAGTCACCCCTTTAGTTTATAATTTTAAATCAAACTGTTGCATACTTCCTTTAAGTGTTTGTATTATGATCCCTTAATCAGGAATGTTTATACATTACTCTTCCTGGCATTTAGATTTATGATGTCATGTGTGTTTACATTACTGTTTCCAGTATATGGTATATTCTAATAAGTTACAATTGGCTGTTGCAAACTTTTATGATACTAGGGGGCTCCGGACCCCGCTCGCTTACGCTCGCCAACGCACAGGAATTGCTAAACAATCCTATTTGGTTTGCTTGGCAAACCAACATTCCTTTTGCAGAGTGAAACTATCTGAATAATTCGTATTATCCTGATTTCACTTTCCAGTCCATGATGTCACAGAGATAGCTCCAATGCCTGCTCGCTTACGCTCATCGACCCCCGGGGATTGCTACGCAATCCCGTTTGGTTTGCTTCACAAACCAATACTTCTTTCGCAAGTGATTTCACTTTTTTTTACTTTAACATTTAATGCGCCCTAAACTAATAGCCGCATCAGTAAAAAATCTTCTGCATCTTGTTCCTTATACAATTTTAAGTAAACCGTGTTAATCCCCAAACTTTACGATTTGTACTTTTTTGTTAAACTGTCTGAGAACAGAGCGAAAAAAGCAAGCCTTTTCCCTCGCCAAATAAAAATAAATCGTTTTTATGGTAATTGTTGCTACGATAAATTTGATATCTGGCAAACCCAATAGTCAAAAATACAACCCTCATATGCGTGCAGAACCTGCTTCGCGAAATAAAAAATACGAAATTTGTGTAACCAACTTTTAATTGCATTGACTTTGTTTATTAACCAATATAAAAAAAATTATACCATAAGAAAGAGTACAATCTAGGGTATTCAGTGATGTTCTGAAATTTAAAAAATAATGATATTAAGCTGTAGCTATAACGGTTTTAACAGAAATTTGTGTAACCAACTTTTAATTGCATTGACTTTGTTTATTAACCAATATAAAAAAAATTATACCATAAGAAAGAGTACAATGTAGGGTATTCAGTGATGTTCTGAAATTTAAAAAATAATGATATTAAGCTGTAGCTATAACGGTTTTAACAAAAAGTAACGAAAATATCCAAAGATTAAGATATTTGTATGACCAACTTTTGATCGTATCGAACTTATTTATTATCCAATTTAAAAAATAAATACCGTAAGAAAGAGTACATTTTGAGGTATACTGCGATATTTTTAAAATTAAAAACTAATAGTAATAAGATATAGATATGACAGTTTTAAAAAAGTAACAATAATGTCCCGATTTTTCCCGAATTTCAAAAAAATATTATCAAGAACCAAATTGAAATTTCTAAAAAAACTCGACGAGCTGCAAAAATTTACGTTGAGATGTACTCTTTACGAAAAACTCACAGCTTTAGACTAAAAATTTGTATGTGTTTTGCTCACTCGCGGAAGAAATTTCGCTTTTCAAACTTTGACACTTAATAAACCCTAAACTAATAACCACATCGTAAAAAGATCTTTACAGTTCTCCAGGGAACACGATGCAGAACAAACAATGTTAATTTCATATTTTTTTTATCTGAACTTTCCATGGAAACCGTCTAAGAATCTAGCTAAACAGCACAGTTTTCAATCCTGCGGCGGCGGTAACTTTTTTTTAATATAGAGAGATGCAGTAATTGACCCAGCTCAGAGAGAACTGGGTGTAGCCATTAGTGCTGAAATCACCATGAGTGTAGAAAAATTAAAGCATTTGACTTGACTACTTCTGTGATTATTCTGCTGGGGCATTTACTTAGTTATAAAAATATGTGATTAGTTGTGATTTAAAAAAATCATTTGATTAAAATCATGATTTTAATTGTTATAAATCAAGTGATTTAAATCTTGACACCCTGGACCTATAAAAATTGGTAATGATTTGCATAAATAGAATTTTTGAAAGCAATAAGTGTCTCACTTTCCTCCTTTTATTTTCCCAAATTAGTACCATTGCAGATAGGTATTAAATTAATCCTCTGTGGCAATGAAAAACTACTAATATTGATTGATTGAAAAAAAAAAAAAAACAGTCTGTCTTCTGCCCTTAGCGTTAAAAAAAAAAGAAACAGATTACATTTCCTGGCCCAATCCTTTTCTGGGAATGAGAGCAGGAAATAAAAAACATTAACTGGGATTGTTAAGTTTTTTCCCATAAAATCGGAATTGTTAAAGATAGATTGAGAATTTCAACGGATTTGAAATCTGCGGAAAATTTTACTTTAGATTGATACCTAAAAATATGATTTTCTTTAAATAAATAATTTTTAAATTGAATATATCTTCAGTGGATTTGAAATCTGTGGGAATAGCTAGCCATGCAGTGGTTATATATATTACAGATAAAAATTGGTAATGATCTGCATAAATAAAATTGTTCAAAGCAATAAGTGTCTCACTTTCCTCCTATAATTTTCCTAAATTACTACCATTACAGATTGGTATTAAATTAACCCTGTGTGGCAATGAAGGATTCTACTGATATTGATTGATGACAGTGTCATTAATTACATTTAATGCCCCATTTATCATTGATGCAAGCATTGATATGCATATTTCTTATCTCCAAATAGAATTAGTCTAAAAACATAAAACAGCATTTCATGTACTTTCTAGAGTCTTCTTATTTACAATACAGTGCATGGTGGCAAAAAGACGTCTTTTTTCCATCCCAGTCATGTTTTCATAGTTAGCATCTGAACATCAATTTCAATTACATCCAATTTACTTGAAAGGTGATTTAGTATATTTTAACATCTTGAACCTATTTTCTCATTTGCTTGCATTTTCTTTTCTGCATTGATTTCTATCTCTTCGATTTCTGATTCTATTGTATCATCAGTTAGCTAAATAATTTCATTAGAGCTACAAGCTCTTGCAAGTATTTTTAATAAGCATATTTAAATGAATTGGCTATATTAGTAGGGTTTGAATGTATATGGTTTACGTTCATTCGTTGCAATTCACCAATATATGAATAAGGCTGATTTCTGTGCTAGTACATTGGTGGACTATATATGCATGATCTGACAAATGTCATTCTGGGTACTAATGCATGTTTTAATGTTGTAAAATTTCTTGTTTGAAATTGTGTTTTATCATTTGTTCAATTTAGACTTTAATCTAACTTCTGATGTGTAGTGATCCACAGTAGGATATTGCTTAATTGAAAGAAACAAATGAGAATCTAGAGTTACAGATACTTTTGTATCGAACTAAGTGTTCAGTTTCAAAGTAGTACAGGAACTAATAAAGGAAGGTTTTGGCTGCCTTAGGTGTTTACATCATAGGACCACAAGCATTCCCTTTTTATCTTTGAACTGATGTCACTAAGAAACTATTCTTTAGGTACATGCCAACAGGGGAAGGGGGGTATTTGGCCCCTTCTGTCACTGAGGAGAAGGGGCGAAAGCCATATTTCGCCCCTTCACATACTATCAAGGAACGTTATTAACATTTTAACTTCAAAAGTAACATTAAACGATACTGTTAAAGCAAGTTTGGATTCTAATTTTGTTTCCTATCAGTAGATGCAGAATTTTGTTTCCTATCTCAAGGTGGCAGATTTCAGGGGTGAGGGGCGCAAAAATTGGTATAGTAAAAAAATAAAATGTATGAAAACAAATATATAAAAAATTATAGGACCTGAACGTGTGGTACATTGTTAACATTTTGCATGTACTCAAGATAGTTGGGCGACCCTTCGATGACATTGACAAATTACTGCAAACCATTTAATTTAAATAAAACAATTAACGATGGTCATTTCCTTCGTACATCTCCACACATACATGTTTCAATATCCATATCCATAAACATAAAAACGGGGGGGGGATCCTTTTCATGAACTACGCAGTTAACAGCCCACCCTTCCATTAATATATATATATAGAGAGAGAGAGAGAAGCAGGGAGGGGCAGCATGCATTCTGAGAGCTTCGATATATTCACCGAAAAGGGTATTAAATGAAGGGTCTAGGGGCAACACAAAATTACATTTTTGAAAATAACGAATTTGAAGGTTTTCTAACACGTAAATATATGAAATGTTTATCAAGAAACTTGGAACAAATTTATTTATGCAGCAAAATATCATTTTTAACAAAAAGTGAAAAAAAATTGTTTCAAAGATTCAAAGTACCAAAAAATGAATTTCTTCCTTTGAATATGTGGAGAAAGGTGGTCCAGCATACCGACACTTTATCACTTTTTTTACGGCTTTAAAGTGGTTCTTCCCCCAAAATGAATGCACGCAGTCCTCGAACTAGAATGTTACGAGATGACAATCTCATTTTCGAAGAAATTACTGTATACTTGTGTCGCCCCTGGATCCCTCAAATGTATTAGAGGGTTCGAACATGTCTTTGACGGCATGTCTTGAGAAAAGCGATTTATTTTTATGACAGACGGATAGTATGTTAGGGTTTTATTGCGCTAGGTCCCAAACTGGACAACAAGTGCCTGACCAACTGACAGAAATGTCGTTTAAAGTTAAGGGCATTCAGGAAATCGCAACAAATCTGCCATTGCGTATTTTGATGATTTACAATATAGGGTCTTTTAAATTGTCGGCTTTCTAATTTGAAGTAAATACAGGTAACTGCCTGTAAGTGAACTGTTCTGAATTTTGGCCGATGGATTATTTAGTTTAACAAATTTCCTTGTCCAGTGAGGTTTCGAGCTAAAGGTTTTGAAAGGTTTGAATTTTTGAAGTAATTAAGCGATGGAAAGTAAGAACAATGCATTGTTAAAACATTGAATTTCCGGTCCATGACATCACAGCGACAGCTCCACTGCCTGCTCACTTACGCTGGCCAACACCCGGTGATTGCTAGATAATCCCATTTGGGATCCCATTCAAATATAAATACCTATTCAAAGTTGTAGTTAACAAAAACTTTCTTATTTTAATATTTGTGGTCGTTTAAAAGTAAAAATTGTGACTTATTTTTGATAAATGTTAGGAAATAATAAATCTAATAAATTTGCCTACCTGAACCATTATATTCCAAATTTTCGTCTGACGTATGAGCCTTAAAATTTATTTAATAGAATATTTTCTCATTTCCCCATTCTCGAAAAAACAGGGAATTTTCAAGTTAATTTTTTGTAGGTTTATTATTATCTATCACATTTATATTAATATTGCCCTTAACATTTTATTAACTTTGCCTATGTAAGTTGCAAGTGATAAAAAAAGTTTTTCCTAATTAAAAATCATCACAAATTATTTCAGATCCACAGTAACTCAACATAGACTAAGTAGATTGGCTATAACTATCGAACATGAGTTATGTGATAGTTTGTGTTTTAAAGAACTCATACAAGACCATACTGAGTAAAAAGTCAAAGGAAAATTTTTTCGATTAAAAATAGAATTTTTTCTTTTTGTCAATTGTGCTTTTTTAAAACCAAATTTTCAAATAAATATTATAATTTAATTTTTGTTATTAGTTTTTAACTTTTTAAAATTAATATTTATCTTGTTCCATTGTTTTTTTTAAATATTTCCTGCTGTGCTTCTTTGAAACCAAATTTTTAAATGTAGATACTGTTTTAAAATATTATGAGCACTTAAAGGTGGCAAAGTCGGAATCGAGATAAATTTAACAGATGTGCTTTAAGGAAATCAAATATAAATTCTAAAAAGTTCAGAAAAATCTAAACGTTTACGAAAAAAATTGACGTTTTAATTTCTAATTTAAATGTATTGTAAGTTTTAAAATTCACCATAAAGTCATTTAGTAAATATTGTATAAAGAAAAAAAAATGTGATTTAAAAAAATCAAGTGTCAATTAATGAATATATATTAATGTAATTCATTAATCATTTATATGTTGTTGTCGTGCGGGCCATATTGGGGGTGCCATTGCCCAGGAGGGTTGGACTTCTTCATGCATGACGCATCTGTTATACAGGAAGGTCCCTTTCACACATCCATTCACTCACACGTAAAATTTAGATCCCAATCAGAGGCCGATAACCCCCTGATCAGGTACCTCCAGTGGTAATCATTTATATATAGTAATCATATTAATATAATATATTATTAATGATTAATATAATTAATTTATTCTTCCCACTTTTTACTGGGGTACAGCCCATAGTTTTCAGAAGGACCCCCTCATTCAACAACTAGTTATGCTTATGCTCTCCCCCCCCTCTTTTCAAAACGTTGGCACGTGCGTGCTATTTTGATAATGTCTTTTCAAAGTCAAACGTGACTGATACTTTTAGTATAGATATCAATCTGTAAACATGATAAAATTTCCTGTTTTATCTTATCAGTTTATGTGCCTTGCGTAATAAGTGAAGTCACAAGCTACATTGTTCTTTCCAAATTGATTTTTCAACACTAAAGATGCTTTTGACTTTTTGTGTGACTAATTGCAACAAGATTTTGTGAAATTTCATTCAATCAAAATACTAATTTGTATTCTATATTTTCCTGGTGAGTTTATTTAAATACATGCTCATTTTTGTTTTAACAGTTTTTTATATTCTTGCTGTTTTTTCTAATGTTTATTTTATGAATATTGCTTTGCTGGTTTTTAGAAAACATTGTGAAATCAGTGTTAATACGCCCTCTTTATCACTTGGTTCAGTTAAAACGACTCTTATATCAAGAAGATGTAATGCATATTTTATGTCTTACATTTGGTAAAAATACTGGAATTTTGTTCATTGGTTCCTGTTTTATGTGAGTTAATTGTTGCATATTTTAATACAAAGTATGTAATATTTAAAGTACAAAGTCCCAAGTCCGAAATTGTCCAAAATACGGACGTTTTGCTAACTGGCGTTTTTTTCTTCCTCACTTTTTTATATTTTTCCGACAATTTTTGAAGAACAAGAAGTTAAACCTGTACCTAATTGATGAAACAACACAAAATAATGGACATGTTGCGAGTAAATACTACACATAAAAGTTAGAAGATTTGCAAGTAAAATTTGTTGCATTGTATTAAACAGGTTTTTCTTTCTTTTAAAATTACTAGGGGGCACCACCCCCTGCTTGCTTCGCTCGCCAACCCTCGGGGATTGCTACGCAATCCCATTTGGTTTGCTTCTCAAACCAACACTCCTTTTACATATGGCATTTGGTTTGCTTCGCAAACCAACATTTCTTTCGCAGAGTGAAACTATCTGAATAATTTGTATTATCCTGATTTCACTTTACGGTCCATCACGTCACAGAGAGGGCTTCAAATTTGTATGTGTTTTGCTCACTCGCGGAAAAAATTTCGCTTCTTCAATTTTGGCACTTAATAACCCCCTAAACTAATAGCCGCATCGGAAAAAAATCTTAATAATTGTCCAGGGAATACGATGAAGAACAAACCATGTTAATTTTATTTTTTCCGATCAGTACTTTCTCGGGAAACTGTCTAAGTATCGAGCTAAACAACACAGTTTTCAATCCTGCGGCGGCGGTAACATTTTTTTAATATAGAGAGATTCCTATTTATGTATCTGCTATTTTACTATTTCAAATGCAAAATTCATCCTCGTGCTCGGTAGATTGAGGTTTTTTTGACCAAAAATGCAAATGATCTGGAATGGCCGAGGTCCAGAGGATTTTAGACTTTGTACTGTATTTTGATTCTATTAACATAAAACTTGTAACATATGTTTTTATGTACCATAATGATAGTAACAGTATTTTAATTTTTACTTATAGGTATGAAGATGAATTTACTTTATGCTACCTTCCTGATTGTGCTTGCCACTCTTTGTTGTGCAGTAAGTGAATATGAGCTTTTAATGTCTCAAATGTTTTTCCAAACAACAAACTTGATAGCAAATTTCGACTATAATGAACGTTTAATTTAGCTAAACATGTATACACTGGAAAGAAGGAGGGGGGGGGATTTGATTCAGCTTTTCAAGTTTGTAAAACAAGGGGACACAGAGGGTTTAAATTTCAATAGGGATAACAGAACAAGGGGCCATGGGTATAAATTGAATAAGACACATTTTAATCGGGATTTAAGGAAAAACTACTACTTTAATAGGGTAATAGACAGTTGGAACGCGTTGCCAGAAAATATAGTTAATTCAAAGGGAGTGTACGAATTTAAGATACAATTGGATAGTCAGTGGGAATTGGGGAATTCATAAACAAAGGACCAGCCTTGTTGGGCTCGAGCCTGTAGCTGGTCGTCAATATTTGTATTTGTATAATTTATCGCATATGCCACTCCTCTGAACCTATATGGAGTATGTTTTAGGATTTAACAATGAAAAAGGCTTCAAAAAGAATTCAAAATGTCTGTTCAAACATAAACAGTGTAAAAAAGGCATGGGCATGTCATTTCAGCTAAAAATGGGGCCCACATTTGATGGGGGGGGGGTTCTGATGTAATTGGCTAAAGAGAATCTTAGTCTAAAATACAAAAGAATACAACTGGTGAGAAGGCATACGAGTTTGGGGAAGTCTATTTGTACAAAGGTGGTTAATTTCACTGGTGAAATGGCTGCCTTTTGCTATATCATATATGTCAATCGCCATCAGTTTCTATCCTCAAAATTTGATAGACTTGAAGACAGAAATGACATTTTGATGCCAATTGTGAGAATGCATTGTGCTTGTGCTAGCTGCCTCCTAATATATTGAATAGACTCGTCCAAAACCATGTGCCTCAAATGCGAACTCACTGGACTATAACAATGTGGAAAATTCTAGATTTCCATTCACTATTCTTTGAGTGAAAATGGAGTTATATCATATAATTTGGGATACAAAATTGCTTATATGTCCACAACTTGTACATCTTCAGTATTTATTGGTTTTCTTTCTTAGGATGCTCAAGGTCACTGTGTAATGTATGGTGAATGTGAAGAAGATGATCTAACTGAATTAATGAAGCCATGTACTTACAACGGAACTGCTGTCCCATTGACGAAACAATCATCTATAGCTTTTATAAAGAGTGTGTGCCCAAACTTAACGCCAGGTAGGAGTATCAAAAGCGACTTCTCTATTCTACATGTAAAAAATATTGATGTAGTATCAAACATTAAATCACAAATTAGTTGGATTATACCTTTTTGCCAGCATTCTTAAAATCAAAGTGACTCAGATGTTAATATTAAATGCAATCTTTTAATTTTAATTTTGAATGCATAAACTCAACCAAAAGTTTACAACCATTTTAAGGAAAAGAGACTAAGATGTGTTGTTCTCAAATGAATAAGGAAATAAGTTTGTTTTTGATTATATACTTACATTTTAATGAATTTTCAATAATAATTTGACATTCTCCATCTTTAACTTTATTCTGCATGATATGAGAATTTGCTGTTTACCTTTATTTTATTCAGAGGAACGGCATCTTCAATGTTATCAAATGGTAAATTGATAACAAATCTGTCCTTTGTTGGCTTTAATATCTAAATTCTACTCTGCATTTATAAGAAAAAAATTATTTTTGGATACTTATTATATTTAAAGTTGGATACCCAATTTATTTGTGCTTGGTCATTTTCATTTAATTTTGTTTGTGATGTATGAATATTTTGAGTATCTTTATATTTCAATTTGAATTAATTTATTTTAAAGGTGAAAATTTTAGTTTATGCTGTGATGCCAATCAAGTTGAATCCTTTCAAAATTCATTTGATGCTTTGGCCACGCTGTTTAAAAGATGTCCATCGTGTTACCACAACTTAGCCAATGTTTTTTGTCATTTGACTTGTTCTCCATCCCAAAGTCTTTTTTTGGAGGTGAGTAAACATTAAAACATACTTTTTGTGAACATTAAAACATAGGTACTTTTTATATTAGTACTTTACAATAAGCAAAATCTTTACTTGAGTTTTGCAAGATGCAAAATGGGAGGTACAGTCTTGTGGCAGAAAAATGGAGGAATTTAAAAACAGAAGAATTCACTACTACTAGAAAAAACTAGTGTGATTTTTCGATAGGAAGGGGATATTTCACTGTATCACCTGAATAAGAGGAATTCTGAAATGTTGAAATAGCACTAACATGATAAATAAGCCCCTATTTGAATTTCATCATTTATTAATAAAAAATTATTTTGACGAAATGTGTATTTTTTTACTTAATGTACTAGGAATGTTTCAACATTTTTCAATCTCTAATTCTTAGGTTACAAACTCCACTGAAAGTAAAGAAAAATCTCAAACAGTTAATGAAATGAACTATTACATAAGTGAGATCTATGCCCAAGGACTGTTTGATTCATGTAGCAATGTGCAGCTGTCTTTTACAACATCAAAAGCTATTGGTATCTCTTGCGGATCACACATGAAAGATTGCACTCCACACCTGTGGCTAAGCTATATGGGTACTCATGGACCTTCACCTTACCAAATGAACTTTCAGTTTTTGACACATGACAACATAACAGTGAACGAAACGACTTACTTTCCCATGAACGAAACCATCATTCCATGTTCCCAACCTGTCGATGAAGAAGGAACAGCCTGTTCCTGTGTAGATTGTCCATGCCATTCTGTTCCACCACCAGAGTTTCCGACTCACAATAAAAAATTCTTAGGCATTCCAGTAGTAGTTGTTGTCATGACAATGCTCTATGTAATCCTTGCAGTTGTGATTATTGGTGGGTTTGTGCAAGCTGAATTTAGTAAGAGAACTGACGGTAAGTGCTTTCTTAATCTTTATATTTTTTGCCGACCAACTGGTTTAGTGGTTAAGGTGTTGGCCTCTGGATCAGAAGGTTCCTGGTTCGAATCCGGGATCAGGGCATGGATGTAAAATGTGATGTCCTTAGTTAGGGGTAGTGATGTAAAGGTAAAAATTAACATTCGCCATGTGGCAACTGAATGATTGAAAATGGAGACTAAAAAATTTTGTTACAGTCGCCACACTTTCTTAAAAACATTAGTTTGTATGGTCGAGAGTCCGATTTTGCGTTTTCTTCTCTGAGGACCGTAAACATTTTTTTTAAAAGAAAGAAAAGCACCTGAACATAAACTTGGAAAATAGTATTTGGAATCTAGGGGAAAAAAAGGTTGAAGATTAGTACATGCGTATGCACGTGACCTAGGGTATTTCTATAGTGCTGGTATTTCGCAGAGTGAAAAAATCTACAAAAAAAGTGAAACTCGTAAGTGGCCACTGAATGAAACAAGTTCAATGGCCACTGGCCACTTACAAAATTTCTTAATTTTCACCTTTATAGTGATGGCCGCACACTAGGTGCCCCTTTACAATTGACCATTGATCGGTCTTGTAGTTGGCCAATGATTGAATTCATAAGTCCCTGCAATTAGCTATAAAAAAGTTATATTTTAATTGGATATTGTGAACTTAGCATCTACTACCTAAATTAACGTACAAAACAATTCTGTATAAAAAGCAGTGTCACCTGTCTTACCAAATTGGTGATCACCGGAGTAATTATAAACGCGCTTTCAAAAAAAAAGCTAGTTATCGCTTATGACAAATGCCAGAAACAATCGGTTTGCACTTCTATGCAAGGGCCACATTGAATAATTGAATTGTCGAAATAACAGACAGTGCTTCTGTTCCTTTCACTGCTTCACCTGTCATTTCTACTCAGCCTTATCTTTGCACAGTAGCTTACACTCTGCTGTTAAAGGCAGTGCAAGACCAAAATGGTCAATCATCCCTTGCATTTGGTAAACCCATAATCTTAATGCAGCTCTCATGGTCTGCTACATTGGCAGTCAGTCAATTAATGGTAGCATCCCTCAAATTCGGCCACTGCTAATACGGAAGAGATGTATTGTGTGTTGAACTTTTCAAATGCTGCAAAAATTAACTTACAGTTAAATTATATATTTAGTAGTGTAACATTATATATTTAGCAGTGTAACCTATCTCCACCATGGAATATTTTGGGGTAGACAAAGTTACACTATCTGGCATGTCTTGCTAAATTAATTTGAACTGAACTTGAAATGTACACTGTTTCATCAGGTTTAAAAATTTTATGTTTCCTTGTAGTAAGTATCTATCTCCAAACTTTAAATTCTGAATTGTGTTAGGTTTTTAACATTTTTTTTTAAATATTGAATAGTTGAATTGTTGTGTATACTGCAGCTGACAAAGCCTGCCAAGTTGGTGTCGTACCAGCAATACCAAGCAGAACTGTTGGCATTGTGTTGGTAGCAAAACATTTCAATCATGTTAAGGCCACACTGCGCACTAGGATTTTACTGATAGGATTAAGGAATAGTGCTAGATCCTGTTTTGCTTAGGAGCTACTGATGTTATTTGCATAAAGATTAATATATAGTTACTCTTCACCCTTTCAAAGAATTTTATAATAATAATTGATAATTTTGTAATAAAGTTGTTACTAGTGTTGAGGTGTCCTAAATTTGTTCACTTTATGAGCTTTGTATTTGGATACTATACTTGACACAAATCAGTGTTTTTCATAGTTTAATGTATATCAACAAACATATAAAGCAACCAAATTAATTTTTATGGAGCTCTCTCCAGTTTCAACTCTTTGTTCAAGCTTGATTTGAGTTATGGGACTGAAATGTTATTACGATTTCAGAGGGCTCCCCAGTCTAATAAAACTAGCTATTTGATGAAAGATGGACTGAGAAATCTAAAAGCTTGTGATCAGGCACAGTAGAGAAAACTGTGCAATCATAAGTGATTGGTTTCCATTGCTCTTTTAAGTACACTCGCTGCCAAAAGTTAAGCATGGAGAGGAAAATGTTTAATTTCCAGAAGCCAATCTGAATTTGAGAGGCTGCAATTTGTTACAGAGGAAGAATGCAAATATGTTATGTAACAGCCAATCACGGTTTCGTGTCGAGAAATATGCAAAAAAGGCAGTCGTATAAGAAGCCAGCATTATGAAGGGTTAGAGGAGTTGCATGCAAGTGCTGTAAAAAGTGTTCCGAACTTTCATTCAATTAGTTTTTAAGACAAACGTGTTTCTATGACTTCCAGGAGACAAATGGCAGATAATGGGCTCTGACATTCTGTGGGATACCTTGAAGCAGTGCAATTAATCACTGATGTTGCTCTTTTTTTTTGGTGTTCATCATTCCATCATTTCTCAATTATGGAAACAATTCCAAACAAGGCAAACAATTGTCCAAAGACCTGTGGCCGCCCGCCCAAGGGTTACAACCTCAGCGGAAGATCGATATATTGATGTTGCGAAGTGGAATCGAAGAACGACCCACACGTGTGACATTTATGGTTGCACTAGGCCATTGGTAAGACGATATCTGCCACTACTGTGCACCCGAAGGCAACACATGATTGAACTGTACTCCCGAGTACCACGAGTTTGTGTTCCTCTATTCTTCCAATGATTTAAGTGGTGTCGGCAACATGTGAATTTGACTTTGTCTGATTGGGCTAACGCTATGTTCACGGATGAGTCGAGATTTGTCCTAGAGCCAAGATGACAAATGTGTAAGGGTCTGGAGAAAACGAGGCACGCACAATCGGCCCCAGAACTTCATTGAGCATCACAGATTCTGAGGAGGAAGCATTATGGTGTGGGCCAGGATTTTGTAGGGATATCGCACCAACCTGCACATTTATAGACAGGATTCTGTGACGACTGTCCGGTATCGGGATGAAGTCCTAGAAACCACTGTGAGATTTTACGCTGCACAAGTTGGTCTTTCTTTCGTTTTAATGGATGATAATGAGCGTCCCTATAGAGCTGCTATCGTCGACGACTACCTGGGGAGTGAGGGGATTGCGCAAATGGTTTCTCTGGCATACTTGCCCGACCTTAATTGCATTGAAAATCTTTAGGATACCCTTGGCTGTGCTATGTCTGCACGTTACCCACCCTCAGCTACTCTAACAGAGTCGCAAACTGCTCTACAGGAGGAATGGCGATTACTTGACTGGGGTGGTTGATCACCTCATGGAAAGCATGGTCACACGCTGTAAATTTATATGAGGATGAGGGGTGGTCACATTACCCTATTAATGTAGGTTTTGTATATTTGTTTTGGATTTAAACATCATTTTGTTAATGACTTCAATATGACTTAATCTCAATTCAATATTTCTTTCATCTTTCTATTTAATTCTTTGTTTTGTTTCATGCATAAACCTATTTGCTACTTTCCTGCAGCATTTCGTGTCAATCAAAGCTGTACTTGTTGTTTTTTTCGCATTTTACCTTTCGTGCTTAACTTTTGGCAGTGAGTATATATCTTCAATAAATTTAAATATGATATTCTAAATGTGTTTATAACTACTCTCATTGCCAGTTATAAGCCATAACATACACTTAATTTCAGTTGTTCAGTATGGGTTATCTAGATTTTTAATACAAAAATTGTGTTCTATAAATGTTTAGATGTTACGAGTTTGTAAAATGAAGAAAGTTAATGTCTTAAATGATAGAATATGAATGTCTTTTAAATATACTCTTGCATTGCTTGGTGCAGTTTTATTAAAGTCTTTCGTTTGTCCATTTTTGTAATCCTATGTAAATTTGTTATCTATTTTTTTGTTTTTAACAAATACAAGTTCAATTTCTGTGTATTGCTTAGCTTTTAATGATTTTAATGACAGTGAAAAAGGAATTTTGATAATCTAAATGTATTTTCACATTTATAGAAGATGAGCAGCTGATCATGGAACGCACTGTGAAGAAAGCAGCATTTCCATGCCATGAATGGGGAGCTCGTTTGGATGATTGGTTAAAGCGTGTTTTTACTCGTTGGGGTGTTTTGTGCGCAACCTACCCAATTTGGGTTTTGTTGATTTCTTTAGCATTTTTTGCAATTTGTGCTTCTGGGCTGACGTTCTTTTCTGTTGTTACTAATCCTGTGGATTTATGGTCGGCTCCATCTAGTCAAGCAAGAGAAGAAAAGAATTATTTTGACAATCACTTTGGGTATGTTTATATGTTTATAAAATGAATTAATTAAAAATATCTTACAGAAATATATATATTTACTCAATGTGGATGTTGTGAGCATTAATGTTAGCATTATGAACAATTAAAATAGAAATTGCTATTCCCATACTTGCCAACTTTTATATATTATCCATAATTTTTACGGATGGGTCTGCCTTTTTTACGGATTTTTAAATATTTCAATCGAGCAATAAAAATATTTCATTCTCTACAACCATCCACTAAAATTTTCTATCGGACTTGATGAGTGCTAAGGTGAAGCAATGTTTGAGTTGGAAAAGGAATTGTGCTGTCTTCAGTTGGAAGATTTATCTGTGATAATAGAAGACATGACTGTGTTGATGTGCAGTGAGTTGAAGTAAGTATAATAAGAGGGGTTGATGGACTTCTAAAATTTGCTAGATTGGCAAAGGTAAAGCCCAGTAGTTAATAAAATAAATAAAAACAGTTTTTGTTTTAAATCTCATTTGTTTATGTCTATTTTTAAGTTAAAGCTAAAAAATAGATTACAATTGACCATTTCAAGGATGTAACTTCTATGAGTGATTTTTTAAGAACTATTGATAGCCATTCCATGCATGGTAGATTTTTGCCTGCTATAGTTCTGCAGGAACATCTTTTCAAAGTTTAAAGGGGAAAAAGCTTTTTATTACATTACCGAGCTAAAAGTTTTAAGCAGAAAATTAAATAGTTCATATTTTATTTTCAAGTTGCACTGCTATATTAATTGTTACATCCATTTATGCACTTCGAACGAGCTATGTTCTCTAATGTATTCAGGTATTAAATATATGTTTTCTTTTCAGACCTTTTTACAGAACCGAACAAGTAATTATCACCCGTAAATCAGGATCGCCAGTTGAGGGGACAAATTTAACATTCAGTCCTGTGTTTGAGCGAGAATTTCTGCATAAGGTATGATATAATGTTTATACCAGTGTTTGCAAAATATAGCATGGTCTGGAAACTTCACTGTTTTATAGACATTGCAAAATAATTGGTCTATGTAGAAGTGAAGTACACCTAAGAAGATGCATTTCCAAAGAATTTTCCTTTTGCCTATTACAGTTTTAAATTTATTTTCTGAGAATTCTAAACATGTACCCAATTTCCTATTGTGCATTATCAGCAAAATTGGCATCCAAGATAAATTTTTGCAGCCCTCCTTTTTGGTTTTAAAAAGCTTTGAAAAATCCCCATCTAAAAACTGAAGGATTTATATCAATTCGTTCTGTCCCTAACTGACATTTTAAAGTTGTCACACGCATCTTTTTGCAAGAATTGTGACTATTCTATTCTCTATATGCAAACTATCTATCTTAAAATACCGAAAATCACTCCCTATACTTGGAAAATTAGGAAATTTCATTGAGCATAAATGTGATTTCTTAAAAAAAAAAAATTAAAAAAAAAATATATATATATATATATATATATATATATATATAAAAAATCAGAAGTATTTTTGAAACCCCTGAATACATACCTCTCTTCAGCAAAAAAAATCTGCAATAGGACTAGAATATATACAACATCGAGTTTAATTTTAAAATGTACTTTTTTCCAAATCCTTTACAAAGTCATGGATTTTGTTAAATAATGTACTTAATTTGTAAACTTTTTTGAATATATTTGGGTACCTGGTTTTTTGATGACCTAATTTGACTGTCATATTTCAAAGCTATTTCCATTCTTTGCTTCTGCAGGAAATTTCAGTATAGCCTTCAATGGTGAGACTATTCCTGTCTCATAAACAGCAGCTCAAATTTCTACAGGTAGTCATACTATCAGACTGGAAATCAGCTATCCAATGTATAAATTCCTCTGAATCTCCACTATCATCTGAAATTTTCTGGTTAAAAGTACTTTAAAAAAAATAATAATAGTAAATTGTTTCGCAATGGATACCAGGCCATTGTAATTTGTAAAATAATGTAAACTTATCACTGGTTTCCAATTTGTTAAAAAATAGCATAGTTTAACCCTTTGACTAGTGGTTTGAAATCTAATTCTGAATATATGTCCATTTGTACTATGTTTTTCTACATTTTGTAGATTTTTGCTTGGTTTAAAAAGCCATAACTGTTCAAGAATATAAGATAAAGAGTTTTCAAATATAATAGGCTTGTAAAAATATCAATTATAAAAGCTTTTATGTGCCACCCTTTCACTCTAACCTTGGTACTTTTAATTTGTATAAATTCAAAAAAGAATACATATTAATCTTGAGCATATTATGATGATTCTATTCAAAGCTTAGTTGGCATATTGGAAACTTGGTTTTTAGGAATTATACATAATACACTTTTAAAACTATTGAATTTCTACAATATTTTCTTTTTAGTTCATTTATAACACTAAAATTTATGTTTCAATTTGTTCAAAAGATTTTGCAGCTCCAAAAATCTATAACAAACCTTACTGCCGAGAGCAACAATCAAACTGTTCACTTTGAAGACATCTGTTTTGCTCCAGTCAACAAGCGTAAGTGCATGATTCAGAGTGCGGTTAACTGGTTTCAGAATGATCCTGCGCACTTGGACTACTACAAGGATATTGACCATTATTTAGAGTATTTGGAAAATTGTACTTCGTAAGTAGAATATTTCTGTCTTGAAATTTTTAGATGTTCTTATAATTTATCGATGCTTTATTTGCACACTGTTGAATTTTGTTTCATACTGTAATATCAGGGTTCCCACGGTCCTTGAAAAGTCCTTGAAATTTTTTTTTTCCTAACTAGGGGCCCTTGAAAGTCCTTGAAAATTACGGAACATAGTGAAAAGTCATTGAAAGTACTTGATTTTTTTAACTAGTACATAATTGTGTAATTTTGTCTTGCATTGGAACTTGTCCAGACTAGTTTCCTCCACAGCTCGTGCAACATTTGAATGTCATTCTGAATAAAACCCGTGTTTTGCAAAAAAGAAAAAAAAATCAAAATTATAACCAAAATTGATTACAACCTTTCTTTTTTTGACTGTCAATAGTTTGAAAAATTATGTATTTTTTCATATTTCTTACATTTTTCTTTAAAACTGACAAATATTTTGTATGTCTTGTTTGAGGTCGCTACAAAAGAATTGTAGGTCCTTGAAAAATATTTTTTTGGATTTGAAAAGTCCTTGAAAATTTTTTGGATAAAGGTGTGGGAACCATGAATATGCCTTGGCATCAATCAATTAAAGAACACATATAAAAAAGATATATAAAAATACTTATTGGTAAAAAATTGGTTATTCAGTCTCATAAGTGTAGAGATAAATTTTATGTAAAGGGTTTGCATTTTTTAAAGGCATTAGAGGAAATCAAAATAAGTTTTAAAACTATAGGATTTATTCTAGTGACTGATTCAATGACTTTTCCTGTAAGAAGTACTAAGTAAAAAAAATAATTTGTTAAAGAATGCTTTGAAAATGCTTAAACAATTCAAGCCTGATAAAGCAAGGATACTGTAAACTGAAATAATATACATTTTAGAAAATAATCTGAGCTCTTGGCTTCGAAATGTTTGCAAACGTAATAAACTAAAGGAGGTGGTAACTTTATACTGCAGGTCATCAGAATGAATTATTTCTGTTTGCAGTTTAAACAAAAAGCTTGGTTTATTTTATAATTTTACGCAAATATGAAGAGCATAGACAATCTAAAACTGATACACAGAAACTAATATTTTGCCCTTAGATATACTGAAAACAAATATTTACAGACATTATGTATAGTTGAAAATGAGCTTTGAGGGTATTTAACATTTTTTTTAGGTTTACTTAAGATTTATTACTCAATTTAAGTTTACTAATCCTATTAGGAAACTAATTACTCATGACAAACATCTGTGAATCCTTCAGATATACGAGTTAAGAAAAGTTGTATTAAAATTAGTTTTCTTTTGTTTACTTTGTATAAAATAAATACTGTTGAATATGGTTAGTTGTTTTGGGGGCTTTGTAATACAAGGGCCATAATTTGACCAATCTACACAAGACAAAATTTTAAAGGAAAAAATGTCAAGAAAGAAACGAACAAGAGAGGGATTGAGGAATAGAATAATGGGATAAAAGCCAAGGTTTCCACGGGTTGGGAAAAACTGGAATTGTCAGGGAAAGTCCCAAAAAGTCAGGGAAAATTAGGAATTTTTGTCTAAAACCTGAAAAATTGCCTCAATGACCTGAAAAATGATTGAGCATGGTTTTTCAGATGCTTTGTAGAAAAATAGCCAATAAGATTAGTACACACAGTTTTTTTTTTGTCTCTTTTATTTTGTGAATTTAATTTTTCAACCGATTATAAAAGAAACGGCTAATAACGGGCAAATACTTTTGTTTCGTCCACTGGCTTAAATTGAAGAATTTCATGCTTATGATACATTAATTCACAAACCGATTTTTAAGTCAAATATGTTGGCTTATTTGAATAAGTTATGTTAATGCAAACTTACTGTTCTTTGTGTATTAATTTTTACAGCGTATAATTCTTAAATTGTTTTTTATTATGGGCTATTGAATGCCAAATTGTTTCTTGGTTTTTCACCTTAAAAATGTTGTGAATTGCTTAGTATGACCTGGAATTTTGTAA
The DNA here is from genome assembly GCA_947359465.1 of Metellina segmentata. Classification (NCBI taxonomy): domain Eukaryota; kingdom Metazoa; phylum Arthropoda; class Arachnida; order Araneae; family Tetragnathidae; genus Metellina; species Metellina segmentata. Next base: position 99,824,139 of record OX375877.1, read on the forward strand.
AAATTTGTCTGGAAAACCTGATCATTTGGGTATACCTGGAGCTTGACTCTTGTGTTTACTAAAGACAATGAACTCCCCATGGGAAAAGAAAATATCATTAGAGTATCTCAGTGTTGTGAAGTCTGTATACGCCCAAGGAAGTGTGTCCTCGAGAGATTGTTTAGTATAAAATGGTTGATGCATATGAATTCAAGTGTGAGCTTAGATTTAAGGTAACTTTTTAATGATTAAACTGAATTTGTAAATGAATTTTCTTTTGTTCAATACTTAAATATTGCAATGAACGTAATTGTGTCTTCTATTTTTCCAGGAATCCCTTTTATGTTCAGAAGAGAGGACTGTCATGTTTAGGTGAATATGGAGGACCTGTTTTCCCATATGTTGCACTTGGAGGAGTTGAGGATGAAAATTATCCTAATGCATCAGCCCTGATCTTAACTTTTATGGTTACCAACTTTAAGGATCCAAAATTAAATGAAGATGCTATTGCTTGGGAGAAGAGGTTAAACACGTTTGACTACTTATATTTATTCTAATTGTTGTATTGTATTTTCGAACCACTGTAGCTACAATTTCAGTTTTATGCAATTTAGGTATATTTTCTTTTTTGTATGCTTTTTGTGAAATATATTTAAAATATTGATATTTTAGAAGTTTAGTAATATGTAAAATCCAATCAACAACATATTTTTTGGTTCTTTATTTGGTGAATCTTTATGGGTACTTTATTAGTGGTTCTTTGTTTAGAAAATAGCTAAAAGGTAAAATTGAGCCCTCATTTTTTCTGACAGAAAATTTTCCAAGGGATGCCGGTTTCAAAGTTCTGGCACTGAGCCATGGCAACCCTGAGAGAAAAACATTTGAGCCTGGTTTGATTGTCGTGAAAATCTTATTAAGAAAATACTAAGTTTTAAATTTCTTGGCAAGATCTTAGTATATATAAGCAACTAAAATTGCTATTAAAATAGAAAAGTTTTGAGACTTTTGCGAATAATTTTAAAAAATGTTCTACTATTTCACAAATGCTTTGGCTGTGGCAGCCTTGTTTTCATATCATGTCCAAGAGGTTATTTATCATCATGATAAAGCCCACATGTCCTTATCCACCTCAAATGTAACTTTGATTATAAATAAATTGTAATTTTAAATAACGTTTTTTTTTTTTTTAATTTAAATTTTGAAATGGTTATTTATGTTGAGGGCTTATTATTTCACAATTTCAGATTGAATAGGGAATATAAAAGTGTTGGTGTTTTAAACTTTGAAAATAAATGTTTTATCTGATTATCTTTTCATATTTAGGTTTATAGAGTTTATGAAAAATTTCAGTGATCCAGATATGCAGTTTGCTTTCTCCTCAGAGGTAGGTTGTATCAAAATGTTTTTTTCAGACTTTTTATTTGTTTAGATTGAAAAATCAATCATCAGTTAAACTAATTTTCCGGTGCCAATCTGAAACCAACAAGTGGCATAAAAAGCTGTGTCAAAAGTAAAGACATTTTTTAAGAAGCACTATCAAATCAACTACATTTTCTAACTAATCTTATGGCAAAAATATTACAAATACATGAATCAAAACCAAGCAGTTGGAAAAACACTTATTACTATCACTAACTTGATACAAGCTTTAAATAATGTCTATTAGTTTGGAATAAGTCTTGCATTTAGAAACAGTGATGGTTTAATAGCAACAATGCTTCATAAGTTAATGTTAAAGTAGTGCTTTGGAATTGAAACAAGAAATTAGTAGAGATTGAAAGATCTGTTTTTCATCTATGAATGTTTTGTTTTAAATTTATATATTGTACTGTTGTGTACTTAAATGCTAGTTTTTGTAGTTTGATGACTATATAGCTTTTCTGTTTTTGATTTTCCTCTTAAGTGTATTTACTCATTTATATTTGTGTTTGTTTAGCGATCTATTCAGGATGAATTGGATAGAGAAAGTCAATCAGATGAGGCTACAATTCTTATTAGTTACTTTGTCATGTTTGCATATGCATCTCTAGCTTTAGGACAGTACAATTCTTTCAAGTCTCTCTTTGTAAGTGTTGGGATTTATCTAAATTTTCTTTATTTAATATTTTCATTAATGTGTTAAATATTCTGTATAATGCTAGAATTTAATTTAACATTACTTTTTCTTTGTTTCATGAAAAGGTAAAAACACCATGAAATAAAATACGCTTAGAGGAATGAATATTTTTTTTCCCCTATTGATCCATGTTCTTGCAATTATACTGTATTATTTATTCATGAATTATAATGATCTGTAGTCTGACTCAATGTCAAATTTGCATCGAAATCAATTTTGTCCGTTTTGTGTAATATACGCAAAAGTGATTGAGTAGGTAGGAAATAGATCAGCAAGGCTTTATTTATATTGGTAACCTCCAGGGGTTCCAATGGGCAGTACTTATGCCAGGCATTTCATTCATGAAAATACAATCTACAACAAAAAAATCGACGCGCCAAGAAGGAGTTGTCCAATTGCGATAAAAATGGGTGGATGGTTAAAATTACGATTACAAACGATTAAAATTTCAGAACAATTGGATGATTTATTTCAGAGTTTGACTGTTACAAATGGAGGAAGTCAATAAGGCTTTGGTGCACCTCTGGCCTGGATGTAAGCTGTCACCTGGCATGGCATAGACGGAAAGAGTTCCCTGATGGTGTCCTGTCGAATTTCTGGCCAAATTGTCTCCAACTGTCGGGCAAAATGGTCAACATTCCGGGATGGTTACAATCGTCTTCCCATAACGTCCCAAATGAGCTGTATGGTAGAGCGATCAGGAGACCTAGCTGGCCAAGGAAATGTTGGGAAAGCTTGAAGACAATTCATTGCAACACTTGCCGGGTGCAGCAGGGCATTGTCTTGTTGAAAAGTAAGTCCAGGGTGTCGCAAAAGTAACGGCAACCCAACTGATCGTAGAATGTCGTTTACGCACCGCTGTGCTGTAAGTGTGCCAGAAATGACTACCAAAGGGAACCGGCTATCAAAGGAGATGGTACCCTACACCATAACGCCCTGTTGTAGGCATGTGTGGCGTGGGATAGTAAGGGAAGGATCCCCACGCTGCCCTGGACGTCTGTGGTTGTCGTCAGGACACAGTTGGAAACGGGACTCGTCACTAAAGACTATACATCCCCAGTCAGCGCCATTCCAAGTCTATCAAGCCCTGCACAACTCCTTGGTGGGTTGATTTTTTTGTTGTAGAAACTATATCCAGTTACCTGAAAACATGGCATGCTGGACAAAGATTCTTTTTGGATAACATGTCCTGGAAATTTTTTTATAGCATTCCTAGAGGATCCACAATGTAGGGATTACATAGTTATTGAGAATATCTCTTATTACTATGTATACAACTGGTGAACCCAATCCATACCAGCTGAAACCACTATGAAGCATAACTTTACCAGCATGCTTTACTGTAGGTTCTGTATATACCAGCAGCTGACATTCTCTAAATTATTTATAACCCTTGGATGCTCTTTACAAATGGTTAGCTCTTTCTACCAAACAATTTTGGTTAGCAAATAATGTGATCATGTATACTATTTAATACATTTCTGCTGTAGTATGCCAAAATGAATTTGGGGTGTACAACCACTTATGCTTACATATTGTAAAATATTGAGAGCCAATTTTCATTTCTATCTTCAAGAAAGTTATCTGTTGAGTTCTTGCAAATCAGCTTGTAAGTTTAGTCTACAAAACCTTTTTCACCTGTTTGCAAATGTTTAGTGAAATTTAAAATTTTGGTAGAGTAACTGAAGTGTACCTTTTTTGAGTTCTTTTCTATTTTGTTTTTCAAGATATTGACTTTTGTAATATTTCTAATCTTTCAGACGAAGTCAAAAATAATGCTTGGATTGAGTGGAGTTCTCATTGTATTGGCATCCGTTATTGCATCCCTTGGTGTATTTAGCTATTTAGGTGTTCCTGCTACTCTTATAATTATTGAAGTCATCCCTTTCTTGGTGCTTGCTGTTGGCGTAGACAATATTTTTATCATCGTACAATCTTATCAGGTTAGTTGTTATTTAATCTTGTAAAAATTGTGAAAAGATAATTGAAATATGATAATAAGACAAAGAGAATTTTTACCTAATGCTCTTTGAATAACTTATACTTTGTTTTATTGTTTTTGATGTATTGGGAAATGTGACACAGGAAATAAACTCAACTTTCGCTGCCATTTATTAACCTTGATGACTACAAGTATCTTTTTCAGCAAAATTATATAAAGCTTACATTTTGAAAAAATTTTATGACTTAGAAAAATTTTGATCTTTTTTTTGTTTATTAAAGCCAACAAAAATTCAAGTTCTCCTTTTTTTAACTAATAACATGAATCCTTGTTTGTCCATCTCAAATTTGATTTTCTGCATCATCATGGGTGATAAAAATGTTTTCTGACCTGCCCTCCAATGCTACCAAAAGCTTTTGGTGAATGTAATCACTCTGATTTTGGTTTTACATAAACTCGGGAAAGGAAATGGTCAGCAAAAGCATTCAGCTGAAATAGAGATTGCGATGAAGCACTAGCATTTAGTTAGGTACGTCTTCCAAACAGTTTTTATGTTTCTTTAAGCTATAAGATGTTCTTATACAATTCAATAAATGTACAAGGCAGACCTAGTAGATATAAATGATTCAACTCTATATTTTTTTATTAGTTTTAACATCATGCCTTTCTATAATTTCAGAAATTGTCTTTTATCAATGTGTGGCTTTTGAATTTAATTATTTAAATATGGGAGGTGCTTTATCATGGATAAGTTCAACTGATTAAATTTGTAGTTAATGTAAAAAATTAAATTTTCGTGGTAGTGTTTGAATCAAAGTTTTAATTTAAATTTACTCCCAAATGCATCATAGCTGCTGATAGTGTTGGGAATTCAGATTTCTTACTAATAAAATATTTAGTTTTTAGTTTCAAAATTTAAATTTCTTAACCTGTTTTTCAATGTTTGTTTCTCGATTTGCACATTTCATGTTGTTTTAGCCTATTTATTTTATATCTACTCAATGAAAACTTCTAAAACATTGTTCAAGAAATTATTATTGTTGCTAGTGTGTTTAAGAACTTGTTTTACTAATGCTGTTTCACTAGTGTTTGACTGTCTTGAATGTGTGATGCTGTCAAATTTGTGAAATTCTTTTTTGTAATTAGAGATCAAGAAGAGCTTCTCTTGAAACTCGACAACAGCACATTGGACGAATTATTGGAGAAGTTTTCCCATCTATTTTCCTCTCCAGCTTTGCAGAATCAACATGTTTCTTCTTGGGTAAATCTCAATTTCTTAAAAAAGTTATTGTACTTAAGTTCTTTTTGCATTTGTCATTTTTGAAAGAGTTTTTGTCATCTTTTAATCTTGAAAAGTAAAATGGTATTTTTTTTGTTGTACAATTTGGCTATCATTCAAGGCCTTCCAATGAAAATAATTTGCAAAGTTATGTATACCAATGGCCTTATGAAATTTGCAAAGTATTTTATAAATAAACATTACTTCAAACACCAGTAATGTTACTTTTTTGTTCATTTCTCATAAGTAAATAATTTAACATTTCTATTGTTTGCTATCAAAATGTTTGATGAATGTTTTATTACAATATTTTGCTTATGCAATAATGTATATTTTGATATTAGGTGCATTATCTCGTATGCCAGCTGTCCATGTATTTGCTCTTTACTCTGGATTAGCTGTGTTGATTGATTTCCTCTTACAAATTACTTGCTTTGTGGCGCTTTTATCCCTAGATGCTGAAAGAGAAGAAGTAATTGTATTTCTGTATAAGCCTTTCTACCCTGTCTGTCCAATCAATCCATTTTCTCAATTAGTAATGTAATATATTGCACTACATATAAGGAATCATTTCGCATATTCCTCTAATGCGTGTACATATGTCTTAGTCCTGAATGAGCAATTCTTAAAGATTCAAGATAAGTAGTAGACCAGTTTTAAGAGCAGAAGATTAGCAACCACAGGGTCGCCAGTTCGAAACTCAGTAGATCCAAAGCCTGTTTTGTACATGGGGGCTGGTATGTGTTAAATCTGTCATGGCCACAAATGTTGTCATGGTATAGAAGTTCTGAGAGTGAGGAGCCAGCTCGTATCTCATCTAATTGATTCACAATCCTATTCACAATTGATTTCAAGGGTTTGTCCATGAATCCTTTCCTTAAGGATTGATCCTAGACTGTTGTCAATTGCCTGTTGTATTGCTCCAATGAGCTGCTAATTCAACACCCTACCTACCTTATTGATTCAGTTGGGTGAAATAAATTGTGAGAAAATCAGAATCAGCTATATAACTGGATCTATACTATATTCTTTTCGGTAGTACAACAAATTTATAGTTGAAAAATACTTTTTCGAATATATTTTATAAACAATCCCTTCTGCAAGGACACATGTCTTCATTGCAGCGAGCAAGGTTCGCCCAGAGAACCAATTAGTATTTCAAAGCAATCCTTCAGGCGTCTAGCGAGCAGGGGGTGGGCCCTATAGTGAGTTTATAAATAAATTTTTTGTTTAGTAATCTTAATCCATTTATTTACATGAAATTTAATATTGTAAATTGATGTCTGATTGTAACATGAGTCGCATGGAATTGCCCTTGGAAAGTTTTATTCAGAATTCATTCAGTGTTAAATTTGTATAGGTTTCAAGAACTCTATTTTATGGTGGGAGAATCCACTTTGTTATAGACATGTATAATTAAGTTAACTTGATACCAAGTAAATATTGCATTCAATAAAACTACTGAAAACATTGTACGCAGTAAAAAGTATGCAATACTAGTAAAATATTCCTATCAGGCAAGTCTGTTTAGAAATGCAATCATGTTTCAGTTTTACAGCCTTTGTTATCAATAAACGACTAACCATTTTTATTTAGTCTGGCCGACTTGACATTTGTTGCTGTGTTAAATCAACTGAGGCTAAATCTCCAAGGGAAAAAAGAGGCTTTTTGTACCATCTTTTCGAAAAATTCTATGCACCATTTCTTCTCAAGGATTATGTTAGATGTACTGTGGTAAGTTTACTATTACTTTGCATTTTCTTTATTGATTTATACTAGTAAATGTTTATTCTATTAATATATTTTTTCTTTCTCCTTTCAATGTAGTACAATCTATATTGTAGATTAGTAATCATCACTTTATTAATGAAACAGTGTATTTTATGTTTATTTCTTATTGTTTTGTGATAATTGATTTATCAGTGTTTAGTTTTAAACATTTTATTTGTATTTAATTTTATGCATGCCTCATCAGAGCCTTTATTTTTTATTTGAAAGTAGAATTACGAACTCATTTCCTTTTATTGGATCAAGCAAAATAAAAATTTCTTTTATACTAACAATTGTAAATGGATAGTCAATTCATCAACAATGGATCAACAATTGTAAATGGAGACAAAAGCACTTGTATAAGTGTTAAAGTGTAATAAGTGTAAAGTAAAATAAAGCACTTGAAACTGAGAATACGTATTACTAAAAAAAATTTTGTGTTTAGTTTAGATATAAGCATTTGTGGAAATCGGAGATATTCCTCAATTTTATTGGTAGGTTTGCTTTTATTTATTTATTAAAAGTTGGACAATGAAAATGGTATTATCTTTATTGTTTATTTGTGTTCCTTTTAACAAACTTCTTTTTTATTACTCAAAATCTTACTAACTTTCTGTCCAAAACACATGTTTTAATTATGTTAATTTTCATTCCCTTTCCCACATAAGCTGGCACACCATAACATTTTTTTTTCACAAACCAAACAGAATGAAAAAATAATTCTTTATAAACAAATACTTAAGAAAAGAGTCAGGCTTTTGTGACTCAAAACACAGCAATTTCTTTCTGATATTTTCAAAGCCTATCAGTAATCAAGAGTAAGTCAAGTCAGAGTAATGAGAGGAAATGTACTAGTTCTTATGTGCATACATTTCTCACAAATACAGAAAACGAACTTAAGTCTATGTACACAAAATAATGAATAATTAAATGTGATGAATTGGAGTAATTTTTATTGTAATCATTAAGATAATGTTAATCACTGTCTTAACTATGATTTCAGCTTTTGTTATTTTCTGCTTTGGCATGTGTATCGATCAGTTTCGTGCCAAATCTCGACGTAGGATTGGATCAAAAACTGTCTATGCCAAAAGTGAGTTCTCATTTCAATAAGAGTATTAAGTTTTGTTATTAGAAAAAAGATATAAATTTTTGAATTATGATTACTTTTGAATGTACTTGATATCTTACGTCTAGAAATTAATGAATTGGTGTATGTCTTTCAGGAGTGAGTGAATATAAGTAGCTATTTATGCATGTATTGATTTGTTACACTATAGTAGTTACGTGATGATACATAAATTCAAATGAACTTGTATTTTTAATGAAAAAAAAGGATTTCCTTTACCCAGATAAAGTAATCAGAATTGAAAATGAATCGCTAAATGTAAAAAGGGTCAAGGGTCATTTTCGAAAGTTTTCAGGAGAGGGAAAAATATGCCTTCTCCAATAGTATGTTTTTAGTAAAAAATTTAATTTTAGTGTGTCTTGTGGAATACAGACACATCTAGAGGCGAGACTTAACCCATTGTACCATTAAACGACGTGTTAGCATCTCTGTTACACGAAAAAATCAAAACAGGAAACTTAAAAAAAATTAGACTTGACCCTTTTTTACATTTAGCGATTCAATGTCTTTATAAATTTCATGTTCTATCTTTCTGTACCTTAGTAGGAAAGGGCCAAATTCCAAATTCACTGATTTTGAGTTGTGTCCACAAATTTCTTCAAGATTATGAAAGCTATAATCGAATTAAGTTCCAATGTCCTATCAGTTCATTATGAAAGTATCAAAGCACTGGAAAGTATTTTTCCTATTATGTCTTAAAAAGAAAATATTTAATACAAATTACTAAAATGAGAACAAAAACATGCAAAATAGAATTTGGCCCTTTTTCTACCAAGATATAGGTATATAACACTACCCTACAATAATGGACCAGACACCATCTGATTTGCATAAAATCCGACTACTTGTTTGGGGGTGTTTTTTGTGGTATGGCCTGGGGCATGTTGTTGTAAGCATGTCGTTCCTGGTAAATTGAATGTTGATGCCTACAAGAACAATTTGGACAATTTCTGGTTTGTTGAAACTCAAATACTGACCAGAGGGCTCTGGGTGCACTCTGACATGTGATGGATGTTGAAGCTCTAGTTAGAACTGTTTTTGTGATGGATGGGACGCCAGGATTTAATACTCTTCGTTTCTTTGTTGTCATCTTTGATGTTGTTTGTAATTATGTGTTTGTGTCAAATAAAGGATAAAGCCTAGATTGTCTTTCCTGTCTGACATGTAAGAGAACCTTTTGAAATTAATTTAAGAACCATGCAAATCAATGCGAATTAGAAGTTGTATCAAGGTTCTTCCTACGCTCTGGAAATTTTATGGAATGGACATATGTTACTTCCGACGACAGCGCTCCATGTCATGTTGCAGCCTCTGTCAAGCAGTGGTATCAAGATATGGGCGTAAAACTTTTCCCTGGCCTGCTTGGAGTCCCAAACTGTAGTGGAGGGTATACGCCGTATACCCTCTGTTTTTTCCAGCAAATTCCGTATACCCTCTGCTTTTTATTAAAAACTACGAACACCGCTTTGTTTCCCTAGTAAACATCGCGCAAAACATCACGTGAAACGCAGATAGCTGTAGAAGCAAAAGAAAATTTTCTGTTTCAAGGTATCACTTTGGTACATAATTCCAAAATCGTACCTATTAATCAAAAGCAATGCATTCCAAGTATTGTAGGGACCAATAAAAATGCCCAAGTTTATCCATGTGCAGATCGAACAGGTACACACACATGTATGTGTGTGTACCTGTCTCTCTCTCCCCCCCCTCCCCGTGGAAAGTGTAAGGTTTCGCATCCCCATGGAAAAAATAAATTATGCGGGGTATCAGAGTGTACCATACAAAGAGTGTACCATCAGAGGGTATACCATGGGGCCCCTAGTGCAGGGGCCCCGATGGTATACCCTCTGATTTATTTACGACTACAGCACTGCCCCATAGAACATTTGTGGGATGAGTTAAGAGCGACGCTTACGGACCAGGGAACCATGACAAAATCTACAGCTGAGCTGGGGACATTCTTGCAGCAGGAATGGACACAAATACCCATAGCCATGTATCAAAACTTTGTTGAAAGTATTCTCAGAAGGTTTGCTAGTGTAATTGCAGCATATGGGGATCATCCCTCTATTACAGCATGTATTATTTACCTTATACCATCACATCTTGCTGTCCAGTCCATTACTGTAGGGTAGTGTATATTCCTCACTTCTTAGTTTATTACTGATATCATAATAATGTTGATGTTGAAATTGAATAGTAACATTTAATTAAAAAGGATCCATATGTGTATTTTATTCAAATTTAATCAACAATTTTTCTTTTAGTCAATTATTTGCTTGAATTTAATTTGTATAAATCAGTGTTTCTCAACCTTTTTTTGTCGCGGCACACTTTTAACGATTTCAAAATTTGGCGGTGCACAAAGAAAAAGATAAATTTAAAAGTTGTTTGTAAAATTTATAGTTATTACTATAAGTTTTAAAGATAAAAACAGTGAAAAATAAGGCATGTAACTGTAAAAACAACAGTTTTCTTTTACAGTGTACTTTTTTAAAATTTAAACAAACTTTACTTGTAATTAAAAAAAAGCATTGTAATTTTTACTATATACATTTCTAAAATTTGGCAGAACATAAAAGTGCCGCGGCACAGTGGTTGAGAATCACTGGTATAAATGGTAATTTTCACTAGCTGACTTAAATTGACATTTAACTCTGTTTCAGGATTCCTATGTACTGAAGTATTTCACTGCTTTAGAAGACTACTTATCAGTGGGACCACCTGTATATTTTGTCGTTAAATCTGGGTTTGATTATTCTCAACGTCAAGACCAAAATTCTCTTTGTAGCGTAGCTTTTTGTAACCGGGAGTCTCTTGTCACTCAAATCTCTAATGCAGCTGAATATTCAAACAGGTATTTGCATTGAAATATCTACATATATTTTACTTTCTAACACAGAAATCAGCATTAATTGTTTGTTGCCGAATTGCAACAATAGATATAAGCAATACAAAATCAACCATTATGGAATTATTTTGTTGCTTAATTTAAATATGCTTGGTGTCAAGAAATGCAGAGTCCCATTTGAACAAAGGAAGGGAATGAAATTGATATTGTGTTTGAATATTGCATTGCGGAATTTTAAAGCTTATGGACTAACTTGTAACTTTACTTTCTATCAAGTTTTACCAACAAACTGGGTAACATACACTGGTAATGAAAAATATTTTGTTTTAAACAAATCAAAATTCAAATTTTTACAAATGTGGAGTTGCATAAAGGTTTTGTTTAGTACCCTGCTTTATTAAATTTATGTACAGTTGGCAAGTATGATTAATATTGAATATTTTCACAAGTTAAGGATTTTTTTTCTATTTTTTTAAATGAACCCAATAGTTAAAAACCCAGTCTGAGTAAAACTTTGAAAGTATAAAGCTATTTTAATTTTTTTTTCAATCAGTTGTAAGTAATTATAGAATATATAGAATAAGGAAATATATATATATATATATATATATATATATATATTTAATCAAATTAATATATATATATATATATATATATATTTAATCAAATTAATATTTTATCATGAACCAATCTGTTGTGAATATTTACCATGCTGCAATGGTTTATAAAATCAGAATACATCTGAGTTGCAATCATTTTTTAGTATAACAATTTAAAAACATTATTCCATATGATATTAAAAAATGTAATGCAGTACAAAATCCAGAATCCCTCGAACATTCAGTATATAGGACTTTTCCGGATTTCTGATTATTTGCATTTTTTATCAAAAAAAAAAAACCTTACTCAACCCCTTCCTCTGCAAATTTTACTTCTGCTAATAAAATGGCAGATATATAAATAGGAATAAATTTAAAGGGGGAAAAAACCTGTTCAATACAGGGCAACAAATTTTGCTTGCAAATCTTCTAATTTTTCTGTGAGGCATTTACACTGAATTGAATATGTCTGTTAATTTGCGTTGTTTCATCAGTTAGGTCCAGGTTTAACTAACTCCTTGTTCTTTAAGAATCGTCGAAAAGATGTAAAAAGTGAGAAAAACAAAAATACACTGGTTAGCAAAACGTCTGGATTTTGGACAATTCCGGATTTCAGACGTTCGAATTAGGGACTTTGTACTGTAGTTTATTTACTTCAAAATAGTGTTTTAATTCTTACACTTCCATTACATTCTGTGCAAGTATAGTATAAGGTTTTGATTTCCCTTGTAACGAATTAAAATGACTAAATAATAGTTGTGATAAAGAGGTGAAATTGTTTTATCTTCTAGAACATACATTGCTCATCCACCCATGGACTGGCTCGATAACTACATCAGTTGGGCGAATGATCAAACAGGCTGCTGTCTAGTGTATATAAATGATACAACTAAATTCTGCCCCTCAACTGAAAATAGTGAGTTTTTAAATTATGACTGCTGAAGATTGTATTTATATATATCTACTAATTTTATTTCATTTGGGCATATGAAATGTTCATATCAATGCTTATATTCATTATAATGTATTTAAATATGGTATGAAACATGAGTAATGACACTGCCACCATTAGGTCTTAATTCTTACCTAATAATTAATAGTCTTGATTCTTACCTTACCTTTATGATAAGCAAGTAAGAAATTTAAGTGTAGATGCTATGTGCTGGTTTACTAGTTATGAATTGAAAATAGGTAAATTAAATTTTATTCGCACACATTTGCATATGAATGTAATAAAATTGCATGTTTGTTTTGTTTTAATGTAAAAAATTAACTTAATAGTTGACAAATTGGGGGAATTAGAGTAGAATAAATTACTACTGTAAACATACGGTTTCATGTGTTTTCATGAAGTTAGATGTCATGTTGAGGTATAAAGGAAAAAAGTATTGAAAATTTTTATTATTATGACTTGATTGGCTTATTCTATTTCCCTTTTGGAGTGACAGTGCCTTTGAATGCCTTAATTTCAGTGAAAACCGATAGACATTTCAAATAGTTCAATAGATACCTCTCTGCTGCTTTAGCATGGTGTGTCCGCGCTGTCTGTTACTCGTGGCACACGTTTAGAATAGTTTTTTACCTCTTGTTATGTTAATAAAGTTTTGTTGAGTTTTAGAACGTTTAATGCTTTCTTCGAGGCCGACACTTTCTACCAGTTTTAGTGGTTAGATGGATATGGCGGCCAGCTGCTGAATGGAATCCAGCACAAGTTAGTTTAGCGCCAAAATTAGGCGACCGACGCCAAAGTTGTGACCCGGACGTGATCGCCTAATTTGGCGTCGGTCGCCTAATTTTGGCACTAAACTAACTTGTGCAGGATTCCATTCAGCAGCTGGCCGCCATATCCATCTAACCACTAAAACCGGTAGAAAGTGTCGGCCTCGAAGAAAGCATTAAACGTTCTAAAACTCAACAAAACTTTATTAACATAATAAGAGGTAAAAAACTATTCTAAACGTGTGCCACGAGTAACAGACAGCGCAGACACATCATGCTAAGCAGCAGAGAGGTATAAGGGAATGCAGGAAGGTCAACAGGCTATTTATAGCAGGCCAATCTTATTCTTCCGCCGTGCGTCACAAAACATAGTTCACTAAACGTCATATAGCATTGATGCCACAGTTCTGTAAATTAAGAAATCTTAAAATTATAAGAATTATTTTTTTGTTGTTGGATTTTTTTTTCAAATTCAGAACTTTGATAGTGTGGCTGTTGTATTGCAAGAAGTTATTTTGAAGCTTCTATTATTTGAACTTTTATGTTTAAGAACAAAAATGCAAGGACCAATTTTGCCCAAATGTTATTTTTTTAAATTTTGTGGTTTGCAAGATATCTAAAAAACTAATTACTCCACAGAAATGAAACCTTGCAAACTAATAACAGGATCCATTACTTATAAAATGACTTTCAATTATAATGATCAGTTTACAGTTATTCAAGTTATGACTCTTGAAATGTTACAAGTGCTGTACATATCAGAATATTATTGCAAAAAAAATTAAGCTAAGATTTTGAGAATAGTTCAGTTTACAGGTAATGAGACCTATAAGTGACAAGTTTCATTACTGTAGAGTTATTAGTTTTGGGGATGACTTGTGGATGTCTGTAAGAAAGAGTGTATTATAAGCTTTCACGTGGTATTTTCAAATTTTAAAACGAATAGCATTAAGCTATAGATACAACAGTTTTAGTTAATTATCGGAAATTACGATCTAAAAGTTCCTAAAATTGTATGACAAACTTTTAATAGCATTGACTTTATTTTTTACCAATTTATAAAATAATAGTACTAAGCTATAGATATGACAGTTTTAACAAAATGTAGCGAAAATATCCCAATATTCCGAAATTTGTATGACCAACTTTTGATTGCATCGAATTTATTTATTAACCAATTTTAAAAAATAACTGTACCGTAAGAAAGAGTACATTCTAAGGTATATGGAATGTTTTCAAATTTAAAAACTATTTGTAATAAGATATACTAGATATGACAGTTTTAAAAAAAAGTAACAAAAATGTCCTGATTTTTCCGAATTTGAAAAAAATATTTCAGGAACCAAATTGAAATTTCTAATAAATCTTGACGAGCTACAAAAATTATGTTTAGAGGTACTCTAAAACAAATCACGGCTGTGGACTAAAAATTTGTACGTCTTTTGCTCACTCGCGTTAGAAATTTCGCTTTTTCAATTTTAACACTTGATAAACCCAAAACCAATAGCTGCATTGGGAAAAAAACCTTTAAAATTGTCCAGGAAACACAATGAAGAACAAATCATGTTAATTTCCTAATTTTCTGATCCATGCTTTCTCTGGAAACAGTCTAATAATCGAGCTAAACAACACAGTTTTCAATGTGGCGGTATCTTTTTTTAATATAGAGAGATTACTTAAGCAAAATGGGTTCTTGTATTTTTGTTTATTATCATAAAGATTTAAATGATAATTTTCAAGTGTTTTCCTTGATAAATACAACATACAACCTATCAAAGCACTAAATTTGAAAAGATTGTATTGAAAAATAAAGTTTTTACATAACTTTTAAACTTTTACTGTTTTTTATTGAACTAGAGCACTTAACAGTCCTGTCCCCTTTTAATTATTAGTCTTTTTGTTTATTGCTGTAACAGTTTGTATCGAAACAATTGGAAAGTAGATAATTCTTGCCTAGTTTTTTTTACTTCACTCATAAAATTTAATCACTGAAGGATGATTTCATTGAGTATTGTTTTTCTATAGAAACAAAATGCAGAAAATGTGCTATTACGGACAACAAATATTACAGACCTGCACCTGACAAGTTTACACCATTTTTACTGGACTTTTTGGAAGAAAATCCCACAGCTGATTGCCCTGTTGCGTAAGTATTCCATTGCCTTATCTCTTCTGTTTAAGTAGACATTGGTGGTGGCAATTGCAGGAAATTATTGTGGGGAGGGTGCATGTGTTAGCTTTATATGTGCTTTTATAACTCCTTATTTTGTCTTGGAAATTTAACAATATTATTGGCGAATTTGTAAAATTTACTCCTTGTGTTGAGGTGGAGCTGGCTTCCAACCTTAAAGTATTGGCACCCAAGTGGCTTTCGATTCTCCTCCCTACTTTTGTATTTTCACATTGTAATTCATGATTGTTGAAATATGTTGTATAAAATTTTACTTGCAGTGTTAGTTGCTTTTATTTTTCCCCAAGTCTATATATTTTTTTTAAGTTAATCAAAGACTTATAGAATCATTCTAATATAATTAAAGTTGGTGATAGACTAAAGCAGGGATTCCCAACCGTTGGTACGCGGCAACGTTTCAGGTGGTTCGTAGGATGATACGATCTACCCGAATATTCTATGTACAACAACGTTATAGGAAAAATGGGATTATATGAAATCAATTTTATTTTGTCATTAACGTTTTTATAGCATTGTAATACATGACGCTAACAGTAGCACATTATTTAAAGAGAAACTGCATTGATGACTATCTAATTCTATTCAATAGCTATCTCGGCAAAATTAAGTTGATATCTCTCCCTCTCAAATTGTTTTACGAAGCATTCCTTTATCTTTATATATGAGAAATACTCACGGATAATTCGCACGAGATAATTATTTTTTTTCCTTTATTAAAGCATCATTAATACGAAATACAAGTGCATTTATCATAAAATATGAAGCTTTCTTAGTATTTTAATTGAAATAAAACAAGCCATTGGGCAGTTTTCTGACATTAGATATATGTTTCTAAAAAATATATAGGACTGGTGGTACGACAAAAATTTCTAAAAATTTCAAGTGATACACGGGTACTAAAAGGTTGGGAACCCCTGGACTAGAGGTTGGTGATGGAGTATAAAACACTGTCCTATAATTTGTTATTTGCTACATCTTTATTTAAAAATTGTATAGCCTAAAATTTTTCTATGATAATTATATCTGTAATTATTCACAGAGTTTTTTATTTTTTGCACAGTGGTCATGCAGGATTTGCTAATGCTCTTGAAATTGTTGACGACGATGTAAAAGGTAAGATTCTATCCTATTCTTTAGTATTGTTACTGCATTTAGACATAGTTATGATTTTCAGTTTACTCATAGTAAATTATCAAAAGTGATTGAAGATATACAAGATTCAGATTTTACTTAGCATTTTTGTTTTTTTACAATTCTTACCAAAGTTTATTATATCTCATTTTTAGAGATTATATCTCAGTTTTAGAAATTATTATATCTTATTTTTAGAGATTTGGCTACAGCATTTAAAATATATGTTGTTTCATTAAAAACATTTACTCACAGGCAACAACACTTTCTTTACAGTGTTAACTTTTAATAGGAAACCAATTTTCAGTCTAGTTCTGTACTCTGTTTGATGGATGCTTCTACATCACTATCATCAATATGTCCATCTATATATAGCTTTTTTTTAGTTTCTTATTTAACATTAAAAAATTATTATTTTGAGCAAAAAAAATTGCTTTTGTTTATTTTCAAAATAACTTTTAAAAGTTGAATAACATTTTGTGTATGAACTTCTAATGAGGTCTCAAGTCTGCTTACAGTTTTTAAATGTTTCAATCTTAATAAATGATCATAGATTGTCAGATTTTGCAATGAAATGGAGCAATTTAAATTTCATAACATGTCACAGATACTTTACTAAAAGTTAAACTATTGATTAGCTTGAAAATTGCTTGAGGATTAAGGTTTCCCTTAGAAAGGAAACAAAAACACCATCAAGAGTTTTTAAACTGGTGATATGGGTTTTTAACTCCGCTTACATGCATCAATTTTATTAATCATCATTATAATCAACAATGAAAATTGTAAGATGCATGTTTAAAAAATTTTTTTCCTCATAAATGTATTGTGCTGATTTACGTGTCTTATTTCTTTCAGCTACTCATTACATGACGTACCATACAATTCTCAAAACATCTAATGATTACACTCAAGCATTGAGATGGGCTCGTCGAATTGCAAAGAACATCACTAAAACACTTAGTAATAGCAATGTATCCAACTCTGATGTAGAAGTTTTTCCATACAGGTATTATACAGCTATTCCCTAAAAGTTGAACAGGATTTGTATCAAAACTCCTTGAATGTGCTTAGTTTGCATTTTCAAAAATAAGGGCCCTGATAAATTTTTCTGTTGTCTTTAAAAATGCCTATTTTTAGTTCAGCTGTTTTACACTTTTCTCAACTAAAGCAGAAAATCCATTGCAAACAGCTTGCACAGATTTGTGCACTTCAGGTTAGTGCTAACTCATTATAAACATGTGGCTCAGCTGAGCACAAGCCTGCACATCTCATCTTGGTGTATGTATAATAGGAAATGTTGAATATCCTATTATACGTACGTTTTAATATAGAGGCAGCATAACAATCAATTAAAACCGAAGTTGTGATTCAAAAGATGTACATAAATTTGTAAATGAGATTGTAAAGGGGCATTAAAAATATGAAGTGAAAAAACAGCTTATATTCTTGAATTAATAGATGAATAAGATTAAGAAAAGTAGTAAAATGCACAATATAATTTAAATAGAGTTAAAACAGTTTTTTTATGTTATGAATACGATTTTTTATATTATGAATGCCATTTGCGATGGGTTAACTCACTACTCTTACTGGAATTCTAGTTGGAAATTTTGAAATTACTTTTACTCAACAGAGAGTACTCAATATATTGCAATGCTCAAAGTATCTCAGTTTTGTATTATACTTTAAAACTTGCCTTAGTGACTAATTGATAACTTCGTAATTTACTTTCCGAGACTGACAACTTTCCAATCAGCTAGAACATGACGTACAGCCCTGGAAAAAGTATAATTTATGGCAAAAAATCTCCAAATATGAAAAACTACTGCGATTTCAAACTGAAATTTTTTACGACTTAAATTAACGCTTCCGAATAATAAACTCAAATATATTTGTAAAAAAACTAATATTATTTTGATTACATAAATAATTACAAAAATTGACGCATGGCAGCTTGGAAAAAAGAATAAAGTCGTCTGCTGATTACATCATCTGAAAGAATAAATAAACTGAGAAAGCATTTCTCTCCAATTCTAGAAATAAATACAAGTTTTATGGATACAGAATTGTTTTATTCTTGTATATTTTAATACAATGCCGAGAGGATTACGCTTAATAGAAACTGAACAAGGCAAAATACTAGCTTTTATAGATGCAAGTTACAGTTGTGCTGAAATTGCATGAAAAATTCAAAGATCAAAGGCTGTTGTTTACCACCTTCTCATTAATCCTGGTAGCTATGGCACTAAACAGCAATCAGGTAGACCACAAATAATTTTTTCAAGGCAAGAGAGGCAGATCCATAGGCTCGCCTACAAGCAAATCAAAAGTAATATGCAGTTGCCCTGTACTGGCCAAACAATAAGAAATGCACTGCATAAATATCTTAATGTTGTGTACAGAAGTTAAAAGGAAAACCTCCATTTCTATGCGGCATATTTTTTTCCAATGGCGGGCACATATGAACTTAATCATTGGCCTCTACAAGGCTGGAAGTGAAGGAGCACCCAGTGGGAGAACCATCATTTACATCCATGCCCTGACGCTGGATTCGAACCAGGAACCTTCCGATCCAGAGGCCAACACCTTAACCGGTTGGTCGGTTCTAATCGGCATATTGATTCACGTATAAAGTTTGCCCAGAAACATTTCATGGCTGGCACAACTGGAATGATGTGTTTTGGGATGAAAAAGAGTTTAATTTAGGTGGGCCAGATGGATTTAAGTTTTACTGGTATGATCTGGCATGAAGAATACCACCTTTTTTTAAAAACACCAATTTAAAGAGGGATCTGTCATGGTTTGGACTGTATTTCCAGCCGGTGGTTCAACTGAAATTGTTTTTGTTGATAACAAAATTAAGTCTGTTATATTAGGACATGCTGGCATATAGTTGGTTGCCGGTTGCTCCTCTGATTACAACAGGCGATTGGACATTTCAACAAGACAATGCATCTGTGCATACTTTGTGCTCCACAAAATCCTGGATGAAGACGAATGAGGTAGAAACTCTTCAATGGCCATCTCGGAGTCCCGGCCTGAATCCAATGGAAAAACTTTGGGGGATTCTAAATCGAGATGTTTACACGAATGGGCGACAGTACAGCAGCTAGTCTGATCTAAAAAAAACACAGTTAAAAATTCATGGAACTTTGCCGCAGACACCTTCCAAGCTCTGTGAACAGATCATTAATACAAGTAATAGAAAAGAGAGGTTCCTACATTAAAAACTTACTAAAGAATAAATCTTATTCACACCATACTTTTTCGAACTTTAACTATGACTATGATAATTTCTTATAAAATTTTAAATAATGTAACTAAACTTAATTATAAACTTGAATGTATTTTTGCTCTGATTTTATTATATCATGAAATATCCTTACATTTCATAAAATATGCATTTCATGAAAATAGGATATATATTTCTTGTTTTATTTCATCTTTTTTTTGCGTCATCCTTTTTTCCACGACTATACTATTAGTAATCTGTTGGTAATTCCACTCATCACGCATTGTCATAGAAATATTGTGTTAAAAACTAGCTCAATGTGATATCTAGGTAAATCAAAAACCCTAGTACATTATTCCCATTATTTTATCTTGTTGTAAATGACAAGATACTTTAAAATACTAATTAAATCCTTTTTATTGGACTCTTGACTAAGCCTGATTATAATCTTTCATTAAACTATTTGGCTTAGAATTTTTTCCCAAGATTGTTCAAAATAAACAACACGAAAAATCTTGCTCTTGTAGCCAGCTAAAGTGCTAATTTGGGTGTAATGGAAACACTTTGAGGGTGCTTAATTTTCAATTAAAAAAACTGTGAACCTTGAAATATATATATTTTTTCCAATTTACATTAATTATAGTAATTTATATTTTCTTTTTTAGTATTTTCTACGTGTTCTATGAGCAGTATCTAACAGCCGTCAGAGAAACTGTGGTGAACCTTGTGATATCCCTTGTCGCAATATTTATAGTCACACTTTTAATGATGGGTTTGGACTTTCACTCGGCTTCAATTATGGCCTTCACAATTTTACTGATTGTATTTAATCTGATGGGTTTGATGTATTTATGGGACATATCACTGAATGCTGTATCTTTGGTCAATCTCGTAATGGTAAGCATGTTTTCATTTTAAAGTTAATAAAAGTAATTTATTTTTCCTAAATTGTAAAAGTTGTTTCAAGGGTGTGGACCTGTAGATATACAAAAGTTGTTTATTGAAATTTTATCAAAACTTCCAATGAAGAAAATTTATATTTTTTATTCTTGTGCATGCATTCATAAAACATTTGTTCCTAACCATTGTGCTTTGTGTCCTAAATACTAAAAAGGTTTTTGGTGACCCATCCTTTTGACCTCCATCATATATTTCATTAACGAACAAGGCATAGAAATTGCCATTATTAAACGCTACAGGATTCATTCATTGATTTTGCTGCACAGTTTATTTGAGTTGCTAAAATTACATAGAATATTAATTACACTAAAATTACATTGAGTTGCTAAAATTACATGCAACAGCTCACTGTTCTAATGACAGAAGGAAATGAGAAATTTGGGATACAGAAATAGGCAAAGAAAGAAAAGATGAGGCAGAAACGAAAATAGGTTTGCATAAGAAGTAACGAATCATTTTGTACCAGTGAATAGGATGCTTATGAAAGGGATGTTTTAATTGTAACATAACTGAGGTGCATACATTTACCCATGCACTTCATTGGAAAAGAGAATCGTCACCAGTTAAAGTACACTAAGGACTACATTATGCTTTTGATTTATATAATACTTTGGGCAAGACTGATGGACACAGTAACCTGCCCATCACCAAATTGGCAACTAAATTTTTAGTTGCCAAATGGCTATTTAGCCATGCCTTCAACAGGGTTGCATATTCCAAAATCATCACCGATTGGTGATGGTAGTGTTCTCGAGTTTAACCATATTTTGGTTTAAAAATCTCAATATATTTGTAAAAATATATTATTCGCGACCTTAAACCTGGTGTTTAGTTTCTTTGTTACCAAAAAGGAAATATGTCACCAACCTTTTTTTTTGCTGTAAAAAAAAGAATGCTTGCATTAGTTAGACTACTAAAATTTTATTAGATTATAGTTGAATTATGTTACGAGAAATGTTCACTTTTGGAAAATTAATGCAACCAAAAAAGCAACAAAATTTAAAACATAATATGTATTCTTTCCGTAGTTAATTTGTACCCTTGATCTTTATTAAACTGTCAAGTTGTATTTATAAAGAATAGTTGATACAATCTTGCTGAAAACATTCCTGAAATCACGTTTCGGATTTCTTAAAAATCTAATTCGAGGTTGACATCTTTAAATGTATATTCATGTAATTATTTATATTTTGTGTATAGTAAAACTGATTGGCAGGTATCTTTATTTATTACTTTTAGGCTGTTGGAATATCAGTAGAATTTTGCTCTCACATCATTCGTTCTTTTGCATTCAACCCAGACGGAAGCAAAGTTGACAGAGCTAGAACAGCCGTAGCTCATATGGGTAGCTCGGTAAATATGAATTTCTAACTCTAACTGTCTTTAGAACTCTTGTTTCTCATAATGGATTCTGAAATGTTTTCCCTGCACATGTGGAAAAATTCTTAAATTCATACACAAAACAGTAGAACCTCATTTTTTTTAAATCCTCGAATTTAAAGCATTCCTTAATTAAGGAAGTCCCAACAAAAATATGTCAAAACCCAATGTAACAAAGGAATAGTTGTGTTGAAATAATCGTTTAAATCATATCTTGAATTTATTTCCCATTTTTTGTTTTGTTTTTGTAATGATAGTCAGAATTTGATCAATGCATTTTTTAATAAAATTTGCGACTTTCAACTTTTTCTGAATAAATAATAATGTGACTGACTGTGTCTGTGCACTGCGGATAGAAGAGTTAGGCTTCAAACTTGGCAATGTGTTTATGGATTTATAGAGATTAGTGATAGTTACCATGAATAAAATATTGCAGTGAGGATCTGAGAAAAAGGCAATAGACTTTGAGCCAGTCTCTTTTTCCATCAGCCTTTGATGGGCTCTGATGACCATTTGGGACATAAGAAGGAATTTTTGTGAATGGACATTCCTCAATCATAAGACGACCAACCGGTATAGTGATTAAGGTGTTAGCCTCTAGATCGGAAGGTTCCTGGTTCGAATCTGAGTCATGGCATGGATATTTTTAAGCGTATGGTGTAGCAGTGGCTGGTGCACCTTAAATCTGTCATGGCCAAAAATCCTCATGTTGGGTTTGGTCAGTGGGGTGCCAGCTCAGATGCTGCCTCGTCATCTGACCATGGTTCAAAATGATGTGGCGATACACCGAATGGCTTAGGCTGGGACGTTGGTAACTAGTTGAATTCCTCAATCATAAAAAAAGCATTTTGGCATGTAGAATGGCAGTTTTAGGAGAAATAATACACCGAGTTAAAATATATCTACATTCCACCTATTTTGTCTTTACCGTGACATCTGCCTAATCAGAATTCCTACTGTCTTATAATTTCCTTGAAATGATAAAAGAAAAGTTCCTTCCCTCATTCTTAAATTGATGTTCAACTGTGCTTTTTTAAATTTTCCTCAATCTCATCACATTCTGTTTATTTTTAGGTTTTCAGTGGAATAACGCTTACCAAGTTTGGAGGGATTGTTGTTCTGGCGTTTTCAAAATCTCAGATATTTCAAGTTTTCTACTTCCGAATGTATCTTGGGATAGTACTTATTGGTGCAGCTCATGGTTTAATATTTTTGCCAGTTTTCCTGAGTGTTGTTGGTGAGTAAACATAATGCGCATTCATAATTCACAAATAGTCTAATTTTGCTTTAATTTTTAAAAATGGAGATTGTGTTTTTATAATGGGCTGCAGGAAAGTTATTTAAATAATAATTTCCTCTTTAAACGTGTATTTGTTTTGACCAAAAATGTTCTATTAAATGTATTTATATTCTTTCTATTTTGAAAATTTAAGAAAACTGAATAAGATTTCTATTTGTTTGTTCTAAATACTGAACACATAAATTATATCAACAATAATTTTTTGTATATAATTTTTTATGAAATTTGCAGATGAATCTATTTTGAATTTTTTTTTACTATCAAAAAGATCATACGGGTAGTTTGAGTTGCCAACTTTCCCAGATTCTCAGTTATTTTCTTAGGGTAAACATTCTATACTTCAGAAAACAAATTTTGCCATCTCCAATTTTATTAGCTATTCTCCATCTTTATATAGATCCTAGTACAAAATTCAAGAAATATCAGAGTTTTGAGTATAGATCTTTGAAAAGTCTTAATATATGCTAAAAGCCTTTGTAAAAAAAAAATTTACATTTTAGGAGAATAATACAAATTATATTTCACTTACATTTACATTGAAAAATCAAGATTATGACACTTGTGGTAAAAGTATAATGAAAAACGATGGTATTTATAACGTGACTATGTATTGAAAACTGCATTTGTGAGACTCAAACACAGCACTTGTAGAAGTTTCTTCACCTGTGGATTAATCTATTGTAATCTGTGAAATGTAGCCTTAAAATGAAAACAGCCTTTCAAGTCCTAATTTCCTTCTGCTTGATAAGTAGGATCTCAGAATGTGAAAAAAAGTTGCAGATGTCATATTAAGGTCAATGTTCAATGGTTGCTCGTTCCTTCCACAAACAAAACAAAAATGTCATTTATTGAAAACAGCTAAATCATCCATTATAAACACTCAAAATGTAGTAAAAATATAATTTGAATTTTCTGGATTTGTATATAAAACAACACTACTAAATTTAAATTAATGATTTTATTGAAGATACTAATTTCCAGTCATGAATTGAACCGTGCTTTCATGCCCACTTACAGGAAGCTCTTAGCTTCTTGCATGATAGTGGGCACAGTCAGATAGAACATATCTTCATGTTATGTCTACAGTTCTGAGGACGTAAACAGAGAAGCTGGGAGAGTATTACAGTACTGAGACAGCAATATTCAAACAAGAGGGTTCAAAGGGAGTTTGAGAAAGAAGACACAGTGTGAAAAAAATGGAATTCTATGTGAATTACGCTGAAATAAAAGGAAGATTATGGTTGTAGTGTCGTGGTTCTCTCCCTTTTTCAGGGACCTGAAATTCTTCTCTAACGAGGGACCTTGCGCCATAAACCCCCAAAATCCAATCCAATCCTCTCTAACGTGAATTGACAGTCAATGTATAAATTCTCCCAAGTGTCTGATGAGTTTACGACTGGCTGAAATTAAGAGGTGTTCAGCAGCCGCTTTTTTGGTAACTGTCCCCTTTTGTTAACGAGTAACTGAAGGAGAGGTTACCTCCATTCCTAACCCCTCGACAGGAAGCTCTGTGGAAGTTTTGAAAGTAAACGGATACTGAGCTGATCTGTCTCGAAGGAACCATGGCACTGAAACCATTTTGTCTTGGTTTTCATTTAGCCTCGAAATCTGCCTTGAAATGTTTAACCTATGTAAATACAGTAAATTTAATCTTATTAAATGTGCTGTTTCTTTCAAAGCAGTTTCTATGCCTAAACCCACTCAGCCCAACTTAAAATTCATTTCAGGATGTCGCAGTGTTTTTAAAACGTGTTGTACATTTCACGTTTCTGCATACGAGATAATAGAAAATTTTAAGATTTTCAAAATATTCATGTGACTGGCCGAAAACGGGGTCACATGAGTTCTGCTTATGCAGAGAGTATCTTCTCAGGGTTGGGCTGATCAAATATGTAAGGGTGACAGCTCTAATAATTTTGTGTCCAATTTTGTTACTACATAGTATTGTTTAACTTATGTATATTTTGATTCGTAATGTTTTTAATCATGTTATATGTAGTTAAGAAAATTGTGTGTTTCTTATAAGTGATAGTGTGTTTATAAAAGTTGCAATTAAACCATATTACTCTCAACAACTATGTAAGAAATAGATATGTTGAATCTTCCAATTGAAGGTTTTTATTCGTGTCTTACTTCAATGGAAGCATTTTTGCTAATTGCATTTAAAATTAAGTAAAATGCAGTAACTTTTTATTATGGTTATAGAGTTACAGGAATTGCAATAACAATGCAATTTATCCATCTTTAATTAACAACTTTCAGAGGGAACTTTTTCATAAGTTATGTTTATGCTTTTATTTTTTGTTAAACTTTATTTATTTACTAGGTCCACCTACAAAACCAAGGTTGGACAGATCCAGAGGCAATCCTTTGAAAGTTTCATTAGATGACGATGCCTTGGTTTCAAAATGAGTTTCTTGAAGGAGTACTTTTGTGATCCAAAAATATGGCATCATATTTTAAACCATATACATGCATAGGTACATGAAGTGATAATATCTGTTTCTCTAGATAAGATTTAGTGTGTGTAACCGAACATTTTTGTAAGATAATTGAACACTTCCATTCTATCGAGTTTATTAATAGTATAATTTGAAATTTGGTAACGAATTGTTGAAGCAAATTTGAAAAATCTTGAACATTATTTTGGGGTTGTTGTTCTCCCTTGGATTGATAAGAACTTTGTACAATTTTAACCTAGTCACAATCCCTTATCTTGAGATTTCTGCTTAAGTTTTTTGTATTATTTTAATTCTATTCTAACAATACTAGTGATATTTACAGTATGTTTATATTGCTTTATAATAGTTTACTTTTTACTATTTATTTTTAGATTGTTGAATGTCGTAGAGATCATGTTTTTTTAGAGTGAACTGTATAACTTTATCCCCTTTAAATAATTTGTTTACGTGAAATAGTTATGCATTTCGGTTGTGATTTATATGCAGTGTATTATACAATCAAAATGAGTATTTTTATAACAAAGTAAAAATTAATTTATATACGCTGATGTTAACAGAATATTTGACTACAAAGATTGTATCAAAGGTAAATAAAAGAGGTAAACAATTTTAAAATCCATGTTTTAAATCAAGTTTATAAAAGTTACACAATGTATATTTGTATTGAAATTTCTGTTTTCATATTTATATTGATTGAAAGTATTTTAGGCACCAAGTGTTTGTACATTTTGCACGTGTTTGCTTCTTTATGTATATAGAAATAAAGTATTGAGAAAATGTGTGTTCTTGTGTGGTTCATTCTGCTGGCGGGTACATATGACTTCAACTTGAACTACACTTTGAATTTTTTTTTTTTTTAAGTTGCCTAATCCTGAAATATAAAAATACCTAACACATATTTTTATATTTGTTTTTTATCCATTTATAATATCTAAGAAATTCAAGGACATTTTTCTTACAAATTGTCTGACAACTGCCAAGGATAGATTGGCTTTCAAAATTTCTTATGGAAAACTGTAATGGCTTGTGTCTTAAAATTTGTAATTATTTTATTTTCTATTTCACATTATGTTTGATTCATTATTATTGTAAATTATGTTTCTAATTTTTAAAAAAAATATTAGTTTTTTTATACTGATTGTAGTCTAATGAATATTCCATATTTTTAATTTCCATTTAATTTTAATAGGTTTCTTTAACCCGGCAAAGCCTGAATTAATTTTTTTTTCCAATATCAATTTCTTTCTAGTATATTGTTGATAGGATGCTATTTATGTAAGAAAAGCCTTTTTTGTTGTAAAATTTCAATACTATTGGCAAAAATGCATGGTACCATATGGTACCGCTAGGCTTTTGAGGGAGCAAATTGTAAGCAATGCAGTTTCTTATTGATATTGACGCAAGCGGTTTAAATATATTTTTACCAGTTTATGATTTGAAATTAATAAAAAAATACAAATGTTTGGCATAGAAGAACACATTTTGATAAATATACAATAGTAAAAAAAATATCCTAAGAGAAGAAGAGAAAATTTTTACTATCCAGAAAGCACAAGACAAATAGTAATACCAATAATATTACCAACAATACTGGCATTTTTTTATGAAATATAATCAATAACTTTATTGTATGGTCTATTTGCAATGTTATTATGTTTGAGTGAAAGTCTAAGAAAATACAAAGCCCTATGTCACATTTTACGCGCATAGTGTGAACTGTGTCGCATAGTGTGAACTGAATCAACTAGTGTAGTTTATAGCAGCACATCTTGAACCCAACTTCCTTTGAATTTATTTGTACCAGTCTTGTTGATTCTTTTTGCTACTGTTTTTTCGTTAGCAGTGTTTGCCAGACCCTCTCTCTTCTGAATCTAAATAATCTTTCCTGTGGGTTTTTTCCGTGACGTCTCTACATTTACACGTAACTGACGACCAGATAAATTATCTGTAAGTTCTTTATCTTCTTCTGTCGAGTCTTCATCTGTGATACTACTGCAACATCAGGAGGTTCAATACAGACATCTTCTAAGTCCGACTAGGAGTTTAATTCATCAAATAGCAGAATAGCTTCTTCTAGCGTTAAATATTTCTGAAAAATGAAACTATTTCAAAATAATAAAATATACACATGATTTAAATCTACACATAAATACTGCCATCAGAAATAATATGTTCAAAAATATAGTCAAAGACATATTTTAATTCCATAACTGCATTTTAACCTACAACTATCTCCCCATTTTAAACTTTTGGCTTTGTTATTTTTATGAAATAATCAATAGAATTTTTGTTGTAGTTTTTTTTTTTATGCAAAATTTTTATAATTATTTTATACACATTTATTTTTTAATTATTCTGTTATATATAATAAAAAAAATTAATTATAGACTTTTAAAACATTTTTGTATTTTCTAGAGCAAAAATCAATTAAAATCTAAGCAGTGACGAAAAGATAGCGTAAAAGCCTAGTGGTACCATACGGTACCAGTAACATTCTAATACAAAAAAGATGTACAGAATATTATATTTTTTTGAAACACTGCATGTAATATCTAGACATAAACGATAAATATTGTATCAAACTTTCATTTCTATATGTATCAGTAAAGAGAGAACGGTTGTACTTACTTTTTCGATGCGTCATTTCGTCATAGCCCAAAAATGTTCTTGTTTCTTCCGCTCAAAGTAAAAATCTGACGCGTTGTTCACTAAAATTATTACCTAGACAGGATTTTTCAATCTCTTGTGTGGTGCCCTATACTAACAAACAAACAAAATATTTGTATTATAACGAAGAAAATTGTAATATTTTAAACCTTTATTTCTGGTACCATATGGTACCGCTAGGCTATCCCGGGTTAATGAAATTTAAATGTTATAAGTTGTCGAATAAGCGCACGATATCTAAGCACACATGCTACTAATCATGGCATTTTTCTTTGTTGGAAGTTTTCGTAGACCCTAATACACTACACTACAATAACGGATCGGACGCCAGCGGATTTGCATAAAATCCGACTATACTTGTTTGGGGTGTTTTTCTTGGCATGGCCTGGGACCTTTGCATGTTGTTCCTGGTCAATTGAACGCCGACACTTACATGAACATTTTAGACCATCAGGTTCTTCCTACGCTCTGGCAATTTGATGGAATGGACGAGTGTTACTTCCAGGACAACAACGCTCCATGTCATGTTGCAGCCTCTGTCAAGCATTGGTATCAAGATAGGGATGTAAAACATCTTTCCTGGCCTGCTCATAGTCCTGACCTAAACCCCATAGAACATCTGTGGGACCAGGGAACAACGTCCGAAATCTACAGCTGAGATGGCGACATTCTTTCAGTAGGGATGGACACAAATACCCATACCTGTGTTTCAAAACCTTGTTGAAAGTATGCCCAGAAGGGTTTCTAGAAACAACTTACTTCGTTAACCCTCCGTCCAGGGCCCGATTTAGAAAATTTGGTATAGTAGGCACAACACGCAGGAAGGGGGCCCCCCATGTTATCCGTTCATCACAAAAACTAATTTTAAAACAATAATTGGTACTTACGTATTTGACTGTTGACCGTTTCAAAAATTGTTGAAAAAACATTCCAGAAAATATAAAAAGTTATTTTTGTTTAAAATTTTTAGATACTTTTGAAACTTTGGGGCCCTTTATATTATGGGGGCCCTAATGGTAAATCAGGGCCTGCCTCCGTCGGGCGCAACCGTTCCCCACTTCTCTCGTAGAAGGGGTAGAAATATGCTTATTCTAGTAGTCTCTTATCTTTACCGGATGTTTGGACCCAACCTTTTAATTTTATTCGCGCGCTTCGTGGAGAGCTGTTAGCGTCATTCTGATAACTCAGGAACATTGCGCCCGAATGCGTTACACGTGTAAAGGTATGTTACAAGGCAAAGAAATTTTATTACTTCACGTTCAAGATAAAGTGAACGCTGCCATCGCAGAACTAATGGCAAAAGAGAGTTGGTAATGGAAACGTTGACTCGTTTCCTTCTCTTCATGAGTTTATAACAAGTTCGACTACTAAAATTGATGCTGATACTCTGAAATGCATAACACAGCATTTGGAGAGTTTGCAAGTGGGCTTGAAACCTATTTCCCTGATTTTAACCAAAAATATTGAATGGATAAGATATCCGTTTAACATTTACACAACATCCATGCCAGAAGATTTGTCGCATGCGGAAGAAGAACAATTGATGGAATTGGCTACAGACGGATTCTTGAAAAATAAACAGAGAGTACTTTAACATCATTCTGGTTACAAATGCAACTTGTGTATCCGGTTTTAACAGAAAAATTTCTAAAATACATCTTGCCTTTTCCAACTTCATATTTATGCGAAGTTGCTTTTTCAGCATTTGTAGACATTAAGTCGAAAAGAAGGAACAGACTATTGGACAAGGAACCACGTCTCAGATTAAAATTAACAACCAGGGAACCAAATTATGACGATCTGTTATCTCAGCACAGACAATTTCATCCTTCTCATTGATCCAAATAAACGTTAATTATAATAGAACTTTTATTTATATTTTATTGTGAATAATTTTATTTCTCTTTTATTATTTTGTGTATGTCACAAAAAAAAGAAGGGAAAAAACCATTTTGATTGTTAGAAAAATACATTATTTTTTTTTGACGAAGTATATTCAGCGTTACGAAAATTATAGAAGGGGTACGCATATGTCAAAAGTTTGGGAAACACTGCCTTATACCATCGCATCTTGCTGTTCGGTCCATTATTGTATTGTAGTGTGTGAGACCGAATTTAAAGACGTTTCCTCAGGAACAAAGTCAATACTAACAAAACACTAGTGATAGTAAGATTAATCCTGTGTGTAATTTACATAGTTAAAGTCGATGATGTAACTTTTTCTTTACTGAATTCTCGATCAACCTTTTATATGACTCGGACTGACATCGATAGCACGTTGTGTTGCTTCAGTTATACATTAATTAAAATACCTACCTACTTTTAATGTAAATATTAAAAAATATATATATATATACATGTTGATTGCATAAAGATTGCTTATAATTCGTAATTAAATAAAAATATATAAAAAATATTTGTCACTGAACCAAGGGGACGCGGAGTCCCAGTTGGAAGAGTAACGAATTAGAGTTGCGAGTTCGAATCCAGCCACAGATCGTGTACAAAGGGTGCAAGAGTAAGGTGCATGTTAAATCAATCGTGGCTTCAAATGTCCACGTTGGGAGATTGATGTGGACCTCGACATCTGGCATTGGTTCAAAATCGCGTGGAGTTGTCCTCGTATCTTTCCCTTCTTGATTGATCCTGTGCGATGTTAGTTAAATACCTGCCTATCACAACCAAATTAGTTCTGCGTACCTGTAAATCCTATACTAATATAAGTTCAGTTGTTATCGTCATCTGACCGTGGTTCAAAGTTACGACACGCCGACCAACCGGTATAGTGGTTAAGGTGTTAGCCTCTAGATCGGAAGGTCCCCGGTTCGAATCCGGGTTCGGGCATGGATGTTTGTAAGCGTATACCAGCTTAGGTGTTGCTTCGTCATCTGAACATGGTTCAAAATTACGATGTAATTGTTAGGGGCAATGATGGCCCTCCCACTGGGTGCTCCTTCACAAGTGGCCATCACTTCCGGCCTTGTAGTGGCCAATGACTTCGGTCAAAATGTGCCCGCCATTAGAAAAAAAAAAATTACGACACGGTCTAAGCGCCACAACAACTTCACTCTTTACCAATAAACAAATTACGTGGTATTGTCCTCGAATCGTTCCCTTGGGACTCGAACCATCGTCAATAGTTCGATATTTTTCTCCAGCAAGACGTTGGTTAAAAATACCTACCAATAAACAAACGAAAACCCGAACAATAGAGGCGAAGGTCGACAACTGTCGTAGCCATAAACCTCAAAACACTCAACAATCTTGAGCGTTATTGGTACTGGCATTTTTAATTAACATCGCACTGGGTGCAACACAACGGGCTGTTGACGGTCTGGGGTCAAACCCGAAGGGACAACACCACGTAATTTTCAACCACGGTCATATGACGAGGTCAACACATAAGCTGTCGCCTCTTTCTACAAACTTCCACATCACACCAACGTGAGGACATTTAAGGCCATGACAGATTTATCGTGCACCAGCCCCCGTGTACACGACGGTCTTTGGTTGGACCTAGTTTCAATTTTAAAAGAAGCTTTTAAATTTCTTTGAAAATATTTGGAAGAACTGATTTTTATGGGTGAGAAAAAAAAATCAAAAATTGTGTGTTTGAATTCACGTTACTGAAGTTTCAGGTTGGTTGGTTGGGTTCCATATTGCAGGGGCCATATTTGGCCCAACTGCGCCAAAAATAAAACAACGTGAAGTAATGCACAAACTCTCAATAAGTTTTAATGATACAGAAATATACACAGAGAGGATGGCCTCGGAAGCAGAAATGCTTAAAACTGCAACGTAAGTTGCATAACAAACAAAGTCTTTGCTGAACAATTTTTCCTTAATTTTATCTCACGTTGGGTTGGCGTGGAAGTTTGGAGAGTGGGGTGCCAGCTCAGGTGTTGCTTCGTCATCTGACCGTGGTTCAAAATTACGAGGTGTCGTCCTCGGATCTTTCCCTTAAGGGACTGATCCCGGACCGTCGTCAATAGCCCGTTGTGTTGCTCTGGTACGACGTTAACTAAAATTACCATTACCTTAATTTTATCAAAATGTTGGCTGATTTTTTAAAAATCGTTATAGCCCGTTGTGTTGCTCTAGTACGACGTTAACTAAAAATTGCCAATTAAAAATCGTAAGTTCCGATGTTCTGCAGTGCAAAGCGGTCTCCTTGCCACGCCTTGTTTTTCTTTACTAGCTTCAGTAATGGTAATTTTAATTAACGTCGTACTAGAGCAACACAACGGGTTATTGACGACGGTCCGGGGTCAGTCCCTTAAGGGAAAGATTCGAGAACAACACCTCGTAATTTTGAACCACGGTCAGATCACAAAGCAACATCTGAGCTGGCACCCCACTCTCCAAACTTCCAACCCAACGTGATTCTAGCTACGGAACAACCGCCCAAATTACCACAAACACTATAAATAACACATCTATGTCAATGACAAAATATTTAACTTCAAAAGCTATCGACAGAATTGAAAATTCTGAAAGTATGCCTTGGTTTTAAATAAATAAAGTAGGTTAATTAATTTTGTTGTTGTTGTCGTGCGGGCCATATATGGCCCAATTGGGGGTGCCATTGCCCCGGAGGGTTGGACTTCTTCATGCATGACACATCCGTTTTACAGGAAGGTCCCTTTCACACATCCATTCACTCACACATATCGTAATTTAGATCCCAATCGGAGGCCCATAACCCCTTGATCAGGTACCCCCAGAGGTATTGATTTGGTATGGGAACATGGGGGACTTTGTGTCCACGACCTATTTAACTTGCCCCAGCCACCATTAGCGAACACGACGGTCTTTAGCCAGGTCCAAGCGCCGATCTCGCAACCATCAGAATTGCAGGCTCCGCCGAGGACAGAACCGACAACCCTTCCGATGCGAGCCCGACGCTCTACTGACTGGGATATTTGTTTTATTATAAATATGTTGTACCATATGGTACTAGCCGACCCTTTTCCCTAACACGTGGACGCTGGAATGTTTCGAAATGAAAAAACAACTTCAGACTTTGCACGTGCGGCTCATCGGCGGCCCGGCGTTCCATTTGATTCATACACAGCTGGAGTTTCCGTCGGTTCCCTAATCCCATGTCTGGGATCAAGTTTTGCTGTGGGGGACTCAAGTCGGCACGGTTTTCGCATCTGTGTGGGGGTGTTTCTGTTCTGGAGAGGACATAAACATCTCTAGAGGGCTCGGAATTCACCCCCCTCTCGTTGTCAGCGGCGGTTCTGTGGAGCGAAGCGAACGTGGATTTTAGGGAATTCGGACTCGAGATTCAACGAGAGACACGTCTCTGTTTTGCCATTTGTTACTTTGGCTTCAGGCAGGATTCGGTTGTCAATGGCTGTGCCCTTAATTATCTTTTTAAATTTTCTTGTAAATATTTAATTTATGTAAATAAATAGTTTAATTTTAAACCAGCTGTCCGTCAAATTCTTACATGACGGTACAATGTAATACATTTTTTGCCGATAATTGTTTTTTACGTCTGTTTTTGATTTACTGCAGAGCTCAGGTGTTGCTTCGTCATCTGACCGTGGTTCAAAATTACGAGGTGCTGTCCTCGGATCTTTCCCTTAAGGGACTGATTCCGGACCGTCGTCAATAGCCCGTTGTGTTGCTCTATTACGACGTTAACTAAAATTACCATTACCATTGATTTACTACAGTTTTCAAATTTCGGACAAAATACCTGCAGAACAATTGCAATTGCTTTGGAGTTGTGTTGCAGAACACTGAAAATAATTCTGCACCTGGGAGGTTGGCTACTGTACTGAATCTGATAATGGAGATAATTTTATACGGTCCTTGATTCGTATTAATCTGAGATCAGTGTTCCAGCTCTCAAGCACTTAGGATTTAATTGCAATTAATCTTCAGTAAGATGAAAGAGGCCACGCAAACTGTCCTTAAAACCGTTTCTTTAAAGATCAATCCTTGAAGACAGATATTCGGATTGGTCCGAATGTGAGCCATTTCAGATTAAATACTTTTTTTTTTCAAATCAAATAAACAGGACATCGTCTTTAACATTTCCCCAAGTCTCTGAAACTTAAATGTCAGAGGCGACATTGAAATATATCGTCGTCCTCATCAAACTGTCTTTACGATGTTGCAGAAATATCCTTGAAAGTATTCCCAAGGATGCTGAAAACTTACACAAAATTTTCACGTTTCGTTTTTTAGTATTTGGGGTGAAATATCGAATACTAATCAGCTTAAGGTTTCGGTTGACTGGTATTCTGCGAAATGTGCAACAAAAAGCTTGAATCATCAAAAACTAAAGGTGAGCTTACAAGAATTTATTTAATGCCTATAAAAATTTATTTAATGCCTATGTCAAGGGGATAAAAAATTCCAAACTCTATTCATAGAAAGCTTTATTTCTTTTTTGTGTTTACATATTTTTGTTATTACCGTTCTGTTAAAATAGAATTTTTTATGAAATAAAACTTTTCATTTGCTACAATATATCGCTTTTCCTGAAGAAAACCAGAATTTTACTTTGGTTGAGACGTATGGCGCAAAGTCTATATTAGGCTTTGCTGCGACAAACACAATGCAGTCAAAGAAAAATTTACTGTTACAGAAGAGAAATACACCCAGGGAGGATCGCCTACAACTCGCTAGTAATTGGTTATTTTAGTTAACGTCGTACTAGAGCAACACAACGGACTATTGACGACGGTCCGGGATCAGTCCCTTAAGGGAAAGATCCGAGGACAACACTTCGTAATTTTGAACCACGGTCAGATGACGAAGCAACACCTGAGCTGGCACCCCACTCTCCAAACTTCCACGCCAACCCAACGTGAGGAAGCGCCTACAACTCGCAGGTTGCTAGCGCGGTAGGCATACCTACTGCGTTTGCAGCCTGCGTCGTGGCTCAGTAGGCATACCTACTGCGTTTGCAGCCTGCGTCGTGGCTCAGTAGGCATACCTACTGCGTTTGCAGCCTGCGTCGTGGCTCAGTAGGCATACCTACTGCGTTTGCAGTCTGCGTCGTGGCTCAGTAGGCATACCTACTGCGTTTGCAGCCTGCGTCGTGGCTCAGCAGGCATACCTACTGCGTTTGCAGCCTGCGTCGTGGCTCAGTAGGCATACCTACTGCGTTTGCAGCCTGCGTCGTGGCTCAGTAGGCATACCTACTGAGCCACGACAACCTCGAATTTTAGTTAGGAAAGGGCCAACTGATAAATATAGAACATTTCATTCCAAATATTTGAACAAATTTTCAAGAAAGCATTCGGTGCTCTAAATTTTCATGTTGCATTTAACCTTTTGACTATGGCTATAGATATAGCTGGCGCGATTCTTATAACTTTCAAGGTACAACTGATGTACCGGCCGTAGTCTAAATTCTTTCTTGGCACGATTCTTGTACCATTCAAGGTATAACTGCTGAACTGGTTCTAAATTTTCATGTTATATTACACTGCTGGCCACCGTAAATGCAAGACCCTGAAGGAAGCATGCCAATAATATGAAATTTACAACATGCATTAGCGTAGGTGAGATATGCAAATGATTAGAATTTCAGCGCAGACGCACATCACACGCGCCTGTGGCGCCACTTCAAAGCGCTATTTAAGGCTTGGAGATTTCGACGATTTCAAGTACGGCAATTGTGTTTTTCTTGTGGTTTAAAAAAAACAAACGATCAATTATACCTCGTAGATAACAGCGATCATCTTTTGATCAAGTATCCGAGTTCGACAGAGGAAGGATAGTGGCCTACTGAGATTGTGGATTATCTTTCAGGGAAATCGGTAGTCGTGTTGGACGAAACCAAACAACTGTAATGCGGATATGTGATCGTTGGATGCAGGAGGGTACGACGGACCGACGTGTTCGATTGCATCCACCTCAGTGCACCACTTCACGTGATGACAGGCATATTGTGTGTATGGCAGTGATGGATCGTTCAGCCACATCACGAACCATAGCACAGCACATTCAGTCTGTAACGCATCATCAAGTGTCTGCGCGTACCATTCGACGCCGTTTACAGCAGAGTGGTCTGACTGCAAGACGTCCATTGCTTTGACTACCCTTGACGCAAAACCACAGACGTCTCCGCCGCCAATGGTGCGATGAAAGAAGGATGTGGACGGCAGAATGGAATGAAATTGTCTTTACTGACGAGTCACGCTTCTGTATGCAACACCACGATGGTCGGATTCGAGTCTGGAGACACCGTGGAGAGGATGCTGAACAGCTGCGTTATGCACAGCCACACTGGTCCTGCACCGGGTATTATGGTATGGGGCGGTATTGGATATCACTCTCCCTCTCCTCTAGTACGCATTGCCGGTACTTTAAATAGCCAGCGCCACATCTCCGAGGTGTTGGAGCCAGTTGTCTTTCCTTACCTTCAGGGCTTGCCCACAGCCATATTTCAACAGGATAATGCGCGACCACACGTGGCACGCATTGTCCAAGGGTTCTTTGTCAATCGCCAGATTGAATTGCTTCCCTGGGTCAGCTCGCTCTCCGGATCTTTCGCCGATAGAAAACATGTGGTCCATGGTTGCTCAACGATTGACCCAGATTACATCCCCAGCTGCCACACCAGATCAACATTGGCAACGTGTTGCAGCTGCTTGGTCTGCTGTACCCCAAGAACACATCCAAAGTCTCTTTGAATCAATGCCGAGGCGTGTAGCACCGGTGATCTCCAACAATGCCGGCTGCTCTGGCTACTGATTTTGGCAGGAACCACACTTCACAGAAGTCTATAAATTTAATCATTTGATACTTGGTCAACATGTTATCTACAAAATAAATTTTGTTGTGATATCTCTCGTCTTTCTTGGTGTTGCAGTTTGGGTGGCCAGCAGTGTATTTAACCTTTTGACTATGGCGAAAGATATAGCTGGCGCGATTCTTATACCTTTCAAGGTAAAACTGTTGAACTGGCCGTAGTCTAAAGGGTTACTTCAAACATAAAAAGTAACACATCTAGTGTAATGTGAATTTATTTAAAAAAAAAAATATATATATATATATATATATATATAGTATAGTGGTTAAATATTGGGATTGTGGTAATTTAAAAAAGGTGAAATGGTTCCTTACTTACTAAAGTATTAGCAAGAGGACTTCAGTAGCAATAACCCTAGGTTTCCCATTAAAAATAGGTGACTTCTTCAATAAAAAATCAAAAGTAATAAAGACTTAAAATACGACCTGTGACTCTGAGATGACATTTATTGGTTCTCCTAGTGATGAGGATAGTTATTTTAAATGGAGAGTTCTCATTAAAAGTTTTCCTTTCTTTTTCTGATGAGGTTACCGGATTCGAACCTGTAACCAGATGAACGTTGCTCCCACGAAACTAACTGGAAATACAATGGGGATAGTACGACGGCCACTTCCCAACTTTAGTTATGGGATGAAGAGTAGGTACTGGGGTTTAGCATTCCTTAAAATGAATTGCTGATTTTTCTTGAAGAAAATATTGGCTGGAGCAATTTTGAGAGTCGATACTGAATTTAAGAAGGATGACTGAGGATGAGGGTTTTTTTTTCTTTAGCAGTTTATTTCATCGAAGAGAAAAAGGAATACCCGTTTCTCATCTCAACATCGGTGTGTCCGTACGTTCATCATTTGCTTTTTGTTTGAAAGGGCAGGTATGTTGTTTGAATATGATAATCTCTTTAGTAGAGATCCTTTTCGAAGTAGGACCTTCAAGAAAGCTACACGGAAAAAAAAGGAGCCGCTCAGTGACGGTGTTCCCAAAGATTCTAACTCCTCGATGGTGTAGAACGGGGTGGAGGTAACTGTGGGATCGGCATAAGGATCTGAAGAAAAGGAATGTTGAAATGGAATGATCAGAATATTTGGATCCGCCAGATGGTGGAAAGGGATGCTCCACGGGAGTTGATCCGGTTCCCTCGGTCAATCACTTCTTTTCCTGCACGACCCACACAGTCACCCCCCAAAATCCAGGCAGCAAAAATTTCTACGTCTCTTGACGTTGGTAAAAAGTGTGAGAGTCGGGAAAATCATGCCAACAAGTTGTATGGGTTGAGTATGGGTTTTAATATCCTTTTTAAGTTGTTTCTGGTTTCTATTAAGTTGTTGTTTGGAAAGAGGGTCTTTATTATGTTGCCAGTGTTTCTTAAGTTTGTTTCGATTTTTAATGATGGTTTTGATGTGAGTCACAATCTCGTGCAAAAATATAAAAGATATATTCAACTTAAATGTTATTTATATAAATAAAATCATATTTTCAGGTTTGGATCTAATGTGAAATTTTCCGCAGATTTCAAATCCGCTGGAATTTTTATTCTGTCTTTAACGGTCTAGGAGATAGAAAAAGAACTAATTGACTCCAGTTAAAAGATTGTTTGTTTTTATCGTCTGGCTGGAAAATTATTCCGGAAGTATTACCAACGGAAACGAAAACAATAAATTCAGAATCTTTGATCTCTTCTATGCTGTTGCATTCAATAATGATGAAATTTCATTAAATTCATTTTAAAATGTTCTAGACTGAATTTTAAAATTCGCCGCGACCCAAAAATTGCCAAAAATTTGGACTACCTGTGTGCCAAATCTCATTGCTGTAAGTGCCATAATCGTCAGGATTTTGCGTCAAGAAACAGACAAACAAACAAACAAACACTTCATTTCATAATAGTAGAGAAGATACTTGAGAAATCAGAAAATAAAAACGGTCATTACTCATACTTCGTAATCAATATTGAATTATTAAACTGTCATGTTACATGATAAATATTATTCGTTAAATAAGCAGTTATTGTAGGAACTAAACTAATTAAATCATTTGAAGAAATGAATATTTCATACAAATATTCAGTATTGTATTTACACTCGAGGCCCTAGGTATTAGGGATGCGACATCGATGTTTTATAAAATATATCGATGTATTTACCATCAATATATTGGAGACGATGTTTTTTTAACATAGATCTTTCTACCTGTCGATGTTTTAACGTTGTCAGTGTTTTATTTTTAAATAAAAAAAGTACCATTATAAAATAAAAATAAAAAATAACCATATAGCATAATTTTCATAATCAGTAAATGGAACATACTTTTAGACCAAAGTGGCCAAATGTGAAGTGTCTGAAAAGTAGGGATGCGACATCGATGTCGGTGTTTTCAAAACATAGATGTTTTATAAAAAAAAATTACTGTACTTACCATCGATTTATTGGAGTCGATGTTTGTTCAACATCTATGTTTTAACATTGTCGATGTTTTTACGCTGTCGATGTTTTTAAGTTGGTGATGTTTTATTTTTGAATAAAAAAAGTACTATAGTAAAAATTAAGAAAAATAACCGTGTAATTTTTTTAAAATTAACGTCGTACTAGAGCAACACAACGGGCTATTGGCGACGGTCCGGGATCAATACCCAAAGGGAAAGATCCGAGGACACCACCACGTAATTTTGAACCACGGTCAGACGACGAGGCAACACGTGATCTGGCACTCCACTCTCCACACCAACCCAGCGTGAGGACTTTCGGCCACGACAGACTTAAGGTGCACCAGCCGCCTCTGCACCATACGCTTACAAACACCCATGCACTGACTCGGATTCGAACCAGGAGTACATTTTTCTTTGTAGGAAAAAGGATGGTCAGTAATTGCTAGTTAGTTTTTGAAAATCGATCAATAATATGCCTATTTTTATGGTCAGATCGGAAACAATATGATTTTTGGTTTGCTGCAAAATTTTAAAACGCTGTTGTGTTGTTTCTCGCTGATTTAGAGCACTCCTGGGGAACGAAATATTAAAACAAAGGAACATTTATATATCTCAGTGTCCTTAATGAACCTAGAATATTGAGAAACGTAGCCCCAACCGTTCCCAGGATGTGGGCCCACTGCCCCTGAATCGTTATCGTGTTGATTTTTGATTGGATTAAACCAGTGGTTCCCAAAGTGGTCCCTATGGACCCTCAGGGGTCCATGAGACCGCTGAAGGGGTCTGTGGCAAATTAAAATTAAATTTGGGGGACACCATCGGGGTGTCCACGAAAGGTTTAATATTAAGTAAAATATAATTGTGACCCATTTCAATATTATGAAAGTTGAAATAAAAAACAATAAATAAATTGGTAGAGATTTTTACGTCCTGAGAAAAGAAATAATTTATTTTACTTTCTTATATCTTAAATTTGTGTCTTTTTTACTAATAACAGTATAATGTGAGACGAAGAAAAAATGCAGATAATACAGTGTCGAATATTTGAAATGTGGCTTTATTCCGTAATCAGGAAACAGTGCTTTACCTATATGCCTTCAATAAAGCTTTGTCAAAGGAATCAATGAAACTTTCTAAGTTTAAGGAAAATTTGACAAAAGCCCATAGCAACAAAAAAGATAAAGATTTAACTTTTTTTTAAATAGTCAAATAAAAATATTCGAAAACACGGTCATTACGACAACATCTGAGCGAGACAACGATGGACTGCGTGCTTCTTATAACATTTCTTTACTGATTGCTAAGTTCGTAAAGCCGCGCACCGAAGAACTTGTTATACCAGCTTGTAATTGAGGTAATACGCACCGTGCTGCATAAACCAGCTTTCGATATTATTAGAATTTCCCTGAGTAATAATACAGTACAAAGAAGGATTGGCGAAATGGCTCAGTGTGTAGAAAATTCTTATGTGAGTACTTAAAAACATCTGAATTCTCTTTATACAGCTTGACTAGGTAACTTTGCCAGGGAACGAAGCTTTGATTTTATCTTTCGTGAGATTTGTAAAAGAAAATTTTTTCCAAGAATATTGTTATTTATCAAATGTTTGGAAACTGATACGAAAGATGAAGCAATATTTAATGAATTAAAAAGATTTTTAGATTTAAAAACTATGCCCTTGAGTAATATCCTCTCCATTGCTAATGACGGTGTTCCGGCAAAGGTAGGACGACACCGAGGCTTTCTGACATACTTTAAACAAGCTATACTGAATGTATTATCTGTACAGTGTGACATTCATCAACAACATTTATTCGCCAAAAATCTAAGTGAACGCTTTCATGGATCACTAGATTATGTCATTAGAGGAGTTAATAAAATAAAAAAGAATGCCTTGAATAAGAAATTATTTGCTCAACTTTGCTTGGAAAATAATGAAGGTTATAAAAGTTTACTACTTAGCATGGAAGTTCGTTGGTTTGTGCATATTTGGATCGATTTTATGCATTCTTTGATTCAGTGTTGGAATTCCTGGAAAGTAAAAACAATGATTTGCGGCTCAATTTTATCAATTCAAAAAATCGCACGCAGTTGTGGGTTGTATATTTGACTGTCGGGTTTGCCAGATATCAAATTTATCGTAGCAACAATTGCCATAAAAACGATTTTTTTTTTGGCGAGGAAAAAAGCTTTCTTTTTTCACTCTGTTCTCAGACGGTTTACGGAGAAAGTACAGATCGTAAAGTTAATCACTTATTTGCCGAATTTAACGAAACTTATTTGAAGCTACAAGGTGATCAATTAAATTTGATCAAAATTAAAAGTATAATATCTGCGTTTGTTAAAATTTTTTCTGTATAACTTGGGGAGAGAAAAATGCTCTCAGTTTCCAAATTTTTCAAAATTGCAAAAACGAGATGTCAACACGTAATGGTTCTTTATTCTGGTCTCAGCCAAAGATTTGAAGACGATTTTCACACGGATATCCCCGATTGGGTGTTGGACCATTTTGCAAGTAGACCCAGACTCAGATGAATCCATACTAATACAGGAGCAATATATTGAATTATTCACAAATGAGGACCCGAGACCAATGTTTGAACAAGGATACCACAAATTCTGGTTACAAAACAGATAACAATTTTATATCCTGCATTATGGATTAATGCACAGAAGCTGTTTATTGCTTTCCTGTCTTCCTATTTAGTAGAACGTGGATTTAGTTCATCTATGAGCTTCATCACGAAAAGAGAAAACGACAGGAAATTAGTGCTCTTGGAGACTTACGATATTCACAAACAAAGAGCCTAATAAATAATCTCATATCATCCCACCAGTTTCATCCATCTCATTGAAAAAAAAATGTGTTTTTGTATTTTAAAACAAAAGCTTTAATTTCTATAAATACTACTTACTATTATTTTAGTAAATATATTTTTCTTCTAATGGCGGGCACATTTGACTTAAGTCATTGGCCACTACAAGGCCGGAAGTGATGGCCACTTGTGAAGGAGCACCCAGTGGGAGGACCATCATTGCCCCTAACTATTTATACTTCGTAATTTTGAACCATGTTCAGATTACGAAGCAACACCTGAGCTGGTATACGCTTACAAACATCCATGCCCGAACCCGGATTCGAACCGGGGACCTTCCGATCTATAGACTAACACCTTAACCACTACACCGGTTGGTCGGCCTAGTAAATATATAATAGTAGTAATATTTACTAAAATACTACTGCTACTATTTTTTTATTTACTACTACTATATATTAGAGTAGTAGTAGTATTTTAGTAAATACTACTACTTTCCAATAAATACTAATTTTAATAAATACTACAGTAAATATACAACATTTATGTTTCAATAAATAAATACCACTCAAGACATGAAAGTTAAATTTGTATTTTTTCTATTGTGCAGTTATGGTAGAGTTATTTTACTTGGGGGTTCATGGTCAGGTCTTTGCTATAAGAAGGGGTCAATGAACAAACTAAGTTTGGGAACCACCGGATTAAACCTATTGATGGCTATCTCGACGAGGTATCTCGTCAACAGCAAAACCGACCAGATCTTATTGCACGAGATAACTCGTCATTAGAAGGAATTACGATCATTAGAAAACACCAGATATGGATCTAGCCGCCATCAGAAACCTGCAATTTCTTTACGAGATATCTCGTCATTTTCAAAATCAGTCGCCTTGATGGACGAGTTATCTCGTCATAACCACTAGAAGGGTTAATGACATTCATAAATTTCAGCGATTCATGTTCCGGGATATTGCGAGCGGAAATGAATATTTCCTTTTGTAAGACCCTATCCGGAGAGATCCAACGAAGCGTTCAATCCACAAACCCATCGCCAATTCCTGTCAACATTGGCGACCCCTTGGCGAAACTGGCGACGCCACGGTTCCCCGACCTTCACCAGCAGCCTTACTCCCCGACTGCACGTCCAAAAGACGCTCTTGTATCCGACACTTCATCTGATCTCGCGTCGTGCCGCAGGTGTACCGGACGGCCGTTTCGAATCCGCACTCGACCGTGAAGCTTGCCGAGCAGCCCGTCTTGCACGGGATGATCACCAGCCGGACACGACTCCACACAAAATGTCAGCCGTCTCCCGATTTCTCGCGAACCTCCTCGTCTTGGTGTGCACCTGGATCAGGGCGCTGGTCGTCTGCCTGGTGCCCAAGCGCTGCCGGATGAAGGACGTGAGCGGCCAGACCGCGCTGGTGACGGGCGGCGGCAGCGGGATCGGCCGCCTTCTCGCCGAGCGGCTGGCCGGCCGGGGCGCCCGGGTTGTCATCTGGGACCTGAACCTCAAAGCCGCCGAGGAGACGGTAAGGCTGGTGAAGGACCGGGGAGGCGAGGCGTTCGCCTTCTCGTGCGACGTGTCGCAGCGGCAGGAGGTGTACGACGCCGCGGCCAGGGTGAAGGCGGAGGTCGGGAAGGTGGACATCCTCGTCAACAATGCCGGGATCGTGACAGGAAAGAGGTTCTTGGATTGTCCCGACAACATGATCCAGAAGACCTTCGAGGTGAATGCCATTTCGCACTTCTGGGTAAGTCCAGTTAGAAACGAAGGTTTCAATCATTTCTTTCTGTTGTTGAAGAATGACAATTTTTGTCGTGACATTTTTTTCATGCATTGTTTGGGATGTGATGTTTCATATGTCATGTATTTTCATACATGTGTATTTTATGGGACTGCGGTAGCACAGTTCGATGATTAACGGTTTAGGAACCTGAGGGTCGTGAGTTCGTAACTCGGTCCAATCTGAGACCGTCGTGTACGTGTGGACTGGTCTGTAAGAATGCGACATCGATGTCAATGTTTTATTAAAAAAAAAAACATCGATGCTTTATAAAAAAAATGATG
Organism: Metellina segmentata; assembly: GCA_947359465.1. Taxonomy (NCBI): domain Eukaryota; kingdom Metazoa; phylum Arthropoda; class Arachnida; order Araneae; family Tetragnathidae; genus Metellina; species Metellina segmentata. The sequence continues at coordinate 99,868,931 of OX375877.1, forward strand.
TTTTATAAAAAACAGATGTTTTATAAAAAAAAACATCGATGTGTTGAAGCCGATGTTTTTTCGACATCGATGTTTATACTTGTCGATGTTTTATTTTTGAATGAAAAAAGTACCACTCTAAACATTAAAAAAACTTCCAAGTAGTATAATTCTCATAATCAGTAAGTTGAACATACTTTTAGACCAAAGTGGCCAAGGGTGAAGGATCTGAAAAGTAGGGATGCGACATCGATGTCGATGTTTTATAAAAACATTGATGTTACCATCGATTTATTGGTCACGTTGGGTTGGCGTGGAAGTTTGGAGAGTGGGGTGCCAGCTCAGGTGTTGCTTCGTCATCTGACCGTGGTTCAAAATTACGAGGTGTTGTCCTCGAATCTTTCCCTTAAGGGAATGATTCCGGACCGTCGTCAATAGCCCGTTGTGTTGCTCTAGTACGACGTTAACTAAAATTACCATTACCATCGATTTATTGGAGTCGATAGTTATAAATTAATAAACACGGCAAAGGATAAATTAAATCTCCCCCGGCGAGCAATTATGTTTGAGGTTGCTAAACCAGTTTTGAAAAAATGGGAAAAAAAGTTTAAATACAAAGATGCTTAAAAACATCAACGTTTTGCTGTCGATTTCGCATCTCTACTGGTCAGTCGAGTTCCCCAGGCGAGCATGGACAAGTATAGCCCTTGCGCCACAAAACCCCCAAATCCGTCGTGATCCCCGTTGAATCTGTCGTAGCCACCTTTGACCTCTAGTTGGTCGTGGTGTGAAAGTTATGAGAGTGTGGATCTCGTCATCTGAACCGTGGATCGAAATCACGTAGTATTTTCCTCGGACCTTTCCCTTCGCTATGGATCTCGGACTGTCGTTGTATAGCTCCCCATGTGACACTACATATTTCACTACATATCTCTATTTTATTATTATGTGTAAACTTTTCATACCCTACTAGTCTATCGCACCGTTAATCATGATGTCTATACAACTTATCACCCACTTTCGCCTTTGAATTTCGCCCACCTTGACTTCAAACGGACCCGTTGACTCGAAATGAGCCTCTTTTCAGATCGAAAAATCAACTTGCTACTTCGTAATTGGTAATTCTTTGTTAACGTCGTACTAGAGCAACACAACGGGCTATTGACGACGGTCCGGGATCAGTCCCTTGAGGGAAAGATCCGAGGACAACACCTCGTAATTTTGAACCACCGTCAGATGACGAAGTAACCCCTGAGCTGGCACCCCACTCTCCAAACTTCCACACCAACCCAATGTGAGGATTTTCGGCCACGATAGATTTAAGGTGCACCAGCCGCCTCTACACCATACGCTTACAAGCATCCATGCCCGGATTCGTATCAGGAACCTTCCGATCTAGAGGCTAACACCTTAACCACTATACCGGTTGGTCGGCGACCGTCGTTGTATTGCTCCCCGTGTGACATATTATTTCACTACATTCATACCCTTCTTGTCTATCACACCGTTGATCATGATTAGGGCAACTTTTTTGTTGCAGTAAAAATGAGAAAAGTTGCATTTATGGAAATAAAGTTGCATTTATTTTTGATACACTGAATTCTAAAATAAATTATTCGTAAAAAATGAAAAAATTCAAAATATATTGACATTTTTCGTCGTGTACAACAGTGTTATATTACATACTGAAATGCAGAAGAACGTTGAATGGCCGATCCTTGGCCAGCAATTTCTATAACATTGCAAAACTGCTCGAGCCGCAGTCATATAATGTGCTGTTTCGGATAGCAGAAACGCAAAATACTTACGCTCAACATTTAGAGGATTTAAAAGGTCATCTACCAGGCGAACAACATATTGATGATTTACACTCACCTCGCAAACTCTGCAGTCGATTACACAAGTTTCCTCTGGATTATCAAGAGTGCCAACCAATATGTTATAAGTACTTCTTGTCATTTATTTCACTTTCGTCTGTTAGGACGAACACCTTCTTTCCGTGAACTTCTTGTTTGATCCGCCATACTTCGGCATTCGCAAGATCAGACACACGTGTTCAAAGGGTTGGTTCAGAGGGCAAAAAATGAAATAGTAATTTCATATTAATTTATTTTGAGCCAAATTTTAATAGTTGCAGGTGGGGGTTGCATTTATGCAGAAAGTTGCATTTATGTGTCGGTTATAACTTGCTTACATTACACCCCATGAAGGAGGAATTTTGATTTTAGTACTTTACATGCAGCGTAGAACGTGTGAAAAAAAGTTGCATTTGTTGAAAAAAGTTGCCCTACATATCAGCATTAAGACGTTCAAATTTGGAGCTCCATAATTCTTTGTTTTTTTAACTCCAGTAGTTGCATTTCAAAAGCGCCGAAATCGATATACAAGGGAGAAAAATTAAATTATGTTGTATCTCTCTCAACACTGAGAGGTTTCTTAACAAAGGCTAACGTCGATATGCTATTTCTGAATACCTGAAACCTCCATAGAAAAGATTACCTTGTATTTAGAATTGTTGTTTTGAAATAGTAAATGTCAATTATCCAGTTGTTTTCTTGGAGATGTTTCAGCAGGATTCGAAAATGAATTAATGTTTCTCTCTAAAAATCTTAAGCAAAAATGAATAATTTGTTTTCGAATGAAATGACTTCTTCAAACATCGAAAAAATTACGTTTCCTTTCACCTGCAATTTACGATTCAGATTATTTAGACAAGACGTAACGTCTACCAAGAAATAAAATTTTTAAATCCACTGATCGTCCGTTAGTTCAGGATAGTCAACACCCTTCTCAAGGAGAAATGTTCTATCTATATAAATAAGAATGGAGTGTTTGTTTGTATATTGAATATTTTCGACCCATTTCAAGTTTTCTATCCGTTTTGGACCCTTCTGATGCCAAATCCGCCATTTTCGCGTTTGGTGTCTATCTGTCTGTCTGTCTGTACGTTGTGCCCTATACACGTCCACACGGTTTAATATATTTTCATGGAAATTTGCATACAGTGAGTACTTATCTTCATTTAGTGAGTGGAATTGGTTGCGAAAGTCTGTCTGTCCGTCTTTCTGTTCTATGTTCGATTTTGTTTTTGTGTGTTTGTGCAGGCATCACATCAATTGTATTCCAGATATTTGATTTCAATGTGTTTAATTTTATACATTATTTATTAGTTTAGTGAATGCAATATTAAACATTTCATTGTTATATTTAGTTGAGTTTCATGCTAAAACACCTGAGTAAGTATACTTAAATCAATCATAATTTAGTAGTTTTGGAAAAATTGGAATGTATATTGAATATTACGATTACTTCGATTGCTTTACCAGTACTGCTAAAAAAGTAATTATTCTTCAAATAATAATTTTTTTTATGGAATTTCAGCTATAATATTTCATTTATTTCGAGTCTTATTTTTGTTCTTTGCTCAATGAAAACGATTTCCGAATATTTGGGACAGACGATATTTTTCAACGAACGGGAATGAACAAGATTTGTGCGAGCAGTGATATTTGCTGTTTATTTCGCTCTGAAATAATTTCACATTTCTAAATTTTGTACACTTTTAGTTGTAAGTTGTGGCAACTGTGCGAGTTCAAGAGATAAAAATGAATCACAAATTGGTATCTTTAGAACAATTTTTTCCGACATCTTTTATTTTGCTGTTTTCTGTTTTAAATATTTATTATTTTAATAAATGTGTTTTCCTTCTAATCACACACAACACCATCACAAAGTATTCGATTTAAAATTAGCAGGTAAGTCAGAATAAATTTTAAGTGTATTTATGCCATTATTGAAAGAATAATGCCGTTATTGAAAGAATAATGCCGTTATTGAAAGAATATGCCGTTATTAAAAGAATAATATTGTTTAAAAAATCCGAGCTGAAACTTTTCAAACATTAAAAAATTCGTTGTCATTATGACAGGAGAAGATTACAGCATTTCACTATGTCACATACCGGATGTAAGAGTGCCACAGGTAAAAAAATATTGTTTTGTTGACCATGAGTGCGAGAGCACTCGCCGTAAATCGTAATTTTTTTTATTGAGTTGAACATGAAAAGAACTTAAGAAAGGGAATTCCAAATCTCCCTCAAAATCGTCTTTTATAGTAGTAACCTTTCTTCCGTTCATTTGTAGTAGTAACCTTTGTAGTGTCACCTTTCGTCATTTTGTAGCTTTGTCATACAGCAAGGGTGCGATGTTTGTGAAATGTATTACATGAATGGATATGCATGTGTAGGATTTGTGTCCAAAGTAAGTTGTAGAAACTATAAAGATGGGTGAAAGGTATTCAAATAAATTTTTATTCTACAAAAAACTAAGTCATTATATATTTTGATTATCTCTTCAATTTAGAGTAAACCAATTCAAACCGAGTAAGGTCGGGTATCTTGCTAGTTTTAAATAATAAGGAAGCGAAAGGTTTTAAAACGTTGAACTCTTGAAAGCCAACGTACCTTATTATGTATTAGCGTACCTTATGCAGCAGAAGATCTGCGTATTCACTCTCTATTTCAACTAAAAATTCCTTAAATTGGCGATGATAAAGAGCTTTAGCTACAATTGTGTTGACAATCTTGATCACCAATTCCATAACATTGCAAAATTCGGAAGAACAAATAGACATGCGTCTGAAAATTAAATATAATATAAGTACTGATACATCGAAGTAACTCAAATGAATGTTCCACAATACAGTAGAGTCCCGATTATCCGAGTTAATGTGGACCAAGACCAACTCGGATAACCAAAAAACTCGGTTAAAACGAAAATTGTAAATAAAATAAACCGTGTAGGTTTAAATGTATATTTTATATAACAAATACAAAAATTATACAGATACACCACATGCAATTCATATTGTTACTTTAATTAAAGAGCTCTTACTTTAAAAAAAGTCCTTATTTGTTTTTATGTTTTACGTTACTTTGGAGTTTTTTGAAGCAATGTTTCGCCATTTTTTTACGAATAACAGGATTGGTGGTGTCGCTTCTTTTTGTTCCATATATTCAATAGCTATCAGTCCATCTGTATGGGAGATTTTCATATGTCGATTTTCATCGTCACTGTCTTCATCATCATCGCTAAATTCGTTTTCCTTATTGACAGTAATTTTTATCTGTAATCTCTTGTTGTTCGTCAGCGTTTATCCAGTTACGGATTTCGTTTTCCTGAGTATTTGTAAGATCAAGTTCAGATTTTTTTCGGTAGTTTTAAAAATAGAAAATGTATAACCAAAAAAAAAAAAAAAATCCTAGAAATATTTGATAGCTTTGTTAAAGCGGAAACTCGGATAATCGGGGTTTTACTGTATGTGGAATAAAATAACCGCATGGCCTTCTCATGGTGTTACATGAAACTAAGGAAATGAAAAATATGCTTCAGTGAACACACATATTGTATGTTACCCGTATCCCAGGAGAAGGCAATTGAATCACGTAGTTTTGAACGAGTCTATAAGCTAAATTAAGGACTGGTGGCAACACAAACATACCCCTTTCATTATTTGCGTCTTTAGCGCTGATTCTGGTTCGCTTGTTGGTAGTTAATAGTTCGATGCCGATAATGATACCATTGATAACGAGTTGACAGAGGGGAAAACATCCACGGCAATCGCCATTTGTGCTTTTGCATATGGCTGTTGCCTTCTCCCAGGAACCGCCCTATATAATAGGCTTAAAAAAACATTTTTAATACTATTGAGAGTAACCGTTTTGGGAATATGCTGACCTGTATCCCTAATACAGGCCTAAGGACATTTGAGCCCGTCTGTGCTCATGTGCCATCCTTGGTGGTGTCGTAGGCTGCAATGAGACGTCCGAGGGCATCCCAAGCATGCTCTATTAGATTGAAAAAAAGTGACCTTGCTTGATGCGAATTCATTAGTATTCTAAATTTCTGACCGGAGCGTTGAGAGTTCGAAATTCAAGATTGTCGTGTAGGCAGGTGCATGTTAAATCTGTCGTGGCTGATGTTGAAATTGATTTACAAGAGGAACTTGTTGAGTCTATTCAAAAAAGAAAAGCATGATGTATGGAAGAATAGTGATATTGCATGTAAATATCCGCTTTTATGGGAGAAAGCTAAAATGTATGTCATTTTCCCCCATCATCTTATATTGTGGAATCTGTCTCTAGTCATGTTTTTAACACAGTTGTTAACAAAATATCTTAATCGGCGATATATAGTAAGACGAGGTGATCGCCTGACACAAAATTGGAGGCAGTTATTAATAGGCTAATATCAAATCATCAGCCACATGGATCTCATTAGTAGGGCCTATTTAAAGGCCTTAGCAATAAATTTATATATGTTTTAAACAGTATAGTGGTTAAGGTGTTAGCCTCTAGATCAGAAGGTTCCTGGTTCGAATCTTGTTCTAGGCATGGATGTTTGTAAGCGTATGGTGTAGAGGCGGCTGATGTACCTTAAATCTGTCGTGGCCAAAAGTCCTCACGTTGGGTTGGTGTGGAAGTTTGGAGAGTGGGGTGCCTGCTCAAACGTTGGATCCGTCATCTGACCGTAGTTCAAAATTTCGTGGCGATGCACCGAATGGCTTAGGCTGGGAAGGTGGTAACTGGTTGAATATGTTGTTTTAAATAGTATTAAAAAATGTTTTTTACTATTTCTGTCACTTCAAGTAAAAATATGTATCAGTTTTATCAATTAAAAATTTCTAAATTTGTAATTTACATTTTTTCAAAGTAAATCGGGAGTAGCAAATCGATAACATTATTGTATTGTCTTGCGAAGCATCTGTACGCGGGTGCGATGACCTCGAAAGGGACACTTGCCGACCCCATCTTGTTTTTACCAAGGGGAGAGAAACTGAACGTGCTTTTTGTAGCGTAAGCTGGGGAGCTTGCGGCCCTCCGACGCGGATAAAGACCCCTACAAATTCAACCGTTCTAGGTGGCGTCTGAAATTAGAAGTTATTGTGCGGCTTGGACGAGAAGTCAATCGACCTTGGGTCATCAATTTTCGAAAGGTGTAAAACCTTGTTAGGGAAGGCTGCTTCTCACCAACAAACGAGGTATTAATCCCCGTTTACACCGGATTTGCGCAACTTCTCTTCCTCCAAACATAGAAGCTATTCATTCATAGGAACAGCATTACTTTTATCGTCAAGATCTCGAGTCAGTGCGGCGATTTGGAGAGTTTGCAGAACAAAATTTGTTTTCCGCCATGAGTCGGTAAAGATCAAAGGGTTGAAACTTTCGGGGGAGATTTTTCCGAGACGATTGCTTGGCAATAACCTCTCCCCTTCGGCCACCCCGTGGTCGCTAACGCCGTCTTTTGTTCGCTCTCTGTGATATTCCCCCCCCCATCGCTTGACCACATCTCCCGGCCAAACTGCTAGTGAGTGACCTATTCGATTAAAATGGCGTGGACGAAAGAGCTGGCTGTAAGATTAATAGAACTATTTGGAGAGAGGCCTGTCCTCTGGGACCAAACTACACCCGTGTACAAAGACAAAAATATGATATTTTGCCCCATCGCTTGCCTTGATCACATCTCCCGCCAAACTGCCAGTGAGTGACCTATTCGATTAAAATGGCGTGGACGAAAGAGCTGGTTGTAAGATTAATAGAACTATTTATTGAGAGGCCTGTCCTCTGGGACCAAACTACACCCAGGCACAAAGACATAAATATGATATTTTGCCCCATCGCTTGCCTTGATCACATCTCCCGCCAAACTGCCAGTGAGTCACAAATTCGATTAAAATGGCGTGGACGAAAGAACTGGTTGTAAGATTAATAGAACTATTTAGAGAGAGGCCTTTCCTCTGGTACCAAACTACACCCAGGCACAAAGACAAAAATATGATATTTTGCCCCATCGCTTGCCTTGATCACATCTCCCGCCAAACTGCCAGTGAGTCACAAATTCGATTAAAATGGCGTGGACGAAAGAACTGGTTGTAAGATTAATAGAACTATTTAGAGAGAGGCCTTTCCTCTGGGACCAAACTACACACAGGCACAAAGACATAAATATGATATTTTGCCCCATCGCTTGCCTTGATCACATCTCCCGCCAAACTGCCAGTGAGTCACAAATTCCATTAAAATGGCGTGGACGAAAGAACTGGTTGTAAGATTAATAGAACTATTTAGAGAGAGGCCTGTCCTCTGGGACCAAACTACACCCAGGCACAAAGACATAAATATGATATTTTGCCCCATCGCTTGCCTTGATCACATCTCCCGCCAAACTGCCAGTGAGTCACAAATTCGATTAAAATGGCGTGGACGAAAGAACTGGTTGTAAGATTAATAGAACTATTTAGAGAGAGGCCTTTCCTCTGGGACCAAACTACACCCAGGCACAAAGACATAAATATGATATTTTGCCCCATCGCTTGCCTTGATCACATCTCCCGCCAAACTGCCAGTGAGTCACAAATTCGATTAAAATGGCGTGGACGAAAGAACTGGTTGTAAGATTAATAGAACTATTTAGAGAGAGGCCTGTCCTCTGGGACCAAACTACACCCAGGCACAAAGACATAAATATGATATTTTGCCCCATCGCTTGCCTTGATCACATCTCCCGCCAAACTGCCAGTGAGTCACAAATTCGATTAAAATGGCGTGGACGAAAGAACTGGTTGTAAGATTAATAGAACTATTTAGAGAGAGGCCTTTCCTCTGGTACCAAACTACACCCAGGCACAAAGACAAAAATATGATATTTTGCCCCATCGCTTGCCTTGATCACATCTCCCGCCAAACTGCCAGTGAGTGACCTATTCGATTAAAATGGCGTGGACGAAAGAGCTGGTTGTAAGATTAATAGAACTATTTAGAGAGAGGCCTGTCCTCTGGGACCAAACTACACCCGTGTACAAAGACAAAAATATGATATTTTGCCCCATCGCTTGCCTTGATCACATCTCCCGCCAAACTGCCAGTGAGTGACCTATTCGATTAAAATGGCGTGGACGAAAGAGCTGGTTGTAAGATTAATAGAACTATTTAGAGAGAGGCCTTTCCTCTGGTACCAAACTACACCCAGGCACAAAGACATAAATATGATATTTTGCCCCATCGCTTGCCTTGATCACATCTCCCGCCAAACTGCCAGTGAGTGACCTATTCGATTAAAATGGCGTGGACGAAAGAGCTGGTTGTAAGATTAATAGAACTATTTAGAGAGAGGCCTGTCCTCTGGGACCAAACTACACCCGTGTACAAAGACAAAAATATGATATTTTGCCCCATCGCTTGCCTTGATCACATCTCTTGCCAAACTGCCAGTGAGTGACCTATTCCATTAAAATGGCGTGGACGAAAGAGCTGGTTGTAAGATTAATAGAACTATTTAGAGAGAGGTCTGTCCTCTGGGACCAAACTACACCCGTGTACAAAGACAAAAATATGATATTTTGCCCCATCGCTTGGCTTGATCACATCTCCTGCCAAACTGCCAGTGAGTGACCTATTCGATTAAAATGGCGTGGACGAAAGAGCTGGTTGTAAGATTAATAGAACTATTTAGAGAGAGGCCTGTCCTCTGGGACCAAACTACACCCGTGTACAAAGACAAAAATATGATATTTTGCCCCATCGCTTGGCTTGATCACATCTCCTGCCAAACTGCCAGTGAGTGACCTATTCCATTAAAATGGCGTGGACGAAAGAGCTGGTTGTAAGATTAATAGAACTATTTAGAGAGAGGCCTGTCCTCTGGGACCAAACTACACCCGTGTACAAAGACAAAAATATGATATTTTGCCCCATCGCTTGCCTTGATCACATCTCCCGCCAAACTGCCAGTGAGTGACCTATTCGATTAAAATGGCGTGGACGAAAGAGCTGGTTGTAAGATTAATAGAACTATTTAGAGAGAGGCCTGTCCTCTGGGACCAAACTACACCCGTGTACAAAGACAAAAATATGATATTTTGCCCCATCGCTTGGCTTGATCACATCTCCTGCCAAACTGCCAGTGAGTGACCTATTCGATTAAAATGGCGTGGACGAAAGAGCTGGTTGTAAGATTAATAGAACTATTTATTGAGAGGCCTGTCCTCTGGGACCAAACTACACCCGTGTACAAAGACAAAAATATGATATTTTGCCCCATCGCTTGGCTTGATCACATCTCCTGCCAAACTGCCAGTGAGTGACCTATTCGATTAAAATGGCGTGGACGAAAGAGCTGGTTGTAAGATTAATAGAACTATTTATTGAGAGGCCTGTCCTCTGGGACCAAACTACAGCCGTGTACAAAGACAAAAATATGATATTTTGCCCCATCGCTTGGCTTGATCACATCTCCTGCCAAACTGCCAGTGAGTGACCTATTCGATTAAAATGGCGTGGACGAAAGAGCTGGTTGTAAGATTAATAGAACTATTTATTGAGAGGCCTGTCCTCTGGGACCAAACTACACCCGTGTACAAAGACAAAAATATGATATTTTGCCCCATCGCTTGGCTTGATCACATCTCCTGCCAAACTGCCAGTGAGTGACCTATTCGATTAAAATGGCGTGGACGAAAGAGCTGGTTGTAAGATTAATAGAACTATTTATTGAGAGGCCTGTCCTCTGGGACCAAACTACACCCGTGTACAAAGACAAAAATATGATATTTTGCCCCATCGCTTGGCTTGATCACATCTCCTGCCAAACTGCCAGTGAATGACCTATTCGATTAAAATGGCGTGGACGAAAGAGCTGGTTGTAAGATTAATAGAACTATTTAGAGAGAGGCCTGTCCTCTGGGACCAAACTACACCCGTGTACAAAGACAAAAATATGATATTTTGCCCCATCGCTTGGCTTGATCACATCTCCTGCCAAACTGCCAGTGAGTGACCTATTCGATTAAAATGGCGTGGACGAAAGAGCTGGTTGTAAGATTAATAGAACTATTTAGAGAGAGGCCTGTCCTCTGGGACCAAACTACACCCGTGTACAAAGACAAAAATATGATATTTTGCCCCATCGCTTGCCTTGATCACATCTCCCGCCAAACTGCCAGTGAGTGACCTATTCGATTAAAATGGCGTGGACGAAAGAGCTGGTTGTAAGATTAATAGAACTATTTAGAGAGAGGCCTGTCCTCTGGGACCAAACTACACCCGTGTACAAAGACAAAAATATGATATTTTGCCCCATCGCTTGGCTTGATCACATCTCCTGCCAAACTGCCAGTGAGTGACCTATTCGATTAAAATGGCGTGGACGAAAGAACTGGTTGTAAGATTAATAGAACTATTTAGAGAGAGGCCTGTCCTCTGGGACCAAACTACACCCGTGTACAAAGACAAAAATATGATATTTTGCCCCATCGCTTGCCTTGATCACATCTCCTGCCAAACTGCCAGTGAGTGACCCATTCGATTAAAATGGCGTGGACGAAAGAACTGGTTGTAAGATTAATAGAACTATTTAGAGAGAGGCCTGTCCTCTGGGACCAAACTACACCCGTGTACAAAGACAAAAATATGATATTTTGCCCCATCGCTTGCCTTGATCACATCTCCTGCCAAACTGCCAGTGAGTGACCCATTCGATTAAAATGGCGTGGACGAAAGAACTGGTTGTAAGATTAATAGAACTATTTAGAGAGAGGCCTGTCCTCTGGGACCAAACTACACTCGTGTACAAAGACAAAAACAAAAAGAACAATGGCTGAAGTGAAATGGGTGAGGAACTCGACATCTTAATGAAAAGTGATCACTCTTCTCTACGAAGGGGTTAGAAGAGAGTGCCCGGATGGTTGCCGATAAAGTCCACAAAGCGTTTACACCGGAGTCCGCCGAAAAAAGGGACGAAAAGTGGTCAGCATATGGGAACGTAAAACGTCCTTGCCACAAAAAAGGGAGAAATGTATATGCAACATGCAACTCCGGTGTAAACACGGCTTTAAGTGATACCGAGTGTGTTTTAAGTGCTTAAACACCGAGTGTTGCAGATATTTGTCTGTAATTTTGAATACGTTTTTCGATGACTTTTTGTTGCAGCAAAAGACTTCTGCTGACAACACAAATGGGGCGAGGACTCTTTAGCACAAAATGTGAACAAAAGACAGCCTCAGCGACAATGGGGCGCCGAAGGGCAAAGGGCGTATGTCTGCAACACCGAAAATGAGGGTGCATTTTCACCCCAAATGTTTGTCGCCGACAAATGTCGCCAAAAAATGTTAGTCTTTTGATCTTAGTGGGCAACAAAATTTGTGTTCCAGACACGCCAAATCTGTCGACGTCCTGAGATGTTGACGACAAAATTAGTACCGAAGGGAATGTTCCGAAGATAACATCTCGTCATGTTGAACTACGGCCAGGTGATGAGATCAGCACCTGAGCTGGCACCCGACTGTCCAAACTACTACACCACGCTAATGTGAGGACATTTGAGCCCACCAGAGATTTAACGTACACCAATAGGCCTCATTTCTAGACCAGAATATGCTGCCTACTGTACGAATTCCTATTATCAACATGATTGAAGTGTGAGTTTTGTTATAGGTATAATAAAAAATTTTTAACACATTTTACAGGCAAATTCTGCCATTTTAAAGAAATTGGGGGGGGGGAAGAGGGGTTAGCGAGCACCCTATTCCATAAACAAAATAGGGGGTCACAGGAAAGTTCTTCCTTTTTTTAGTGAAAAGTGTGTCAACATTGATTTTAATTTTTCAAGCAGTAGGCCAAGATTCAAGTGTGTGGAGGTAGTATGATAGTGTGGTCATGGGGAACATATGTAAAATCATAATATCTGGCCAACACGGCTGAATCATCTGCAAACATAATCCACAAAAAGCAAAGATGATCGGTTTTGGGGTATGTCGTTCATATAAAGATTGAATAGTTTGGGTTCCAAGATTGAACACTGTGGAGTGCCAGCCTGAATGGCACTTGTGGTAGACTCTTGTTTACACGAACGACAAAACGCGTACAAGCTAAGTAAGAAAATATGAGTCGAATGAGTGAGGCTGGGAAGCCTAATGTGACTAATTTATGTATAAGACCGTTAATCCAAATCCTATCGAAGGCCTTGGCAATATCAAAATAGATCGCACCATGCTATCATTATTTTGAAATCCATCAATCACATGTTCAGTGACTCTGAGTACTTGATGGGTAGTGGAAAGCTGTTTCCTTAAACCAAATTGTTGAGGTATCAGAATTTTAGATTCGCTGCAGTAAGGTTCAAGTCGAGTGTTAATGATGTATTCAGTGGAATCCTGAGTACTGGGAGCAAGCTTATTGGCATATAACTCTCATTTAGGCGATTGGTTTTCTTTGATTTCAGAACGGGGACAATAACACCCGTTTTATATCGCAGGACCAATATTGGACCAATGTGTGACTTGCCTAAGGCCTTTAACTTCCAAGATCGTGTGTCTGACTTTTTTAAAAAGTGACCTTGACTTGCTAAAAGGTATCGGAGACATGATTGTCGAGGATAGTCTGGAGAGAGGTAAGATTCAATGTAGGTTAAGTTGAAAAAAAATGATTAGGGTTAATCAGCGAGCAGACTCTGAGTCGAGCGCTTTGTGGTATTCGGTACTTTTTATAGGAATAACATAATGACCTTCGATTGCACAAATTAGAAAAGGCTGCTTTGCCATCACAATGGAGATACTTAAATTCCGTCTTGTTTGCTGATGGAAATTATATGACCTGTCATTTACTTGTCCGATTTGACTCAAGGCTTGCAATTATGCATTCCAACTGGGCCCACCCCTTGACGAAAATGTTCTATAGAATTCTATAAAAGTTTCTATAGAATGTGGTTGGTCTATAGCATCCAACAAAATTATAGACCATTTTTCTATTAGCTCTAAAATAACCTCTACAGAAAGTTTTAGAAAATCTGTAGAAATCCATAGAATTGTATTGAAGCTCATTTATTTTGCTTCACGATTCTATTTTTCGAAATAACTTTTCTATAAAACTGCATTTTTATAGAATCATAATTGGAAAATTTTCTTTTTTCGATTTATGTAGAAAATTCTTTTCAGAAATCTATAGAAATGTATTTCTGTAGAATCATTGCTCATTTTCTCTATAGATATTTCAATAGAATTCTATAGAATTTTTTCAATAGAAACGCGCAATCTCATTTCTCTAGAAATCTGTAGAATTATATGGATTGTTTTGAAAGAAAGGAAGTTTCGTTTATCTATAGAAATTTCTATGATGTTGATAGTTAACTGATGTAGCGTACCTACTGTATTTGTTACGTTAGTCATACATATTGTTTTATGTATGAACGAGCGCGTTCTAGTCCTCATTGTGGCATTGTGAAATACGTTAACCCTAGACGACCGAGCAGGTTGGACAGTCCTACATATATTTCTATGGAATTCTATAGAGAAGAGTTCTATTAAAAAGTGAAGTTGTGAAGCAAAAAGAAATGGCTGCTATAGAATTTTATAGAGGTTTCTACGTAAAGTTTCTATAACGATTTCTATAAAGGTTACTTATAGATCGCTTATAGAAAAAAAGGCCATAATTCTATAGTATTCCATTTACCACATTCTATAGAATTTTTTATAGAATACTATAGACTCTTTTCGTGAGAGGTCCCATAGCTGCAAGTTCAGTTGCACATTTTTGTAACGAATAATAGAAATTTTTACTAATCATATTTTTCAACACTGTTATAAAAACAATTAAAAGATGAGGAGAGACGATTTTTGAACTTGATAAATTTTTAATAAAGAAACAGTAGACACACACATAACCGAAAGAATTTTAACATCATATATGACTCGAATAGGCATAGAATTTTGAATGTGAATAGTAAACTAATTCCGAATAGTAAATAATCCATATTAGGTACTTACCCCTATTTGCTTGTTTGCTTCGAAAGGTTAAAATATATAGAGGGCACAAAGAATAAATAATAATAAAAAAAACAAAAAAAAAAACAGATTAAATTTTGAAATATTTACATTTTTGGCTCCTCTCTCTCTCTCTCTCTCTCTCTCTCTGTTACACAAATTGATTATTATTTTCATCGAATTTGAAATCGAACTCAATGTGATTGTTGAATCGGACAACAGAATGTTATCTTAAACCACGCGGAAATAAAAATTATTTTTTTAAAATTGAGTTTTTAATAATTCCAACCGAAAAAAATTGTTCTGAAACCAGGGGCCCATTTTTCTATAAGTTCTATAGAAAGTTTGTATAAATCTCTATAGAGAATGTCTATAAACCTCTATTAGAATTCTAATGATGCTCATTTCTTTTGTTTCACGTCTTTATTTTTCTATAGGACTTCTCTATAGAATTCTATTAATACATTTCCATAAAATCATATCTAGTTTTCTCTATAAAAATCTCCAAAATTCTATACAATTGTTTCCTAAAGAAACGAAATTTCGTTTCTCTATAGAACTACCTATTGAATTCCATGGAACTCTAAACAGAAACGTTTTTGTTCCGCTGTAAGAAGAAAAAAAAATACGACCACAAGAGAGAGAGTACATGTCCAGAAATAAAAGTTCAGCCTAAAGCTGTTACATTTCGTTGATGCTTGGCTAACGAAGCAAAAGACTGATCCTATTGTAAGGCATGTTTTAATGCTTGCAACGCATGGCAGGAAAATAAACAAAGCGTCAACAGAAGTCGACCTATTTGCTAGGATTAGAGAATATATCTTGTTATTCGAATTGAAAATAAATTTTCAAGGATTGATAAGTTGGGTGTTGAAATTGAATTACATTATTTTTTTATCCCTTGTCAAAATAATGTAAGATTCATCACATTTCATTGTTGCGTTTATGTTTTTTACCTCACTTTCTTTCAAAACAGTTAAACAGTTCTAATTCTCCCCACACAACTCCTAAGAATATTGAACAATATTTTAAAAAATTGTTAAAACTGTTATATATTTATAGCTTAATACTATTATTTTTTAAATTTGAAAACTTCACTGAAAACCTCAAAATGTACTATTTTTTATGGTATCATTATTTTTGAAATTGGTTGATAAATAAATTCAATGCGATTGAAAGTTGGTCACACAAATTTCGTATATTTTAGATTGTAATTTCCGATACAAAACTAAAACTGTCATATAGCTTAATACTATTAGTTTTAAAATTTGAAAATACCACGTGAAATCTTAGAATGCACTCTTTCTTATGGTATAATTATTTGTATAGTTGGTTTAGAAATAAATTCGATGTGATGAAAAGTATAATTTCGCGAAAGTGTACAAATTGTGTTGATCGTGGATATGAAACTGTGAAACGAATGGTTACATTTCTAACTAACGAGTTTGCCAGATATAAAATTTATCGTAGCAATAATTACCATGGCAACGATTTTTTTTTGGTCGTTGAAACTCGCTGTGACGTCTGGCCCGGAAAGTCAAATCAGAATTATACGAATTAATTATTAAGATAGTTTTGCCGGCGCACAGGACATTGACTCTGCTAAAGGAGTGTTGGTTTGCGAAACAAATAAAATGCGATTGCCTAGCGGAGCCCCCTAGTATTTTAAAAAATAACAGAAGATTCTTATTTACAAATAACACCTCAGGCAAAATATATTTTCAAGTAAAACGGCTAATTGAACGAAAGGGAAAATTAAAGGATGTATCAGTATTCTAAAAGGTTTGAATGGAACAATTAAAAGCTCAACCAGTTAAAGCGAGTTGTTGGCGGGGCAGTTTCATTTACTTCCTGGTTATATTTCTTCTGTGTCAGTGAAACCTTCCTAAATCTATATATCCATTACTTGATCCCGTCTTCTGTTTGTTGCATCGTGACCAATAATAGCCCTTGGGTCATAAAATTCGAAACAAGGTAAACCAAGCAACATTGAAATCTGGAAAATATGCCAGCAGGCAATGACTCATAGAATAAATTGTTCGTGACGATTTTTTCCTATAAAAATTGTTTAGAAGATTCTGTGTCAATCAATTAGATAAATATTTTTCCTGAATCTAAAAACATAATATTGGTTTTTCTCAAGATTAAAAAAGAAACAAAATGAATACTACTTAAAGCGTGCGAAAAGGTATGGAATGAATCAATGGCAGAGAGATCAACGTATTGTTCTTGTAATAAATTCTAATTAGGAAACACTTGTAGGCTTATAACAAGTTTCATTGAGCTCTGCATACTATTTTCCTCATAGAATAAAGTATTTCCAGTTTACCATAAAAAATACGTTTGTATGCCTACCTTTGCATAAAAGAAACGAAAAATCTCGAGTTTATTAGAAACTTAAATTGACATCTGTAGTTGTATCTGTAGCGAGTGTTGTTGTGTTCCCTTAATTAAAACAATAGAGCGTGAAATTAGTATTATCTGTCTATTTCCAATTATTCCATTAGAATTTGCAAAACTTTATTTTTACCAACATTGTACAGAACTAGTGCCTTAACTAGGCAGGTGCAACTAGAGTGCCTATATAATAAGAGTGGCGACATACGGGAAACAATTTCTGATTGGCTTAGAGACCTTTTCTACCGCCCGAGGCGGTCTTTTCCTAGCTCCCGTAGACTTAACATGGGAACTTTTTGTGTGTTCGAGAAAAACGTGTGTATATTAAATTAAAAAGAAAATATAGCTTTTTCATGTTCCATTTCGTGTTCTAGAATGTTTATTTATTATTATTTTAGTGTTTTGTCAGTATAAATTTGAAGACTTTTTAAGGAAATCGCTTTTTTTGAACAACATGGTGTTTTCCGCAATCTAAGTTAGCGCATTGTGCAATCCATCTCATCAATTACGCATGTAATTGAGCTTTTATATGATTCATTTTGCCGAATGTATCCATATTATAACAATCATATGCTTTTTGTTCTCCCTGAAATGATATATTAATTCGCCCAGCAACCTTCTTTGAGACGATTCTGGTAGAAAAATGGCTGCCGCGCATGAGCATTAGGCCAAATTTGGTCCCTTGTCGCCACTTATTATATAGGCACTCTAGGTGCAACAGTTGTACCCACACAGGACCCTCTTGGAAGTGGGCCCAAAAGACAGAGAGGGAACCCAAAGAGAAGAGTTATGATAATGGAAATAGATGAAACACTAGGTCAGAGATTCCCAACCGGTGGTACGCGGCAACGTTTCAGGTGGCACGCAAGGATGATATGAGCGATCCAAATATTCTACGAAGGACATCAGAGTGAAGCTCATTGCTCCTGATATTGATATTTTAATAAAAGACAAACAACAAGTTTCGCACTAAAAATTGATTTTTGTTTATGTTAATCTTTGTTTGCTTAGTTTGTACTAATTATTTAAAATTATTTGTTTTTAGACCTGTGAGTAAAAAATAAAACTGTAATTTTCAATAATCGTTTTATTTTTTGCTTTATTAAAACATCATTAATACGAAATAAAAGTGTAATAATCATAAAATATGAAGTTTTCTTAGTATTTTAATTAAAATAAAACAAGCCATTGGGCACTTTTCTGACATTAGATATATGTTTCTAAAAAAAAAAATACTGGTTGGTGTTACGCCAAAAATTTCTAAAAATTTCAAGTGGTACGCAGTTACTAAAAGGTTAGGAACCCCTGCACTAGATGAAGGAAGTAACTTGACACCCGAATAATTATTTAAAATACAAATTTAGTGTTCTTGACACACTTGTATCAAATAGATTGGCGTTATCAAAATTGAAAACTATCTGAGACGATTTTTGCTTTCTCTATGACTCTTGTCTTTACAATACATGAGTGTCACCGATTAAAAAATATTGGCTGCAGATCTCGCTATAAAAAAAATATAGCAAAGATTTAAAAAAGTACGAATTCACATGTGAAATTGAAAGTTTTAAGTTTCGTGTAACGACTTTTATACAGAATATAGAAACTGCATCTCCGCTTAATATTCTACAGGCTCTTCATGATTTTGGTTTAATTGAGTCTTACCCAAATATCAATGTCGCTCTTCGAATATTTCTAACTCTTCCCGTTTCTATTGCTTCGCGCGAAAGAAGTTTTAGCAAGTTGAAATTAATAAAAAATTATTTAAGATGAATTATTGGACAAGAACGATTATCCAATCCTTCTATTATTTCAATACAGAGTACAAAAATGTTACAATATTAATTATGATGATGATTATGATTTGTTGAAATAATACCTAACTAATTAAGGGGCCTAACTGCAAATTCGTGCTCAGGGCACAGCAATGGCTAGTTACGGCACAGAACAGTTGAAAATGATTTTTTTGTTTTGCCACTCAGCCTTAAGCACTGTACTGCCACATAGTAGAACTTTCTGAGTCGTTTGTTTACACTAAAAAATTCCTCTCGACCTCTAAGTGCCCTTTTGCAAGAAGCAAAATATCGGATTTACTGAAGCATTCCTCCGCTAGTACAAGTAGATACTTCTCCACAACAAACGGGTTACTGTAATATGGGCGCAGGGCATTCTAGTTTTGAGCATGAATCTTTATCATTGGCTTTTTTATTTCACTCTAATTCTCGGAATGCTTGTCACTTTTTAGTTTTCAAAATTAATTTCTCTGGAAGTCTCTTGAAGTTTGGTTTGTCTGATTTAGAATTCATTTGGCCCAACAGCTTGACATTATTTTCGCCTGGCGCTAAGGCAGCTATTATGATTAAGTAGTAGCATCACGATTCATTTCGCCAATTTCTACATCGCTTCATTTTGTTCTGTTTTTCTTCTATCTGTGAACTCTGATCAAGCCGACATATAAATCAGACATATTCAAGAATTCCTTAATTGGAGATATAAAACTCTTTTCAAGGGATCAACTCTCTATAACTAAACCTAGAAGTACTATTACAGCACTCCATTTGACGTTACATCGGTCATAAAGTTCTGGGCACTTGACATAAACCCTCTTCATATGACGTTACACTGACATTACGATCTCCTAGTTCTCACGCCCATCGAGAACACTCAAAAATCCATCGACAGGTGGTTTTTAGCCGAAAGGGGCCTGAAAGACGCTGAAAATTGGCGTAGACCATTGAGACTTGAAAGTGAGGACACGCTCGCTAACCTCTGCCGAACCCTTTTTGTCCCAAAATATCTGTAAATTTGCTTTACGTATACTTGGAATGGATGTTAGGATGTTAGAATAAATGTTGTGATGAAACCCAAAAATCTTGTTCTTTTACGCCACCATTTCTTACTGTCATCACTTCATTTCATTCGGTGCAGGGCCTATGTCTATTTCCATGTTTTTGGCAGGTAGTTGAATCAACGTCGCATTGGAGAAACACAATGGGCTATTAGTGACCGTCCGAGATCAATCCGACGGGAAAGATCATAGGACATCATCTCGTAATTTTGAACCACGATCATATGACGTAAATACCTGAGCTCTGCTCTCGAAACCTTATCAGCGTGAAGCACGTTTTTAGCAACAGCTGATTGATGAATTTTTAATTTAAAAATTTTAATCCACGTACAAAAATTGCTCTCTGATGGGTTGATTCTTTCAAAATGCCTTTGCAGGAGGACATTGGCTCTTATTTCTGTTGCAACTTCCATTACCTTGAAGTGAGTGGTGGACATGACTGATAATCAACGAATTTGTCTTCGACCTTTTTCTACCAAGGTACGAATATCAGTCACCCTGAGAATTCTTCAGAAGGAGAAAAAAATGATGATCCACATCAAGGACTCGCGTAAAACGATCGCTGCCTTTCCGGTCTGAATACCACGATAAGTGCACGTGGTAAATAAACATTGCACAGCGACAGAAGTTTATTTTCGGAAAAGGATTTCCCAACAAAAATGAGCAATTAGTTCAGAACTGCCGACTTCCTACTGTTAGAGGATTGCTGGGACCTTGGAAGTGTTCAGATCACGGTCAAAATTGAAAAAGGCACAAGTTTGCAGAGTTCGTTACTGACGTAAAAATGCAAAATAAGAAAGTGTAGCTTTGAATTTTAGGCGGGCGCGAACAAAATGGCGCTTTGAAAGGTTCCTTTGTAATTTGTTTTGGATTTTTTTCCAATTGGGAAAAGTCATGTTTGGCTTTTCTTTTCAGTGGAAAATCAGTGTAGCAATTGGGTGGATTTTAGATTAGCATCTGAACCACCTTTTCAAGTCAAGATATCGCCCACCTTTTTAAAGTAGGAGAATATATTAAAAGAAACAGAGAAAATAAGTAACACATTCGATTTTATTACTGATGCACACACACACACACCCTTTTCCTGTTTCTATAAAACATTTTTAATTTCAATTTTTTGATAAAAAATGTCTTATCATTAAGCTCGATGTAAGAAAGGTAGACAAAGAGCCAATATTCATTTTGCAAGTTTTTGAAAATAGGATTGTTGAACCTTGAAGATGTTCTGTTCACCCTCAAAATTGAAAAAAACAGCTTTGACAAAGTTTCAGAGTTCGTTAGTGACCTAAAATTGCTAATTAAACAAGTGTAGCTTTGAATTTTAATCGGATTCTTACGAAATGGCGATTTGTTTAAAAGTTCCTTTGTAATTTGTTTAGAATGTTTTTGTATTTTTTTGGTAATGGTAATGGTAATTTTAGTTAACGTCCTACTAGAGCAACACAACGGGCTATTGACGACGGTCCGGGATCTATCCCTCAAGGGAAAGATCCCAGGACAACTCCTCGTAATTTCAACCCAACGTGGTATTTTTTTGGAAAAATCATGTATGATTATATTTGTTTTAGTGGGATTAGATTAATGATCGCCTCCATCTATTAAAAATACGAATATCGGAAGGAATATATATGTATTTAAATTCGATTTTTCTTGTGTATAAAACTTTATTGTTGAATTTTAATTTCTTGTATTGAATTTTTTTTTAATTAAAAATATTTTTCTTCTGAAAAAGTATAGAATGTTAATGCTTATGTGTAGAGACCACTATATCCGTTCCGAATAAATTATTACAAAAATTTACTGAACTTAATTCATTTTTTATTTAACTACTAAATTGAGTGATCCTTTTGTTCTAACGATTGCATATAAAAGTTTCGTATCCAGTAATTTGTGTTCAATACACAAGCAATTTGTTTTAGTAAAGATGCATTTTCTGTCAAGTCAAATGTAGGTGGCAGTAGTCGCGACTCCACCAACTGAGTTACCGAGGTCCACCTCGATGGCTTTAGAGGTGAAGCCTGTGCAACCGTTTACAGCAATAATAACAAGTACCCATGTTTAATGTTATGTAGGTAAAGATAGTACAGAACCTCCAATTACAAATACCTGTAGTGCCTTTTTGAAAAGTTGTGATCGGTCTTATTTTGGACAAATTGTTTTTATGTGGAAGGGTAATGGTAATTATATATACTGTTAACGTCGTACTAAAGCAACACAACGGGCTATTGACGACGGTCCAGGATCAGTCCCTTAAGGGAAAGATCCGATTTTTATGTGCCGACCAACCGGTATAGTGGTTAAGGTGTTAGCCTCTAGATCGGAAGGTTCCTGGTTCGAATCCGGGTCCGGGCATGGATGTTTGTAAGCGTATGGTGTAGAGGCGGCTGGTGCACCTTAAATCTGTCGTGGCCGAAAGTCCTCACGTTGGGTTGGCGTGGAAGTTTGGAGAGTGGGGTGCCAGCTCAGGTGTTGCTTCGTCATCTGACCGTGGTTCAAAATTACGAGGTGTCGTCCTCGGATCTTTCCCTTAAGGGACTGATCCCGGACCGTCGTCAATAGCCCGTTGTGTTGCTCTAGTACGACGTTAACTAAAATTACCATACCATTACCATACCGATTTTTATGTGGAAAATGCATTGCGAAAAAAAAAATGCAAACCTCGCACACTTTCACTGTTGTGAGGCTTTCTTTGAATCGAAGAATTTTCCATTTTTTCATTCGAAAAGGACCAATAAGGCTAAGTATGTGGAATTCATGTTCGAAGTCTCAATCCTGTTATTGAGTGTCACGAAAATGCCATGGTGAAACTATATTTTTATTTTTGTAAGTTGGATAAATTAGACATCATGTCAAGGCAATAAGAAATCGTTGACTAATCTACTCTTTTTCTGCCACTTTCAAATGCTGCACATGTCTCGCAAGCCTGTCATTTCCCCTTGCAAGAAGTGAAATTACCGAGATAGAAGTGAAAGGAAAAGGCTACTTCAAGGTCAGACTAATAAATGCTTAACTTTTTTATCCATCCAACAAATAATTATGGTGCTTTCTTATCAGTTGTGCCTGGGGCCGCGCGTGTCCAGTAGGAAGATTAACGGATTATCCACCGGAGAGTTGTGAGTTCGAACTCGATCCAACCAAAGACCGTCGTGTACATGGGAGCTGATGCACGTTAAATCTGTCGTGATCAAAAATGTTCTGAAGTGGACGTGGTGTGGAAGCTGTGAGAGCGGGGTACCATCTCAGGTGTTGTTTGTTTGAACCATGTTCCAAAATGGTGAGGTGTTGTCCTCGGATGAATAGTCCCATGTATCTGTAGGCCTATTACTTTACCCTCTTGCACTTGGCAAGCTAGCAATGGTTTTTAAATGACTCCGTTCGCGCAGCTTAGGACTCAACTCTCTGATGACTCAAATAAAAAAGCACGAACACAGCAATGCGAACTTGAAAGAGACGATTCACAAAAGAGATTTGAGAACCAGATACAGAGCCTTGATCTTTTATTGTGAAACTAGCTGAATAACCGGCCGGTGCCCGGGTGGAAATGGTTAAATGTTGATTGAAAAGTGAATTAGAATAATCACTTTTCTTACGTAGAAAAATACAATCAATTCCGAGGGAAAAAATGCAGAATTCTGAAAAACGAAAGACGTGCAAAGCGTCGAATGTCGATTTCCTGAGCTGAAATAGAGCAATTCAAAAAGACATTAGAAAAATGTTGATAAAGACGATAATGATTTTTTAATTTAGTATTGCTTAAATATGACCTCGACATTTCCGTGTTGAGTTTCTTGTAGAACGTGTTTCCTTGTCAATATTAATTTATTGCAAGAAAACAAACTTTAGATTTTGAAATTGGGGCTTCGAGAGGCATCTTTAGGACTACCTGTGTGCCAATTTTCATGGTCACAAGTGCTACAGATTGCTTTTAAGACAGGGAAGTAATAGCCTATGTTTGCCGCAGTATAAGTGTACCAAATTCGGCTTGGATTGGTCTAACGGAGATTTGTATAGAGAATATACACACATCCTTTATATATATATATATATATATATATATATATATATTAATTTAGATTTCCTTGTCGATTAATCACTGTCATTTGCTACCCTGATGTTGTTTATGCGTTCTGTATATGCGCTTTTCGGCACATTATAATATTATTCTCAGAATAATTCAGGGTTGCGAGTTCAAATCCAACCAAAGACCGTCGTGTAGAGATGCAGCGGACACACCATAAATCCGTCTTGGCCTCAGGTTGGTATGGTGTGGAAGTTTGTGGAATGGGGTGCCAGTTCAGATGGGACCTCGTCATCTGATCGTGGTTTAAAATTACGTGATGTCCTCGGCTCTTTCCCTTAGGGTTTAATCCCGGACCGTCGCCAATAACCCGTTGTGTTTCTCCAGTGCGACGTTAATTAAATATCTACCTACCTTATTTTCTGCATTTTCATTTGAAGGTACGAAATGTGCATATATTCAGTGCAAATGGATTTAAATTAGGTGTGAAAAGTGGTAACGGACGCTGACATCAATGGATATTAGCAATTGAGTAACTTACATGGATGTTATACGTCTGCCAATAAATAGAAAAATGTGTAGCAATGAAATCTGTGTAATTCATTTTATTTCCTCTTGACATCAAGATCCAATTTTCAACACAGAGCATTATTACCCTGGCAGTTGTTTCTGTTCCCAAAATTTGAATCGACGTAAAAGCATACATTTAGTTTGGAGAAAGGATAATTAAAATTATTTCTACTTTATATCGATTTTTATACAAGACATTGAAAAGGCATTGGAATTTTAATATTTCAATGCTTGAAAAATTGAAATTACAAAATAAGTCTGTGAAGATATTTTTGTGAGTACCGAACGCAATAGGTAGGTAGGTATTTCAATTAACGTCACGTTGGTAATGGTAATTTTAGTTAACGTCGTACTAGAGCAACACAACGGGCTATTGACGACGGTCCGGGATCAGTCCCTTAAGGGAAAGATCCGAGGACAACACCTCGTAATTTTGACCCACGGTCAGATGACGAAGCAACACCTGAGCTGGCACCCCACTCTCCAAACTTCCACGCCAACCCAACGTGAGGATTTTCGGCCACGACAGATTTAAGGTGCACCAGCCGCCTCTACACCATACGTTTACAAACATCCATGCCCGAACCCGCATTCGAACCAGGAACCTTCCTATCTAGAGGCTAACACCTTAACCACTATACCGGTTGGTCGGCAACGTCACGTTGGAGAAACGCAACGGGTTCTTAGCGACGGTACGGGGGAACCGGAAGGGAAAGATCCGAGGACAACCCCTCGTAAACATGAACCAGGGTCAGATGACGACATCACACCTGAGCTGGCACCTCACTCTTCAAGCGTTCACACCACACCAACATGAGTATGTTTGAGGCTACGACAGATTTATCGTGCATCAGCCCCCATGTACATACCCCGTTGTTGCTCCAGTGCGATGTTAATACGTTAATAAACTACCTACCAACTAGCATTAATGGTCATTAATGCCATTTCCCATTAATGAATGAATTTTTAAAAATCACCTAGGCATTCACGAATAAATTTGTTTGAACAGGGCCCTCGTACTATGTAAAAAAAAAAAAAGAATTTACCTGAACACACACGCATTGTCTGACAAAGGTCGATAATTTCTTCTCAAAACAGAAGTTTCAATGTTTGTCCAGTAACAAATTTGTTGGACGTAGTAGGTACATTACTATACCGAAGCTGAGTAAACACTTTGAGAAGATAAAAGGCACGCTAATAAAGCATCGCATTTAAATATTTCCATGAACACGAAAGGCTTTCTCAGTTGCTTTTACAAGGTTCGTATGTTTCCTGTCATACAGGGAAGCTATTCCATTGAAGAAAAGGCTTGTTTGCTTTAAAGGATTTTCGCGTCAAAAGCGTCGGCTACATATGGTTGCTGGTCAGAATTTAAAACTCTTTTAAAAGAGGCCTCGAAATAGATTTTTTAATACAGGTGCACCTTGTGCACCTAAGTTTTTAAATTAGGTGCACAGGTTATATTTTTGGTTCACATTAAAAAAAAACGTAATATAAGAGTATTACTGTAATATAAACTATTTTATTAGTCGGGTATGTTTATATGAGGTTAGTATAGTAGATAGTAAATAAAAATATTTGAACATCTAAATTCTCCCTTCTCTGGCGCACGGCTGTAGCGACAGTCGCTTCAACAGAGCCATCTGGAAAATGTTTCGATCCTCGGGAAGTTCTGGTGGCAGTGGCACAAGTAAACCTTCCTCCTGTATAAACCCTTTACGTCCCAGCAATTTTGTCTTCGCATAGTGTGTATTTAGGAATTTTAATTACGTTCCTTTAGTGCGAGAGAGGTCGATTCTAATATTTTGTTCAAACATCAAAATAACATAAGTATAGTAGATAGTAAATAAAAATAT
Organism: Metellina segmentata; assembly: GCA_947359465.1. NCBI lineage: Eukaryota > Metazoa > Arthropoda > Arachnida > Araneae > Tetragnathidae > Metellina > Metellina segmentata. The sequence continues at coordinate 99,895,407 of OX375877.1, forward strand.
TTGAACATCTAAATTCTCCCTTCTCTGGCGCACGGCTGTCGCGACAGTCGCTTCAACAGAGCCATCTGGAAAATGTTTCGATCCTCGGGAAGTTCTGGTGGCAGTGGCACAAGTAAACCTTCCTCCTGTATAAACCCTTTACGTCCCAGCAATTTTGTCTTCGCATAGTGTGTATTTAGGAATTTTAATTACGTTCCTTTAGTGCGAGAGAGGTCGATTCTAATATTTTGTTCAAACATCAAAATAACATAAAACACGTACCCGGCCCCTTTTTTTAACGTTAGGTGCACTGTGTGTACCTAGCGAGAAAAAATTAGGTGCACAATTTTATTTTCATGTGCACCTGTGCACCCGGATATTTCGAGCCCTGCTTTAAAATGAACTGTTCAGCTACTATTAGACAGTGTAAAACTGTCGATTGGAAATTATTGGTTCCATAAGTGTAGAGTGGCTGCCCAGTTGGAAGAGGACAGGATTTGTGAGTGTGAAACTAGGTTCAACTAGGGATGCGACATCGATAGCAAAACATCGATGTTTTGAAACATCGATGTTCAAAATTAAAACATCGATGTTGATAATACATAGACCCAAAAACATCGATGTTTTTAAAATTCAGTGTATTTAAACTTTTTCCCCCATTTCTTAAAACTGGTTTAGCAACTATTGATGCGACATCGACAGCAAAACATCGATGTTCAAAATTAAAACATTGATGTTGATAATACATCGCCCACAAACCATCGATGTTTTTAAAATTCAGGGTATTTAAACTTGTTTCCCCATTTCTTAAAACAGGTTGAGCAACTAGTGATGCGACATCGGCTCCAATACATCGATGTTTTTTTCTAAAACATCAATGTTTAGAAAACATCGATATCGATGTTTTATCCTACTTTTCAGATCCTTCACACTTGGTCACTTTGGTCTAAAAGTATGTTCAATTTGCTAATTATAAAAGTTATGCTACTTGGATTTTTTTTTAATTTTTATAACGGTACTTTTTTCATTTAAAAATAAAACATCGACAGCGTAAAAACACCGACAAGTATAAACATCGATGTTACAAAAACATCGACCCCAATACATCGATGTTAAATACATCGATGTTTTTTAAAAAACATCGATGTTTTGAAAACATCGATGTCGCATCCCTAGGTTCAACCCAAGACTCGCGTATGTCGGTGCTGATGCACGTTAAAGCTGTCGTAACCTCTAATGTCATGTTGTTGTGGTGTGGGTTTGGAGAGTGTGGTGCCAGCTCATGCTCGTCATCCGAGTGCGGTTTAAAATTACGAGGTGTTGATCTCGGATGTTTTCTTTCGGGATCGATCCCTGACCCTTGATAATAGCCCGTTGTGTTGCTCCAGTGCGACATTAAATCATTATCTACCACGCGTATAGAAGTTTTTAATTTTTTCGCTAAGGGTATTGAAACAAATGCATCTATTAACCCCATGTGTCACTGGTGACACATGAATTAAGGTAAAGTAAGGTAATTTTAGTTAACGTCGTACTAGAGCAACACAACGGGCTATTGACGACGGTCCAGGATCAGTCCCTGAAGGGAAAGATCCGAGGACAACATCTCGTAATTTTGAACAACGGTCAGATGACGAAGCAACACCTGAGCTGGCACCCAACTCTCCAAACTTCCACGCCAACCCAACGTGAGGACTTTCGGCCACGACAGATTTAAGGTGCACCAGCCGCCTCTACACCATACGCTTACAAACATCCATGCCCGAACCCGGATTCGAACCAGGAACCTTCCGATCAAGAGGCTAACACCTTAACCACTATACCGGTTGGTCGGCACACATGAATTAAGAGCGTATGACAAAAGATCAAGATTCCAGTTGCCTAGAAAATTCTTTCCGTTTGCATCCATGGACGTCTTTTGTTGATACCGAACACCATCCATTAGGGATTTATCCTGGACCTTCGTCAATAATGTTGCTCTAGTACGACGTTAATTCAGATTACCTCACCTTACCATATCAGCCATCCATGTACATAGGACATAGGCTGCGATAGATGCCGAAACGATGCAAATGCTTGGCCAAGTTATCGTGCTCGGCCAACATTTTAAGTCCCGCCATTAGGAGGAAGAAAAGTGGTATATAGGCGGTTCCGTTGAGAAGGCAGATAGGCTTTGGGGAGTCCATTTCGTCTGAGGTAGTTAAGCATGTCACGGGGAAAAGGCTGCACCCACAAAATCACGTATGACGCCATAGGTAACCATTAATTTCACCTACTCGAAATCACGGCTCCCAACGATAAGCTCGGAGCCAGACCCCACGCCAAAGACGCCAATTGGGTAAGGTAATTTTAGTTAACGTCGTACTAGAGCAACACAATGGGCTATTGACGACGGTCCGGGATCAGTCCCTTAAGGGAAAGATCCGAGGACAACACTTCGTAATTTTGTACCACGGTCAGATGACGAAGCAACACCTGAGCTGGCACCCCACTCTCCAAACTTCCACGCCAACCCAACGTGAGGACTTTCGGCCACGACAGATTTAAGGTGCACCAGCCGCCTCTACACCATACGCTTACAAACATCCATGCCCGGACCCGGATTCGAACCAGGAACCTTCCGATCTAGAGGCTAACACCTTAACCACTATACCGCTTGACGCCAATTGGGATGCGTATTTGATTGTTTGGTTGTTATGACGCAAGGGTCATTTGGCCATGCTGAGCCAAACACAAAGCGGACAACTTCAAGTAATAGACATACGATAGTTTTATTAACACAGAGAAATACACCAGGGGTGGAATCAAACCTGCTCCGCAGACAACTCGTTGGTAGTTAGAGTAGTGGACATACACACTGAGCCACGACATGTGTCAAAAAAGGCCTACAAATATGCCTCCAAAACTTTTGAGATAAAGTGAACTTGATCATTTTGGCGTGTACTTGGTCAAATTTTGTTCAAAATAGCGCCTGATTGGGTGATGGTGATTTGGTGATTTTAGTTAACGTCGTACTAGAGCAACACAACGGGCTATTGACGACGGTCCGGGATCAGTCCCTTGAGGGAAAGATCCAAGGACAACACCTCGTAATTTTGAACCACGGTCAGATGACGAAGCAACACCTGAGCTGGCACCCCACTCTCCAAACTTCCACGCCAACCCAACGTGAGGACTTTCGGCCACGACAGATTTAAGGTGCACCAGCCGCCTCTACACCATACGCTTGCAAACATCCATGCCCGTACCCGGATTCGAACCAGGAACCTTCCGATCTAGAGGCTAACACCTTAACCACTATACCGGTTGGTCGGCAGCGCCTGATTGGGAAACTGTCTGTTTTGATTTTGTTATCTGAAGTTCAGTTTGGAAATTTTTATTTTCGAGCATTTTTCATTTCTTGTTGGTTGTTATGGTGTTAAAACTCTTCTGGATAATAGGCCACGATAGCACGTTTGGAAGAGTAACGTATTAGCAACCGGAGAGTTGCGATTTCGTATCCAACCGAAGACCATCGTGTACAAAGGCGACTGGTGCGCCAATAGCCCGTTACGATGCTCCAGGGCGATGTTAATTAAACTACCTACCTACGTTGTGGTTTGCTTCAAATAGATATACGAAAGGTTAATAAAAGGTAAACACAGGCAGCACAGGTTAAATGTAGAGCCAAGCAGTTTTTTTAACCCTCGAACTCCGTACATCAAAAGCAACTTCCGTGAACTTGAGACGATTGCTTACTAAAAAGCCAATGTGAAAGCAATCATGACCGCTTTAGCTGGGATAATATTAATAAAAAGAGGCTATTTTACTTTTCCTTCGCACTGCCGTAAATGAAAGTGTTTTTCCTATCAATCAGCGCGTTTCGAGAACTTTCATTTGATTTTAAAACCACAAAGACAAATACCCTTAGGAGCTAAATATTCATTAGAATTATAGAGTTCTTTCAGGGCGAGAGAGTGAATGGAATTACCATGTTCTTTGTGAAAGACACCAGTTGCATCTTCGCCCGAAGGGTCTGTAAAAACTAGTGTCCCTTGTTTGAAGCAATTACGGAAAGGAAACTTGTTCATGCAATAACCGCGTGCAAATATAAACGAAGGTTGCTTCATTAGATATTCGGATAGTAGCACAACAATGATACGTGGCTTTTTTTGCTGGTAGTATTTCTCAAGGTGTTTCCTTGGTAGGTTTGTCATGTTTCTTATTAACGTGAGTGAACAAGAAAAGTAATTGGATAGCTTTCTGCAATATATATGATCTATTTCGTAGAAATAAGATATATACCCACAATTCTAGGGGCCGTTGTTGCCCAGTTATCAGAGGCGCGGATTAGCAACCGGAGGGTTGCGAGTTCGAATCCAACCAAAGACCCAAATGTTTTATAAATTTGTGTGTCCGGGCATTCTTTTTATTCTTTATAGCTTATGTTTTAGAGTACATGAAAATATATCGCACTATTTCTGCAATACAGCCGAAACTAAAAGAGTAGATAGATATTTAACTAACGTCACACTGGAGCAACACAACGAGCTTTTGGCGGCAGTCTGGGATCGACCCTCGAAGGGAAAGACCTGAGAACAACACCACGTAATTTTGAACCACGGTCAGATTACGGAGCAACACCTGAGCTGGCAACCTACTCTTTAAACTTCCACACCAAAACACGTGAGGACATTTGAGGCCGCGGCATATTTAACGTGCACCAACAATGCAGTTTTTATATGCAGTTTTAATTCCAGTACAGATTCTACATGCACAATTTAAAAATAGTCCATTTTCGAACTTTATGCTGACACTTGGGTCCTTGAACAGAATAGAAGGCGGAAACGGAAATTTTTCCGTTATTACTGGGGATCTGTTGTATAGATTCGTTATTTGTGTTCCAGATGTTTTGCTATACATCGTGTCCTATTTTTCCGTATTTCGTTGAAATCTTCTGGCTTTGAAGATGGTTCTGAGTATGGTAGATTGAAGGATTTCAAAGGTGTTGTTATTTGTAGATCCCCAGATTTGACCTGCGTATGCCATACATTTATTCGCACGTAGTTGTATGGGATATGTGAACTTTCGGAACTTGGAAAGCTTTTTATTCTTAATCGGAGATTTACTAAATAGCAAGGAATTTTCTTGCATTACGGATTAAATTGGATATTTAAGGTTCCCATTTATTGTATGAAAACATGAACAAGCAAAAAACTCGTTTATTCAAGATGTTTTGCAAAAATAGTACTTACGATTGACATGAAGCAGTATATAGATTTTTTTTTGCTTCGCAAACATTTAAAAATTCGAAAAAATATTGTGCTAAGTATTTCTTTAGTTGTCATTAAATCGCATCCATCATAAAACCATAGGAGTAATTAAAAATGTGATCAGTAGGAGCTAAATGCATCCTTCAATACAAATTATTTATCAAAAAAATTACTTAGTCATACCAAAAGCCCTATTATAACCAAAAAAAATAGTATTTCTTAAAGTAATACCAATTATTAAAATAGAGATGGCTAATATCTCAGCTGCTTTCGTTTGCTACCGGCTTTCACTAGAAACTTCGTACCGAGTTCATGTGAAGACATCACGTACTATTTAAGGCGTCACATAGTGACGTCATAGACGACAGTTTGAAACCAACGAATGAGCAGGCTTAAAATTTCCCCATGTCTTCTACTCCAGTAAAGGTTGGTGCGATTTGCTCGTTTGGCAGAGTGTGCGGCTGAACTTTGGTATCAGAGGCTATCTGGAATGCCATTCTTCAGCATGACATTCAGAATCTTTATGCCACGACGAGTACATGCTATGATGGCTGCACAAGATATTTATTTAGGCAATATTTTTGTTTCATTGCTCTGTCAATTTGATCGTTTATTTAAACCACTATAAGTAATGCGTGAAATAAATTTAATTTATTTCTGACGATTCTTTCAAAGTGTTGCAATTTTCTCAAACAGGAGTGTAGTTCTGAACGGAGCGGCTCTCCTGACGGAAATATTTCTGTAAGTGAATCTTGTAAACACAGCTGAATAACTAAAAGATCCGTCAATGTCATAGCAACGTGACATGTACGATATCAAAAGTGTGCTTTGATTCAAATTTATACGTCCTAAATCTTAGTAAAGCGTGGGACTGCGGTATCTCTGTTGGTGGTGTCGCGGAATAGAGACTAGAGGGTTGAGAGTTCAGACCTCGATCTAACCAAAGACCGTCGCTTACGCTTTCCTTGGTTCACGTTCAAACTGTCGTTGTCTCAAATGTCCTCACATAGAAGCTTGAAAAGTGAGGTGCCAGCTCAGATCGTCATCTGGTTTGAAATTGACCATGGTGTCCTCGGATCTTTCCTTTCGGGATTGATTTCGGACCTTCGCCAATAGCCCGTTGTGTTGCTTCGTTGTGACGTAAATTGAACTAATTCAAAATATATTCATAAAAGCGCACAAGTACTTTAGTCATTGCTTTACGTTTTGAAGATCGTACCCTAATATGTGTAGCCTGATTGAGCGCAGTTGTACCCTTCGCGCCGTGCGTATCTCCGTGACATTTGTTGGCACCTCTCTTTAATTAGCGTAAATTTCATGTACTTGGTAAGCAATAAGAACGCTGCCAAATTCTCAGTGTGCGATCTCTTGACTCGATGAGTAATTTGTAATTAACGACGTACTAGAGCAACACAACGGGCTATTGACGACGGTCCGGGATCAGTCCCTTAAGGGAAATATTCTAGGACAACACCTCGTAATTTTGAACCACGGTCAGATGACGAAGCAACACCTGGTCCGTGCTATTGGCGACGGTACGCCAATAGCACGTGTTGTAATAGCCACACCAATAGCAATCATTCCCTTAAAGAAAGATCAGAGGAAAACACCATGTAATTTTAAACCAAGGTCCGATGATGAGGTCAACACCTGAACAGGTACCCCACTCTAAGGGTCCACACCAAGCCAACGTGAAGACATTGGAGGCAATCGCAGATTTAACATGAACCGGCCCTCCATTTACACGACGTTCTTTGGTTGGACCTAGTTTCAAACTCTTAACCCTTCGGTTACTAATCCGTTACTCTTCAATTGTGCATAGTAAGGTATGTGATAATTGACGAAATATTTCATTCTTTATACAACTGCCTCTTCTGTGATATACAAGCCACAAACTATGGATTTTACGGCATTCGTTTCAGTTCATTTTATTAAGCATATTTCATACAACGGAGCCGTCATCTGTGTAGAGCAGAAAACTTTCATCCGGAAGTCTTCGTCCTGGTTATTTAGATCACTGTAACATCCGAGAGTTGAATGTTTCTCTAATTTCGAAATCGTCTCTGCTTGAGTGAACTTTATCAGTGATAGCAGATGCCTAACGACTTGTGCCATTCCGTCACATTGCAAGTAACGGCACGCAATTATCAATTTACGACACTGAATGAGTAGTCGAGCAGAGAAGTGAAAAGGAGGTCTTGTTTATTCAATTTAGGAGGAAAACATGACGATTTAGTAAAAGTTTTCGCTCAGTGTCAGCGATAGGAAGCAGACCTATTTGATCCACTGCTCCCTTCATTTAAAACATACAACTTTCTTGACCACCTCATCATTAGTATAAAAAGTTTACTTGAATTTTGTTAATTGCTTTTGAATCAGTTGCATCAACCGTTTGGGTACATTTGACGACTGAGACTCGTCATGCACTTGTTTTGCCTGAGTTACGGATGACGAGTCTAATTCGTCATTCAAACTAGGACAAAATTAAACATGTACATTCTCGTTCATGGCGAAAGTGATTGGTGCTTTACGAGACTCTCCTTGAATCAAATTATTCAATCGTTCTATGCAAAAATACACTTTATTTTATCTGACTCTATACATAGAAATATTTACACGGCTGCGTTATCAGGCATTCTTTTTTAGAATGAACTCGGAGAGCAGAAGCTGTGCGATCTCTCTCATACTGTTGCCATTCTAATCAAATGAAATTACACGAAAATATAACAGTAACTAGTGTGCAAACGATAATACGAAAATACAACAGTAATTAGTGCCCAGACGATAATACGAAAATATAACAGCAACTAATGTGCAAATGATAATTCAAACTACTTTTTATCAAATAAATCTGTTCCCAAGGGAATAATTTAAGTGCATTCAATACACTGCATTTTCACTTTTACAAATCATATTTTAATAAACTTATGACAGTTTTTGAAGTTAATTAGAAAGATAAGGTAGCTTTTATGAGCTCAGTGGGAAGATGACACAGAAAAACATCACTATAAACACTGAAAGGGTACAAAAAGAATAAAACATACTATTAAACTTAAATTCTAGATCCTTACACTTTGCGTGAAATTGGTTGATTTAGTTATTTAACTCTTGATATAAAATATTTCTTAAAAACTGACTTTTTACGTGGATTATACGAATGCACATAAATATTTTTCATATCAAGAAGTCTCGAACAATTATTCAAAGTATACTTGAACAGATTTTCTCAGAATTAAAGGATTTTTCTTTCTTGGTTGTATGTGTGTGTGTGTGTGTGTGTTTAGGGACTCCTAATTTTATCTCGCTGAATATAGTCTATTCAAACGCAGTCAAACTTCCGCGGCTCCCAAAGGAGCCGCAGTTTGAAATGCTGCCCAACTGGAACTTTATGAGACTTCATTATGGTATTCTTATTTTTACTTCACTTTAAGTTACTTTCACTGGGATACTAGGCTCGCTTTGATCCCTGTAAAGAAACCCAAAGCTATACATAATAGACAAATTAATCTTTCCTGCTCGGATTTTCAACGGCATGAATCGCTTCACCCCGTCCTATCTACACAGATTCTGCCTCATCACCAACAATAACTGCATTTGCGGGGAGCCGGGAACTCTGGATATTCAACTGCCCTCTAACGACAACCAACCACTTAAAAGAACCAAACATCAACTTAAGCATAGCGTGGAAACATAATACTGCCACCAACAACAAAGCCCAAGTCAAAATAATGAAAATAATGCACTTCCTTTTCAACAATATAGACACAATAACAGGACCACACTTCCAACTTAGCACCACCACTTAACAACTTCAACAGTATTCTCAGGACAGGACAACTGATTTAACTCTACCATCTGCCATAGACTCTCGAAAGTACAACTTTAAAGTTCCACAATGCATTGCATCGCATCAATTTTGAATTATGAGAAAAATTAAATACCAAGCTTATAAAACTCCAATGCCAAGCTGAGAAAACACCTGTGCAAATAGCACCTCAATGGCCGGGGGGCGGCTTAAGGCGCCCCCTGCCCAGTCACCGCCCCACTTCTGGGGAATACTCTCCTTCCGTGGGTGGCCACAAAAAACCGCTCATAACCTGCTATCACAGCGGTTGCGAGGGGGCCACTTACGGTGCCCAAACCCAAGGGGTCCCGGACGATTTTGGGATTTTTGCATTTTATTAACATTTGAACAATTCTGAATGAAATGGTGTATTACATGTAGAATTCCGTGCATTAGAAGTATATTTTTTTAATATTTTAGCCTAAGCCACTCCTGTTAGCGGAAACTCAAATAGTCAACTTAAACGCTCATTTTCTCAGAATCCCATATTTTTGACTTTGGGAACATTTTTCTAAAAATCTACTTGAAATAAACCTTTGAAACTTTTTACGCATATTTTTGAGTTACTTCACAAACTTTAACACAGGGAATAAAATTTACATGCAATATTTTTTTTTCTAAAAATTTTTTAACTGAAAAAATTTGAAATTTTTTAAGACACATTTTCCGTAAAAAAAAAGTGTTAAAATGTTTATAAATGTATTCCTTATGAGGTGGATTTATTTTTAAATTTTTGATTGAGTAGTTCCTGAGAAAAGTGGTACCGAAGTTGCTCAATTTAAAATGGACTCCTATGGGCTGGCCGGAACCGGCTACATTTGTCTGCATTTACAGTGTATGCGGGTGCGACTGTTTTTTAATTAAGAGTTGAAAAAAACTATCTTGCAACAACTCTTTGACTCGCCATGAACTTTCAATGACAGGCTTTAATGTTTTTTGGAAGTATTAAAAAGGTCACCGTGCTGCTTGGCCTTCCTACATCGTCTCCCTTTGGCGTTGGGTCAGTTTTATGACCGCTGAAGTCGTGCGTTTCCTGCTGGGGCTTTACCAGCAGTCAAGGTCAGAGTTAAAATCGGGGCAATGATGTTTTCTTTTTGCGGCTTTCTTCGAAACTAGCTGCATAATATTTTCTTTGTATGTCTTTTTTTGTTTATTAGAGGATGGGCGTAAAATGTTATTTTACACTGACCCTTGGAAATTGTTATTGCTAATTTGCGATAACCTGCATTAAAGCAGAGAATTTATGTATTAAATCGGTCAGTTTTGTAATTACGCCAACAGACACAGTTAGAAATTAAATTTGATAGTAATTAGTAACATTAACCAGCAGCCAAGGTTAGTGTTGGAAAATTGAGGGCAATGAATATTTTCTTTTTGACGGTTTCTTCCAACCTAGTTGCGCCGACCAACCGGTATAGTGGTTAAGGTGTTAGCCTCTAGATCGGAAGGTTCCTGATTCGAATCCGGGTCCGGGCATGGATGTTTGTAAACGTATGGTGTAGAGGCGGCTGGTGCACCTTAAATCTGTCGTGGCCGAAAGTCCTCACGTTGGGTTGGCGTGGAAGTTTGGAGAGTGGGGTGCCAGCTCAGGTGTTGCTTCGTCATCTGACCGTGGTTCAAAATTACGAGGTGTTGTCCTCGAATCTTTCCCTTAAGGGACTGATTCCGGACCGTCGTCAATAGCCCGTTGTGTTGCTCTAGTACGACGTTAACTAAAATTACCATTACCATCCAACCTAGTTGCATAGTACTAGGTCTGTCACCTAGTTGCAAGGGCGTAGGTCTTTCTCGTTTATTACAGATGGACAAATCTATTATTTTACGTGAACCGTGGAAATGATTATTACTAATTTAGATAACAGATATTATAAACTGTAAAGTAAGTTTTATCACAGAAACAGATACTAATAGTTAGCTACTAAATTCTACACTAACCGTTAGAAATTGACATTGGTGTTTAATTTTAAGAGTTGGTTTATCTGTTTAAATTAACCATTAAGTGATTTTAACCCTTTGAGGGGTTCGAATACATTTATCTCTTCTGCTGTGAATTCCAACCAGGTTTGACCTTCTTGACAAATCGTACCCCGCCAAGAAAAGTGACACAACTCAAAATTGCAGAATTTGAGAAACATCAACTTATAGGATACTATAAAACATGTATTGAAATAGTATAAGCTTCTTTTAAATTTCAGGTAAGAATTTACTGTGTTAGCTTCTATTGTATTCTATAGAATAGTAATAGAACCCGCTGTGGCCCCTCATACATGTTTTTCAATGACATGACATCAACATTTTTATTTTTTGACTTGAGTCACTTTTCTTGCCGGGGTTCGATTGATACACAAAAACAACGTGTACAAAGGTCTTATAACTGTTTCTCTTACATTTTCCAAAAAATGTAAACAGTGGGTTGAACTAGTATTCCGAGGATTCTTTTAACCTATAGATATGGTTATTTAGTTATGTGGGGTTAAAAACACTACGAAACAACTCTGAAATCTCGTGACCCCAAAAACTTCGTATTTTCTACTTTTTTTTACAAATATTATTTATTTATTTTTTAAATTTTAAACAGTTTAAACTGTTACACAGACAACATTTATCGACAACTGTTAATATTTTCGATTACAGTAATTTTACAGTCTAATTTTGTAAAAACAGTAATTGAAATTATATCGGAGTAACATCCCATCTCTCTATTGCTTATTATCAGTGCATGTGCTTTTTGACGCATAACACTTATTATTTTACACATTTTAATTTTTTGGTCTTCTGGTTTACTTAAGCGTGTAGATGCCCTTTTGTTTGCCAGACCAGCAAATGAACCGCGCAATGCCAGGAATTAGTTTGTTATGAAAGAGCATGAATGTTAGTAATTAGGTTAGGCTAGTGGTCGACAAACCGCGGCTCTTTAGCCACTTGAGTGCGGCTCTGCCTTGAATTGATTTCGACTAAATGCTGGCAGTAAATATCACCAGGTGAAGCGAGGAAGAAAGCAGCTGAGGAATCAGAAGAGTCATTAAAAATCACAATTTTAAGAACAAGGCAGAAATTCTTAAAAAAATTAGAGTTAATACTGTTTGCTAACACAGTAAAAGACAGAACAGTCAAAATGGTTTCTAACCAATCAGCAAATCGAAGATCTTAAATTGGTTTCAGCTTTATCAATAGCTGTTGACCTTTGTTTAAAAACACCTTTCAATGCTGACGTAACATAATTGAATTTTTCTCACTTTAATATTGATATGGGCACTTTTGAAATACAATTACTGGAGTTAAGAAACTAAGAATTATGGAGCTCCAAATTTGAACGTAGAAACATTGGAGAAAAATAAATATGATCTTGGTTCACAGAAAAAGTGGTCAGCTTTGAAAGACCTGGAGAAGAGGAAGACACATGATAATTTTCAACCCCTGGAATAATATTCCCGACTCATGATCAATTGAAAAAAACTAACATTTGCTGTTCTTTCACTCTATGGTTCTACCTATTCATGCGAACAATCTTTTTTAAGCATGAATCTTACCAAAAGTAAATTGAGGAATCGTCTTATTGATGAACCTGGAACCTAACTTATTTCAAACTTTCCAAGGAAATGCAAGGTCATTGTTCACATCAAATGCGTGTTTTGTCATTTTTATTTTAATGTAAAAATATTTTGTCAATAAATAAGATTAATATTATTATCTATGGTTTTATTTAATGTTAGTAGCTAGTTTAAATCGACTCCTAAAAACATGGTTTCTGAAATGAAATTTGGCTAAGAAATCTTAATCGTTGTACTGCTGATTTTTCGCTCTTTGGGGGGACTTATGAGTGTGCCTACCACTGGGTTAGGCCCTTATCATCAGATAAAAAGTGTTGAAAATCGCTACTCAAACTAACGAACATCTAAACAGGCATCTCGAGTTTCAGACATCTGGCGCAATGGTGAAATTAGCAATACTTTCTTTGCATGGCTTTAATAATTCATTAGACCCACACCATAACACATCCCGAGATATCAGAAACGCAAACGGATACTAACCGAAATTTTGAAAGCTTGCCAAAAATTTTTTGTTGTTCGTGAACTTCTGTCTTCTCGAAACATCTATAGGCGTTCATTTGGAAACGTTCGTGTTACCTCCTTTGAATAAGAAAAAAGGATTTTTTTTCCCGTGCGGTATACTTGTTGAAATCCAAACCCGTCTTCTTTTTTTTTTTGCAGTGACATTTGATAGACTGTTCCTATTATTCTAGAATAGCTCTGACGTGACACGAGGTTCTTTTTCTAAAATTTTCGTCTCACTAATTAGCCATTTTAATTGAAAAAAATGTTGTGGTTTCGATTATCTCAGCTTCATGCCGAAACAGAAAAAAACCCTAGAAACTCCACATTCGTATAGTGCAGCTCCCGGGAGAAGGCAATCGACCTTGCGACAGTTGATTTCTGAATAGGTGTGAAAGTGCGTTCTGTAAAGTTTGCACAGGGAACTTTTTTTGTTATTTTTTCAACCTTGGTTTTCAAAATCTTCTCAAAAGCTATTATTTAAAAAATGTTGGCAATTTTTCTTGGAAATTCAAACTCAACGATAATTTTGTAGGTCTTTTTAAACTCCGAACGGGAAAAAAAATATTTTTCGAAAAGAGAAAGTTTTCTATGGACGCCAATTTTGAAGTTTCGGCACCAAAATATCGGAATCTGGTTTCCCGTTGAGACAACCACCAGAAAGTTTAATCCAGAGGTTATTGATGGAAAATTTGATTGATAATTGATAAATTGAACTAATTATTTTACAGGATATATATTAGAAAATATTCTTACTTTCAGACTATTTTGTGTGCGGGGGAATTACTCTTAAGGCGCATCTGGGACACGAATCAAGTTTAATTGACCGATTATAAAAGCTGAAGAAACAAAAGTTGAATGAAAACTATAGTGAGAACCTTAGTTTCAAAAGAGTTGATCCACCTTTTAGTGGATCAAGAAAAGTTTGACCCTTTCAAACTTTGTCGTTCAAGTTATGAGTCATCCGTCATCTGCTTACGAGTTATTTCCATGCAAACGATCTGTCGTGGTTTATTTTATTCCAGAAACAAAACAAAAGTGATTTTTTATTCTCCAGGCCAAGTATGTATCTTCGCGATGGGTAAAGATGGAGTAAAAATTTCAACGGATTTGAAATCTGCGGAAAAGTTTACACCCGTTCGATACCTTAAATGTGATTTTCTATTTATAAATAATTTTTCATTTGTAACTTTTATATTTTCGCTTATTAACCTGTTGATAAGTTTCGATTGAAATGTGTGAACAAAAACTGATTCAAGTCGTATTCAACCGTTATCGATCCACTATAATCGGTCAATTAAACTTGATTTGTGAGAACGCGCCTTAAAACAGATGATTGGTTGGTGTCGTGAAATGGATAGAAAATAAATTTAAATAGGACCAAAGGTCCCATATACAGCATCTGCGATTTGAAGGCAATTTTCTTCTTTTTAGTCCTCCCGCGGATTGTCACTTATTTGCTGCAATTGCGCCAAAATAGCGGGACAGGTGAAAAGATGTTTGGGGGTTAGTTCTATGTCTGGGCAGTTTTTGCAGAGGCAGTAAGTCCTTGTCCCGTCTTTATTAATCTTCATTCCCCTAGAGTGTCCCGTCTGGACTTAAAACAGATAGAATGAGGAACTTCGCTACTCTAGGCTACGATAGTACTACTTGTTTCCGTGAAAAACGGAACTGATGTCTACCCTGGAGACACATGCGGCTCGGGACGTTATTTTTTGTGGCCCGCATACATGAAAAGTCACATTAAGAAAGTCACACGAAATTTAAAAAGAATAAAGGAAATTTAAAAAAAAAAAAACTTTTTTTACTTTTCAAAACGAATTAAGAAAATTTATGAAAACACGATTCAAACTGTTGTTGAAGTATACCTGAAAGGAGCCAATGTGTGTAGTTTTTTTCTTCTTAAAAAATCGCATTAATCTTGACAAGTATTCTTTCACCTCACCATGCGTTATTTTAGCTTTAACAAGTCACGCGATTGTTAAATAAGGTTAAAACTGCGTTGCTAGATAATGCGTTAAGATGCTAAAACCTATTTGGATCAACACATACTGTGAACAAAACCTTTTCAGTAACGAATTTTAACAAATCGAAAAATTGGAACCGCTTGACTTGTGAAAATTTAAAATCAATTTTGCGCGCTTTTCTACGACAAAAATCACACCAAATATTAAAGCAATTGGTAAATCCATGCAGTATGTTACGCATCAAATAAAATTATTTATTGACCTGTAACAAAATATAAGTAATATAAAAAATAAATATAAATATATGATAGATATTTTTCAAAATATTTTCCGGGCGTCACTCACGTAAGTAACAGTGAATCTATGTCGTCCTTGGTATCAAAAAGTCTGTGCCTGGTTTAGGGAGTAGGAGCCCGTGTTACAATATTAAAAATACATAATGGAAGATTAAATGAATCTTTCTTTCGTTAAATACTCTATCCCATTAATTACAGTAATTCCAATAGGGAAGTTCTATTCCAGAAAGTGTATGCATTATAATACAATTTCTCGCGCCAATGTTTCTTTCGAGTCCGAAAGTGAGTGACACATAATGAAAAACGAAAAATGAAGTTCGCCGTATTTTAAATTCGACGTGCCAATCATGATATAATTGCCTTAATGCATGGGATAGAATTAATAGCTTAGAAAACTGTCCATTACAAAGCTGTTCCACTTGATAGGCTGCGTGGAAGATTTAATTAGATAAATTCTTTAGTTATTATTTTTGGTGCTATTTACGTTATTGTATTCTGCCATTTTTAATTTTAATCCAGATTTTAATCTTTTCTTTGAAAGAAAAGATCCAATTCTTTGTTTATGTTATTAAGTTATCAAAGATGAACTGAACGAAAGAGGGATTTAGTTTACGTGTATAAATCTAATAGCTATCTTATTCTATTTTTTCCAATACTTGTATCCTGGAAAATATTCTTTGATTGTCTTTATGAAAGACGTTGGGTATTGTATTTCAATTCCACGTCGCAGTTCAAAATAGTATTTTTTACATTTACCGGACCCCCTAACCGTTGGGCCCCACATCCCTTGCTCGTTAGAGTTCAAAATAATACTTTTTACACTTCCCAGAGCCCTAACCCTTGGGCCCCGTACAATAGTCCATGTATTACACTATTCAGTTCGTCCGTGATTACAATAAAATTTAATGCCCCTTCTGTAGTCCTGATGTGGTCATAGTTCTGTTGTTGATGATATGTCCAAATACAGGATCTGTGGTACCATAGTACCGGGGTCCATTATTATGAAGGGTCGGACACATACCTGGTACGATAATATCAATAGTACGAATTCTTATGTTTAATAAAAAGTTGTTTAATTGTATTGCGGCTGTATTGATAGTTTCAGCACACCACTTGGCTCACTAGTTACACCCCTCAAATCCTGGTGGGTGCTTACTTGAAACTATGTCCACCTTTCCCTTTGGTTTTAAGGCGGGTGACACACCAGGCTTTCTGAGCAACGCGGTACGGATTGCGCTATCGGATGGGTGAATACAATTCTGCTACTCCTGTCACACGGATCAGCACTGCTTATCAGTCGACCATCCGTGGTTTATAAGTCTTCGCCAAACCATTGTTTTCTTAAGTGGGTGACACGCGAGGCGACTTGTGCAGATGACCCGGGTTCGCTTTTTCTTCCTGACTGGGAAGAAATCGATTGATCAGCTCGGAACACGCCTAGCAGCGAAATCGCCACGTGTTTCTCCGCTTGGAAAGTACCCTCCAAAGGTCAGTTCGTGACTCAGGGGGTATGTCCACTGCGGTAGGAAAATGTGTTCGAGTGTAGACGGCACCGGTTCAACATGTCAGGTGCAGTATGTCATATGGTGCAGTATGTCAGGTGTGTCAGTAAAACTTTCATTGTGTGTGTCTATTACTTGATATTGTATGTCTCGTGTCTGGTAAATTGACATGGTCAGATGTGGCCTTTGTGTCATAAAACCAACCAAAGGGTCGGTTCCACAGGTTGGTTATTGTATTGTATATACACTACCCTACAATAATGGACCGGACAGCAAGATGTGATGGTATAAGGGAAAGAATACATGCTTTAATAGGGGGATGGTCCCCCACGTGCTGCAATTACATTAGAAACCATTCTGGGCATACTTTTAACGAGGTTTTGATACACAGCTATGGGTATTAGTGTCCATTCCTGCTGCAAGAATGTCGCCAGCTCAGCTGTAGATTTCGGACGTGGTTCCTGGTCCGTAAGCGTCGCTCTAACTCGTCCTACAAATGTTCTATGGGCTTTAGGTCGGAACTCTGAGCAGGCCAGGGAAGGCGTTTTGCATCCATATCTTGATACCACTGCTTGACAGAGGCTTCAGCATGACATGGAGCGTTGTCATCCTGAAGGTACCATTCGTCCATTCCATAAAATTGCCAGAGCGTAGGAAGAACCTGATGGTCCAAAATGTTCATGTAGGCGTTCAATTTACCGGGAATAACATGCTAAGGTCCCAGGCCATACCACGAAAAACACTCCAAGCATCCGCTGGCACCCGGTCCATTATTGTAGGGCAGTGTGTGTCATCTATTGTATTCGTTGTTGCACTGCGGAATAATGATGTTTACTCGTTCTCTTCCAGACTTGCAAAGCGTTCCTGCCGGACATGATGGCGGAGAACAAGGGTCACCTCGTGTCCATCGCCAGCATGGCCGGATTGGCGGGGGTGGTGAAGCTCACGGACTACTGCGCCAGTAAGTTCGCTGCG
This sequence comes from Metellina segmentata, assembly GCA_947359465.1. Classification (NCBI taxonomy): domain Eukaryota; kingdom Metazoa; phylum Arthropoda; class Arachnida; order Araneae; family Tetragnathidae; genus Metellina; species Metellina segmentata. The sequence continues at coordinate 99,913,274 of OX375877.1, forward strand.
GTGGGGTTCGAGGAGTCCCTGCGCCTGGAGCTTTTCAGCGAAGGCTACACCGGAGTACACTCCACCGTCGTCTGTCCCTACTACATCAACACAGGCATGTTCGCCGGGGCGAAACCGGGGTGAGTGCCTTTTCTTTTGTCTTGCTGGTTACATGCCCAAGCACAGAAAGCAAATCTTTATTAACCCTAAAAGTGATTTCGACGAGATATCTCGTCCGTCAAGATCAGACCAATTTTGTTAACCTTTGGACTACGGTTATAGATATAACTGGGCGATTTTTTTCTTGGCGCGATTCTGATAACTTTGAAAGTGAAACTGATGTACCGGCTGCAGTCTAAATTCTTTCTTGGTGCGATTATGATAACTTTCAAGGTGCAACTGCTGTACCGTCCGTAGTCTAAATTCTTTCTTGGCGCGATTCTGGTAACTTTTAAGGTACAACTGATATACTGGTCGTAGTTTAAATTTTTTCTTGGTGAGGTTCTGGTAACTTTCAAGGTGCAACTGCTGTACCGTCCGTAGTCTAAATTCTTTCTCGGCGCGATTCTGGTAATTTTCAAGGTACAACTGATATACTGGTCGTAGTTTAAATTCTTTCTTGGCGCGATTCTAGTAACTTTCAAGGTACAACTGATATACTGGTCGTAGTTTAAATTTTTTCTTGGTGAGGTTCTGGTAACTTTCAAGGTGCAACTGCTGTACCGTCCGTAGTCTAAATTATTTCTCGGCGCGATTCTGGTAATTTTCAAGGTACAACTGATATACTGGTCGTAGTTTAAATTTTTTCTTGGTGCGATTCTGATAACTTTCAAGGTGCAACTGCTGCACAGTCCGTAGTCTAAATTCTTTCTTGGCGCGATTCTAGTAACTTTCAAGGTACAACTGATATACTGGTCGTAGTTAAATTTTTTCTTGGTGAGGTTCTGATAACTTTCCAAGGTGCAACTGCTGTACAGTCCGTAGTCTAAATTCTTTCTTGGCGCGATTCTTGTAACTTTCAAGGTACAACTGATATACTGGTCGTAGTTAAATTTTTTTCTTGGTGCGGTTCTGATAACTTTCCAAGGTGCAACTGCTATACCGTCCGTAGTCTAAATTCTTTCTTGGCGCGATTCTGGTAACTTTCAAGGTACAACTGATATACTGGTCGTAGTTTAAATTTTTTTCTTGGTCAGGTTCTGGTAACTTTCAAGGTGCAACTGCTGTACCGTCCGTAGTCTAAATTCTTTCTTGGCGCGATTCTGGTAACTTTTAAGGTACAACTGATATACTGGTCGTAGTTTAAATTTTTTCTTGGTGAGGTTCTGGTAACTTTCAAGGTGCAACTGCTGTACCGTCCGTAGTCTAAATTCTTTCTCGGCGCGATTCTGGTAATTTTCAAGGTACAACTGATATACTGGTCGTAGTTTAAATTCTTTCTTGGCGCGATTCTAGTAACTTTCAAGGTACAACTGATATACTGGTCGTAGTTTAAATTTTTTCTTGGTGAGGTTCTGGTAACTTTCAAGGTGCAACTGCTGTACCGTCCGTAGTCTAAATTATTTCTCGGCGCGATTCTGGTAAATTTCAAGGTACAACTGATATACTGGTCGTAGTTTAAATTTTTTCTTGGTGCGATTCTGATAACTTTCAAGGTGCAACTGCTGCACAGTCCGTAGTCTAAATTCTTTCTTGGCGCGATTCTAGTAACTTTCAAGGTACAACTGATATACTGGTCGTAGTTAAATTTTTTCTTGGTGAGGTTCTGATAACTTTCCAAGGTGCAACTGCTGTACAGTCCGTAGTCTAAATTCTTTCTTGGCTCGATTCTTGTAACTTTCAAGGTACAACTGATATACTGGTCGTAGTTAAATTTTTTCTTGGTGAGGTTCTGATAACTTTCCAAGGTGCAACTGCTGTACAGTCCGTAGTCTAAATTCTTTCTTGGCGCGATTCTAGTAACTTTCAAGGTACAACTGATATACTGGTCGTAGTTAAATTTTTTTCTTGGTGCGGTTCTGATAACTTTCCAAGGTGCAACTGCTGTACAGTCCGTAGTCTAAATTCTTTCTTGGCGCGATTCTGGTAACTTTCAAGGTACAACTGATATACTGGTCGTAGTTAAATTTTTTTCTTGGTGCGGTTCTGATAACTTTCCAAGGTGCAACTGCTATACCGTCCGTAGTCTAAATTCTTTCTTGGCGCGATTCTGGTAACTTTCAAGGTGCAACTGCTGCACAGTCCGTAGTCTAAATTCTTTCTTGGCGCGATTCTAGTAACTTTCAAGGTACAACTGATATACTGGTCGTAGTTTAAATTTTTTTTCTTGGTCAGGTTCTGGTAACTTTCAAGGTGCAACTGCTGTACCGTAGAAGTCTAAATTCTTTCTTGGCGCGATTCTTATAACTTCCAAGGTACTACTGTATTTGTCCGTCGGCTAAATTCTTTCTTGTCGCGATTATGGTACAACTGCTGTACCAGCCGTAAATTAAATGTTAGTGACGAGATATCTCGTCATCAAGATATAGCCGATTTTTTAATGACGACAAGATCAAGATCTGGTCGGGTACTTTCTAATGACAAGACATTTCGTCCCTTACGATCTAATCAGTTTACTTAACTCAAACCCTTCTCTTCGACTGTATTTAATCCAAGTCTCCGGATTCTAAATAACTTTTGGTATCAGATAACATCAGAGGTAAAGCCTATGCACCTTTTATCTAGACACCACCGACTTAGGGACTGATGCAAATTCCAGCCAGGTGATACCACACCAGTGCTAAAACTCTTATCTGTATCCCAAAGATGGATGATAAAATATTAACTGCATAGTCTTTCATGACGGGAAATCAGAGCGAAAGTTGATTACCATCACCACACTATATCGAAAGATAAATGTTCACAAATCCTCTCCTTCGACTGTACCTGATCCTATTACACCGAATTCAAAGTAAACTTTCTCTGATTCTATTCAAATATTAACTGCATATTCTTTAATGAAGGGAAATCAGAGCGAAAGTTGATACCATCACCACACTATATCGAAAGATAAATGTTCACAAATCTTCTCCTTCGACTGTACCTGATCCTATTACACCGAATTCAAAGTAAACTTTCTCTGATTCTATTCAAATATTAACTGCATATTCTTTAATGAAGGGAAATCAGAGCGAAAGTTGATACCATCACCACACTATATCGAAAGATAAATGTTCACAAATCCTCTCCTTCGACTGTACCTGATCCTATTACACCGAATTCAAAGTAAACTTTCTCTGATTCTATTCAAATATTAACTGCATATTCTTTAATGAAGGGAAATCAGAGCGAAAGTTGATACCATCACCACACTATATCGAAAGATAAATGTTCACAAATCCTCTCCTTCGACTGTACCTGATCCTATTACACCGAATTCAAAGTAAACTTTCTCTGATTCTATTCAAATATTAACTGCATATTCTTTAATGAAGGGAAATCAGAGCGAAAGTTGATACCATCACCACACTATATCGAAAGATAAATGTTCACAAATCCTCTCCTTCGACTGTACCTGATCCTATTACACCGAATTCAAAGTAAACTTTCTCTGATTCTATTCAAATATTAACTGCATATTCTTTAATGAAGGGAAATCAGAGCGAAAGTTGATACCATCACCACACTATATCGAAAGATAAATGTTCACAAATCCTCTCCTTCGACTGTACCTGATCCTATTACACCGAATTCAAAGTAAACTTTCTCTGATTCTATTCAAATATTAACTGCATATTCTTTAATGAAGGGAAATCAGAGCGAAAGTTGATACCATCACCACACTATATCGAAAGATAAATGTTCACAAATCCTCTCCTTCGACTGTACCTGATCCTATTACACCGAATTCAAAGTAAACTTTCTCTGATTCTATTCAAATATTAACTGCATATTCTTTAATGAAGGGAAATCAGAGCGAAAGTTGATACCATCACCACACTATATCGAAAGATAAATGTTCACAAATCTTCTCCTTCGACTGTACCTGATCCTATTACACCGAATTCAAAGTAAACTTTCTCTGATTCTATTCAAATATTAACTGCATATTCTTTAATGAAGGGAAATCAGAGCGAAAGTTGATACCATCACCACACTATATCGAAAGATAAATGTTCACAAATCCTCTCCTTCGACTGTACCTGATCCTATTACACCGAATTCAAAGTAAACTTTCTCTGATTCTATTCAAATATTAACTGCATATTCTTTAATGAAGGGAAATCAGAGCGAAAGTTGATACCATCACCACACTATATCGAAAGATAAATGTTCACAAATCCTCTCCTTCGACTGTACCTGATCCTATTACACCGAATTCAAAGTAAACTTTCTCTGATTCTATTCAAATATTAACTGCATATTCTTTAATGAAGGGAAATCAGAGCGAAAGTTGATACCATCACCACACTATATCGAAAGATAAATGTTCACAAATCCTCTCCTTCGACTGTACCTGATCCTATTACACCGAATTCAAAGTAAACTTTCTCTGATTCTATTCAAATATTAACTGCATATTCTTTAATGAAGGGAAATCAGAGCGAAAGTTGATACCATCACCACACTATATCGAAAGATAAATGTTCACAAATCTTCTCCTTCGACTGTACCTGATCCTATTACACCGAATTCAAAGTAAACTTTCTCTGATTCTATTCAAATATTAACTGCATATTCTTTAATGAAGGGAAATCAGAGCGAAAGTTGATACCATCACCACACTATATCGAAAGATAAATGTTCACAAATCCTCTCCTTCGACTGTACCTGATCCTATTACACCGAATTCAAAGTAAACTTTCTCTGATTCTATTCAAATATTAACTGCATATTCTTTAATGAAGGGAAATCAGAGCGAAAGTTGATACCATCACCACACTATATCGAAAGATAAATGTTCACAAATCCTCTCCTTCGACTGTACCTGATCCTATTACACCGAATTCAAAGTAAACTTTCTCTGATTCTATTCAAATATTAACTGCATATTCTTTAATGAAGGGAAATCAGAGCGAAAGTTGATACCATCACCACACTATATCGAAAGATAAATGTTCACAAATCTTCTCCTTCGACTGTACCTGATCCTATTACACCGAATTCAAAGTAAACTTTCTCTGATTCTATTCAAATATTAACTGCATATTCTTTAATGAAGGGAAATCAGAGCGAAAGTTGATACCATCACCACACTATATCGAAAGATAAATGTTCACAAATCCTCTCCTTCGACTGTACCTGATCCTATTACACCGAATTCAAAGTAAACTTTCTCTGATTCTATTCAAATATTAACTGCATATTCTTTAATGAAGGGAAATCAGAGCGAAAGTTGATACCATCACCACACTATATCGAAAGATAAATGTTCACAAATCCTCTCCTTCGACTGTACCTGATCCTATTACACCGAATTCAAAGTAAACTTTCTCTGATTCTATTCAAATATTAACTGCATATTCTTTAATGAAGGGAAATCAGAGCGAAAGTTGATACCATCACCACACTATATCGAAAGATAAATGTTCACAAATCCTCTCCTTCGACTGTACCTGATCCTATTACACCGAATTCAAAGTAAACTTTCTCTGATTCTATTCAAATATTAACTGCATATTCTTTAATGAAGGGAAATCAGAGCGAAAGTTGATACCATCACCACACTATATCGAAAGATAAATGTTCACAAATCTTCTCCTTCGACTGTACCTGATCCTATTACACCGAATTCAAAGTAAACTTTCTCTGATTCTATTCAAATATTAACTGCATATTCTTTAATGAAGGGAAATCAGAGCGAAAGTTGATACCATCACCACACTATATCGAAAGATAAATGTTCACAAATCCTCTCCTTCGACTGTACCTGATCCTATTACACCGAATTCAAAGTAAACTTTCTCTGATTCTATTCAAATATTAACTGCATATTCTTTAATGAAGGGAAATCAGAGCGAAAGTTGATACCATCACCACACTATATCGAAAGATAAATGTTCACAAATCCTCTCCTTCGACTGTACCTGATCCTATTACACCGAATTCAAAGTAAACTTTCTCTGATTCTATTCAAATATTAACTGCATATTCTTTAATGAAGGGAAATCAGAGCGAAAGTTGATACCATCACCACACTATATCGAAAGATAAATGTTCACAAATCCTCTCCTTCGACTGTACCTGATCCTATTACACCGAATTCAAAGTAAACTTTCTCTGATTCTATTCAAATATTAACTGCATATTCTTTAATGAAGGGAAATCAGAGCGAAAGTTGATACCATCACCACACTATATCGAAAGATAAATGTTCACAAATCCTCTCCTTCGACTGTACCTGATCCTATTACACCGAATTCAAAGTAAACTTTCTCTGATTCTATTCAAATATTAACTGCATATTCTTTAATGAAGGGAAATCAGAGCGAAAGTTGATACCATCACCACACTATATCGAAAGATAAATGTTCACAAATCTTCTCCTTCGACTGTACCTGATCCTATTACACCGAATTCAAAGTAAACTTTCTCTGATTCTATTCAAATATTAACTGCATATTCTTTAATGAAGGGAAATCAGAGCGAAAGTTGATACCATCACCACACTATATCGAAAGATAAATGTTCACAAATCCTCTCCTTCGACTGTACCTGATCCTATTACACCGAATTCAAAGTAAACTTTCTCTGATTCTATTCAAATATTAACTGCATATTCTTTAATGAAGGGAAATCAGAGCGAAAGTTGATACCATCACCACACTATATCGAAAGATAAATGTTCACAAATCCTCTCCTTCGACTGTACCTGATCCTATTACACCGAATTCAAAGTAAACTTTCTCTGATTCTATTCAAATATTAACTGCATATTCTTTAATGAAGGGAAATCAGAGCGAAAGTTGATACCATCACCACACTATATCGAAAGATAAATGTTCACAAATCTTCTCCTTCGACTGTACCTGATCCTATTACACCGAATTCAAAGTAAACTTTCTCTGATTCTATTCAAATATTAACTGCATATTCTTTAATGAAGGGAAATCAGAGCGAAAGTTGATACCATCACCACACTATATCGAAAGATAAATGTTCACAAATCCTCTCCTTCGACTGTACCTGATCCTATTACACCGAATTCAAAGTAAACTTTCTCTGATTCTATTCAAATATTAACTGCATATTCTTTAATGAAGGGAAATCAGAGCGAAAGTTGATACCATCACCACACTATATCGAAAGATAAATGTTCACAAATCCTCTCCTTCGACTGTACCTGATCCTATTACACCGAATTCAAAGTAAACTTTCTCTGATTCTATTCAAATATTAACTGCATATTCTTTAATGAAGGGAAATCAGAGCGAAAGTTGATACCATCACCACACTATATCGAAAGATAAATGTTCACAAATCCTCTCCTTCGACTGTACCTGATCCTATTACACCGAATTCAAAGTAAACTTTCTCTGATTCTATTCAAATATTAACTGCATATTCTTTAATGAAGGGAAATCAGAGCGAAAGTTGATACCATCACCACACTATATCGAAAGATAAATGTTCACAAATCTTCTCCTTCGACTGTACCTGATCCTATTACACCGAATTCAAAGTAAACTTTCTCTGATTCTATTCAAATATTAACTGCATATTCTTTAATGAAGGGAAATCAGAGCGAAAGTTGATACCATCACCACACTATATCGAAAGATAAATGTTCACAAATCCTCTCCTTCGACTGTACCTGATCCTATTACACCGAATTCAAAGTAAACTTTCTCTGATTCTATTCAAATATTAACTGCATATTCTTTAATGAAGGGAAATCAGAGCGAAAGTTGATACCATCACCACACTATATCGAAAGATAAATGTTCACAAATCCTCTCCTTCGACTGTACCTGATCCTATTACACCGAATTCAAAGTAAACTTTCTCTGATTCTATTCAAATATTAACTGCATATTCTTTAATGAAGGGAAATCAGAGCGAAAGTTGATACCATCACCACACTATATCGAAAGATAAATGTTCACAAATCCTCTCCTTCGACTGTACCTGATCCTATTACACCGAATTCAAAGTAAACTTTCTCTGATTCTATTCAAATATTAACTGCATATTCTTTAATGAAGGGAAATCAGAGCGAAAGTTGATACCATCACCACACTATATCGAAAGATAAATGTTCACAAATCTTCTCCTTCGACTGTACCTGATCCTATTACACCGAATTCAAAGTAAACTTTCTCTGATTCTATTCAAATATTAACTGCATATTCTTTAATGAAGGGAAATCAGAGCGAAAGTTGATACCATCACCACACTATATCGAAAGATAAATGTTCACAAATCCTCTCCTTCGACTGTACCTGATCCTATTACACCGAATTCAAAGTAAACTTTCTCTGATTCTATTCAAATATTAACTGCATATTCTTTAATGAAGGGAAATCAGAGCGAAAGTTGATACCATCACCACACTATATCGAAAGATAAATGTTCACAAATCCTCTCCTTCGACTGTACCTGATCCTATTACACCGAATTCAAAGTAAACTTTCTCTGATTCTATTCAAATATTAACTGCATATTCTTTAATGAAGGGAAATCAGAGCGAAAGTTGATACCATCACCACACTATATCGAAAGATAAATGTTCACAAATCCTCTCCTTCGACTGTACCTGATCCTATTACACCGAATTCAAAGTAAACTTTCTCTGATTCTATTCAAATATTAACTGCATATTCTTTAATGAAGGGAAATCAGAGCGAAAGTTGATACCATCACCACACTATATCGAAAGATAAATGTTCACAAATCTTCTCCTTCGACTGTACCTGATCCTATTACACCGAATTCAAAGTAAACTTTCTCTGATTCTATTCAAATATTAACTGCATATTCTTTAATGAAGGGAAATCAGAGCGAAAGTTGATACCATCACCACACTATATCGAAAGATAAATGTTCACAAATCCTCTCCTTCGACTGTACCTGATCCTATTACACCGAATTCAAAGTAAACTTTCTCTGATTCTATTCAAATATTAACTGCATATTCTTTAATGAAGGGAAATCAGAGCGAAAGTTGATACCATCACCACACTATATCGAAAGATAAATGTTCACAAATCCTCTCCTTCGACTGTACCTGATCCTATTACACCGAATTCAAAGTAAACTTTCTCTGATTCTATTCAAATATTAACTGCATATTCTTTAATGAAGGGAAATCAGAGCGAAAGTTGATTACCATCACCACACTATATCGAAAGATAAATGTTCACAAATCCTCTCCTTCGACTGTACCTGATCCTATTACACCGAATTCAAAGTAAACTTTCTCTGATTCTATTCAAATATTAACTGCATATTCTTTAATGAAGGGAAATCAGAGCGAAAGTTGATTACCATCACCACACTATATCGAAAGATAAATGTTCACAAATCCTCTCCTTCGACTGTACCTGATCCTATTACACCGAATTCAAAGTAAACTTTCTCTGATTCTATTCAAATATTAACTGCATATTCTTTAATGAAGGGAAATCAGAGCGAAAGTTGATTACCATCACCACACTATATCGAAAGATAAATGTTCACAAATCCTCTCCTTCGACTGTACCTGATCCTATTACACCGAATTCAAAGTAAACTTTCTCTGATTCTATTCAAATATTAACTGCATATTCTTTAATGAAGGGAAATCAGAGCGAAAGTTGATACCATCACCACACTATATCGAAAGATAAATGTTCACAAATCTTCTCCTTCGACTGTACCTGATCCTATTACACCGAATTCAAAGTAAACTTTCTCTGATTCTATTCAAATATTAACTGCATATTCTTTAATGAAGGGAAATCAGAGCGAAAGTTGATACCATCACCACACTATATCGAAAGATAAATGTTCACAAATCTTCTCCTTCGACTGTACCTGATCCTATTACACCGAATTCAAAGTAAACTTTCTCTGATTCTATTCAAATATTAACTGCATATTCTTTAATGAAGGGAAATCAGAGCGAAAGTTGATACCATCACCACACTATATCGAAAGATAAATGTTCACAAATCTTCTCCTTCGACTGTATCTGATCCTATTACACCGAATTCAAAGTAAACTTTCTCTGATTCTATTCAAATATTAACTGCATATTCTTTAATGAAGGGAAATCAGAGCGAAAGTTGATACCATCACCACACTATATCGAAAGATAAATGTTCACAAATCTTCTCCTTCGACTGTATCTGATCCTATTACACCGAATTCAAAGTAAACTTTCTCTGATTCTATTCAAATATTAACTGCATATTCTTTAATGAAGGGAAATCAGAGCGAAAGTTGATACCATCACCACACTATATCGAAAGATAAATGTTCACAAATCTTCTCCTTCGACTGTATCTGATCCTATTACACCGAATTCAAAGTAAACTTTCTCTGATTCTATTCAAATATTAACTGCATATTCTTTAATGAAGGGAAATCAGAGCGAAAGTTGATACCATCACCACACTATATCGAAAGATAAATGTTCACAAATCTTCTCCTTCGACTGTATCTGATCCTATTACACCGAATTCAAAGTAAACTTTCTCTGATTCTATTCAAATATTAACTGCATATTCTTTAATGAAGGGAAATCAGAGCGAAAGTTGATACCATCACCACACTATATCGAAAGATAAATGTTCACAAATCTTCTCCTTCGACTGTATCTGATCCTATTACACCGAATTCAAAGTAAACTTTCTCTGATTCTATTCAAATATTAACTGCATATTCTTTAATGAAGGGAAATCAGAGCGAAAGTTGATACCATCACCACACTATATCGAAAGATAAATGTTCACAAATCTTCTCCTTCGACTGTATCTGATCCTATTACACCGAATTCAAAGTAAACTTTCTCTGATTCTATTCAAATATTAACTGCATATTCTTTAATGAAGGGAAATCAGAGCGAAAGTTGATTACCATCACCACACTATATCGAAAGATAAATGTTCACAAATCTTCTCCTTCGACTGTATCTGATCCTATTACACCGTATTCTAAGTAAACCTCCGATTCTCTCAAATCAACTGTGACTTATTCTTTGATTGTTGATTTAGGATTTTCACTATGATGACCCCGGAGTATGTGGCCGACGAAATAGTCTCCGCCATCTTAGTCAACCAAGAAGTTCTGATTCTGCCCAAATGGTTCAACATCTTAATTGCCATGAAATGGTGAGTGCAGTACTCTTGATTATTTCCATTAGTGCCATCTTTTGCGTCGTCAGTTTTTAGTTATGCTCCATGACAACAACTTCATGAAGTTCGAACAGCTTATGATAGACTGCTCAGAAACGCAGGAACCGTAGTTGCGACAGCAATTTTTGGTACAGCTACACTCTACGTTTATGAGTGATGGCAACGGCTTTGGCGATTTTTTTTGGCGCACTTCTAAAGTTGCCAAGTAAAGAATTATTTCCCAACTCTAATGTCACCATTTTTTTTTCTTTTTACAACACACTTTTTAAACATATTTCAGAACGTTTTAAAAAGTATATTTTTAAAAAACTTTCACAAAAAGTAGTAAGCTTAAGCACATATCAAAACACATTTGTGAACCAGCAGAGAAACTAAGCTACGAATGGTAAGAATAACCTGAAACTTATCAATTACACTAAATACAGTGAGCATGTTGAAAAAGGAAAAAGATTTACAAAGGAAAAAAAGCAAGAAATAATACCTGATAAAGTCAGAATTCTCTCGTAAAAAAATAATGAAAACGAAAATGGTCAAAAAAACAAAACTCTTAATCCTGTCATGAAAACTATTATAACAAAATAAAAATTCCACAACTGTGAAAATACAAATAAAAGGACCAATGGTATCAAAGGATATTTTAAAAACAAAATAACCAATGGGAGGAAAGAAAAAATTTCAAACGAATCAATGAAATCAAACGATTTTAACGGATTTTGGAAGAACTTTCTAGAATATTCAAAATGAAAATTAAAAGTTTCCGTTTGCCGAGGTTGCCATGAAAACCATAACAACAGCAACGAAAGATGAGTTGCCTTAATTTATCGTAACTCGTTACTAGAAGTGCGCCAAAAAATATCGCCAAGCCGTTGCCATCACTCATAAACGTAGAGTGTAGCTGTACCCAATTTTTATTGAATACTCAAGTAAAGAAAGAGAGAAATGACATCTTAATAAGATCTCCACTGTTGTATTTCAGACCAGCAATAGTGGAGGAAAGAGTCAATACAGATAGATTTGCATTTGTCAGGGGGTATAATTTTCTCTGCTGCTTACCGGCTCTCTCTCTCTCTCTCATCAGTCAAGATTAATAAAACATAAAGTTAGTTTCTGTTAAGCAGCGTATTTAAATACGCCATTCGGATGCTGTTTTGCGTTTTGATGCCGTTCGGGATGCCATACGCAATATTTCGATTGAGTACACATGTTATAGGGTAGGTAGATATTTTGAACATCGAATGATACACAATGATGCAAATTATGACTATATAGCCACATGGTTAAAATAATCCAAGGACACATTCTGTTGATCAAGAAGGTCAAACGGGTTAGAAGTCGTGCATATAAGGCTGCGGATATATGCGTGTATACTCCTCAGAGCATCTCTAGATTTCCAAGTTATGCTTTTGTGCACCATGAAACACACATATTAACTAAATGACCACACCTATTCGTTGAAAGAATTTGTGTATTCTTTCAAACTTTGGAAAAATTCTATTCGTCCTTTTCTTAGAACAGAATGCTTTGGAAAGATTCTATTGCTCATTTCCTTATGTCTCCAATAGCCCGTTGTGCTGCTTCAGATCGACGTTATTAATTACCATTACCTAGGTAATGGTAAATTTTAGTTAACGTCGTACTAGAGCAACACAACGGGCTATTGACGACGGTCCGGGATCAGTCACTTTTAGGGAAAGATCCGAGGACAACACCTCGTAATTTTGAACCACGGTCAGATGACGAAGCAACACCTGAGCTGGCACCCCACTCTTCAAACTTCACCATTACCTAGGAGTTACCTTTCAGGGACTGATCCCGGACCGTCGTCAATAGCCCGTTGTGTTGCTCTAGTACGACGTTAACTAAAATTACCAATTACCTAGGTAATGGTAATTTTAGTTAACGTCGTACTAGAGCAACACAACGGGCTATTACCTAGGTAATGGTAATTTTAGTTAACGTCGTACTAGAGCAACACAACGGGCTATTGACGACGGTCCGGGATCAGTCCCTTGAGGGAAAAATCCGAGGACAACACCTCGTAATTTTGAACCGCACCAATTACCTAGGAGTTACATTCTTTGGAAATATTCTATTTGTTCGTTCCTTATATTAAAGTCCTCCGGAAATATTCTATTGGTCCTTTCCTTGGATTACTATCCTTTAAAATGAACATATTCGCCCTTTCCTCGGAATACGCAGGTAGCCGAATTAACGTCACCCTGGAACAGCACAACGGGTTATTGGTGACGGTCCGGGATCAAACCAGAAGGGAAAGATCCGAGGACAACACCTCGTAATTTTACACAGGTAAATCACTCTTCAAACATCCTCACTACGCCAATGTGGGGGCATTTGTTGAAATTTTCAACGGCAAGCTCCTTTGAACATAAACAGCGCCCTCTACCACTTAAACGCGGCATTTACGGACACTCATTCTTTGACAAAAGTTTTTATTTTGGGCCCCTCTACTACTCTTCAATTGGGCCAGATATTTTCGAAACATTTACTGAAGGTAATTGGTAATTTTTTAGTTAACGTCGTACTAGAGCAACACAACGGGCTATTGACGACGGTCCAGGATCAGTCCCTTAAGGGAGAGATCCGAGGACAACACCTCGTAATTTTGAACCACGGTCAGATGACGAAGCAACACCTGAGCTGGCACCTCACTCTCCAAACTTCCACGCCAACCCAACGTGAGGACTTTCGGCCACGACAGATTTAAGGTGCACCAGCCGCCTCTACACCATACGTTTACAAACATCCATGCCCGGGCCCGGATTCGAACCAGGAACCTTCCGATCTAGAGGCTAACACCTTAACCACTATACCGGTTGGTCGGCATTTACTGAAGGAATATCAAAGGCAGCTTTAATCGTAGTTGCGCTCAAACCACTTGACTATTCGCGCTTCGACAGCCTGAAAGCAATTTAACTTCCCACGTTTCTGAGAAGTGAAGTGCACACACACGATCGACTTAAAGAATTCTCTCTCGAATTTTTCAATCTCTCGATTGGCACGCGTCTCCACTGAAATTTCGAAAATCGATTGTGATTATTCATGTGTCTCTATTGACATTTCTCCTGGGCTTTCTGAACCCTTGAAACACAATCCCTAAAACGTACTCACTTGATAACTTCAACGTGTCATATAATCAAATTCGCTTGTCGATTTTCGTTAAGTCTCGCAGTAGTATCGTGGACGCTGAAAGTTTAGGGAAGCAGTTGAATTAACGTTGCACTGAAGCAACGCAAGTGGGTTATTGGGAACGGTCCGGGATCAATCCCAAAATCAAAGATTCGAGGACACATCGTAACTTTGAACAATGGTCAGATGACGAGGTCACATCTGATCAGACAACCTACTCTCCAAATTTAGCCAACCTGAGGATATTTAAAGCCACGAGAGATTGAAGATGCTGCAGCCGCCATGCACACGATGCTTTGGTTGGATCGAGATTTGAACTCTGAACTTCGGTTGCTGATTCGCGACTCTTCAAACCGGGATAGCTCTGCCCTTGACATAGAAGAGAGTGAGAGCACACCCAGGGAAGGATCGAACCTGCGTTGCCTACATATCTCAGATTGCTAGCGCAGTTGGCAAACCCTTGGAGCCACTGCGACCCCTGATGTTACCGATGAAAATGTGGTTTGCCTTAGCCCGGCCACACACTGGAATAGCATGCGACAAACATACGATATGCGCATGCGTATTCCGTTTTTTTTCCGGAAACAAGTCGGTACGCATGCGTGTTTCAGCTAATTTTAGTGTTACAGGACTGATGCTGGACCAGTGTGTGGCTTGCCTTACAAAGCGTGTGTTGCCATACTGTCTAATCCGAATCTGGTTACGCCATTTGTTCATCAGAGTTCCCCTAGGGAGTACGTTGCTTTATATCTCACCATTCGTTATAATACACCTGAGTACACGAATCAGAAGGAATGTCTTTTGCTTCAGAGGTCTTAACAGTAACTCATATTCATGGTGGTGAGGACATAGATATCTAAGCAGATTGAGCACCGCTATTGAGAGGACCTTCAAAAGGTGTGACCAGCATCTCGTAGTCACGTGACTACTCTATGAAAAATGGACTTGGCTGAGCCGATTTGGCATCGTATCGCCACGTTTGGAATAAAACGGAATACTTTTAGGCGCGTGTATGCGCATTTTTATGGAGTGGCGACAAAAGTGGTGAAATCGCCAGTCTACTATTATGTCTCGCAGACCAATCAGACGATGCATCAATGGATAGACGTCTTCTTACGTCCCGTGGACCAATCAGACGATGCATCAATGGATGGGCGTCTTCTCCCGTTCCGTGGACCATTCAGATGATGAATCAATGGATGGGCGTCTTCTCCCGTTCCGTGGACCAATCGGATGATAGATAATAGTTTCTAAGTGTCACGTTACTACTAGTTTTGGTCACATGATCCTGGTCGCATAAAAAAGGTTACCATTGTTCACTCTACTCTTAGATTTCCTCTATGGGTGTAACTGTACTTCTGCATGCCTTGCATTCTTTAACTAATTAACTAACTTGGAGATCTTTCTGTAGAATTAACTGGTGACGGGAATGCAGTACTAACGTATCTATTTCCTAGGTTTCTTCCATGTCCGGTGCTACGGTCCTTGGTGACTTTATTCGATCTAGATGACGCTATGGAAAACTTCCAAGGAAGATTGAAAAGGGAGTAGGACTCTTGAGTTCCTCCAGACAGTGTTTAGTCATCACGTTCTTTGATCTTCTAAGGCTGACACTAACATGACGGAAATGGGAAACTTTCCTTTCATCTGCTTTTAGCTTGATTAATCATTTAAAAAACTTTTTCATTTTCAGATCAATGTTTATGAGTCATATTCATTCAGCTTTAGGCCCAACATCAGAGCTGCCACAAGCGACTCATTGCTACTATTTTTTCACCTTGGTTGACTAGGGTATCTTTTGAAGCAAAGTTGTCCTTCAAAAGCTCCTATTCAAAATTTTAACTTTTCGAAAATTTTGGCGACTTTTTAAAATTTACCAAAAGCCAATGAAATCTTATTTCATTTTTTAAAACTTACATTTGACGGGGAAAAAAAACTATTTTTCGTATTTTGTTTCGGAAGAAAATTTTCCAAGGAGCGCCAAAAACTTCGAATAAGAAAAACATCGGAATCTGGTTCCTAGATTTTCACAAAAATCTTGCGAAGAAAATATTTAATTCTTTAATTTTAAAGTTTAAATTTTTTGACGAGAATTTCACCGTCTATTTCATATTTGATTAGCACATTTTGTGTTTTAGCTTTCTTAGCAACTAAAATTGCTACTGAACTAGGCTTTAATAGAAGACTTTTGTGCTATTTAAAAAAATGTATGCTACAAATGACCACTATTTCATAAGTACTATGTCTGTGGCAGCCCTGAAAATGCATGGAATCTGCTGATTTGTTTTTGCATGCTGATTTTGATACAGCTGCAGTCTACGTTTATAGCGGTGGCAACGGCCTTGGCGATTTTTTTCGGCGCATATCTAAAGTCGCCAAAGAAAGAATTATTTCAAAAATATTTTTCTTTTTAGAACGGAAAATTAAAGCTCCAAAACACATTTTGAAGCGTTGTGAACGTTTTGAAAAATATATTTTTAAAACGTTCACAAAAAGTAATAAACTTAAACTGAAAATTAAAAAAAAAAGAAAGAAAAAAAGCAATTAGTTTCAACAGAATGCAAGAAATAATACAACGTGTTACGTCAGAACTGTACCGTGACAAAAATTATAATAACAGAAAATTCCACAACTGGCGAAAATCCATTAAATGAACCAATGAAATCAATTTAAAAAATTTTTTAAAGGACCAATGCAATCAAAGGATGTTTAAAAATCAATATAACCAATGGAATCAAAGAAAAAATTTCGAACAAACTAATGAAATCAAACGATTTTAACGATTTTTGAAAAAACTTTCTAGAATAATCAAAATGAAAATTTAAACTTTCCGTTTGCCGAGGTTGCCATAAAAACCGCAATAACCTTAACCTACCATAAACTTGCTACTAGAAGGACGCCAAAAAAATTGCCAATGCCGTGGCCCCCGCTATAAACATAGACTGCAGCTGAACCCAAACGGACATCTGCAGAAGGAAGATGTAACTGGTATATGAAATTTCTTGGTAAATCCGAAATGATCTGATAAATAAACTTTACGCCGTTACAAAACAATACTTATCTCATCGGATACCCTACGGACAAAGATACTGAATTCTGCTGGTAGTTAAAATTTTCTTAGTGGGTGAAAATGAATTGGAATCATCCACATAAAAATAATTAAAAGATAGAGAATTTCTATTCAAGTGCATCTTTATTTTTCAAAGATATTGCTCTCTGATGATTTTAAAACCTTATTCTAAATTTTTATATCTTTAATTAGCCATTTGGTATGAAGCACTTCAAAAATTTTCATTTTAAACAAGAATAAATTGTTTGGGTTTACAAATAATTGATGGAAGAAAAGTTAAAAATTATCTAGAAATCTGTCACAATATTAAATGTAATTGTTGAGCTAACAAATTACTAGATAGTGGCCATAGTTTTAAGTATGGAATTTCGAATTATGGTCCTATTTTCCGTTAAATTATAAAAACATCTCTTCAAAATGTGTTTTAAACTATCATTGAAGTGATTTATTATTTCATTACATGGTTGTTATCTGGAATTTAGTACAGGCCAGTTCAATTATGTAGCTTTAAGCAAATGAACACATCATTTACCAAAGAAAATCTTGTCATTAGTGTTTTACAATGCTTAATAAGTATTACATTTAAGTGTCATTAATATGGAATTATACATAATTGCTTTATTATCGATTTTCGTCTTCGAACATGCAAAAAAAGTGAGAAGGTGCCATTTTACCAAGGGCAACTTGTCAACTGTATTTATAACTGTCACGTGATTTCTGCTTGAAGAATGATTTGCTTTTCGAAAAGTGATAGCAAAATCTGTCTAAAATGTCTAGCAATTCAGAGTAAGATATGTGTTAAAGTGGTGGAGGTAAAACAACCAAAAAACTTACCAAATGGTAATAATAAGCTCTGGTAATCAAGGAATAGTTTATATTTGTCTTCAAAATTAAAAAAATAAAATCGACTAAGTAAGCTCATAATCAAACTTTGAATTGATGTAGAAGGAAATACAATAACACTTGTTAAATCCTATCAAAATCAATTGTAATAAATGTCTGATGTTTCTGTTAGTATGTATACTTTATTAAGCGCACAAAATTATTAAAACTATATCCAAGGTTTGTGCACCTTTTCCCTGGAAACTCCTATAAATGGATTATTTTTCTAGGAGTTCTAGAAAACTGAAATTTATTTAAAACTCCTGGAAATTTAAAATGCAATCATGGCATTTTTTTTTGTTCAATTCTAATACTTCATGAAGCAAGAAAAATATGTCATATCAATTTAAAAACTGTTTTGAAAACCTATTCGGAAGGAAATTAACCGAAAAAAAAAAAGAAAACTAGTTCATAATGCGCCTTTTAGATGGCGCTCCAAAGAAATGTTTTGATAATATTCAGCATTATCTATTTATGCACCCCATAAAAAATAAATGTGGGATATGATACTTGCCAAATGTGGCATTAAGCTTCGATTTGCCCAGTAACAGAAGAGTGTTGTGCCGATTTTTGTGGCGTCGTAGCTGTAATAAGTGGAGAGGGAAGAGAATTTGTATTTTTTCAAGAACTATATTTTATGGCTGTGTGAGGTATTCACTTTGCAGCAGACACATATGATAAAGTTAAGTTGAACTCAAGTACATTCTCAATGGAGCTTGTGGTCGTGTTTTATCTTCTTTCTAATGTGATATCCATCACACTTTCGGCACAATTAAATCAGTTCAATTGCAATTCTTAAAAACTTAAAAATAGCTTTTTTAAAAGGTGTACGAACTTTATATGTTCAAGCAATCTGACTTCTATGCATGTAATTAGGCACCAAATATATATATATATATATATATATATATATATATATATATATATATATATATATATATATATATATATATATATATATATAGACATAACCAATGAGTTTTTCTGATGTAACCTATCAGCAGCGACCGCACAATTGCTCTGTATGCAGTACTTTTGTATTATGTATTTCATGTTAGTTGTCAATGTTTTCTGTTATTTAAAAACCCATGTATTAGATGTGCATGGCACCATGCAAAGTAGCTATTCTAGTGATCATAATATTTTTTATTATTTACGTTGCAACACATTTACCCTGTACAGAACCATATGCACAATGTAGTGCCTATTCACTAGCAATTGTGTGTGTGTGTGAAGTATTTGCCATATCTACGTTCAGCTAATCGCTATTTATTTTTGTTTATTGAATGCTAATATCATATACCAAAGTATAGACAATTTGGACATGAGATACGTATCTTTTGTATCACTTTAATTTCATGTTTCCCTATGTTTTTTTTTATTGTAGTCTAGTCTAATTCCTACACTGGCATGCAAAACTTAAGGAACACGTATGGTTTTTGATTGCTACTTTACAGTACAGTGAACTTGATGTGGGAAAATGTACAAAAGCTACATCGGGAGTTGCCGAAAACCAATGAGTAAAAGCAATAACAGAGTGAACAGTAAAAAAAAGTGTGATCGGATGTAGTGACAATAGCACGGCCCAGTGCCATAAGACACAAAGGTAATTGTGACGTAAAAATAGAGGAGGTGGTCCGTTGTATACTGTGACAACCTCGAGCTACGATACAGACTTTACACCACGTTTGCATACTGACAATGAGATTGCGAATGCGTTCCTGTGTTAGCAGAACCCATCCCTATCTTAGTGCCTCTGATGTCACGAATCCAAATTCTGAATATACGCTAGCTTTCCACTGAGTGCCTCGTGTATGCAAATCGCCACCGATTGTTTCGTTCAATTTTGAAGTTGTAACCTTCTGTTTCTTAAGTTTTGCACTTCAATGTATTGGTGTTATGTTGGTATAGATTGTGATTTGCAGCTGCAGTGGATTCTAATCTTACGAACCTTCTTATTTTTCTCATGTGATAATGAGTTCAAACCTGGCCTGGTTTAACAATACCTCAGGGGCGTGGCAAGGGGTTTTGCTATTTGTTTCCAGTTTAAAGGGATCGCAGATTCGTCAAAGAACTAATAGAAGCATTGTGTGTAACAAGCAGGAAAGTAGCGTAAAAATTTACAGTTAGTAGGAATATCCAAAGTTATAAAGCGAGTTTTGGACAGTGTGTCCTCACAATTGACTCTCGGAATTCCAATCCGAATCAGTTTTTGAACACATTCAGCTATGATTATCTAGGTTCGAACCTTTGAACCCTTTTTGGTTTGATTTAATCTCGCAATTTTTAGTTGCAATTAGGTTCGCAAACGCTACGTTCCTGAACAGAATACTTCTAATGGTTCTAGAGTAAAAAATACTATTTTATAATGATATGTATGTCTATTTTAATATTGAAAAATTATTATGAGCAATAATAATTCAAATCAAACGTGTGTATTTTTTTATTAAACTTCTGACCAAAAATGTGTGAACAGGCAAAGATCTAAACGTCCAGCTTTGTGAATAACTATTTGTAATAGTTATACCTCTATGAATGAACAATGAACTATTTAAATGTATTTACTTCGTCAATAAATTGTGCCCTAAAAACTGTTTAAATTGATGAATTTAAAATTAAACTAAAGCAGTTTTATGTGTGTAGATTTTTAAGTTTTGAGTTTTCAGCTTGCAACAATTTCGTGATTGGCTGCATTTTATTCAATGCTAGCAGTTCTGACCTCAACTGATTCGATTTAACTGAATTGGGTTTTATGTCACAAGGGTCAGACATAAAACAGACAACATCAAGTAATACACATAAAAAGGGAAGGAAGCTGGTGGGTTGTTTTGACGCTTCATGGCTCAAGGGCTATATTTGTCCAATTTGTGCCAAACACAAGACAGACAACGTCAAGTAATACACATGAAATATGGAAAAGAGAGATAGTTGGTTTGGGTTGTATGGCCAAAAAAAAAAAAAAAAAAAAACGGGTCGCACTTGACCAAACTGTGAATTTGTTCGAAGCAGATGACAGTGATTACGAGTTGGCGAAACAAGTAATCAACAATAGCAATTGCCATATATATATAGTTTGGCATATATCAGCCCTTTTCACTGATCTTACCACCTTTCTAGAATTGTGTCGTAGCTAAAGTTCATCTGCCGTATCACCAAAGTCACAACTATTTGCTCACAACCTCTCGGCAGTCATAAATAACATAATCTTCTAACAGAAATTGAAGCTGTACGGTAATTTGGTAATTTTAGTTAACGTCGTACTAGAGCAACACAACGGGCTATTGACGACGGTCCGGAATCAGTCCCTTAAGGGAAAGATTCGAGGACAACACCTCGTAATTTTGAACCACGGTCAGATGACGAAGCAACACCTGAGCTGGCACCCCACTCTCCAAACTTCCACGCCAACCCAACGTGAGGACTTTCGGCCACGACAGATTTAAGGTGCACCAGCCGCCTCTACACCATACGTTCACAAACATCCATGCCCGGACCCGGATTCGAACCAGGAACCTTCCGATGAAGCTGTACGGGTGGTGTAAGCAATCGTTTGAGGTAGGCACTTAATGTTGCATTGGCGTAACACAGCGGGCTATTGGCGACAGTCCGGATTCCATTCCGAGGGGAAATATTCGAGGACAACACAACGTAACTTCGAACCACGGTAAAATTGCGCAATCGTTTCAATTATCCCTTCGTTGCTGACGAAGTGTCTGAGAGAGACAGACAAATCCAGGGAGACGGTTTGTCAAATGCAAGGGTAGTTTATCAAATGCGACATAAGGGGATACGTCAGAGTATGATTTTACTTATTCATGTGGGGGTTTGAAGCGGCCGTGAACTCTTTATTCCAAGGGACTCGTGAAAGAATGAGATATTAAAAGTCAATCCACTAGAGGTTGAGAACTTGAAGATTATTAGATTAAGGAGACCTGTAGAAAGTTTATTGCAAAGTTTGTAGTACCGATTGAAAAAGGAAGTTGAAAAAAACATCTAAAGTGGGCGTGGATGTTTGAAGCTATTATTATAGACTAGCGCGTCTTTTTAGTAATGGCTCTTCGTTACGTGGACGATTCTATTTAGGACCGTAGGGAGGTCGGTAGATATTAAACTCGTGATAAGTGAATCGATTCTTCAGTTTGATTCTTTCGTAACTTGTTTTGATCATTTAATCTACAGTGAGCTATGATTATTTACTTGTCTGGTAGTCTTTTTTTGTGTGTCTTCTATGATTTTTTAACCCAGCTGGCGGAAAAATTTTTAGATCCTCCAAATTATTAAAAAAAAATTCCAATTTAATTCCTTTTCATTCAAATTTACTTTTCCTAATTTTTAATACCCTTTTCATATTTTTCCAAGCTTCCGTTGATTTTACATAAATAATCTAAGAACCACTCCTGAACTCACTACCAGCTGATATTTTTCCGCCCCTCTGCCGTCCCCTTTGCTTTAGGATGATGGTGTCGTATCCACCGCTGGCTTAGGACCATTCTGATGTAACAAAAAGCATACATAAAACACTAACTTATATAATTATTAACTTATATAATAAAAGGCTATGGGTGGGTAGAGGTGGGAGCCGAAAATTGTATCCTTTTATTATATAAGTTAATAATTATATAAGTTAGTGTTTTATGTATGCTTTTTGTTACATCAGAATGGTCCTAAGCCAGCGGTGGATACGACACCATCATCCTAAAGCAAAGGGGGCGGAAAAATATCAGCTGGTAGTGAGTTCAGGAGTGGTTCTTAGATTATTTATGTAAAATCAACGGAAGCTTGGAAAAATATGAAAAGGGTATTAAAAATTAGGAAAAGTAAATTTGAATGAAAAGGAATTAAATTGGAATTTTTGTTTAAATAATTTGGAGGATCTAAAAATTTTTCCGCCAGCTGGGTTCGAACTCGGGAAGTCATACTCCGCTGCCGACGCTAACCTGAAGGTGGGTGACTTTAGACATTAGGCCAACGTTGCTTCACGAAAAGAAGCTCTTTAAAGTATAAGTACCCTTCCATCAATCATACATTCCATCAATCTGTTTTAAAAAATCATAGAAGATACACAAAAAAAGACTACCAGACAAGTAAATAATCATAGCTCACTGTAGATTAAATGATCAAAACAAGTTACGAAAGAATCAAACTGAAGAATCGATTCACTTATCACGAGTTTAATATCTACCGACCTCCCTACGGTCCTAAATAGAATCGTCCACGTAACGAAGAGCCATTACTAAAAAGACGCGCTAGTATTATTATAGCTATAGATGCAAAAGTTAGTGCTGTGAAGCGACTCATGCATGAAGGCAGTCAAGTGGTTTTGTTCCCCCTTGTGAGATTACGGGTTTCAGGACATCAGGGGACAGCGGGAGATCGACTTCTGTAGCACGTCGTCTTTATCGATTGTAGATATTCCTGAAAGGGGGCCGCACCCTTTGTTGCCCACTCTGGAAAGGAATGGCCTGATTTGACTCTAATTAGTTCCTACATTGAAGATCTGGCAATCAAGTGGGGTGTTTTGAACCTTGATTCCTGCAGTGACCTCAGATATGTGACTGGAAATCAATACTAATACTATTTATAACCGGGGTTCTTCTGAACGAAATTCGGTCTGGAGAGCTTCCCTGGGGTATTCAATAAACTATCTCAAATATAAAACCGTTTAACTACTAACACAAACACCACCAGTGACCTAGAACTCTATTTTAAATTAATTACTTCTGACATTACTAACTCCGCAATGAAGACCGTGAAGAAAACACGAAAAATTAAGAAACAAAAAGTTCATTGGTGAACTCAAGAACTGGCCTCCTCGAGAAAAACAGGCTTACTGATCTAAAAAATTAAAATCTTAACTGAATAATTCTAGTAGGCATCGATGAGGTCCGTGCCGCCTGGATTCGTTATAAATCCGTCAGGGCCGCCTATAAACAGCAACTCACCAGCTCAAAACAGGCCGCCTGGAGGAGGCATTGTTCAGATCACATGACCATTTATGGATCCCTGTGAAAGTTTACTTTTAGGATTTGATATGGTTTTGTGGCATTGAGTCCTCTTGGGACATATTATGCCAAACTCAAGATAAAAAGTCTAGTATATATAGTCTAGTAATAAAATGGAATGAGTGATGTCATAATAAAATGAATACTATATACAATTATATATGATAAATAAACCCAATGTCATGTAAAAAGCTAAAAATATTTGGATGAGGATTCTCTCCAACCATGTCTTCTAGAGTCAAGGTAAATGAATTAAAATGTATAAGTCGTTGCCTATTAAAATGAGAACATTCAATTAAAATGTGTTTTACTGTTTGTGGGCAAATGCAGTAATTACAAATAGGATGATCTTCTCCGAGGAGGAGGTGTCTATGGGTGATCCTAGTATGTCCAATGCGGAGACGTGTTATTATTACCCGCTGCTTTCTTAAAGGTAGCGATTTCCATTGCGTTACATTTGGTTTAATAAAGTGAAGCTTGTTATCGGTTTGTTCATTCCATTCGTTCTGCCATTTTGTTTCTAAAAATTCGTAAATGCAAGATTTTAAGTCACGATAAGGAATGGTATGACTAATATGATCTACGGCCGAGTTTACTTTTAGGAAATAATAAAATAATAATATTGACCTATTTTTACCGGATCACCCATACTCAACTCTATAAAATAAATTAATTTATGGATCACTATTTTAAAAATAATACTCATACCCGACTGCTTTTGTCACAATTTATTTAAAAGATGATTCTTAACCATTACTAAACAGCATGTGGACCGTGTCTTCTCCGTTTTGAAAGACGGTAAGGCCCCAGGGCATGATCTCATCGGTTATAAAATCTGGAAAAATGTATATACGAACCACCCTAACTTACTGTTTCCAATTCAAAAAGCATTGCAACTGGCTTATTTTTATAGGTGCTTCTGGTGTGGGGATGTTTACTTCCTTTTAAAACATCCCGTAAGGGACCCCCTCATCCTTTGGCAGCTACAGGCCCATATGTATTTTGCCCAATTTGGGCAAGATTCTCGAAAGAGGTTTCGCTAGAAAAATCAACACCTGGTTAGAACAAAATAAAATCCTCCACAACCTCCATTTCGGGTTTAGGCAGCTGCGTTTTTGAAAGGAGACCGTGTTCTCAAAAGTTTCTAAATTAAAATCATTTCGTGGAACATGCCATTCTGCCCTCCAAGTTGCTTTACTTCCAAACTACCATTTTTAAATATTACAATTACACAACTACATAAATATTTTGGTGAAATTCAAAAGTTTTATGCACAGCTTACACTTGTAATTCATTATTTATTAAGAAAGAAATATTTGAATGGAAACTGTTTATTTAAGATTAACGCCGAACATCGTCAAAGTGGTGATAAATTAAATCAGTAGTTTTTAACCTGAAGTGTTTTTCGTTCTGAATCAGTTCTTTTTTATTAAAAAGGCGCCTATTATTTCAAGCTTTCATCACATCTTATCCCCCGACTGAAAATAAAACTCTATTGTTAAACTTCGGATGTTTCAAAAGCAAAAAAAAGCTTTGAAAATAAATGGAATAAAAACCTTCTTTTCATTCTTAGTCTCAATCATTCATTTCCACTGTACGACGTGAATGAGGAAATCTTCCGTCCTCTACACATGTCTTGGAAAAAGGAAACATTTTTGTTGTATTAGTCAAATCATTATTAGCGATGAAAAGGAAATCTTGAGAGTTTCATTAACATTACCTTAGCGGCGTGAAAGGAAATAAACTGTCTCAGCTTATACCTTTCATACTTTAATAGGTGAGATTTTCATTATCAAATTAAGGAACTTGCCTTTTTGCCACGTTGAATGAGATGCTTTCGACAAACACCTCTACATCATCGTATTTCACGTGCTTACTTGTTAAAAATAAATATTGTTTTTGCATATCACTTTTATCAACATATATATATATATATATATATATATATATATATATATATATATATATATATATATATATATATATATATATATATATATATATATATTGTAGACTTTAAATTTAAAAACCAAACTAGATATTAGGGATGCGACATCGATAGCAAAACATCGATGTTTAAAATTAAAACATCGATGTTGATAATACATCGACCCAAAAACATCGATGTTTTTAAAATTCAATGTATTTAAACTTTTTCCCCATTTTTTAAAACTGTTTTAACAACTTGTGATGCTACATCGACAGCAAAATATTGATGTTTTGAAACTGTAATGTTCAAAATTAAAACATCGATGTTGATAATACATCGCCCCAAAACCATCGATGTTTTTAAAATTCAGTGTATTTAAACTTTTTTCCCCATTTCTTAAAATTGGTTTAGCAAACTAGTGATGCTACATCGGCTCCAATAAATCGATGTTTTTTTTCTAAAACATCATTGTCTAGAAAACATCGATGTCGTATCGATACTTTTCAGACCCTTCATCCTAGGTCACTTTGGTCTAAAAGTATGTCCAATTTGCTGATTATGAAAATTATGCTACTTGGTTATTTTTAAATTTTTATAACGGTACTTTTTTCATTTAAAAATAAAACAAAGACAAGTATAAACATCGATGTTACAAAAACATCGACTCCAATACATCGATGTTAAATACATCGAGGTTTTTTTAAAAACATCGATGTTTTGAAAACATTGACATCGATGTCGCATCCCTACTAGATATGACTGAAAACCCCCAAGTTATAACCGCTTGGTATCTCAGACTGTCCATATTTCATTGAGACGAAAATAGGATGGGATTATGTAACATTCTGTGTATTCATGCAAAAGTAAATTTAATAAAAGTTTTATTACTTATGCATATTAAGCTAACCGTATCTCCAGTGAAGTAATCTTAAGCAGAAAACTGCGTTTTTTTTAACCTTTCAAAACTCCTCGCACTCAATGTCACAGCTTATGTCTTGCACCCACATAGAGCCCACATTGTCTAACTATTTAATCTAGATTTCCCCTCCAAGTAGTTTCGACGAGATATCTCGTCCATCAAGATCTAACCAATTTTGCTAATGCCGAGAAATCTCGTCCATCAAGATCTGGTCAGTATTACTAATGAATGCGTTTTTGATGGTACCTCGTCGACACAATTACCGGGAGAGTTAAAGTGCATACTCTGTTCTGACTGATTAGTTCTTTGACTGCATACTGTACGTAACAGAAAATATCTGTGCTTGCTGGAGAAAACAAAGAATAAACTCCACACTATTATTAAAGTCTAGACCACGGACGGCGAACCTTTTCAAGAAGTGGGTCAAATTTTTTTCATTATTTCTTTAGCACTAGCTGGTGGGTCACTTGGAAATGGGGTAGGGAGCATGGTAAAAAACTACTTTTTTTGGGGCTCAATTTTTTAATCCTTTAATAAGTTAACGGTTCCTTATTGTTTTTCGACTTTTACTTTTGCAAGTGAAGAGCAAAAATCGATATAAAAGGGGTTAAATCATGGCCAGCCCCCTTGCACTCAGTTTTTAATGAACAAGGGAAAGAAAACAACATGATATATGAAATATTATATTTTAATAGATAATATAGTTACAGGTATGTGTAGGTATGTACAATAAAGTTAAACTATATTTAATGAGAACTCTTGTTGTTTTTTGTCAGATAATTTCTGATATTAGGTCTTAATGTTCTTAATATTTTTTCTTAATACTAGGGGGCCTGCCCCCTGCTCGCTAACGCTCGCCAACCCCCGGTGGATTGCTTCGCAATCCTCATTGGTTCGCTGCGCGAACCTATGCTCGCTACGCTCGCCACAATGAAAACATGTGTCCTAGCAGAAGGGATTGTTTACAAAATATGTTACCAAAAAAATGTTTTTCAAATCTAAATTTGCTGTATTACAGAAAAAATATATACAGTATCTCTAAAATCAGAATTCAAATGAAAACTTTGTGCAAATTTTGACTCGAAATGTGAGCGTTGCTTTGGAAATTGAATACCCAGCATGTTGTTTGTGTGTACATTTTCCCAGCACTCAAACGACCCACACTTTTTCATTGAGTTTGTTGCCGAAAGTCGTAGTGCAAGCGTCTTGTTGAACTATAATTGTTGGCCCTGAAAAGGACCGTTTTTTAAATGGCCCTGAAAAGATCCTCCGCTTTCTTTGATTTCTATTATAAACTAACTGCAACAGCTCATTAAAATTTCCTTTTTTTTTCAATAAAATTTCATCCGATAACGCTATAAATTCAATCGATGCGCGAGACTTACAATCATACATCGCGATAAACAAACAATCGTACAGTGTTGCCAAAACGCGATTACAAATAACGTCTTTTTTGCGTGCCACGTAAGAGAATTATATATATATAGATTCATATTCAGTATTCATTTGTTTAACGTATATCTCTTAATTCATTTCCTAGTTTTTTTTTTTTCTGTTGGTAGACTTTTCAAAATTCATCGAAGAAAACAATTTTTAACTTGAATATGTGGATCCAAACATCGTTAAAATAGCATTAGCAAGTTTCTTCATTGCTATAAAATTATTTGGTAAAGAATCCCTATACGTTTAACATAATATTTTCAATTGTCAGCGTGGGATCATTGTAATTTGCACTAATTTCAGACATTTCCCCCTCTACTTCGGAAATCAAGTTATCAAATTTATTTTTCCAAACTATGCTGTTTTGAAATTCAACTAATTCTATTTCTAAATTTTGGATACCTAGCCACTTAAATTCGTGAAACTCCATTGTTTCGAATTTCGTTTTGTATGGATATAAAATATAAATGTATTTTCCATACTGTGTGACACAAATGGTAGCGTAAAAGAACAAGATCGTTGGGTTTCACCACTACAACATTTATTCTAACACCCTACAGATTGATATGTGCAGCATAGTTACAGATATTTTTGGACAAGAAGAGTTCGGCAGAGGTTAGCTTGCGTGGTCCTCGCGCTCTCAGTTCTCGATGGTCTCTGGCAATTTTCAGCGTCTCTCGGCTGAAAACCATCTGCAGATGGAATCTTGAGTGTCCTCAAGGGGCGTGAGATTTAGGAGATCATGATGTCAGCGTAACGTCATATGAAGAGGATTTATTTCAAGTGCCCAGAACTTTATGATCGATATAATGTCAAATGGAGTGGTGTAATAGTACTTCCAGGGTTAGTTATGGACAATCGATCCCTTGAAAGGAGTTTTATGATCGCCAATTAAGAAATTCTTGAAAATGTCTACTTTATGTCGGCTTGATCAGAGAAGCCGTATTTGGAGTGTTACAATGGTATCAATGATATTGATATAAGATAATAGGGTATCAATAATAATTTATGATTGACCAATATTGAAGGAAAGTGGTTATTAAAAAACGGGACAAAATTGAAATTATTAAAACGACGAGACGACCGGGCAATAAGGAAAAAACGCTATTGTCCTGTTGAAAAGAGTATGGATATACATCTGAGCTTATGGTTATTGCGTCATTAGGGGTTGGGTTTTTCTATGGGATGAAGAAGGTGATTCTCATCACTACACGCTAGACTGCGGTCTTACTGCATACATCCTAGAAGGTAGGTAGGTACTTGAATTAACGTCGCACTGAAGCAACACAACGGGTTATTGGTGACGGTCCTGGATCAACCCCGAAGCGAAATATCCGAGGACAACACCTCGTAATTTTGAATCATGGTCAGATGACGAGTAAACACCTGAGTTAACAACCAATTTTCCAAATTTTCACAGCACGCTAACGTGAGGACATGACAAATTTAACGTGTACCAGTTAATGCATACTGTTCGTAACAGATCTGTACTTGCTGGATAAAACAAAGAATAAACTCCACAATATTAGTAAAGCCTAGACGTTGTACGCTCATTGTAGAAACATTTGCACCCATCTGTTACTGGAATGCTTTCTTTATTAATACGACACCATGGATTACAATTTAATGGTGTACCAGATGAAATGGTGTGGTGACAGAAATGGTAGCATAAAAGAACAAGATCGTTGGGTTAAAAATAGTACCAGTACGTACTCGACGTTTTGGTTGAATCGAGTTATGAACTCACAACCCTCAGGTTGCTAATCCGCATTCTTCGAACCATACTTCCTCGGTCCTGGAAGTAAACAAAAGGCCAAAATAGGCCACATATGCAAACGATTCAAGTAGGCCTATGTTACAATAACTCCAACAATGTGCTGTATTTGCCTTGATGAGGAAGAGACGGGGTCGTATATTGTTCGACTGCACCGTGGAGAACATTTTTAGATTTCCCATAAAACAATTTGTTGATTCATCCTCTACTACTCTTTTCAATGTATATGCTTCTCTTGTTTAAAGAAGACATCGTGATATCCGCGTTAATACGCCGGACTCTCGTATCAATATGTATTGGAGACGAATGAGACATCAAAATATGAACTTGCTTAGTTTTATCGATTTGGCCCAAATATGAAATAAGAGCACATATCGAATTAGAAACACTTCATTTTCATTAAAGGTATGCTTGCCGTGTATCTTAATCATCTAAGATAGAGGAACTTTCACTTACGATTCAGGAAGTACACATATTTGTATCAACCTTTTCCTCAAAAAACTGGGTGCTTAAGAACATTTAACTTGACATAGTTTTTATGCGCGAAATGGGTTCATTACACTGCTTAATATTCACATATGCGCGAAATGTTGGGCCCAACTCTGAAGATTGGCTATTCCTCGTAGTCTGAAGATGGAAAAACTGAGGCGAGGCCTCATTGGGCTTGCATTAGATAACCGACTTGCTAATAATTTACGTTTGCTAGGAGACACGCGCATGGCATTTGCGCTAGTTTTTCAACTTAAATCTAGTGTCGTTACTCGCATTTCCTACCTCCTTTAAATCCATTTACAAGAATATAAGCATTGCTATGCACATTTCATTAGCCCAAATGCTATAAAATGTTTCAAAATTATAAAACGGCATTTATTTACGGTTTTAAAATGCTTGCTTGAGTTAATTCTTACTTCCTCGCTCGTTATTTTCTCTCTTTTTAAGTATCACAAAAGTCTATCATCCAAGTAAACCAAGCCTCAAGATAAACCTTTGTTGATTCTCTGTACCCATCTGTTAAGTCCATGCTTTTAAAGAATATACAATGAACGGATTTATTTCTGAAATAAATATTTAAGTCGACCGCCACAGCAAATCGTAAGTTCATTTATTTTCTGCTATACAGGTCTAGGAGTGCCACCCCCTATAAAAGCTGATAGAAATAAAATGTTACTAAAAATAACGACTTAAAATATAGTGATCCCGGACTGTTGTCTATGTTCCGTTGAGTTGCTCCAGTGCGACGTTATTTTAACTAACTCTACCTTCCTTTCTAATTGCCGATGAATTCCACTACAACCCTGGGACCGTCATGGCTCAGTGGATTTACCCACTGCTCTACCAACCTACGAGTAGCCGGCGGCACAGGTTCTATTCTCTCTTGAGTGTGTTTCTCTCTTCAGAAAAACTTTCTTTGTGTATGAATTTCCGTTGTTGACATTGACTGTTGTCTCTTTGGCACTGCATACCAAGCGTGATCTTTGTGCCATAGAACAGAAACCTTCCACCACTTGGAATGCATATGCGACTAAAAGAAACTCCGCCTTTTTTTACAATAAGCTTTCTGGATAGGTCCCTGAATCCAATAATATTCCTCTAAATCCTTAACTCCCTAGCGGACTAATTTTAACTACCGTCAACTGGGTAACTTTGTCCCATTTTTCATGTTTATTTGACAGGAACAGCAAATAAAAGCTGCAAAATTAAAATAATTAAAAATTGATGTGGTATTTTTTTTAAATATTGTTTTAAACATATTTAACAAATTATAAATCTTTTTTAAAGTATACATGCAAGTTTTAAACAATTATTTGTTTATTTTTAATTTTTGGGAAAATGTTACCTTGAATTGGGGCAACTTAGGCCCATCTCTGGAAAACCAAACATTTAAATGGTTGCCATAGCTTTGTCCAATGCTAGATCATGTACAAGTATTGCCAAGCCAACTTGCCTATCAATAATATCTTACCTCATCGGAGTTCATCTCGAGCTTAATTTGGAAAAATCAATAAATTAAGCTTATTTCTATGCAAAACTGACTATTTTTAAATTACAATTGAAATTTTTAAAGAATACTTTGTAAAACAGTAAATTAACAGCCTTATTTGTTTTGATGAATTTATAGTCTATACTAGAAAGAAACATAATTCATTTCTGGAACAATAAACTGATTGCTCTTTGACGCAATTTTCGGAGAGAGGATTAATTTTTCCGCACACTTCTTACCACTCATAACTTATATAGTCTTGTTTTCTGGCCAATATTTGAGTTTTCTATCCATACATTACATAGTAAGTCCGTTATCTGACAATCTTAAAATCATTCCAGGATATTTAACACCATCGTTCTTCACAATAACAAAATCATCTACAGCATAGTCTTTGGGATTTACTTGCTTGTTTGGACTGTTGTTGACTTCTCCAGAGTCTTCCAGTGTTTCTTCAAATTCAGAGACTGTTTCACTTATACCAACAAACTCCGTGTCAACCGTCATGTTGGGCCGAAGTGACCCCAAGACCTGGGACGAAGTTGGCCTAATGTAATAAATATTCATTAGTTTGCAAACCACGAAATAAATCAAGATAATGACACTTAAAATAGTTTAAAAAATTAATAATAAACCGAGCTAAAAAAAATTATAACACCCTTACCTGCTCTGAATCACGTACTCCATATGTGTAGGATGTTTGAAACGAATCTGAGCTCCTTATTTAAAAGCGCTCGCGTAAGAATGAATACCGTCTACTAGGGTAACTTTGCCCCAACAGACGAAAAAAGATTGTATGTGCTGTATCTAAACAACATGATGAATCCGTTGGGGCATAACTCTATCACATTTACAAGGAAAAGTTGGAAGACAACTACAATATACGTTTTAGTGATACCAAAGGGTAGCAGTGCTGTAGTGGTGGTAAATTGAGGAACTGCAAGACAAAACTATGAGAAAGTCAAGACAGTACTACCACCTATTGACCCTTGCAATAAATTAGTGATAATCACTCTCCTTTGTCTAGATACATCTTCTTCTTCCTCTGAAAGGAAGCAATCCCCTCCGTACCGAGTTACATAAAACCTACACAGGATTGGCAGGGAAGGCCTCAAATGAAAGAAGACCCGGGCATGTGGGAGGCGCGCTAGGTGCGCCAGGTTATCCGAGACGTAGTCGGAATCCTCCGACATCCTGCACGGCCCCCGCCCAAGCTTGAGGTGTCCGTCCCAGCTCATAGTTATCATTCAACACGTGGCCGCCTTGCTCACCCGCTGGATTCATCATTTTGTTTAGATACAGCACATGCAATCTTTTTTCGTCTGTTGGGCCAAAGTTACCCCCCAGTTGACGGTATTCATTCTTACGCGAGCGCTTTTAAATATGGAGATCAGATTCGTTTCAAACATCCTACACATTCCACATATCCTAGTCATAATCCATGATAAACAAATAGCGGCGACGGTAGACCGGTTGGGAGTGTAGCGGATTACCAACCGGGTGGGTACGAGTTCGAAACTCGATCTAACCAAAGACCTTTGTATACGCTGGGGCTGGTGAACATTCTGCCGTGGCCTCAAATGTCATCGCGTTGGAATAGTGTGGCTTACCATGAATTTGGACCAAAGTCCCAGTCCCCATACCAGGAGAAACACCCCCAGACCATAACTCCACCTCCGTCGAACTTTACTGTGGGCACAATGCATTCTGGCTGGAGGCGTTCTCCAGGCAGACGTCAGACCCTGCCATCTGAACGGTAGAGGGTGAACCTTGATTCGTCGCTCCAGAGAACCCATTTATTAGAATTAATTTTTAAAATATTCTTAAAGTTTAATTATTTGCTTATGAGCACTATATTCTGATAGATCAATATAATCCTGCCATAGTTAAACAGTGTAGTATTGTTCCGCATATATGGTCAACCCGCTTATAGGGTCTGATTTTTCTGGACCGCTGACCATATAACCGATACTGACTGTATTCGCATATACAAACGTACTATTTCGAAACGCCATACGATCACATCGGATTCAACACACACAATCTTCTACTTTTCTTGCTTTAACCGTCCGAGTGGTTTCGACGAGTCATCTCATCCATCAAGATCTGACCATTTTTGCTATTGACGAGATAACTCGTCGAGACAACCACCAGGAATATTAATCACCCGTCTTTTTACAACTAGCTTTCATTGCGTCATATACCATTTATTATTTTCAATGAAAATAATGACAATTATTTTCAATGAAAGCCAGATAACTCGTTCCGCGTGAAGTGAAGACATGGTAGTTGGCCCGCATTTGACGTAATGAAAAAATATTTTTTGCCTTTTGAAAAACATTTCCTTCTTGAATTGCATAGTGAGAATTAAATATGACGAAAGTCACTCATAATAATTTAGAATCCAAAAGGCGTGGTTCGACCTTAAATGTGAAGGATGATGGTGATTTTTCATATTCAGTGATGCAGCAGGATTTGCTTTGTCACACCTGTTGACCAGTATCAAGTTTATGCAGTTTGCATCCTGATTTGGGATGAAGTACTGCGATTGGCGATCTTATTCGGTCAGCAGCAAAATAATGTGTTCAAAAAATAGGAACACTCCCAAACCAGTGTTTGATCGGAAAGTAGCACATCGCTATGAGAGACATTTTCATTGTAAACAAACATACCAGACAGTCTGCGAAGATACAATTTCGGCTGTCCAAATCATGGATGAAATTTAAAAATAAAGGGAGCATTGGTAACACTATTATATACCGATGATCATGTGACAGAACCAAGTAGTAACGCGACCCCTTAGACTGCTTTCGTCTGCTAGGTGGAATCTGGCATTCATCATCTGATTGGTCCACGGGACGAGAGAAAATGCCCATGACCATGTGATCAAACATAGTACTTAACGTGACCCTTAGACTGCTTTAGTCAGGTGGAATCTTACATTCATCATCCGATTGGTCTACGGGACGAGAGAAGATGGCCCATCAATTGATTTATCATCTGATTGGTCCACTGATTCATCATCTGATAGCAGTTGACTTAGGCGATTTCACCATTTTTGTCTCCACCCTATATCGCCAAACGAGGCGATAAGATACCAAATCTGCAACTCATAAATTTCTCACAGACCAGTCACGTGACTACTAGTTTATCACATTTTTTGGAACTCCTCTCAATAGTACTGCTGTTTACTTCTATTTCACGTCCATGGTCCAAATGCTCTCGCATTACACATATCGGGATTATCTTAAAATGTAGTTTATCCCCGTTTTGGTAATGTCTGGCTCTTAATCTAAATAGCGTTGATCAGTCATATAAATTCGGAATTTATTCTTTTGAATTGTTATTGGCATAATGCTGAAATCGTATTCGAAAAACAAGACGACTGACTTTGGAATGTGAACTTGTATCGCCGTAAAAACAGACCACCATATTTAGCTTGATAGAAAATGCGTCTCATGACTTGTTCATGAATTCAAAAATTAATAAAGCACAAAAAGTTTGAGACTTTGGCGACGGTCCGGGATCAATCCCAAAGGAAAAATCAGAGGACGACCCCGCGTAATTTTGAACCGAGGTCAGATAACGAGACTACACCTCAGCTGTCACCCCATTCTCCTAACCTCCACATTATGCCAAGGTGAGGCCATTTGAGACAACGACAAATTTAACTTGCGCCAGCCCATCTATAGATTTTGGCAATTGAGAAAGTTTAGCTCAGATGTTATACCCGGGTGTGGTAATTATTTTTTTTATGCTGTCTTCAGTGTGATTGAGCATACTTGACCATGATTACATAAATACCTGTATATTAGTTGGTTACATGAATAGTTTCATGTTGCTCAACAATAAGTCAAATAGACCAACCCCGTGAGGGTTACAAAACTTTCTTTGAATAACGAAATATTCTACAGACGTAGTACACACTCGAATAAAAGGCAACATTGAGCGTACATAAATATATTAGTTGTTAACATAAATAGCTTCATGTTGCTCTACAATAAGTCGCATAGACCAACCCCGTGAGTGTTACAAAACTTTCTTTGAATAACGATATATTCTACAGACGTGGTACGCACTCAAATAAAAGGCAACAGTTATCTGGGTGAAGGAGCATGTACATTATGAAACAAGAAAAACAATACCAAATGCAGCGTTTTCAAGTTCTTTTATTTCGTGTAATAACTAAGGAGAAAATTGCTCCTCTCCTTACCAAATATCCATCAAAAATTTATTTTTCCCTTGACCCAGTTATTTGCTTTCCTCTTTAAATTAATTATTATGTTAATAAACCTCCTTAGTTTTTTTTTTATTTGGATACTACGCAATTTAATTTTTTTTGAATCGGGTTCTCTTCCTTTTTTAACTTGAATTTGGGGTGTGATGGAAGGTTTGGAAACATTTGATTCATTCTCTCTTCAATGCGAGCAACGGTCCCAATGTCCGCGTTTTGAGTTTTGGTTCCGTTTAAAACGTCAGATTATCCTGCAGATTCTCAAAGGGTAGGTAGTTAATAAGCGCCACACTGGAGAAACACAACGAGCCGAGGATAACGTCTCGAAATCACATACAAATACAAATATTGACGACCAGCTACAGGCTCAAGCCCAACAAGGCTGGTCATTTATTCATGAATTCCCCAATTCCCACTAACTATCCAATTGTATCTTAAATTCATACACTCCCTTTCAATTAACTATATTTTCTGGCAACGCGTTCTACCTGTCTATTACCCTATTGGCAACAACCCCTCAGCTGGCACCCCACTCTCCAAACTTCCGCATAACGCAAACGTGAGGACATTTTAGGTAGGTAGTTTTTATTAACATCACACTGGATCAACACAACGGGC
Source organism: Metellina segmentata (assembly GCA_947359465.1). Lineage (NCBI taxonomy): Eukaryota > Metazoa > Arthropoda > Arachnida > Araneae > Tetragnathidae > Metellina > Metellina segmentata. The sequence continues at coordinate 99,950,565 of OX375877.1, forward strand.
TATTGGCGACGGCCCAGGATCAAAACCGGAGGGAATAGTTCAAAGACAACACCTTGTAATTTTGAACCAGGGTTAGATTTGAAGTCTATACCTGTACTGGCATCCCACTCTCCAAACTTCCACACCACGCCAACGTGAGAACATTTGTTGCCATGACAGATTTAATGTGCACCAGTCCTCGTGTACACGACTGTATAAGGCTGGACCGGGTTTCGAACTCGCAACTCTCCGGTTACTTATCAGTTACCCTCCCATTGGACTACCTCAGATTCTCAAAGGGGAAAGTAGAGTGCAGTGACAGCCGTGCAACAGCTTTTTTCAAACCTTCCCATAGGTTTCTGTACCTATTAGCGACTCCCCTGGGGAAAAATTGCTCTTTGATTATTGCATCATCGCTTTTTTGTCAAAAAGTGTGTAAAGTAGTTACGAATTTACCTGCGCAAAAAGAGGAAGATAGACATCGACATATTTCATCAGAGAGAATGAAAACTTGACAGTCTTGCAACATATCGTCGGCTTAGAGCAGAAACTCATTAATTAACATTTTCCCTGAGACACTAATTACTTATCTTCATGAGAATCATATCTTAACTTGTTTAAAAGCTTATTCAAAATGCTTATAACTAGGGCAACTTTTTGCAACAAATGCAACTATTTTTCACACGTTCTACGCTGCATGTGAAGTACTAAAACCAAAATTCCTCCAACATGTGTTGTATTATAAGTGAGTTATAACCGCAACATAAATGCAACTTTCTGCATTAATGCAACTTTTTGCATAAACCTGCAAGTTTTTAAAATTTAGTTTAAAATTGAAATTACTATTTCATTTTTTGTCCTCTCAATCAACCCTTCGATCACGTGTGTCTGATCTTGGTAACGCGGAAGTATTGCGGATCAAACAAGACGTTCATGGAAAGAAAGTGTTTGTCCTAACAGACGAAAGTGAAATAAATGGCAAGTACCTTAACACATTGGCTGGCACTCTTGATAATCCTGAGGAAACTTGCATAATCGACTGCATTGTGACGTGAGTGTCGATCATCAATATGTTGTTCGCCAAGGATCGGCCATTCAACGTTCTTCTGTATTTAATGATGTATTATAATACTGTTGTACACAACTAAAATTGTCAATATATATTAAAAATTTCCATTTTTTACGAATAATTTATTTTTGATTTTAGTATATCAAAAATAAATGCAACTTTAGGGAATAATAAAAGCAACTTTTCCCATTTTTACTGCAACAAAAAAGTTGTCCTACTTATAACATTATTTAACTTTCACATCCAACAGTTAAAACTATTAATTAGTTTTAAACAGCTACAGTGAAAAAATATCTTTGTCAGTTGATAAGTTTCAGCTCTAAACATCTCATAGATATAACCCAGGCCCTACTGTTTCACCAGTACGAAACTCGCTGAGAACTTGGCATTTTTTCTTATCCCAGATTAGTAAATCGTATTTTTCATAATTTGTCTCAGATCTTCTGCAATTTTTCACGGCTTCTCAGGCATTACCCACGTTGGAAGCGGATAGTCAACCGGAGGGTTGTGAGTACGAAACGATCCAATCCAAAGACCATCGTGTAAGTGGGGGTCGGTACACGTTAAATATGTCGTGGCCTCAAATGTCCTCACGTTGGTGGAAGTAGGGAGAGTGGGGTGCTATCTCATGGGGTATTGACCTAGTCATCTGATCGTGGTTCAAAATGACAAGATGTTGACCACGGACCGTCGCCAATAGCCCGTCGTGTTGCTTCCGCGCGACGTTAATTCACTTACGTACACTGATCTCAAACAACATTAGTTTTAAAAAAAGTGCAGAATTTTATAAAATACTCGAAACAGCGAAGGAATTATGAATTATTCTCGATTTTATTGCACGGAGCATTGAGTTTTCTGGAAGGTTTTAGTTTCCAAACAGCATACGTCGGCAGTTTTCAATCTGCAGTAATAAATTTTTGACACAAAATGTTTATTTTGATGCTTCCTGCCACCCTTTAAAGTTTGGCCAAGAAATTTCGAATAATTCTGTAGAACATTTAGATGTATTATTATCCTGCAATGGATTACCAATGAACACAAGCAAGGTCATTCATGTTATGCTGTATAATTCTGTTGAATCTTTGTTGAATGAAATTATCTGAAGTTATCCAGCTCAACCTTAAATTTTTACTGTTTCGAATGATTTGATAATAAACGTCAAAGGTAGGTAGTTACTTAACGTCATACTGGAGCAACACAACGCTATTGGCGACTGTCCGAAATGAATACTGAAGGGAAATATCCGAGGTCAACACCTCGTAAATTTCATCCAAGGTGAGATGACGTTGTCAACACCTGAACACGCGACGACAACATGAGGACATTTGAATCCACGACAGATCTAACGTCCTCCAGCTACCACGTACACGACGAATCTCTGTAGAAACATCTGTAGTATTCTCTAGTTTATTGATTGTTTCACGACTTTACTCTTTTCGACAGAAATCATTATAGAATTTTATAGTTTCTATAGAAAGTAAATATCGTTCCTCTATAGAACGCTAAACATTTTACGTTAGGGGCAGCAGCTTAGATCTAAATAAGTCGGATACAATGGACAAGAGTGGTGTAAAAAGTTTGAAATATGCCTATATAGATAAGAGCTTGGTTCTGCAGCATCAATGGACATGTGCACTACCCCACAATAATGGACCGGATGCCTGCAGATTTGAATAAAATCCGACTACTTGTGTTGTGGATGTTTTTCGTGGTATGGCCTGGGACCTTAGCATGTTGTTCCTGGTCAATTGACCGCCGACACCTACATGAACATTTTGGACAATCAGGTTCTTCCTACGTTCTGGCAATTATATGGAATGGACGAATGTTACTTCCAGGACGACAACGCTCTATGTCATGTTGCAGCCTCTGTCAAGCAGTGATATCGAGATATGGATGTAGAACGTCTTCCCTGGCCTGCTCAGAGTCCCGACCTAAACCCCATACAACATTTGTGGGACGCGTTAGAGCGACGCTTACGAACCAGGGAACCCCGTCCGAAATCTACAGCTGAGCGGGCTACATTCTTGCAGCAGGAATGGACACAAATACCCATAGCTGTGTATCAAAACACAAGCGCCTCAGCGTACAGCGTAAGTGTCCGACAAGTTGACTCTGATTGGCTGGTATGATCATGTACCTGAGACGTAAAGGTGTTTCATTTGGCTATTTATCTACGTTTTGGCGCAGATCTCTTTGACTGATCGGAACGGTTTTCGAAAGGTTTTAACATTTTGAACCGAAAATTGTATCCTTTTATTATATAAGTTAATAATTATATAAGTTAGTGTTTTATGTATGCTTTTTGTTACATCAGAATGGTCCTAAACCAGGGATGGATACGACACCATCATCCTAAAGCAAAGGGGACGGCAGAGGGGTGGAAAAATATCAGTTGGTAGTGAGTTCAGGAGTGGTTTTTAGATTATTTATGTAAAATCAACGGAAGTTTGGAAAAATAAAAGAAGGGTATTGAAAATTGGGAAAAGTAATTTAGAATCAAAAGGAATTAAATTGGAATTGTTTTAAAATAATTTGGATGATCTAAAAATATTTCCGCCAGTTGGGTTCGAACTCGGGAAGTCATCCTACGGCGCTAACGCCAATATGATTGTAAGTGACTTTAGCCATTTGGCCGTCGTTGCTTCACCAAGAGGAGCTCTTTAAAAGAAGAGTTCATTTTTGCCTCTCCTTATTATATATATATATATAAGTTGGCGAGAAATACTACTAACAACAACCATACAACATATATATGAGGAGCCAATCAGAGTCAACTTGTCGGACACTTACGCTGTACGCTGAGGCGCTAGTATCAAAACCTTGTTGAACGTATGCCCAGAAGGGTTGCTGGTGTAATTAATTGCTGCACCTACTATTAAAGCGTGTATTCTTTCCCTTATACCATCACATCTCGGTACATTATTGTAGGGTAGTGTACATACAGATTATGACTAAAAAACGTGCAGATTGGTAAAATTTTAAGCCGGCTGATTCGTTGGTTTTAAATTGTCGTCAGCTGAGATATTAGTCATCTCTAATTTAATAATTGGTATTACTTTAAGAAATCCTATTTTTGGGTTATAATAGGGCTTTTGGTATGACTAAGTAATTAGATAACAGGGTAAGAAACTAACGAATCAGTGAGCTTTTGGTTGAAACCCACGAATCAGCGGGCTTAAAATTTCCCCGTGTCTTCTGTACAGTAAAGGTTGGTAATATGCAGCCCGTATATTGTATACAACGAGAATGAATTTTTCTTTTATCGCTTCCATAAACGTTTTTCGGAATGACGCCGCGCTTCTAAAAGGCCGCTAAAATTGTTTGCCGCTTCTGAATCTCCCTTTAATTCAGTTGGTCACCCTACCATGGATCAATCGGAATCCCCTCATGTCAGATCTACAACAACAAATAAATTGTAACTGAAAGTAACATCTCTGTAAATTTTAAAATATCCTCATCGTTTGGGTTGTCAGTGATTTTTCTCTTTTTCTTTCCTTCTTGGTCGACATCTACTTCATAACACATTCCTGGAACTTGCTTAAGTTTTTTCTCCTCGTGTGTTCGATACCTAATGTATAAATTACGTTCGTCTACGTCATTTGCAGAGGTTACGTGCAAGACACCCGGTCTCATCTTGCAAACGTCTCAAGGTCAAACACGACTGACGTCTTCGTCAGGTGAAATGCGCACTGGCCCCAGGTGCATTTCGTTTATTACACCAGTTTTTCTTTTTTGCATAAAAGGAAAAGAAATCGTTATTCTAAAGGGTCGTAATTTAGTGGGAGGAGGGTGAAATTGTTCGATCACTTTTGTCATGCGTGAAATGTTCTGGAAAGATACTGAATTGTGTTTTTTTTTTCAGTCGTCTTTGCAATAGGAAAATCGTTAATTACAGGTATGATTCATTTTTTTTCCCACCGTAAGATCAAGCAAAAGTTAAGGATAATGTCTCCTTTATCATGAACAGAGCTGCCGGATTTAAGAAGGGTAGGTTAATTTACGTTACATTGGGGTAACACAATGGGCTATTGGCGACGACTCGGGATCAATCCTCAAAGGAAATATCCGAGGACAACTACACGTAATTTTGAAAAAAATCCAACGAAACTCGGACCAGTCAACGACCGTAGCGGATTCGTTACCGGAGGGTTCGAATCCAACCAAAAAACAGTTGTGTACTAGGCAGGCTGGTTCATGCTATTTAACTAGCTACCACAGTCCCAGCCTAAGCCATTCGGTGTATCGCCACGTAATTTTGAACCACGGTCCGATGACGAGTGATAACAAACTCCCAAAATTTTTAAATGTTGTATCAGAAAGAGTGATTTTTTTGTCAATTTCAATGTGCACATAAACAAACCAGGGGTGGAAGAAAAATCAAGCGCTCCAAAATGAATATGCATTATGTTGTTCCAGCGCGACTACTATATCTATCGCCTATAATCATAAATCAAAATCGTCTATAATTCATTTCTATTATAATAGTAATAAATTATAGTCGATTTTGTCGAACATTTGATGTCAATTTTCTAATCAGTAAAATTAATTTTGAGTGATTTTCATTGTGCACATAAATAAACCAGAGTAAGAAGAAAATGCTTCCGATTCAGAACTTTAATGCGTTGTGTTGTTCTAGTGCTTTTGTTCTTATCAGAGCTAAAAAAGATTCATCGGCGATTTTTTGGCAACATTTGGCGTTAATTTCTTCTGATTCTGGAATATTCACACGGACGAATACGTCAGATGTCATGGAGCAGGCATTTACAACACGTATTGGACATATCCTTAAGCCAAATATAATTTAAACGAATTATGGATTTATCAATCGCGACGTACTGAACATTTCCCTCGAAATCGCATTTGAAAAGCAATGAAACGTCATTTTCCGGAAGTGCGTGCTACAAAAAACACTCGCGCCCTCTGTGTTTAGCTTTACGAAATAATTCTCTCATACCCATAAGAGGAGTGCTATCAATCCGTGTATCGATTGTCCATGAAGAATATACTACGTAAAATATAATATTTTTACAGAAACATTTGGTCATTTTGTTGAAACAACTAAAAAAAAATGGTGCGGAGCATATCATTTTGGGAATAAAGTTCGCCTTGGTATCCAATGAAAGATTAAATGCCCAACAAGCTAATGAGTAGCTCAAAAGACGCAATTGCACGTAATCTGGCAACTCTGGTCATGACTGAGGCCGCAGTACCTTCGACAGGATACCAGTAATTAAGTAAGTACCATTGTCAGCATGGACTTTCCTACTCACCTTAACCCTATGGGTGCTTAACACGCATTTTCCACCTTACAACTTGCAGCCTCCCCCCGCATGACTTTTATCCAATCTTGACCATTCAATCTTTTCAAATGATTCTATTCTAAGGAACAGAGGAGCAGAATACTTTCAAAGGATTATATTCTAAAGAACAGAATAGTAGAATACTCTCAAAGGATTCTGTTATAAGGAACGGAGTAAACTGTAGAATATTTTTTAAAGATTATATTTTTTTTGAAATAGAATATATATATATATTTCCAAAAAGATAATTTTTTTTTAATAGAATATTTCCAAAGGATTTTATTGCAAGGAAAGGACCGATAGAATATCTTTCCAAAAGTTTATATTCTACACAATGGGCCGAAAGAATCGTTCCGAAGGATTCTATTCTAAGGAACTGAGCATTAAAATCTTTTAAAATGATTATTTTCTAATGAACCGAGCATTCTAATATTTTCAAAGGATTCTATTATTTGGAATAAATTCTTTCCTATGGATTTTATTCCAAGAAAAGGGTCAGGAAAATCTTTCCAAAGGATTCTATTCTACACAGTGGGCCGAAAGAATTGTTCCGAAGGATTCTATTCTTTCGGCCCAGGAGAATATTTCCAAAAGTTTATATATTTTTTGGAATAGAATATTTCCAAAGGATTATTTTTTTGGAATAGAATATTTCCAAAGGATTTTATTGCAAAGAAAGGACCGATATAATATCTTTCCAAAAGTTTATATTCTACACAATGGGCGGAAAGAATCGTTCCGAAGGATTCTATTCTAAGGAACTGAGCATTAAAATCTTTTAAAATGATTACTTTCTAATGAACCGAGCATTCTAATATTTTCAAAGGATTCTATTATTTGGAATAAAATATTTCCTATGGATTTTATTCCAAGAAAAGGGTCAGGAAAATCTTTCCAAAGGATTCTATTCTACACAATGGGCCGAAATAATTTTTCCGAAGGATTCTATTCTAAGGAACTGAGCATTAGAATATTTTCAAATAATTATTTTCTTTGGAATAAAATCTTTCCTGTGGATTTTATTCCAAGGACCAATAGAATCTTTCCAAAAGATTCTTTTCTACAGAATGGGCGGATGTAATCGTTCCAAAGGATTCTATTTCAAGTAAAGGGACCAATAGAATGTTTCCAAAGAATACTATTCAGAGGAAAAAAATCAATGAAATATTTCTAAAGTTTGAAAGAATCTATGGATTCTTTAGAAAGATGTAGTTATTTAGTCATTAAGGTGGGTTGTGGGGAAAACCAACAATCACTACTGAGATATCTAGCGACAATCAGATCATTAAGAGCTAGTGTAAGTTATAAGCAACATTTTGAAATTCATGTATATTTAGACAATCACGTTTAGAATTTCGGACGTTGAATATAAAAATCATCTCTTAAGTGTCTTTTGAGTTCTTAACCTCTGGAGAAAAAACTTTCCTTTCCAATGGTATACTCAAATCTGAAGCAATTATTTTGAGTGACAGGGCGAATGGAACAAATTGGGAACGTCTTGACGAGACCTCACAATGAAAACAAAATTTTCCTTTGGAAGAAAACGTGACCTAATTCGAAACAAAATGGCTCCTCCCGCAGAGACTTTATTCATCATTTCTCGAAGTCCATCATTGAATGCAATGCTATTTAAAATGAAAATTGGTTTAATCATATGGTGGTGGTTGGAAATCTTTAAACGTCTCAACTTGGAGCTCCAGTCGGTAACATTTTGAGTGTCTTATGCCGATAGGAGAAACTAATCCTTTCTGGAAATAGAAAGAAAATGGAATTTCTTCAGAATCAGCTTTAACCTTTACGCTGCGGCGCTTAGATTTTTTCAATCGTCTCACAGAATGGCTCTTTGGACTGTATGTCCGACCACCCTTTCCTAATTACCTTACTTGAGCGATGAACCTTGAGTGGCATTTACGACTGACGCTTTTCTTTCATAATATTGTGTGGTGTATCGTTTGGCGTGAGATAGATATCACCGGAGCGACCTTCTGCCTTTCCCCCAAATCGTTCATAATCTCACGCTCGACAGGGTAGGATACCGAACAAAACGAGAAAACCTACAGAAGGTCAGTTGCTGACGGCTCGTAAATGGTGATCGAAACGAAATTTTAGTGGTAACAATTGTTTATCTGCCGCAGCGTAAAGGTTCAACTTATCCAAATGATTCCACGTTGACGTGGTGTGGATTTTTGGAGAATAGAGTACCATCTCAGGTGGTGATCTCGTCATCTGACCGTGGTTCAAGATTACAAGGTGTTGTCCTCGTATTTTCACCTTCGGGAATGATCCCGGACCGACGTCAATCGCACGTTGTGTTGCTCCAGTACGACGTTAATGAGTTACGTACCTCAAGCACATCGTTCTTAGAAGCCGTATGAGTATTACATTTTGAGGTATGACTCTCACACCTGTCTACAAACTAATTTTTGTTAGTTTCTGGCGAATGAAATTGTTGCTATACAAATACGGCCCGGTGCATACATCCGGTTTTTCAACGTGCGGCGCCGCTCTGGCAACGCAAATGCGGTCTGAGATACATTAGATCCAATGGAGTAGTGCACACATGCCTCCGACGCCGCTGCGGCGACGCACGTCCAACTTGCGTGAAATTTGTACCGCAGTTCCCCACGGCGGCGCAGCTCGCCGCACGCGTTTCTCCGGTCTGAAGTACCTTGTTTTCACAAATAAATGGAATATAAATAATAATTAATAAATGGTTGTATCCAGTAACGTCGATTTTGTTTCAAAATATACTTTTTTACACCAAATAAGCGAAATAAACACGTTGTCTTCGATAGAATATTTATCACAAATGTCGCGAAATGAGTACTTGCGTCGTTTCAGGGTTATGTGTGCACAGTTAAACTTAGGTGCCACAGCAGCGCCGCACAATTTGAAATATTGGATGTGTGTGAACCGGACCTAAGCTCTTTTGACGTCACGATGGCAGAATCATCCAGCTTCTAATGAAATAGAGAGCATATTTATATGATATTTATCCCCATCGCTCAATTTGAAGATCTGTCACATGGTATATGGAGAAAAAACAAATTCTAATGCAGGGTTGAAATACGACTGTCGAGCGTGGTTAAAAAACGCCAGTTTGAATTTCGGTCACCAATCGGAACAAGTCGATTCACAAGTCCAAGTGACCTACAGCTCCAAGATCTTGCCAACTTCTAGGCACAGTATGTGTGGAGTCGTTGTTGTAAGATCTCAGAAGAGAGTAAGTCACGTGGGCTTACGCATCGACTTGGGCCACTGGTTGTCAAAGCACAGACTAGTGTTTTTAATCACGTTGGGTAGTCACTTCAACGAATCAACAATTTGTTTCACATTATAATTCATGCTTTTGTCCCACAACCACTTGACGGATCTTCAAACCGAACGATTGACAGAAATAACTCGAAGCTGAAAGAAGAAATAACATTTCTTTGGACTGTCGAAATTCTCTTTGTATTGACGTCATCATTGAACTCATATCGACCTTCTAAGGCCTGGTGCATACATCCGGTTTTTCAACGTGCGGCGCCGCTGTGGCAACGCAAATGCGGTCTGAGATACATTAGATCCAATGGAGTAGTGCACACATGCCTCCGACGCCGCTGAGGCGACGCACGTCTAACTTGCGTGCAATTTGTTCCGCAGTTCCCCACGGCGCCGCAGTTCGCCGCACACGCTTCTCCGGTCTCATGTAACTTGTTTTATACATTAATAGAATAAAAATAATTATTAAAAAATGGTCGTATCCAGTAACGCCGATTTTGTTTCAAAATATACTTTTTTACACCAAATAAGCGAAATAAACACGTTGTCTTCGATAGAATATTTATCACAAATGGCGCGAAATGAGTACTTGCGTCGTTTCAGGGTTATGTGTGCATAGTTGAGCTTCGGTGCCGCAGCAGCGCCGCACGTTGAAATACCGGATGTGTGTGCACCGGGCCTAAGTTCTTTTGACGTCACGATGGCAGAATCATCCAGCTTCTACTGAAATAAAGAGCATATTTATATGATATTTATCCCCATCGCTCAATTTGAAGATCTGTCACATGGTATAAGGAGAAAAAACAAATTCCAATGCAGGGTTGAAATACGACTGTCGAGCGTGGTTAAAAAACGCCAGTTTGAATTTCGGTCACCAATCGGAACAAGTCGATTCACAAGTCCAAGTGACCTACAGCTCCAAGATCTTGCCAACTTCTAGGCACAGTATGTGTGGAGTCGTTGTTGTAAGATCTCAGAAGAGTAAGTCACGTGGGCTTACGCATCGACTTGGGCCACTGGTTGTCAAAGCACAGACTAGTGTTTTTAATCACGTTGGGTAGTCACTTCAACGAATCAACAATTTGTTTCACATTATAATTCATGCTTTTGTCCCACAACCACTTGACGGATCTTCAAACCGAACGATTGACAGAAATAACTCGAAGCTGAAATAAGAAATAACATTTCTTTGGACTGTCGATATTCTCTTTGTATTGACGTCATCATTGAACTCATATCGACCTTCTAAGGCCTGGTGCACACATCCGGTTTTTCAACGTGCGGCGTCGCTGTCGAAACGCAAGTGAAATACATTAGATCCAATGGAGTAATGCACACATTCGTGCATCGCACAAAATTCGCATGAAATTAGGACGACCTGTATGCCAAATTTCATTACTTTATGTCCTATAGATTCGGCTGGACACCACAAGCACACAGGCACTTCATTTTATAATAGTCGAGAAGAGATAAATTTACACTACAGTGTTGCCAATGTAACTAAAAACAAATTGGCTTAAGGGGGCTTACGACCTTTAAACCTTCTAAAAATTCGATTTTTCAAAAATATATACATATTAAAGTACATACATTTCTGATCACTTTGACATCAACCGCATGACAAAATTCAAATAAATACCAGAGATATGAAAGAAAATCGAAAGGTAGACTGAGCAAAACATGGGCTTCTGTAACCAAAATTTTATCTTTACGGCTGTTTTTCTCAGCTTTGTTTTTTTTTAGAAAATCTCAGATTGAGCGCATGATATCTGAAGTACTATTTGAGCAACTTGTTCAAAAATAGGTATACATATTCGTTAAACCTACATGCTTGTTTTAAAACCACAATATTGAAAACAAATTTATTATTTTGGAATTTTGGGGAAGACATTGTTGTTGACGTATCAGAATATTTACTGCTTCCATGAAATATAATTAATAAAAAATATTCATTCTTATTTATTTTTTAATTTTTTGCTTTCATTTTATATATATATATATATATATATATAGAGAGAGAGAGAGAGAATAACATACACTAAAATTTATTTGTATACATCTATTTGTTTATGTGCAATCTTGCACGCAGCACTGTTCCTCAAATCTTTACTCACAATGAAGTCATACCTTAACGAGCCCGACACAAAAACTCCTGCTAATATTTAAATCATGCTTGTACAAGGAGCATAATGGAAAAAAAAGTATTCCATTTTATGCAATACTTAAAAAATGACGTAGCTTCGAAACTGACCTTATTCCTACTCCATCAAGAGTGGTTTAAAGGTCGTAAGCCCCCTTAACAAACGATATTAAATTGCAAACGATAGCACTCTCATCTTTAGTTTTAAATCTTTCTGGAAAAACTTTAAGGGCAAAGTGGTGTAAGTGGAATTTACCACTGATTTCAATCTATATGCCGATATTTTTGAGGGAATAAAATAGATATGTATAAATTACAATATTACATTACATAAACTCACTAAATGTGAGAAATATTTAAGACGGGACTTGAAACATCCTTCTTTGTTTGGTAGGCCCCCCCCAATCACTTTAATTTTAACAAAAGAAAGAAACCTTATAGAACTCTTGGGAATTTTATTTCGGGTAAAAAAATGGGGGAGGGGTCAACTACCCAATATATTAAGTCGGGTCATTCCTTCTGTTTGAGAATTTTTCTGCAAAGGTAACTACCCACACAAGGGCGCTAGTGCTTTGGTAACCTATTTCGTAACCAACAGCGTAACTTGGAAAGGTACAATGCAATTTTCAGAATGTCGCTTGAATTAAAAAGTTTACTCCAGACATCGTCAAACTGGCGATAAATCAGACGAGTTCAACGGAAATTTTTTTTCTTTTATAGTTTATGTTTACACTGGTTGGTTGATTGATTTTGAGTTTTATGGCGCAAGGGTCATATTTGGCCATGCTGCACCAGACACAATACTAAGTAATTCACACAAGACATGCAACATCGAGTAATTGACACACATTGAAAGCTTTACTGACATGGAAGAAAGAAACACTCAGGGAAATGCACCTTTCAGTAATTGAACCTGTACCACCTACAATGTGTTTACACTGGTAAACCTCACAAAGAGTAGTTTTCCATGGTTCGCCAAACAACCATGTTCATTTTGGAAATGAAATCGAGCAGCACGGAATAGGCTCGTTTGCCTTCATTTACTTTTTGCTAGTGTTAATTCTCGGTGAAAGCTTGTTAAGTTTGAATATCTCGTAGCTTCTAATTCAGTGTAAGAAGCATTTTTAGGGCAAGAAAGAAAAAAAAAAAACAGTAGGAAACTAAAAAATTTTTGCTTCAAATATCCAAATGCTCTTAACACGTTCACTGCCAAAGCTGATAAGGTGCGTTGATAGTTATTGAACCGCTGTAGAAATGGGTTCTTCCCAGAAGTCAATACCAGAATAGATTGGCGAAAGCTCAGCCAAGAAATTTGAAATATCATCATCTGTTAGAGGCTTATTATTAAATTGAATATTTCTTTTTTTGGGGGCGTGAAGGCCATACAGAACTATCGTTTCTACAACTCATATTGCAAGATTTAAAAAAAAAACTAATAAAGCTATAAATTTGAAACCACATACCTTTATAACTAGTTTCTAACCTTTACTCCACGCCAACATCTAACACATAATGCCTATTGAAGCGGAGAATAAATGATGCGGCGCAGCTCTTCCCGCGCAAAAGCGTAATTGGCTACTGAGACATCACTCCACTCCACGCGCTGGAACGTGATTGGCTCTTAAATCTTGACGCCACATCACGCGCTGGCGCGAGATCGGCAGCGTAAGTGTTAAATGGTGTCGTATTGGTTATCTTAAAATGTAGCTCACCGCTGTTTTGGCAATGTATTCAATTGACCAATCAACAAGATGTATCATGGAATTCATTGTTTGGAATTTTTATTGAAGAAGTACAGAAAATCGTATTCGAAATTCAAGTCTTGATATCACGTTCGAAATATGTACAAGAAGCACGTTCCGCCGCAGAAACAACCAGAAGAATTCTTGTTTGAAATTTGATCTAACCTCAGACCGTTGTGTTCGTGAGGGCCTGGTGCACGTTAAATCAGTCGTGGCCTCAAACTCTACACTTTCGCGTGATGTGGAAGTTTGGAGAGTGGTCTGACAGCCCAGGTGTTTACCTCGTCATCTAATCGTTGTAAAATTACTAGGTATTATCTTCGGATCTTCCTCATCGGTATTGATCCCGGTTTCTCAGAAGTAGTCCGTTGGGTTGCTTCAGGGCGACGTTAATGGAACTGGCTATAGCCATAGAAACGCTAAAGTCATCTACATTTAGCTAGGCATAAAAAGCCTCGCATAACCGGTATTCTTCTCAACAAAATTGTGAGAGCGACCGTTAACTACCGATCGAACTACCTACAACTTAATAAATTGGCAAAGCAGTCGCACACAGAAAGTAATATAATTTACTTTCAAAATTTACAATTAACTTTCAAAAACAATTTTTTCAATTAATTTCAAAATAGATCTTCAAAAATGTTAGTTTTCTCTGTTGTTGTTTTGGGGATGCTCTAGTGACCAAATTTGGCCCAATGCGCATGCGCGGCAGCCATTTTTCTACCAAAATCGTCTCAAAGAAGGTTGCTGGGCGAATTTATATATCATTTCAGGGAGAACAAAAAACATATGATTGTTATAATATGGATACATTCGGTGGTAATGAATCATACAAAAGTCCACAAACATGCGTAATTGATGATATGGATTGCTCAACGCGCTAACTTAGATTGCGGGAAACACCATGTTGTTAAAAAAAAAACCAATTTACTTTAAAAGTCTTCAAATTTATACTGACAAAACACTAAAAAATTTTTTAAATAAACATTCTAGAACACGAAATGGAACATGAAAAAGCTATATTTTCTGTAAAATTTAATGTACACACGTTTTTCATGAACACACAAAAAATTCCCATGTTAAGTCTACGTGAGCATGGAAAAAACCGCCACGGCTGATAGAAAAGGTATCTAAGCCAATCAGAAAGTGTTTCCCGTATATCGCCACTCTGATTATATACGCACTCTACTCAAGCTCAGTTGAGAGTAACGGATTTGCAATCGGAGGATTGTGAGTTCGAAACTAGGCCCAGACAAAGACTGTCGTTTACACGAGGCTGATGCACGTTAAATCTGTCAAAAATCCTCAAATATACTCAAGTTGACGTGGTGTGAAAGTTTAAAAGTGGGGTGCCATCTCAGGTATTGATCTCGTCCTCTGACCGTGATTCAAAATTACGAGGCTTTGTCATTGGATCTTCCCTTATGGATTGATCCCTGACCGTCGCAAATAGTCCGTTGTGTTGCTCCGATGTGACGCTAATAAACTACTAAGTACACAGCAAATTGTCAAAGCAGCCGCACAGAAAGTAATACAAAAGTGAACTTTCAAATTCCTGAAATTGGTTTTCCTTTTGTTGTTTTTTGTCCACTGACTGACCCGATTTGTACTGACATTTATATAGAATGGATCGAACTTTCGGCTGTTAACGTTCTTCTCATTGAATTTTCGGCTGTCAATCACCACTTGCATGGAACTTCCTCGGGTTCAAAATAGATTTGAATCTAAAAATGAAGCGTCTTTACTACAAGTTCGGTATTGTAGAGGATGAGTTATATGTTTTCCGGATATCCATCGCAACACTTTGCTTCATTAGATAAGAGGGAGAAGATCGGAAATCCTTTCATTTTGGATCTAACTTTTATTATTACGAATTTCTAGAGAAATAAAATTGTATGGGTGGATCATCTGTTCTTAAAATAATAGAAGGATGAATGGAAATACAGAACAATCTGAACTGGAAAATGGCACAGTAATATGCCAACCGAATAAAGAATTCTCCTAAAAACAATGAGCAGAAGAAACGCGGTAATGGTAATGGTAATTTTAGTTAACGTCGTACTAGAGCAACACAACGGGCTATTGACGACGGTCCCTTAAGGCAAAGATCCGAAGAATTCCGCGGATAGTCCTAACTAGGGATTGCAATCCGATCCGGCATCATTTAGCTACCTACCGGATCCGGCAACATCTATCAGATCCGGTCCGGGTCCGATAAACCCGAATTTTTTTAAATTAAATATTCGATTGTTCAAACCCAACTTTAAAGTCGCGAAATCGTTTATTAAGCAATCGATTGTGAACGAATCGATTTTATATTTTGCAATCATCAGTTTGGAGAATTCTAGCAAAAATAATAAATTAAATTATCAATAATATTTTTTTAATAAAGAAGAATTAGAAAAGCAAATTCTGCAAGAAAATGAAGACTATTGCAAAAAGACACACTTTTGAAAAGAAACAGATTTTGAGAAAATACTGAAGAAAAAAATTACTTCTTATTTGTAATGGAGTCAAAAGAAAATATTTGTCTCTTATGTACGACTACTTAATGACGGTTAAACCAACTAGTGTCGAAGCTGAGAGGGCTTTCTTCTCGGCCGCTGTTTATGTTTGCGTTTTTCGTTATTATTTTATTAGTTCATTGAGAAGTAGGTTGGGGGATGACACAATTAATACGATTTGCTTACTTAGATGGTTCTTTCAAACTCAAAAGTGATTTTCATTACTATATAATTTCGATTTAAGCAATTAAAAAGAATTAAGAGTTCCCTTGTTTGTTACGTTGACCAAATACTGCCAAAGATTAGATTTTTGTGTTAGTATGAGTCAAGGTTAGGTACAATTTATGTCATTTGCTCAACGACATTAGAGATAGTGACTACTTAATTTTAGATTAATAGAAAACAAGCTGATGTTTTTTGGGGGTGGAAACTAGTAAGACTGATCATCATCAGTCGTTTAATACTTACTACTAGCAGTACTAATAGTTACTATAATTAATTGTTGATGATTGATTTCCTACCTATGGATAATTATTAATAAAGTTGATTCTCTAATGCTAAAATAAACGTTTTGTTCGTCAATTTGGAATAATATCCTTTTTACCTACTTTCCCTCAGTCGATTTTGGAAAAATACATACTGGTTAAATAGACTTATTAACAAAATTCCAATCCGGCCGGATCCAGCCGAATTTGTGTCAATCCGGCTGGATCCGACCAGATTGAAAATTGTGCCGGATCCGACCGGATTGAAAATCGTGCCGGATTGCAATTCCTAGTCCTAACTATATAGTTATGTGTGTGTGAACTGGAGGCAATCTTGATTTTACGTAGAAACATTCGAAGCTCCGAAGAATAAATTTGGTTAATGACAGATGACAGCCTCACAGCCTCAGTCTGGATTATCTGTACATAAATAGGAGAGAAAGATCTATGCAAAAATACAGAATAATCCGAACTGGAAAAAGGCAACGTAATATTCCAACCGAATAAGATTCTGTTCAATTTAACAAAAGTAACACGAATAGTCCTAACTATAGAGATGTGTGTGTGAACTGCAGGCAATCTCTTGATTTCACGTAAAAACATCCGAAATTCTTAAGAGGAAATGTGGTTAATGACATAATAGCTTCTGTATACTTGAACACTTGGAAAGTTACTATGCAGAAAGGAATTCACTTCTGTTGCGATAATTGGTGAACTTTCGAGGTTTTCCAAGGCATTTCTCGGAACATCTGATGTGATTTCAAGCAACAATATGCTCTTTTAGCAATGGAGCTGCATAATATAGCTAAATCAACACGGAAGAGCTGGAAATCGTGTGCGGCCTGACCACAGAGGGCAATGAGAAGTCTGGAAAACAGCAATCATCGCCAAAAAGAAACGTCAAAAGATGTAGTATAGAATTTGAACAAATGAATGGAAAGAAATTGGACACTAATTGGATGTTTTGACGCTAATTGTTGGAAATGACATATGTGCAATTCTTATAATGCATTTTGCTGAAAATAAAACTAAACACATGAAATACACTCAAGGCTGCCATAGTCGACAAAACGGTGATTTTTTGTTACCATTTTTCAACCTCGGTGACGCTTCTATTTGTCTAATTTTGTGGACTTTTTTCAATATTTTACACAGGTAAAAGAAATTTAGTCCCTTTTTAGCTTTTTAGGGATATAAAATATATTTTCTTTAGTGGGTAGGTAGTTTATTCACTTCGCACTGGAGCTTCACAACGGGCTGTTGATCATGGTTCGGGATCAATCATGGAAAAAAAAATCCCAGTACAATTCCTCGTAATTTAAACCGCGGTGAGATTACGATATCAACACCTGAGCTGACACCACTCTCCAAATTTACCTATGCCCCTCCAACGTGAGGACATTTGAGGCCACGACAGATTTAATGTGCACCATCTCCAGTGTACACGACGGTCTTTGGCTGAACTTAGTTTCGAACTTGCTGCCCTCCTATTGCTAATCTGTTACTTACAACAGAACTACCGCAACCTCCCGTTGAATAGATTCCTTTGGAACTATTTAGTTGCTCATTTCCTTAGAATAGAATCCTCTGTAAATTGGTTAAGGAAGTCAAAATTGGCTAGAAGTCAAGCGGGGAAGACTGAAAGTCCCAAAGTGGAATTATGCGGGCGAACTGCTCTGAGTTACTGTTAGCTTCGGTCGCGTGATCCTGTGCACATAAAAAGATTAGCGTTGCTCACTGTGGTTTTAAATTTGCTCTATAGGTCAAACTGAGTGCAATGTTGCATGCTTTACATTCTGTAACCAATCAACTAACTTGGTGATCACGTTACTCAGGGTTAGAAAATAAAAATAAAAGTGACTGGTCCCCACGAGAATATACTGGTCCGCTGCCATCATAGCGGGTAAATAATCTCAATAAAAATTCTCTCAAACAATAAATAATAAATAATAATTAATCTCTCAAATAAAAAATGATAATAAATCTCTCAAATAATAATACATTTCTCAAATAATAAATTAATGTAGTTAATAGAGCGTGTTAATTCAGGGCACAAAATCTTTTTTCCACTTTTCATTGGCGAGCCAAATTTTTACTTAGGCGAATAAAAATTCAGTCAAATTTTAGATTTTTATTAGCTTTAAGACTCTTTGTGGAATTCTAATTGACCCACTCTCAAAAAAAAAAAAAAAAAAAAAAACACACAAAAAAAAAATAAAAAAAAAATATATATATATATATATATATATATATATATACAGGGTGGTCCCGAATTCATGGTACAAACTTTAATGGTAGGTACAGGACATTGTAACAATGATTTATTGTATAGGAATGTATAGTCGCAAGTGACGCGGTGAGGCGAAAACAGGGGAAATAACGGCCGAAAGGAAAAACAAAGATTTTATTGAAAGCGTTGTTGACAAGTGTCATGTTTACAGTAATTGTTCAAAATTGCGTCCACCAGTATCGATACATGCTTGACAGCGTCGGTGGAGCGATTGGCGTACACGTTCAAAGATGCCTGGTATTTCACGCACACCTGCAGCAGCTACAGATAAGCGAGCGACGAGATCCTCATCTGAGTCAACTGGAGTCTCATAAACAAGATGCTTTAGATGTCCCCATAAAAAGTAATCGAGGCTCGATAAATCGGGAGATCGGGGTGGCCAAGGGACTGGTCCACCACGCCCAATCCATCGAGTACCAAACGTGGCATTCAGGTAATTCCGTACATCAATGCTGAAGTGTGCTGGCGCCCCATCGTGCTGAAACCACATGCGGTTACGAATGGCGATCGGAACATCATGCAGCAGTTGTGGTAACACTTCTTTCAGAAAAATAAGATAGCTTCCGCCAGTGAGCCGCGTGGGTAGTAAGTATGGGCCAATCAAAAAGTCGTTCACAATACCAGCCCACACATTAATACTGAAACGTTGTTGAAACGCATGTCGACGCGTTGCATGTGGATTATCGGTTGCCCACACATGGGAATTGTGCGCATTAAAGACACCCTCGCGTGAAAATGTCGCTTCATCTGTAAATAGCACATAATCTACGAAATCCGGCTGCAACGCACATTGCTGTATCACCCACAGGCAGAAGTTCACGCGGCGAGGATAATCTGCCGGATTCAATGCTTGTACTTTCTGAAAATGGAAGGGGTGTAAGCGATTTTCGTTTAACACTCTGCATACAGTCTGATGACTCACACCTACGTCACGCGCAACAGTTCTTGTGCTTGACTCGGGTCTATCAGCCACAATGTTCAAGATGCTTTCTTCCAGCCTTGGAGTGCGTACAGCTCTTACTCGACCAGCTATATATACTATATATATATATATATATATATATATATATATATATATATATATATATATATATATATATATATATATATATATATATATATATATATATATAACCCTCTAATACAATTCTCACCAGAGACCAGTCCCTTAATCACCCCACTTTCCTTTCGGTCTTTCGTCTTTTTTGTCCAGTAGGTCAAATATCTTGCCATCCTCTTTCACCTTTGACCTCCGGACCTTCCGGTATGACTGACCTCCCACGACCACTTTTCCCCTCAAATCTCCTGTAAGATAAAATTACCTCTTCGCTTAACTCCCGACCTCTACCAATGAAATGTCTTGCTAGATTCCCTGTTCAACAGTCTTTCTTTTAGTTCTTATCCCACTGGCGAATTCATTGTGAACTATACACTTTTTTCCATGAGCCCCTTAGAGTAGAAAAGTTCAGAACCGTACAGGGCTCCGGCTCCTCAACAGCCTTCACGTCAGTTATGATCGTTATTAATTAAAGATTTTGTTATAGAATTTTTACCTATTTTTGTGGAACCAGAATTACACTCCCCTCCAATGGATCATCCTCATCCGGTTGCCTGGACCATCCTTGTCACGATGGCCAGCGCGTCCGATATATATATATATATATATATATATATATATATATATATATATATATATATATATATATATATATATATATATATATATATATATATATATATATATATATATATATATATATACGGACGCGCTGTCCATCGCAAAAGAACAGCGATAAACCTCTTGGTCAAGTGAGAGCATCCGCCGATAGCGATAAAGAGACCGGAAATGCTCCACAGCTGATACGAACTTCCGAATTCTCGATCACGTGACCGAAACAAAATTTGACAGTCGGCCAAAAGTAAGGTTTTGGAGTTTGAAACTTATTTTAACAGAAAACACGTGCACTCCCTTTCTCATTATACCTGCATCTTAGCTACTGGTCCCGCGGACCACCCAGATTTTTAATCTGGTCCGATCGAACTTTAAGTGGTCTCGGACCAGCGGACCACCAATGATTTCGAACGCTGACGTCACTACTAGTTTCGATCACGTGATCCTGGGATATGAAAAGGTGATCATTGCTAACTTTACTTTTACATTTCCTTTATGGCACCCTCAACCAAAGTACACAAATTCACATCAAGGCAAGGTGTTTAATTATGTAAATAATGTAATAAATTGCTATTTATAGTGTAGTTTTGGCTGTGTCGCTTTTAGCACATCACTCGGCCCACTGCTTTACAGCCCGTAGTTTTGTATGTATGAATTCAATTGCAAGTGTGATTGATAATTTGTTGTTATTTGACAGGTGTTTCCCGACGGCTTGCATTAGAGAGGCGTTGTCCAGAATGGACATTTCGACGAGTATGCGCTCCTTCGCCGGTCGACGAAGCAAGGGCAATTCACCACCGAAGAAAATCGACGCGATCAACAACAACGGATGCGATAAAAGCAAATGCCTGTAATCAAAACCGCCGAAACGTATTCCAAAGAACAACCATGTTGACGTACTGTCAACCCAACAACTGCAGGGTGATTTGTTTTTATTCACGACACCGTTTGAACCCGGCCACACACTGGGGGAGCATGCCGCAAAACACACGACATGCGCATGCGTGCTCCGTTTCTGTGCAGAAATCATGTCGGTGTGCATGCGTATTTCAGCCAATTTAGTGTCGCAGGGCTAATGTTGAACCTATGTGTGGACAGGGCTCGAAATACCCAGGTGCATTGTGCACATGAAAATAAAATTGTGCACCTAATTTTTTCCCGCTAGGCGCACCTGTGCACCTAATTTAAAAGCTTAGGTGCACAAGGTGCACCTGTATTAAAAAATATATTTCGAGGCCTGCCTTACAGTGATAGCAAAGAAAAAGTATGACACAACAAAATAACTACAACTACAGAATATTCAACAGTCAACACCATTTGACTGATTAATCTTTTTTAAACGAGGTCTGTGAGGTGCTCGACGTTTCCTTTCCTAGTTACGCACGCATCAATTATTTATTTCTTAAGAAAATATGTAGCCCGTTTTAGGTAGTAGGTAGTTGAGTTTAACATCGCACTAGGGCAAATAACACAGCATCGGTATACTATTAAAGGAATGAAAAAAGAGTGTTATATCCCTGCCGTTTTCTCGATCGGTTTTCAGTACTTATGAAAGAGTGAAGACGGGTTGTTATTCCTATAGCCATTTATTCAAGTGTTATTGCAAAATAACAGTTAAGAACTATTTTCGAAAAATTAGCAGTTATTTTTAAATATTCTAATACCAGTAAAATATTGAAATTAAATAAGTTTTTAAAAAAAAATTTGAAAGAAAAGTTCCATTTTTTTTAATACATAAAATTAATTAATAAAAACTTTAAACAGCAAAGAATTACCAACAGAAATATCGATTTTCAACAGCTGATAATACCTGTTGTTATTGTCCATTACTGATTTTAAAACTGTTAAAAAAACAGTTAATAGCAACTGTTATCGTTAATTAGCAATAACAGTTTATTTCAGTATTGTAGAGGTTTGACCCATCTCTAAGAGGACACAGACAAAAAAAATATATGCATGATTAGTGTGGAAAATTTGAATGGTTTGAATGTCCTGATTCGTCAGGAAACCAAACGTCGACAAATACTGTGAATACCGCTGGTTAGTTCGGTAACGGTAGAGCGGTCCAAAACTTCCTTCTTCAAAGGAGTGTCACGAATAATCCGCGAACTTCCATCCTCGGTATGGAAAACAAATGGTGTCATTTATAAAAAATATCACCCTGTAGTTTATCAGTATGAACTGAATTCGATTGTGTTTATGGGAGAGTACAGCAAAAAGACTTTTTTTGTAAACTTTTGCTTTCAGAATCGGAATTTGAACGCAGATATAAGAAAATACTCATCAGGCCAGAAGACACGAACTCATCACAAAAGCCGTCTAATTAGATTTTTCCAACAGGCAACATCATTTGTCACGAATATTTAATTTGGACGACACCTCAAAGTAGTGACTGAACTTTTTTAAAGGTGTTCATTTTTATTGTATAAAACAAATATTGATAAAGCATGCTTCATGTGTCTATTATTTTCCACAAGATAAACGTAGATATTCGAGTTAGATCTAGTAACCTATGTTCCTCGCATAAGCAAACTGTTCCTCGCATGCACATCTAATTATTCTCACATAGATTTACCTCCTGGTGATTGTTTCTACGAGTATTAGAAAAAAACCTGACCAAATCTTGATGATCGAGATTTCTCATTAATGGAAAACTGACCAGATCGTGATTTCCCGTTAATAGAAAAATGACCAGATCTTGATGGACAAGATTTCCCGTTAATAGAAAACTGACCAGATCTTGATGGACGAGCTTTCCCGTTAATAAAAAACTGACCAGATCTTGATGGTCGAGATTTCCCGTTAATGGAAAACTGACCAGATCTTGATGGTCGAGATTTCTCGTTAATGGAAAACTGACCAGATCTTGATGGTCGAGATTTCCCGTTAATAGAAAACTGACCAGATCTTGATGGTCGAGATTTCTCGTTAATGGAAAACTGACCAGATCTTGATGGTCGAGATTTCCCGTTAATAGAAAACTGACCAGATCTTGATGGTCGAGATTTCTCGTTAATGGAAAACTGACCAGATCTTGATGGACAAGATTTCCCGTTAATAGAAAATTGACCAGATCTTGATGGACGAGATTTACCGTTAATAGAAAACTGATTAGATCTTGATGGACGAGATTTCCCGTTAATAAAAAACTGACCAGATCTTGATGGACGAGATTTCCCGTTAATAGAAAACTGACCAGATCTTGATGGTCGAGATTTCTCGTTAATGGAAAACTGATCAGATCTTGATGGACGAGATTTCCCGTTAATAGAAAACTGACCAGATCTTGATGGTCGAGATTTCTCGTTAATGGAAAACTGACCAGATCTTGATGGTCGAGATTTCCCGTTAATAGAAAACTGACCAGATCTTGATGGTCGAGATTTCTCGTTAATGGAAAACTGATCAGATCTTGATGGACAAGATTTCCCGTTAATAGAAAATTGACCAGATCTTGATGGACGAGATTTCCCGTTAATAAAAAACTGACCAGATCTTGATGGTCGAGATTTCCCGTTAATAGAAAACTGACCAGATCTTGATGGTCGAGATTTCTCGTTAATGGAAAACTGATCAGATCTTGATGGACGATATTTCCCGTTAATAGAAAACTGACCAGATCTTGATGGTCGAGATTTCTCGTTAATGGAAAACTGACCAGATCTTGATGGTCGAGATTTCCCGTTAATAGAAAACTGACCAGATCTTGATGGTCGAGATTTCTCGTTAATGGAAAACTGACCAGATCTTGATGGACAAGATTTCCCGTTAATAGAAAATTGACCAGATCTTGATGGACGAGATTTACCGTTAATAGAAAACTAATTAGATCTTGATGGACGAGATTTCCCGTTAATAAAAAACTGACCAGATCTTGATGGACGAGATTTCCCGTTAATAGAAAACTGACCAGATCTTGATGGTCGAGATTTCTCGTTAATGGAAAACTGATCAGATCTTGATGGACGAGATTTCCCGTTAATAGAAAACTGACCAGATCTTGATGGTCGAGATTTCTCGTTAATGGAAAACTGACCAGATCTTGATGGTCGAGATTTCCCGTTAATAGAAAACTGACCAGATCTTGATGGTCGAGATTTCTCGTTAATGGAAAACTGATCAGATCTTGATGGACAAGATTTCCCGTTAATAGAAAATTGACCAGATCTTGATGGACGAGATTTCCCGTTAATAAAAAACTGACCAGATCTTGATGGTCGAGATTTCTCGTTAATGGAAAACTGATCAGATCTTGATGGACGAGATTTCCCGTTAATAGAAAACTGACCAGATCTTGATGGTCGATATTTCTCGTTAATGGAAAACTGATCAGATCTTGATGGACGAGATTTCCCGTTAATAAAAAACTGACCAGATCTTGATGGTCGAGATTTCTCGTTAATGGAAAACTGATCAGATCTTGATGGACGAGATTTCCCGTTAATAGAAAACTGACCAGATCTTGATGGTCGAGATTTCTCGTTAATGGAAAACTGATCAGATCTTGATGGACGAGATTTCCCGTTAATAGAAAACTGACCAGATCTTGATGGTCGAGATTTCTCGTTAATGGAAAACTGATCAGATCTTGATGGACAAGATTTCCCGTTAATAGAAAATTGACCATATCTTGATGGACGAGATTTCCCGTTAATAAAAAACTGACCAGATCTTGATGGTCGAGATTTCTCGTTAATGGAAAACTGACCAGATCTTGATGGTCGAGATTTCCCGTTAATAGAAAACTGACCAGATCTTGATGGTCGAGATTTCTCGTTAATGGAAAACTGATCAGATCTTGATGGACAAGATTTCCCGTTAATAGAAAATTGACCAGATCTTGATGGACGAGATTTACCGTTAATAGAAAACTGATTAGATCTTGATGGACGAGATTTCCCGTTAATAAAAAACTGACCAGATCTTGATGGACGAGATTTCCCGTTAATGGAAAACTGACCAGACCTTGATGGACGAGATTTCCCGTTAATAGAAAACTGGCCAGATCTTGATGGACGAGATTTCCCGTTAATAGAAAACTGACCAGATCCTGATGGACGAGATTTCCCGTTACTAGAAAACTGACCAGATCTTGATTTCGTCATCTTAAAAATAAGCGGCAATATCTTGATGAAGATATATCTCGTCATTAACAAAATTGGTAAGATCTATATGGACCAGATATCTCGTGGAAATCCCTTGGATAGTTTAAGTTAGGTATGTTGCTTAAATATTCTGATAAAGAGGCTTGCTTTTCAGGGAGGTCAAAACCTCAACTCTCCTTAATCGAGCGAGTGGTTCACACTCGTATATCCGCCTTCTAACCTGAAATCTTCATATGACTTCTAACCGGCTTTGATCTCGACCAATAGAATCCCTTTTAGGAATCTTCTACAGATGTGGTAACTTAGTCACAATGTTCACACGCAAATGTTTTAGAGTTCCATACAGTATTCAACAGATATTTCCATAGAGAAACGAAATATCGTCTCAATGGGGAAATTATTCTATAGGGAAAACAAGCTGATCCCATAGAAATGTATTTCTACGGAAAAGTTCTTTGGAAAAAAGAAACGTGTGAAAAAATAAGAAATGAGCTATAGAATTCTAGAGGTTTCTACTGCCATTTTCTATAGAGATTATTAGACGTTCTATTAAGGTTAATTTATAGAGATTATAGAAAAACGTTCCACACACACACACACACACAGATATCATATGATACTATAGACCAGTGGTCCCCGGGCCGGTACCGGTCCGTGGATCAAATAGTACCGGGCCGCGCAAGGAACATTAAATTATTTCCATTTTATTTACTATGGTGTATTTATCTTGGGTTTGTGCGGTTCTTATCTATGAAATGTCCACTCAAATTAGGAGGCGGTAAATAAGAACTTGAAATTTGTTCTGTTACTAGAGCTTCAATTATGTTTTCTGAATTCTGTATGTCTCTATTTTCCAATTTTGACAACTGTTTTCAAGTTGGCAGTAGCTGCATTTAAGCTGCACATTTAAAGCAAAACTAAAGTTGCTGTGTAGCAAGAAGCAATCGCTACATAGGTTGCGATTCAATGGCCAAAGAAATATCATAAATAATGATTACACAATGCATTGTAGGATTAAAACAATAATCAGGTAAACCTGATACATGCTGTTGTTTGTGTTGACGAGTAAAAAGGAATGCCCAAAATCAAATATAAAAATCCAAAATATGGAACATTTATTTATAAGAGTATTAAGATTATAATTAATTTTACAATAATTATATGGTCACGGCCATAACCAATTAACAAAAATCAACTGCACGACACATAATTGGCTCTACCTTTAAATTATAATATTATATTTTATTGTTCCTATAAGAGGAGGCAGGAACGAAAAAAATAGAAGAAAGAGGTAGAAGGGATAAAAAAAAAATTGGCTCCAGGAGCTGTATTATTACCGATTGCTAGAATGAATCTCGACGGCGTCTCCACTGTCCACCTCCAGCAAAAGCCCCTTTAGCAGACAGATCAGATTGTCCACATGTCCGTTCAAAAGAGAAAAAAGCCCCGTTTCCTCGTTGTATCCCCTTTTATAGAGCCTCACTCTCCGGTTGCCACCATCCTTCCAGAAGTTTTGGGTTGGATCCCGTCTTGGCAAGCAAATTTTGTCATTGGCCCCGGGATGCTGATCGCTTCTTCGTTTCTGCATCTGGCCGGAGTCCACCCGCAATTCGGGGGTTGGAGTGAGGCGAAGACTGCTGTCGGACGATGAACTTCAGCGTTGACCCTACCGAATTCCTTCAGAGAGGGGAAATAGTTTTATAGGTCTGCTGCAAAGGGGTGTTTGGAGGAACGAAAAAAGCTTCGTTTCGAGAAAGGGACAATGGCTGACTGAAGACAGGACACCTTCATAGCAATGCACTTGGAATCATTTGAGCCGGAAAAAGAACCAGAGGAAGCCTCTGGTTAAAAACATATCCCACTGGAAAGTAAAGCAAACAGTGGATAGAAAAAACACAATATAATACTTAAATGAAAGCTTAATAATTTTTAAGGGTTTTACAGGCTAAGCATCTCTTCCGAACTTCCAAATATTTAAAAGTATACATTTACAATACAAATATACAAAAGGGGATGTAATGAAACCCTTTATAAGAGAAGAACTCCAAAGTTAAATTACTGGAAATAAAAAACTTATTGCAACACAACAAATATCCTACCCTTTCCGAATTTTTTTTTTTTATCTCAAAATAAAATAAAATTTGTAATAAAATTACCGAATAACACCCAAAGTTTAAGGATGGATACGCAACCCTGATACGAAACATATACAAAAAAAAGAAGAGGGGAAAGTAGGGTAAACCTAGACACCATTGCCTCCCAAGAAAACCTAGTGGATGTATATATATATATATTTTACATAAGGCACAGAAATTAGATTAAAAAATACATAATTTTAAACATCACGTTATTATAACACCTAACCATAAGCTATACTTTTAACCTCGAACACTGATTTCTAAGCACTCCGAACCAACCATGGCACTTGTATGCCATAATAGACCAAACAGTAACGTAGAAATATACCTATTATTACAAAACACTCAGCAAGTACCCTCAACTGTCTCTAAATACTAACATTCACTGTCTAGACGCACATAAGTTTAGAAAAATACCCGTGTAGCATTTAATACCTATACTCCCGGAATTAAAGCAAAACCCTTTGCTCGTGCATTTATTTTCATCACCGAAAGAAACCGGTTAATTTAGGAAATACAACACAAAAAAATTTTTAAGAAATAAATTGGTACTGCACAAAATAAAAATTAAGAAAAAAAATGAAAATTTCACTGCTAAATAAAAAGTTTTGTTTCAACCAGGATAAACACAGAGAAAAAATCACAAACAACAAGTGTGAATAAAGTCAGACCAGCTGGCAATACCCACAACAACTTGCAATAAAGAAACCCAACAATCAGAGAAACAACGATGCGTCGACTCATCGAAATTCAAACCAAATTGGAAAGGAAACTCGGAATTAAGATTTTAAAGTTGAAAGCACTATTTTCTGAAAGAATTTATAAACTAAATTTATGTTACAGCACCCAGTTAGATTAAAAACAGCGAAGAGCAAAAATTTCATCGGTATCTTTTTGGAAACATTTAAGCCAAGCAGAAGGGTTTGCCAAGAATGATCTAAGATGATATCTGTACAAGTGTAAAGGATTGAAGGTACCTCAAAAATGCAGAAGAATAAGACTGAATACACAAAACAAATGTACAATACAATAATAACTAAAGTAATAAATGCGGTTAAAATACGCAGCGCTGAATAACCAAGTTTCAAACATGTGGAACAGCAAAACAACTATTTACAACCATTCCAAAAAAATAACTATTTACAAGAACAGAAAATCGTAAGCCAAACTGGGAGTGGCAAGAATAAAACAGACATCAGGAAAAGGACCAAGACATTTAAGGTCACCTGACAATTTGTTTAAAAAAAAACACTCATCATGAACATGACATGTTCAGAAACACAGAAAAATTTTGGAGAGAAAAGAAAACGTAAACAACCACCCAAAGTGTTGCAATTGAACGATAAAGGTTTTTAAATACAATATAAACACAGCAATACATGAAATTGTACCTACTTAAACCTCCATCCTACTGAGATTAAAAGGATGTAGGGTTATATTAAAACCTGTCACATTTTAAACCATAAAAATAATGTCTAGCCTTTTGAATGTGAAAACACAACGAAATATCAAAAATACAAAAATTTGAACAATTTTCCTAGCGTTTTACTACAAAACCCGCCGCATTTCTTGGCCTTAAGATACGAGATAAATCTGAAGGAGTCTGTAATTTTTCCCGCGCAGAAATATTACTATTTGTAGGTACAACGTTTTGAGTTATAACCTCGTCTGAATTTAAAGGAGAGGGTGGATTTTCTGGAATAGAAACTTGATGATTTGAAGGCATATGGTTCTGAGCACTAATATCCTCCGAATTTGAAGGCGTAGGTGAATTTTCTTGTAAAGAAACATTAACACTAGTTGGCATATAGTTATGAGAAATACCATCGTCCCCTGAATCAACCATTGGTAATATGCAAGGAGGGTATTGTTTTAAAATAAGTTCATTATCATTTTCCTTAATTTCTATCCCTTTAGACTGAAGTTCGTCAACATCTTCAGTACAAGGAAATGTGTCTCTTTCGAGGACTTTAATTATTCTATTTAAGTGCACTTTTTCTGAATATTGCCAGGCTGAGATATATGACGAATTTCAAAAATAACTGGACTGCATTTATTTAAAACACGAAAAGGTCCCTGATTTTGTTTTGCCAGCTTTTTGGATGTGTGAAGTTTTATTTTAGGAGTGTGAAGGTACACAAGATCTCCAACCTGAATCTGTTTTGACTTTGGCAAGGGCTTTTGTTTTTGTTGGATTTGGTCAGCAGCGAGGTCTAAGTGACTTTTTACCATACCAAAGCTGGACTGAAGGCGATTTACCAAGTTTTGAGCATAGGAAGGAGTATCACTATAAGTTCTAACAGGATCAGAAAAGATGAGATCATAGGGCATTACAGGATCTCTACCATATACCAGAAAAGCAGGAGTCTCTTGAACTGTTCGATGGAAAGCATTTCGAAAGGCCATAAGGGCTAAAGGTACGTGTTGACACCAGTCCTCCTGAGTATCAGAAACGAGATGACTGAGTGTCTCAATTAATGCTTTATTTAAGCGCTCTACAAGACCATTTCCCTGTGGATTGTAAGCCAACGTTTGTTGTTTGGCAATACCCAATGTCTTGTATACTTGCATCATTGCCTCCGACAAGAAATTCGAACCCCTATCAGAATATAGAGTTTGCATTAGGCCATGACGAGAAATGAAATCGACTAGAACGCCCGCAACAGTAGAGCTCTGAATATTTGGGAGAGGATATGCCTCAGCATATCTTGTGAAATAATCAGAGATTACAATGATGTATTTATTTCCCTGATTTGACATGACTAATGGACCCACAGCATCAAACGCACATTTTTGGAAGGGATAATCCACAGTGGGAATTTTTGGAATTGGAGCCCTGACGTTTTTGTGGAAACCTCTCTACGCTGAATACAGGAATGGCACGAGGCAACATAATTTTTTACTTGACGGTAAAAACCATGCCAGAAATAATTTTGTTTCACTCTTTTGAGTGTACGAGAGAGACCCGAATGGGCAACAGCATTGCAGTCATGACACAGGTTCAAAACCAAATGAACTAAAGAATCGGGAACAACTAGTTTAGCCTTAGTGTTATGTCGACCTGTAGATTCTCTATAACAAAGCAGCAAACCTTCCCTCATGAAGAATTTTGGCGAGTTTTGAGCAAAAACAAAATCGGAAGCCAATTTAGCCTTAATATTGTTACAAAAAGAATCCTTATTCTGCTTGTCTATAATCTCTTTAGTTGGGATAGACTGTAAATTGAAAGAACCGAACTGAATATCTGCAGCATGAACTTCTTGAGTAACTGTATTTGAATTTTCCCCCTTTTCATAAATGACACGTGAGAGGTAGTCCGCCATGAGATTTAAACGGCCAGGTTTATGAATTATTTTATATGAATATTGTTGTAGAGTTAATAACCACCGAGAGATTCTAGAAGTAGGGTCCTTAAAATTCTTAACTCTCGATAAACATTGCTGATCAGAATACACAATAAAATTATTTCCATATAAATAATTTTTAAACTGAGTTACCCCATACACCACCCCTAAAGTTTCTTTCTCTACTACAGAATAGTTTGTCTCAGTTGGACCCAATTTTCTCGAAGCGAAGGCTACAGGGTGTTGAAAAAACCAGTCTCATCTTCCTGTATGAGAACAGCACCCAATGCGTATTTACTAGCATCAGTGCATAAAGCAAATGGCTTTGAAAAATCAGGCAGACTTAGACATGGCTTGGAGATTAAGCAGTTTCTGAGTGACTCAAAGGCCGTCTGTTCTCTATCAGACCAAATGAATTCAGTTTTGTCCCTAGTTAAATTAGTCAAAGGCAAGGCAGTTTGAGAGTAGTTAGGTATAAAACGCCTGTAAAAACCTGTTAATCCTAAAAACGATCTGACTTGTTTTTTTGTTCTCGGGGGGGGAGAGCCTTTTTAATTGAGTCCAAATTTTTATCATCTGGAAAAACCCTTCCCTCTTTAACAGTGTGTCCCAGATAAGTCACTTCTAATTGCAAGAAGGAACACTTAGTTGGCTTAACCTTTAAATTGGCAGTTAAAAGTCTTTGAAAAACCAATTCTAATCTGGAGATGTGCTCCTCCACAGTTTTTGAAGCGATAATAACGTCATCAATGTAACAACCTACTTGAAGATCAGAAAGACCAGCTAACACAATGCTCATGAGTCTTTGAAAACTGGCACTGGCATTCTTTAACCCAAAGGGGAGACGTTTATATTCAAATTAGCCAAATTCCGTAGTAATGCCTGTAAGGTGAGCATATTCGGGATGCATTTTCATTTGATGGAAACCGGAGGTTAAGTCCATGGAAGTAAAATATTTGGCACCAGACAACATATCGACCATTTCAGTCAAATTAGGCAAAGGAAAATTATCAGGAATGGTTTTTTCATTAAGTTTTCGAAGGTCAGCCACTAGGCGAAAGGAGCCATCCGACTTCTTAACTAAAAGAAAAGGAGCTGCGTAAGCAGAAGTGGAAGGTTGTATAATGCCTGCCTCCAAAAGAATATTTATCTGGCGTTTCATTTCAGCCTTTTGACTATATGGCACTCTATATGGCTTCTGTCGAGTAGGATTATGGTCAGTTAATTGAATTTCATGTTGTACAATAGAGCATTCACCCAATTCACTTATCTCCTGAGCAAATACCGAGTTATATTTTTTTAACAAGTTGAGAACCCTATTCTTTTCATCATTAGTCAGATGCGATAGATCTATATTTCTATCCCATTCAAAATTTTTATCAATTTCCATTTGTAATGCATTAATATTTTCTTCCCTCGCACTGTAATGAATAGGAGAAATCTTTGCAATTAACATTCCCTTATTCAGTGCTAGAGGTTTATTATTTAAATTTAACACCAAAGCTAAACACTTATCTTCCTCCTCTAGATTTGAAACAGCCCTAGCAATTAAATATGAAGAGGAATTCTGATGTTTTTCCAGTAACAAAGTTTGACCTAACCTAAGATTATTTTTTTCCTTTTCTATTTTTAAAACCACATATCTTTGAGTAGAAGCCGGGATTGTGGTTTTTCTAAAAACCTTACCTATCATATCACTTTGATTCCAAACATGATTTATACCGATATTTTCATCCTCATCATTTATATAATTTTGACATTGATTTTTTTGAACACTTACAGAAGAATTCAAATTACCAGTATCAAAAATGGATCTGTTAAAACCCCATTTAACCTTTACACTGTTATTTGAAAGTTCATTATTTCCACAATCCAAATGAAAGTTATATTTATTTAGAAAATCCAGACCCAAAATTATATCAAAAGTCGGTGACAAATCTGCAGATGCAATAACGAAGTGAGTATAAAATACACTGTTATCTATTTTAAAATTTCCTCCTATAACACCTCTAGCCAAAATTCCTGTGTTTGTAATAGTCTTAATGTTAACAGGAGGAGCATCAATTAGCTTAAATTTGGACAACTTTGAAAATAAGGAAGCCGAAATCAAGTTCATAGTGGCACCCGTATCCACCAAAGCTCTACATTTTTTATTCTCCCTAGTAACATTTATTACTGGTAGGGTGCATGAAGAAAATTCAGTTTCTCCATTACTTGGATCGACGCTGGCTGCAAAGGAGTCTAGGGATCCGAACCTAACTCCGCCCTGAATTAGTTTGGGCGATTCCCATTATTTGGTCTACTCCTAGGGTTTCCATTATTTTGCCATGCGTTAGGGCTATATCTTGAAGAATTATTTGCGTCCGCTTGCCTACGTCTGCATTCTCTTGCAAAGTGGCCATGTATCCCACAGTAAAAACACGGACCAGTTTGTCCCCTTCTATCTCTGGTATAGTTTGACTCCCTAGGTCCCTTATCTGATAATTTCTCTTTTTCTAATGGTGTCTAAACGACAACTTATTTTTTCAAGTTGCTGCGTTACCAGATCCAGTGATTTTGACAAACACTCACTCGCTACACTCACAGCCTCACGATTTTGACATTCACCCGCAATTATATTAAAATTTGGTGTTAAAATGCTCTGAGCTTTTTCAATTTTCTGGGCTATGTCCCGCGCTTCCGAAAAGGTTGAGGGGCTTTCAATCGTGAGTTGCGCCCTAATGTTAGGCTTCACGCCAGCTACAAATTGTGAGAGAGTCATTTTCTCTCGTAGTCCGCTCGGAATTGATTCCTCCTCAAAACTGGACATGCCTTCAATTCGTGAGGCAAAGTCCTTCACCCTTTCATTTTCAGATTGGACCGCTGAGGCAAAAAGTGCAAATTTTGTAGCGAAGGAATGAGTTTCCTCGAACTGCCCAATAAATTTCTGCTTGAGACCCTTGTAGTCCAAATTAGAAGTTACCAATGATGCTTCGTAATACTTTTTTGCTCGGCCCTCCAATTTCAATTTGAGAATAACTATTAAGTGGTTTTCTGCCCAGCCTCCTAAAATCGCAATTTGATCTAAAGCCTTGAAAAACTCCCTCGCATTTGCCCCGTGTAAATTTGGAATTAAGGATAAAAGAGATGGATTTTTCAACACATCCGAATCCTCAGTGGTGTTCGTCATAATAAAAGGATTTCACTCACACGCCCCTCTTAAAATACAACTATCAAAATACACACTAAAAAAAAATTTAAGAATGCACACGGTAATAAAAAGAACATATGTAATTTACATGGATAGCATTCCTTCCCACACGTCATCACACACAGCACTTCAATGTATCAGAACCGTCACGGCACCAAATTCTCCTTGCTGTGTAGCAAGAAGCAATCGCTACATAGGTTGCGATTCAATGGCCAAAGAAATATCATAAATAGTGATTACACAATGCACTGTAGGATTAAAACAATAATCAGGTAAACCTGATACATGCTGTTGTTTGTGTTGACGAGTAAAAAGGAATGCCCAAAATCAAATAATTTAAAAATCCAAAATATGGAACATTTATTTATAAGAGTATTAAGATTATAATTAATTTTACATTAATTATATGGTCAAGGCCATAACCAATTGACAAAAATAAACTGCACGACACATAATTGGCTCTACCTTTAAATTATAATATTATATTTTATTGTTCCTATAAGAGGAGGCACATGTTTCAGACATTAGTGGGGATTTTAGGCGAGACTGAGCCTAAACATTCTTTCTCCCAGTTGGTGCACGATCACCTGTCTTTGCTTTTAAAATAGCACAACAGACCCAAACATAAAAGACCCACGGACTAGTAAGAAATGAATCCGCGATCCATTTGTCAACAAATCAGGCGAATCTAGCATGTCTGTGCAAGAAGATCAACTGCTGGAGATTGCAAATGAAGGCGGCCTTCAAATTACGTTCGAGACAACAACTCTGCTGGTGTTCTGGATTAAAGTCATGGCGGAATACCCTGAGATTGCCACCACAGCACTTAAATCCCTATTGCCATTTCCGACAACCTATCTGAAGCAGGGTTTTCAGCAGTGACAGCAACCAAAACAAAACAACGGTATAAACTGGACATAAGCAACACACTTCGGGTGTCGTTGTCTCCTATTACCCCTAGATGAAACCGTCTCGTCGCAAAGAAACAAGCTCAGGGTTCTCATCGATTTAGCGTTCTAGTGAGTTAAATCCTTTTTTTTTTCATTTTTTTGTGTAGCTGTATTTTATTTTGAAGGCATGTTTAAATACAATCAAATTAAAATAAAAAAAATCTAAAATATAAACAATTAACGCCTTCCCCGTTAAAATAATCAAACGTTGATCCGGTCCGCGGACATAAAAAGGTTGGGGAGCACTGCTATAGACCACATTCCATTGAGGTTTGTATAGAATTCTATAGAAATGTTTCGTAATGGAAAAATGCATTTATATAAGGGAAGAAACGAAATTTCGTTTTTTTGAGGAAATAATTCATACACACATATAAATGAAATAAAATTTTCCAAAAATAAAAACAACAGTTTGTGTGCTTTTGACTGGTATAAATTCTTATTTCCTATACAATGAATGGCGACAAGCACACCTCAGTTATGTTGCCAAAATTAAAATATCGATTTGATTCCATTCCCTTGTCTAGAAGGCGTTTCGGCCTTTTTTGACGCCAAATTTATTTTCGCTCATATTTTCTTTGCACTGTGCGTGTGATTTTCAACTTCCTGATTTCTCACTGCTTTCTGTAATCAGAGTGTTGAAGAATTTCCCATGTGGCAAGATCTTCCAACGAGTTTCTGCAATGTAATGCAGCTCCTTAGCTCATATCAAACTTATTTAAACTAGGGGACAAAATTGGCGAACGAATCCTGTAACGGTCGATTTTATATTGTTGGCAACTATTGTTAACATCTCTACTATTATAAAAGGAAGTGTTTGTCTGTTTTTTTCGCGGCCGCAAAATCCTGACGATTCTATGGCATTTACAGCAATGATATTTGGTATACAGAAAATCCAAATTTTTTGCAATTTTTGGGTCGCGGCGAATTTTAAAATTAAATCTAGAAGATTATTAAAGGAATTTAATAATTTTATTCTCTACCTGGTTCTTCAAACGCGTTTCTTCTTGAGAAAGGAAGAAACCGCCGAAAATGGACTTTTTCTACCCAAATGACTTTTATTTATATTTTTACAAGAAATTGTGACGTCACGTGAACTTACTCTTTCCACAAAAAAAAAAAAAAAAAAAAAAAACCTAGATTCTATCTTCTGCGCTTTGCGCTAAAAAAAGAAACAGATTACATTTTCTGTCTCATTCCATTTCAGCCAATGAGAGCAAGAAATAAAATACATATTGACTGGGATTGTTAAGTTTTTTTTTCCGTAAAATCGGAATCGGTAGAAAATTTCAAC
Organism: Metellina segmentata; assembly: GCA_947359465.1. Taxonomy (NCBI): domain Eukaryota; kingdom Metazoa; phylum Arthropoda; class Arachnida; order Araneae; family Tetragnathidae; genus Metellina; species Metellina segmentata. The sequence continues at coordinate 99,987,034 of OX375877.1, forward strand.
GGATTTGAAATCTGCGGAAAATTTTACACCAGTTAATAACTTACATCACGGAGTTGCCCGTTGACGCAAACCAACACCACGGGCACGGGCAATTCCGGGCTAGCCCGAGACCATAATAAATATCACTAATTATGTCGTGGTCTCACGTTGGCGTTGTGTGAAAGTTTGGAGAATGGGGTTCCAGCTCAGTTGTCGACCTTGTCATCTGACCGCGACTCAAAATTACGAGACGTTGTCCTTGGATACTTCCCTTCGAGATCGATTCCGGGCCGTCACCACTAGCTCGATATGTTGGCTCCAGTGTGACGTTAATTAACTACCCAAAAAACCAAATATTAAAGCTAATAATTTTGGTAATTTCTTTTTAAATTAACCTTGTACCAGAGTAAAAATACAACGGGATATTGACGACGGTCGGGGATCAATACCCTAAGGGAAATATCTGAGGATAACACCACTTAATTTTGAACCACGGTTAGATGACGAGACAACACCTGAGCTGACACCCCACTCTCCAAACTTCACACTAAACCAACGTGAGGATTTTCTGCCACGACAGATTTAAGGTGCACCAGCCGCCCCTACACCATACGCTTACAAACATCCATCCGTCCATGTCGCCCGTTGTGTTGCTCTAGTACGACGTTAACTAAAAAATTACCAAACTTCCACACCAGCCCCCAAATATTAAAGCATTTGTGAAACACATAAAATGTCGTGGATCGAATTTGATTCTTTCAATTTTCATTTTATTCTTTTTTTTTTTTTTTTTGGAACAATATAAATATAATTAATGTATGATCGATAATTTTCATGTTTTTTTTTGACGGTCCTCATAAATTACAATGAATCTATGTTGCCCTTGGGTAATGGTAATTTTTAATTAACGTCGTACTAGAGCAACACAACGGGCTATTGACGACGGTCCGGGATCAATCCCTTAAAGGAAAGAATCGACGACAACACCTCGTAATTTTGAACCATGGTCAGATGACGATCCCTTGGTCTTAGGAAGTCTGTGTGGGTCGCGGTAGCCCGATTTGAAGAGTTACCGACTAGCAACCAGAGTGTTGCGAGTTCGAATCCAACCAAATATAGCCTTGTACAAAGGGGCTAGTTCACGTTAAATCTGTCGTTTCCTAAAATGTTCTTAAGTTGGCGTGGTGTGGAAGTTTGGAGTGGGGTGCCAGCTCAGGTGTTGCCTCGTCATCTGACCATAGTTCAAAATTACGTGTCCGCGAATCTTTTCCTTCATGGGTTGATCTCGGAACCTCGCCCATAGCCCGGTGTATTGCTTCTGTGTGACTTTAAATTAAAAACCTACCTAGCAAATCTGAGCATTCATGCTGGAAACAGTAACTATTTCAGACACTTTGGAAGGTTCGGTCATGTATGTTTCTATTCCGAGTTAAACAGGAAATGGTGATGGTGGTAAGAGTTCTAAAATAGACATGCCATCTCCCGCAGATTTTTCACCCAGTTATGTCTCAACGGTCTCTTTTCAATGAGCATTTTTTTGGTGTGGCACTTGTTTTGGAAAACATTCATTAGGCCGGTGGAACATCTGGAGGAGTGGTTGATTGGATTTCAGCGCCCCAAGGAATAATAATTGAGCTTTAAAGGGTATCGAAAACACTTATTAGCGTTTTTGACTTGGCTGAAATTCTACAGCAACTTGTAAAAGTTACAATTTCAATAAATACTACTCACTAGTATTTTAGTAAATATATAGTCGTTGTAGTATTTACTAAAATACTACTACTACTATTTATTTACTACTACTATGTATTATAGTTGTAGTATTTTAGAAAATGCTACTACTTTCAATAAATACTACTTTCAATAAATACTAATTTTAATTAATGCTACTACTTACAATTAATACTAACTTTAATAAATACTACTACTTTCAATGAATATTAATTTTAATAAATACTACTACTTTCAATAAATACTAATTTTAATAAATACTACTACTTTCAATAAATACTAATTTTAATAAATACTACTACTTTCAATGAATACTAATTTTAATAAATACTACTACTTTCAAAAAATACTAATTTTAATAAATACTACTACTTTCAATAAATACTAATTTTAATAAATACTACTACTTTCAATAAATACTAATTTTAATAAATACTACTACTTTCAATAAATACTAATTTTAATAAATACTACTACTTTCAATAAATACTAATTTTAATAAATACTACTACTTTCAATAAATACTAATTTTAATAAATACTACTACTTTCAATAAATACTAATTTTTATAAATACTACTACTTTCAATAAATACTACTACTTTCAATAAATACTAATTTTAATAGATACTACTACTTTCAATAAATACTAATTTTAATAAATACTACAATAAATATACAAAATTTATGTTTCAATAAATTAATACCATTCAAGACATGAAAGTTAAATTTGTAATTTTTCTATTATGCAGTTTTATAGAGTTATTTTACTTGGAATTTCATGGTCACGTTTTTCGTTGGGTTGTGGTGTGGAAGTTTGGAGAGTGGTGTGTCAGCTCAGATATTGCCTCGTCATCTGACCGTGGTTCAAAATTACGAGGTGTTGTCCTCGGATCTTTCCCTTAAGGGATTGATCCCGGACCGTCGCGGAAGGTTCCTGGTTCGAATCCGGGTCCGGGCATGGATGTTTGTAAGCGTATGGTGTAGAGGCGGCTGGTGCACCTTAAATCTGTCGTGGCCGAAAGTCCTCACGTTGGGTTGGCGTGGAAGTTTGGAGAGTGGGGTGCCAGCTCAGGTGTTGCTTCGTCATCTGACCGTGGTTCAAAATTACGAGGTGTTGTCCTCGAATCTTTCCCTTAAGGGACTGATTCCGGACCGTCGTCAATAGCCCGTTGTGTTGCTCTAGTACGACATTAACTAAAAATTAAAAATTACCCGGACCGTCGTCAATAGCCCGTTGTGTTGCTCTTGTACGACGTTAATTTAAAAAATTACCAATTACCATGGTCATGTTTTTGCTATAAGAAGGAGGTCCATGGATATACAAAGTATGGGAAGTACTGGTAAAAAGTTCGTAAGATCTTAGAGCTGTAGGTCACTAAGTTTGGGAACGACTGTACTAGAGCAACATAACGGGCTATTGACGAGGGTCCGGACTCAATCTCTTAAGGGAAAGGTCCGATTCTAGGTAGGGAGGTAAGTACTTAATTAGTGTCGCACTGGAGCAACACGACTGGATCTTGGTGACGATCCAGATCAATGGTGACGGGAAAGATCCGATGACAACACCAAGTAATTTTGAACCATGATCAGAGGACGAGTTCACCACATGAGCTGGCACCCCACTCTCCAAACTTTCGCACCACTCCTATGTGAATACATTTGAGGCCACGACAGAGTTAACATGCACCAGCCACATTTTACATCTTTCTAAAGAATCGTACATTCTATCAACGTTTAGCCGACCAACCGGTACTGTGGTTAAGGTGTTAGCCTCTAGATCGGAAGGTTCCTGGTTCGAATCCGGGTGCGGGCATGGATGTTTGTAAGCGTATGGTGTAGAGGCGGCTGGTGCACCTTAAATCTGTCGTGGCCGAAAGTCCTCACGTTGGGTTGGCGTGGAAGTTTGGAGAGTGGGGTGCCAGCTCAGGCGTTGCTTCGTCATCTGACCGTGGTTCAAAATTACGAGGTGTTGTCCTCGGATCTTTCCCTTAAGGGACTGATCCCGGACCGTCGTCAATAGCCCTTTGTGTTGCTCTAGTACGACGTAAACAAAAAAATTACCAATTATTATCTATCAACGTTTAGAAAGATTCTACTGGTTCTTTCCTTACAATAGAGTCTTTGGATTGGATTGGATATGATTTTGTGGCATTGAGTCCTCAAGATAAAAAAATCAAATATATAATATAATAAAATAAAGTGAAATGAGTCAAAACATAATGCATGAATACTACATAAAATTATATGTGATGGATAAAACCAATGTCATGCAAAAAGCTAAAAATATTTGGATGAGGATTCTCCCCAATCATGTCTTCTAAAGTCAAGGTATAAGAATTAAAATATTTAAGACGTTGATAATTAAAATGAGAACATTCTATTAAAATGAAATATATATATGCAATAGAGTCTTTGGAGATTATCTATTGCTCATCTTGGAGAGTGAGCTTTCCGCTCAGGTGTGAACTCGTCACATGACCGTGTTGCAAAATTACGTGGCGTTGTTCTTAGATCTTTGCGTTCGTAACAGACCCTGAAACGTCTTCAATAGCCCGTTGTATTTATCCAGACGACATTAATTACCTACCAAACCTTTGACGAACATGCCGACTAGAATTCACATGACTGTTTTGAGGAAAAGCGACTAGGTCAAGGGTTCCCAAAGTGTGTGCCGCGGCACCCTGGGGTGCCACGTAGATAGATAAGAGGTGCCGCGAAGCGCCACGATCTCTAATCTAAGGTAATGGTAATTTTAGTTAACGTCGTAATAGAGCAACACAACGGGCTATTGACGACGGTCCGGGATTACTCCCTTAAGGAAAAAATCCGAGGACAACACCTCGTAATTTTGAACCACGGTCAGATGACGAACCAACATCTTAGCTAGCAACCAACTATCCAAACTTACACACAAACTCAACGTGAGGAATTTCGGCCACGATAGATTTAAGGTATGCCAACCTCCTCTACACCATACGCTTACACACATCCATGCCCAGACCCGGATTCGAACCAAAAACCTTCCGATCTAGAGGCTAACACCTTAACCATTATACCAGCTGGTCGGCTCTCTAATCTAAGGTATTGCTAAGCAAGATAAAAAAATTTTACGTCCATTCATCAAAAATCGGTTTACTTCCCAACCAAGAGCATGTTGTTTAAATACGAGTTGTATTAATTATGGCTTTGTTCTCTTACCACACTTACTTCTCTAATTTCTTCTTGAAGTAGTATATATATATATATATATATATATATATATATATATATATATATATATATAAAGTGCCACGACTTGGGTAAGTTTGGGAACCCATGGACTAGGTTGGTAACTTGTAATCTCGTTTGGTGACAGATGTGACAAAGTAGGTGTTTGATTGCGTATTTGTGTGGAGTGGCGACAACATTGGTGAAATCACCAGTCTACGATCTCGTTCAGACGAATAAATGGAAGGGCGTCTTCTGCCGTTTCGTACAGACCAATGAGATGATGAATGTTCGGTAGTAGTTACGAAAGTAGTTTAAGGTCACGTAACTACTAGTTTTGGTCACGTGATCAAGGCACATGTCAAGGTTGGTAATTTTTAATTAACGTCTTACTAGAGCAACACAACGTATAAATGTTTTCATTGCTGCTGTATTTCCTCTATGCTTTCGTCTGCTGGGGCGGAACCTAACGTTCATCATGATTGGTCCATCGAACGGGAGCAAGCGCCCCACCATTGATTTATCTTGATTGATCATGATAGTTGTAGACTTCGGCGATTTCTTTAGTTTTGAAATATACGGATTCACACACCTATCCTATCATTAAGATGTTAAGTCGCCATACGAGGTGATAAGGTACCAAATCGGCCAATCAAGTCCAGTGTTCATACAGCAGTCCTTTGACAACTAGTAGACAAGTTGGTCACGTTTGGAAACTCTCCTCTCAATAGCAGTGCTCAGTCCTTATATTTTACGTCTATGGTTCAGACCAATGGTCGGTAAACCGCGGCTCTTTAGCCACTTGAATTTGGCCCTGCCATGATTCGACTTTTTGTTCGATTTATTTCGTCTTCAGGTCCTAAAGAAGAGCTTAGGGTAAGAGCCACTGAAAGGTCAAACACGTGTCGAGGATATTGCAAATGCTGTCATGGAAATGCATGGAGAAACATCACATTCCACTCGATAAAATTGCTTCAATTTCAACAAATGTTGCTAAAGGTATGACCGAGGTGAGAAAAGTTTTGTTTGTATTTTTAACCCTTCTTTGCATGATTTTTTCTTTATTGGTGAAATAAATCATGGTGATATAATTCATGTTCAAAATGAAAGGAAAAATGGTTAAAAAAATCTTAGTATATATTTATAGTATAAATTTAGCAAAAAACAATAAGATGGTACCATGTGGTATTTTTTAAATTAAACGCAAACTTTTTCAGAAATTGGTTTAAAAATAACAGAAACACATGTTACAAACCTTTCTTCCACTCATTTTCACTTTTTTAGCAATAGAAACTCAAATGTAATAAAACAAAATTAAAAACGAAATCATACGTTTATTGCAACTACAACAAACAGCGGAATGACAACTTCAAGCTCGTTTTACTGATAGTGACACTTGCTTATTTCTGACAGCTATGTTTTTTTTATGCAATGGACATTAAAAAGGTATCCAGACACGATCAACTTAAAGTGAACTTGTTCTTTTATATAATTTTTGGGCATTCAATGTTATGATGGAAATTTCCACCATTGGTGGAGGAGTCGTTCACGGTAAGAAGGCGATTTGTCGCCAAATATGGTAACCTTCACCTTTTGCGGATTTTCTTCACATCTGCCGTTTTGTTATGGCAACCCTATCTGCTGTTACGGAAACTTTACGGAATTAGGCCGCCATCTTGATTTGGCGACAAAAATTAGTTGGCAACAAACGTCTTACCGTGAACGACCACTCCACCCCACCATTATGCAAAGAAGGGTTAAGGAAAACATGGTACAGCTACACTCTACGTTTATGACTGATGGCAACGGCTTGGCGATTTTTTTTTTTGGCGCACTTCTTGTAACGAGTTACGATAAATTAAGGCAATCCATCTTTCGTTGCGGTTGTAGTGGTTTTCATGGCAACCTCGGCAAACGGAAACTTTCAATTTTCATTTTGAATACTCTAGAAAGTTCTTCCAAAATCCGTTTGATTTCATTGATTCGTTTGAATTTTTTTCTTTCCTCCCATTGGTTATTTTGTTTTTAAAATATCCTTTGATTGCACTGGTCCTTTTTCTGTGATACCATTGGTCCATTTATTTGTATTTTGACAGTTGTGGAAATTTTATTTAAAATATAATTTTTACGAAAGGATTATGAGTTTTGTTTTTTTGACTATTTTCGTTTTCATTATTTTTTTACGGAAGAATTCAGACGCTATCAGGTTGTATTACTTCTTGCTTTTTTTCTTTTGTAAATCTTTTTCAAAATGCCCACTGTATTTTGTGTAATTGATAAGTTTCAGGGTATTCTTACCCAACATTCATAGCTTAATTTCTCTGCTGGTTCACAATAAATGTGTTTTGATATGTGCTTAAGCTTGCTACTTTTTGTGAAAGTTTTCTTAAAATATACTTTTCAAAACGTTCTGAAATGCGTTAAAAAAGTGTGTTGTAAAAAGAAAAAAAATTTGTGACAGAAAAAGAGTTAGGAAATAATTATTTCCTTGTCAACTTTAGAAGTGCGCCAAAAAATCGGCAAAGCCGTTGCCATCGCTCATAAACGTAGAGTGTAGCTGTTCCGAAAACATTAATCACGAGATACGTGTTTATCATTGCATCATTCATCAAGAAGCGATTTATGCGCAGACCATTTCCGAATGAAATTTAAAATGTTATGGAATTAACGATTAAGATTGTTGAAACAATTGTAGTAGCTCTCTTTATCATCGCCAGTTTAGAATTTTTAGTTGAAATAGAGTGACTATGCAGATCTTCTTTACATCACGAAGTACGTTGGCTTTCAAGAGGAAAAGTTTTAAAACGTTTCGCTTCCTTATTATTTGAAATTAAAACATTTCTCCTTGAGAAGAGTGTTGACTATCCTGAACTAACGAACGATAAGTGGATCCAAAAAAATTTATTTCATGGTAGACGTTACGTCTTATTTAAATAATATTATTCGAAACTACAAGGAAGCAATTTTTTCTTATGTTGGAAATAATCATTTCATTCGAAAATTAATTACCCCTTTTTGCTCAAGATAAACAATTCATTTTCCAAGCCTGCTGAAACATCGCCAAGAAAATAACTCGGTAATTGATATTTACCATTTCAAATACGAGGAAAGCTTCTCCGGAGGTTTCAGGAATTCAGAAAAAGCATAGCGACGTTAGCTTTAGTTCGAAAACCTGTGTTGACGTAACAGAATTGAATTTTTCACCCTTTAATATTGACATGGGTGCAATTACTGGAGTTTAAAAACAAAGAATTATGGAGATCCAAATTTGAACGCCTTAATGCTGATAAGGAAAAATTGTAGTCAAATGAATGTGATCTTAGTACACAGAAAAAGTAGTCTGCTTTGAAAGACCTGGTTAAGGAAGGCATGATAATTTTCAACACCTGGAATAGTATTCCTGACTCATATGATCAGTTAAAAAAAACTAGCATTTGCTGTTCTTTCACTATTTGGCTCTATATATTCAAGCGAACAATCTTTTTCAAGCATGAATCTTACCAAAAGTAAATTGAGGAATCGTCTTATTGATGAGAACCTAGAATCCTGCTTGAGTGTGAAATTAAAAACACCGACATGCAAACCTTTTCCAAACTTTTCAAGGAAATTCAATGTCATTCTTCACATTAAATGCGTGTTTTGTCATATTTTTATTTTAATGTTAAAATATATATATATTTATATCCAATGGCGGGCATTGTTGATTTGTAATCATTTTGCCACTACAAGGCCAGAAGTGATGGCCACTTGTGAAGGAGTACCCAATGGGCGACCATCATTACCCCCAACAAAGAACAATACGTAATGGTAATTTGGTAATGGTAATTTTTAGTTAACGTCGTACTAGAGCAACACAACGGGCTATTGACGACGGTCCGGAATCAGTCCCTTAAGGGAAAGATTCGAGGACAACACCTCGTAATTTTGAACCACGGTCAGATGACGAAGCAACACCTGAGCTGGCACCCCACTCTCCAAACTTCCACGCCAACCCAACGTGAGGACTTTCGGCCACGACAGATTTAAGGTGCACCAGCCGCCTCTACACCATACGTTTACAAACATCCATGCCCGGACCCGGATTCGAACCAGGAACCTTCCGATCTAGAGGCTAACACCTTAACCACTATACCGGTTGGTCGGCACAAAGAACAATACAATTTACATCCATGCCCTGGCCTCGGATTCGAACCAGGAACCTTCCGATCTAGAGGTAACACCTTAACCACTATACCGATTGGTCGGCGCGCCAAGTAAATGATGATTTCAAATGAACCAATGAAATCAAACGACAGTTTAAAGGATCTTGAAAGAATTTTCTAGACTATTCAAAATTAAAATTTAAACTTTCCGCTGGCCGAGGTTGCCTTAACTCGCTACTGGAAGTGCGCCAAGACCATTGGCACCCCTATAAACGTAGACGGAAGCTGTACCCTTAATCGTTATACTGGTGATCTTCAGCTCTTTTGACTAATGAGTTTGCCTACCATTGGTCTAAAAGAGGGTTGTCATACTTGGCAACCTATAAGGTCAACCATACTTTCCAGTGACTGGTAGGTAGATATTTTAATCAACGTCATACTGGAGTAACACGACGGTCCAGTACCAACCCCGATGAGAAAAATCAGATATTTTGGTATTTTTTAATTGACGTTACACTGGAGCTATTGGGGAAGATCAGAGTAAAACACCACGTAATTTTGAACTGCGACAAAACCTAAAATTCAAGAAATAATCACAACAGTAAACAACTCTTCCAGTTAAATTTAGTGCACTGCAATTTTTGTCAGTGCTTTATGAAAAGAGGAAATATTATTGTCTTTACTGCATTTTTTCCTTCTGAAGAAACTGATTTTTTTAAATATACTAAAGGTTGTTTTAGGTTTACTTATAAAATGTTGTTTTGCACAAAAATCAAGTTTGTATTGCCAAAACACTGTAAAAGATTTTCTGATCAGTTTCGCCATTGCAGCTCAAACGTGTAACTACTGCAAAAAATAGATCCTTTCAAGTCACATTCAAATTAGAAGTCATGTGGTTCTCACACCTTTATCCAAAAAAATTCAAGGACTTTTCAAAACTAAAAAACTATTTTTCAAGGACCTAAAATTTTTTATAACGACCTGAAACAAGGCATACACAAAAGTTGTCAATTAAAAAAAAATGTGAAAAAAAAAAAAAAAAAATTTGTTTCACATTTTTCACAATTACTGAGAGAAAAAAAAGAAAGATTGTCATCAATTTTGGTTATAATTTGGATTTTCTTTTCTCACAGAACCTGTGATTTTTTGTGTGTGTTGCAAATTGGGCTTCTAATCTCAATACTAACTATCAGGCTACTTGCACACATATCGATTTCGGTCATGCGATAAAACATAGTACGATAAATTCTTTTGGTGGCAAGAAGAAGAGTATGGGAGGGTGCACACACATGGTTCGATCTACACGACACAATCTCCATTTTGCTGTCGTCCACTGCCACTACAAGAGATGGCTGTCGTGGTTTACTTTGTTTGAGAAACAAAACAAGTTTTGACTGGTGCTAGGGCTTTTTTATTCTCTAGTCTAAGTTTCTATCTTTGCGATCGTTAAAGATAGAGTACAAATTTGAAAGGATTTGAAATCTGCAGAAAATTTCACAACAAAAAGATATATGAAATGTGATTTTCTTAAAAATTTTATTTTTTAATTGCAACTTTTATATTTTTGCAAGAATTTGGCTTATTTCTTTGGATGCGTACCAGGTTTCCAATGACGTCCTGACTGCAAAAGCTATGGTTTTCTAAAAAAAAAAGCGGTGACGTTATCTAGCGGCGGTGATACGTCATGATGTGGCACGCAAAACAAGGCGGCCGTCTTAACGGAGACCAGAGGTGTCAACTTAGACGGACATAATACTGTGGAAAATGGACGATCTAGATGTAGATTTATTGGTATATCACATAGTGTCAAAGCGCAAAACACCGGTTTCATTCAGAATGACGCTCAAATGGCGCACCTGCTGTGGAGGAAAACTAGTCTGAACAAGTTCCAATGCAAGACGAAATTACACAACTATGTACTAGTTAAAAAAATCAAGTTCTTTCAAGGACTTTTTACCAAATTCTGTAATTTTCAAGGACTTTCAAGGGCCCCTAGTAAGGAAAACAAAATTCAAGGACTTTTCAAGGACCGTGGGAACCCTGGAAGTGTACCAGACATTTTTGTTGTTAAAGAAATAATAAAACTGATTAACAGTACATCGAAATTTATTGATAAAATATATATAAAAAATTAGCATCAATCACTGAGATGCTACTATAAAATATAATTACTCGATTCATGTTAAGAATCAGATTATAAACGTACAAAAGACATAAATAACACGCAAATACATCAAAGCAATATTAATATAATCCTACTAGATAGTAATTAATGAAGATCAGTCTCCAAATGAGGTATGATCTACCATAGGGTGGCAACAAAACCTTTGATAAAAAGTTCCCTCATATATCCTTGATAATCTCACAAAAATTTCCCTGATTTAACAATTCCCTTAAGAAATGTTGCGTTCCGGGATTGGTATAGATATACAGTATCCACACAACGATAAGTTATCAAAATTTCCGATTTTTTGTGAAATTTAGAAATTTTTCCTGATAATTCCGGAATAAAAAATTTCGCTGAGAATTCCCCGATTTCCCAGGTTCTGTCATCACCCTGTATTAATAGCCAATGCATATTAAGAAGCCACTCTTAAACAAGCATTAGGCAAAAATGACTAGGACATTCAAGATTGAAATGTGTCAATACAATCTCAAATAATATTAAACCTAAAAAAATAGTTTAAAAAATGTTGGGTTGTTTTCATTTTCATGTATTTTCGGATCACTAAGATTTTCTACATACAATTTTGAAGCTAATCATATCAATTAGAAATTTGGGTACAAGAATTCTCTATAACAATTATATTCATAAATTTATAAATGAAATCACACAGGAAAAGGAAGAAAAAAATTATTTCCAAATTTCCACTGTTGTTTCTATTGAGTGATATACCTATACATTTAACTTTCAAATGTTCTGGATGAGACAGAAACAAATAACATATCTGCACACAAACAGAAACTTTTGTAACATTTTCAGATTTTGTAAAAATTTAAATATATGCTGCTTTTTTTAAATTTTATTTATGCATTTGAACTTCACAAAAATATCTTTGATAGTACAATAAATGTTCAGTAGAACCTTTTTAAAATAGTATCCTTTGGTAGACACTCCTTGTAAACATACAATTTCTGTCAACGAATAATTCAATTTCATTGAATAGAAGGATATAAATGCTTCAAACACTAAATAGTGGACAAGGATTGATAGGTTTGGGGGTGTAGGGGCCATATTTGGCATAGCTGTACCAAACACAATATAGACAATGTTAAGCAATTGGTTGGTTTGTTGGAAGTTCCATGGTGCAAAGGCCATATTTAGCTATGTTGCACCAGATACAAGAAATACAATATCAAATTATAGACTGACACACAATGAAAGTTTCACCAAGGTTCCCACTCTATTTTAGCAAATAAAATTCCTTGACTTTTCCAAGTTTTCCAGACAAATTTTTACAAAATTCCAGGTCCTACTTAAGCAATTCATAACATTTTTAAGGTGAAAAACCAAGAAATAATTTAGCCATTCAATAGCCAATAACAAAAACCAATTTAAGAATTATACACTGTAAAAATTACATACAAAGCACAAGCAATTTTGAATTAAAATAACTTTTTGTGATTTAATCTCAACTATTATAAAAGGAAGTGTTTGTTTGGGGCCGCAAAATTCTGACGATTCTATGGCACTTACAGCAATGAGATTTGGCACACAGGTAGTTTGAATTATTTGCAATTTTTGGGTTGCTGCGAATTTTAAAATTTAACCGTGAAGATTTTTAAATGAATTTCATAGTTTTATTCTTCATCGGTTTTTCAAACGCGGATAACTTTTTCTACTCCTGCGACCTTGTAGTCAGGGTTTGGAATCACGGCAAGTTTTTTTCATTCGCAGAACGCAGAGAAAATTATTTTTGTTGTTTCTGCTTTGATTTTGCGTGATTGATTTCCCAACCAGTGATTGTGACCCCAATGTTTACCAGAGGTAATAAACCCCATGGGAAAAGAATAGATCACATTGGTTCTTGAAGCCCATACATACCTAAAGATGTACCTCGAGGGGACACACAATGGTGAACTTTTACTGACAGAAGTGGGCAAACCAACTGAACCACAGTGACACCTTCTCATTACTGACTTTTTTTGTTTCGTTATTTGGCCATTTGATTGTTATAAAATTGAGAGAACGATTGGAGTAGATTGTTGGTTAATTGGCTGGAATTCTCAGGATGGAAACGAAAATATTCAGAAAACTTGAGCAAAACTCAGTCGTCAAACAAAAACTTAGTCGACACCTCTCCATTTTCTTCAAACAAGTGATTCAAAGCTCAGTTTCAATTGCTTACTTCTTATAAAAAACAACGTTCACATAAGGGAAATATATATGCACATATATATATATATATATACTAGCAGACCCGGCCACGCGTTGCTGTGGCTACGGTTTTTATTATATTACATAGTAGTAAACTATTCAAGGGAAACGGTAGGAGAACACCAGTCATGGGGACCACCATGCTTTTTTACACAGATGCCATTTGTCAAAAATCATCAAAATACATATATCATACAGTGTGCTTTTATGTATAGCAAATATATAATAATATGACTATGTGATAATACTTACATGTATATATTTTAATTAAAGATTGTTGAATAATGAAGCACTAATAATTAAAAAGCAAGAATAATTCCACTGTATTACTTTTACTATAATATGAATTAAGTTTATAATTCAGTCTAAATAACACGTGGCCGGCTATGCTAATCACTGTATTGCGTTTACTACGAAATAAATTTAACTTATACTTTAGACTCAGCAACACGTGGTGGTTATGCCATTAAATTGTAGCTTATGTGAAACGTTGGTACTTTCAACACAGCGCCATCTGTTAGAATACTTACTCAATCCAGTCAACAGATACCGCAATAATTTGCAATAAAATAATATCGCGGCTATAAATTGAGATGAAGGCTATCCTATCTTTTAAGTTAGATCAAACTGCACACGGTGCGCAAATTTGATTGAAATCGGTTAAGTAGTTTAGGAGTCCATAGCGGACAAACAACGCGACGCGTAATTTATATATATTGATATATATATATATATATATATAGCATGACCATATAAATAATGATTTTGAAATAGCTAGTTTAAATTTATAACTGCTTTTCAATTCTTTATTTTAACTTCATTTAACATTTGTTTGGAAATGATTTTGTAAATATTTCAGCTAAACTGATATGAAATGTCGGTGGGTTTTCATCAACACAGGAAGATAAAATATGATGCTGTAAACTTTCTCTTGAATACATAGTAAAATTCACACTTTACAAATTATAAGTGTTTTAGATTAAAGTTCTATGCACAGCATGAAAAGCGCATTAATGTTGTGGTTATACAAGTACAATGTACAACCATATGTATATAAAACATGTTTAAAACTTTCAGAGCAATGTAAAAAAAATGATCCATAAGATACTTGCAAAATATCAACAGCTTTCTTGATAGATTCTTAATATTTGCCCTTATTTCATTATAAGGCACAAACAGTATTTAAACTTATGACACAGAGATAACTTTTCTTCTAAAAAACAATCAAACACATATTCTTATAAAACACTAACCCATTTCAAAATGTTTAAACCATTTTCAGTTTGATGAAAAATAAAATAATTCATTTTGTAACACAAATACATTTGATGGCTACATTTATATCATATAAAAAACGTACTCAAATAGGCATAATAGTTAAGTAGTAAAAGATGTAAAACCAGATATTGAATAAATTACACTTATGTTCATGGAGAGTTCAAGCTTTGAAGTGAAACTACTAACATACAACTTAAAAATAAAATAACAGACAAAAAAATAATGCTTTCATTTGATTAAATTTACTAAAGTATTAATTCATGCCAAAACTGGCATCTGTATAAAATAGAAAACAATTTTGTCATTTTGTCTTGTGACAATAGCATGAATCTCCATAAAAATAAATGGCCTTTTTAGACAATACTCATAAAACTTGAATTTGTTCTACAAAATCCACTATGAAACCCTCTTTCCATTGATGGTGTGAAAGGCTGACTTAGGAAGTTTTTCAAACAATAATAGACCTGCTGATCTCTCAATGACATCTCTGGGAACCTGGAAGTGGAGAGAATAACTAAAGATATCAATTTATTAAAAGTATTAAACAATATCTCTCTCTATATAAAAAAGATGTGTTTGTGTGTGTATTCTCTATACAAATCTACACCGCCAATCCATGCCAAATTTGGTACAATTTTACTTTAGAACACTGTGGAATACATAGGCTATTACTCTACTTTCCTGTCTTCAGACCAATCTGTAGAACATACAACCATGGAAAATTGGAACACAGGTAGTCCTAAAAGTGCCCTCGAAGCCTCAATTTTAAAATCTAAAGTTTGTTTTCTTACAATAAATTAATATCGACAAGGTGATTGTGGGATAAAGGGTTCTACAGGAAACTTAACACAGGGAAATGTCGCGGTCAAATTTGAGCATTACTAAATTTCATAAATCATTATCGTCTTTATCAATATTTTTCTAATGTCTTTTCCGAATTGCTCTATTTCAGCACAGGAAGTCAAAATTCAACAACTTGCACATCTTTTGATTTTCAGAATTCTGCATTTTTTCATCGTAATTTCATTCTTGCTTATATATATCCTAGTTTTTTGCACATTGCACTATATTATTCAGGAATTAAATGTATATATTTGCATCTGAAGTAAATTGTAGAAGCTCGAAGCCCTAATTTTAAAATCTAAAGTTTGTTTTCTTACAATAAATGAATATTGACAAGGAAACACATTCTACAGGAAACTTAACACAAGGAAATGTGGTCAAATTTGAGCATTACTAAATTTCATAAATCTTTATCATCTTTATCAATATTTTTGGAATGTCTTTTTCGAATTGCTCTATTTCAGCACAAGAAGTCGAAATTCAACAATTTGCCAATCTTTCGTTTTTCAGAATTCTGCATTTTTTCATCGTAATTTCATTCTTGTTTGTATACATCTTAGTCTTTGGCACATTGTAATATATTATTCAGGAATCAAATGTATATATTTGCATCTGAAGTAAATTTTAGAAGCTATGAAAAAGTTAAATCAAAGTTAAAAAGTGTTTTCCGTACAACTTAAATGAATGCATTTTTCAATGTAAGAAGTGATTTTAAAAATTTACTTTTCAATCAACATTTAACCATTTCAGCCCGAACAACACCAAGTTATTCAGCTAGTTACGTTATAAATCAATTATACAAGACATAACACTGCTCTGTGCAAATTCTAACAAATGCGCACCATGTAACACAGTCTGGTTATCTGGTCACAAACTATCAGTCACCTCATTGAGGGTGGTGGTGAGATTGTTCTCTAGTGGATTCCTAGTCACTGTGGAATAAAGGGTAACGAGGAAGCTGACAGATTGGCTAAATAAGCCCTCTCCCTGCCCCAACCTTCTCCACCCCTCCCTTTGCGGAACTGCAGGACTTACATAAAATCTCTGTTCAATTAACAAAGAAAACTGCAGTATCAGAGGGATATACAGGGAAGGAGTTGGGATTGCCTATTGAGTAATAAGGGAAGAATCCTTACTGATCTACCAAGAGGGATGGGAGTGGCCTGTTTCCGCTTGTTAACTGGATACGACTATATTAAAAAAGTATATTTTATTTATGTTTCAAGAACATAAAAACACACCAGGGTAAATTTCTTTTTACAACTTCATTGGAACATTGCAGGTCTCACACAGAAATTGCAATTGGAATTTTTTTTAAAGACCAATGAAATCAAAGGACAATGAAACGAAAATAAAAAGAACATTCCAAAATATTGAAGAAAGAAAAAAAGGTGGAAACAAAAATCTTAATGTCACATGGTTGCCATACTTTAAAAAAAGCAAAGTTGCCTTTGACTGTCACAACTTGCTACAAACAAAACGCCAAAACACAAGTCTCTTTTATTACAGCTGTGCCAAGATTTTTGACCATTCATGAATTTCATACTCATAATGCACCCACTCCGCAATCAAGAAAAAGCTGAACGCGTTTTTCTTTCCTCTTTTTAAAACAAGGATAGATCAGCAATTTTTCCTGGGTACCAGTCATGATTGGGAGGAATTCATCACATTGCATTACTTGAAATTTTTGCCTTGGTAAAGAACTCCTGTGTAGTAAGAGAATCAAGCACCCCCCAATAGCATATAAAAATACTCATTGGCCAGTCTGTCAGCAATGTCCTTCAGTCTGATGTGAATGACTCAGAAATAGGAAAACCAAATCTGGAATTTGTTTTGATCAATTCTACTTAAGCATCTCACAAAAATAGAAATATATCTTGTTCAGATATTGTTACTTTTAAGCCTATTCTGTTCTAAAAATAACACATACACAAAACAGAATTCATCCCATTCCTCACTTTACAATGTTGACTTTTGAAATTAAAAAAAAACCTATCATTTGACACAACATAATTTTAGAATTAAGAACTGACAATTTATCAGTGTTTCTCAAACCATTGCTGTGGTGATTAATTTTTAATGCTTTTTTGTCCCCATCTCCACCATCCAAAAAGAACAAAAATGAATATTTCTGAAACAATAGCATTTGATTTAAAGTTTATAAGAATATTTACAAATTGCATAAATAGATTCATTGCAAAAAAAAAATGTGCAAATTAGGTATGCATAAAATTTTGAACAAGTGTAACATGCAAATCAAATATTTTCATACAAGAAAGCAATATACCTAGTGTATTTTTAGTTTGAGACTCCTTAAAAGTTGGTTGGTTGTTTGTTTGTTTTGGGGTGTTATGGTACAAGAAGCATGGTCTTTTTCATATTTTTTCTTAAAAAATGATACAAATCGATCATTTTCTAAAAATTCAGGAAGAATCTCATCCCTAAGTTAGGATATTCACCTTCCTTATTAATTTTTTTTACCTTTTTTTTTTCTTTGGCTGTAATTTCATGATATTATTTAATTCAAAAGAAAAAACTGTAAAAAAGTAGAACTTCTCAGAAAACAAAGATGAAATCCGCGTAAACGCAGAAGATTTTCACCCCTGTAGAAGAGAGTTTCCACTTTATGTTGGTATTTTAATAGTTATGGACTTAACACTTTCAATGCCGATCTTGCACCAGTGCATGATGTGGCGTCAACGCTAAAGAGCCAATCAGACGTCAGCGCATGGTGTGGAGTGATGTCTCAGTAGCCAGTCACATGTTCATGTGGGAAGAGTTGCACCCTCAACATTAATTATCCGCTTTAATAGGCATTATATGTTAGGTGTTGGCGAGGAGTAAAGGTCAGAAGCTAGTTGTAAAGGTATGTGGTTTCGAATTTATAGCTTTATTAGTTATTAAAAAATCTTGTAATACGAGTTGTACAGACGATAGTTCTGCAGGGCCTTCGTGATCCCCAAAAAAAGAAAAATGCAATTTAATAAGCGTCTAACAGATGAGGAAATTGCAAATTTGTTAGCTGAACTTTCGCCAATCTATTCTGGTATTGGCTTCTGGGACAAAATCCATTTCTACGGCGAGGCAATAACTATCAACACACCATATCAGCTTTGGCAACGAACATTCTAAGATAGAAACAAAACAGTTGTATTTGAAATGTCTCTAGTGGAGTTGTTTCACTATGATGTGACGAGTTTGCTGAACATGGTATAAGGTGGGTTTAAGACAATTGTTGGTATATTTCTGTACTGACGATATGAATGACAGATGTTACTTTTAGTAATGGAAAAACCAACCCTTGATCTTGTTGGGCTCTGAATGGACAAATGGTCAATATAAAATGTTTTTTTTTTAAATAGAAATTTAAAATTGAAAGTGATTAATATAAGAAATGGAGAATGATTCATTACAAATTTTGAACACATTTTTCTAATGGCTGCACTTACCATAAAGGCTTTAAGGGGAACTTTGTCATCAATGACAGCATTTGGCATTACATAAGCTTCCATATCAAACTCTCCATTATTTCTTTCACATACTAACACTTTAAAAAAGTGCGTAGGAACAGCAACATCATGGCGGCCTACAACTTGGTACTTGATATACTTCTTACCATCCGGTTCCACTCTGAAACATAAATGTGAATATTGAGCACAACAGAATTGTTTAGAAACTTGATAAAAATAGAAACCTTAAAGCACAGATTTTTTCAAGATTAATTACACAAAGCTTTAAATTAAATGTTTAAAAGTGAATCCTCATACCTAGGTAAGTACAAAGGACCAGTACAAACATAAACGCCTTTGTATTCTTTGACTCTTTTTCGTACATGTAATTCCAGGTTGTTCCAAGCATCACGATTGAAACCTTTACCAACCTGAAAATGAATGTTAAGACAATATATAAATATAATTACTCAGTATTTGTTAACTAGAATTATTGAGGCACTGTTATATTTACTTTTATTTTTAAGGACATTGATTGTCATATTAATGAAAAGTTAGCATTAACATGTCAATTTCATATTTCTAATAATATCTTTGTAGCATTGAATAAGCAAGCAAAAGCAGAGCTTCCATATATAAAGGGGGCAATTCTGTTGCCCCCTTAATATAGAATACAGAATTGGGAACCAGGACCTCCATGTTTAATAGAGCTTTAAGAAATGTGAAAAGTTTTCATACTGTATATGCAATTTGTTTCCTAGGAACTAAACATTATAAATATTTTCTTTATGTTTATAATAGTAAAATTATACAGTTGTAAAAAGGAAGAGAAAAGATTTAACATTTCTGGAAAGTTATACATTAAGTATTTTGTATACATAGTTGAAAGACGTTGGGACTCATATTGATGAGACTTCAAAATTTTCAGTAATTTTGAAGTTTTAAAAAATTATAAGGGTTTGCTTACTATTCAAGATATTGTGTTGTTTTGAATTTACAAGTGTTATTCAAACAATCAGGACATTTTTTGATCTCCTCTGGAATATTTTTTATTTCCTTTCATTGTGGAGTATATTTTTGTGGTTATATCACCACGAAGCCAGGAACCCTAAATAAGGTGGATATTTGGAGGCCTAAAGTATTTGAAAATGTATATATTCATTTATGGTTATATTAAATTAAAAGGAAAAATTCTTCTTAACACTAAATTCTATTCAGAAAGATTAAATTTTAAGTTATTGGGTCAAGAATTTTTGTTAAAAAAATTATTCAACATAACAATCCGCTTTCAGTTTATGTTTACAAAAATTTTTCATCCTCTGGAATGAGTGGCATAAAATTATGACCGAAATTTCAAGGACTGATATGATAGAATGAATAGTGAGAAATTGTGGAGATTAAATATATAGCCAATATGTCATATCAGAGATTAAAGGGAATCCAAGTTGTATAGCCTAGATAACTATCAAAACCAAAGTCCAAAGAACAAACTCATCAAAACATCACTATGCTAATCAATGAGCATCTTAAAGTTTACTTATTAGTGTTTTTCAATTTTTATGCTTTTACAATGCAAAGCATGATATACAAATGAAAAGGTATTGCCAATTGCATCAACGTTATTAAATCAATTAAATTTTAGGAAAAATCTTTCTTTTTCATCTTTGTCAAACATAAATAGAAATACAAATTGAAATGAGAACAAAAATAACCACTGATAAAAGATTGAAACCACAAGTATCTGGTAACTGCCAAAAAAAAAGTATGATTTAAATGCAGTAACATAAACTATACTTTTTAATTTCGCTTTAAAACTCCGAATTACCTCAAATTCCTCACCAATTTGATGCCCAAGTTAATGGACACTTTCTACTACATTTAAGTTTCATTTATAAATAGTTAACTAAGCTGAGACAGTTTGTTAGATGGAAAATATGTGGTAATAGAGCCAGTCATTGATTCAGCCAAAAACAAATTCAAAGCTAAATTAAAGTCTTATTTGAAAATAGCTTTAGGGTTATTTATTAGGGTTGCTTACTGTGGTTAAAGAAAGTAATTCAATCCAGTAGGATGGAAAATTGGGTACTTTTTGATTATCTCTGGTTATATTTTCTTGGCAACAAAAGATATATATCCTCAGCACTATTTGCAATTGTTCAGCATTTTTTTCTACTTTTCGGTTAATTCTGGTCACATTTCAATTTCTATATATACACCACTTAGATACATATTTAGCTCATCTGGCGAAAAGTGTTGCAAGAAAATGTTTTAGGTGCAATTATGGTTGCAATAGGATTGTTTTCCTACAGGAAATAAGTGTTTTGAAACATTCTTTATTCACCCTTGTTTTATATTTTTGCTTTTCATTTACAACACACAATTTTTGAAGTTTCATGAGAAAATATAAGTTTTCTCTTGTACTTTGGTGTTTATTTTTCATTGCCATGAAAATGTGAATGGAGATAGCAGAAAAGTAGAAAGAAACAAGGAAAGCATAATTAAATGCAAGTAACATGGAAGATTTTCATTTGTTGACAAAAAAATGTGACCCGAGATAACAAAAAATTGTTTTACTCTTATCTCAAACTGGAAGTTCAAATAAGATTGTTTGAAGACAATTCCAATTTAGGTAAACTTTGCACCTTTTGCATCAATTGCTTTCGATAATCCTATGCTTGTGTACCAACGTTAAACACATTTCACAAGTAACCCTCAGATTTTTCTTGTTATCAGGTGCATTGCAAACAATTATATAGGATGTCCGAAAATTCACACAAGATTTGAATTTTGCACCATTTGTGCGATAAAGTGTAGGCAACAACAAAAAAATAGACAGCGTGACAGTTGACAGTTCAGGGTTATTAAAAATGGAGCGCTAAATGAAAGAACAATGTGTTTTCATTGTTGAGCAATATTTTTAAAATAATGAAGGGGTTTGGAAGCTACAGTTTACAATTTTCATACAAAATATGCGACATAATAATCCAATTTTTTGTGCCTAAATTGCAAGATATGGATGATGACGACATGTGGTGCCACATGCCATACAGCCCAAGCAACAATTCAATTATTGCATGAGTCATTTCCTGGTCGAGTAACTAACCATTTTGGGGATCAGAATTCCCCCCCCCCTCCATCATGCGATTTAACACAGTTGGACTTTTTTCTTTGGAGATTTTTGAAGTCTAAGGTTTAATAAACAAGCCCACAACCATCCAAGAATTGAAGGAGGAAATTGAGCGCTGTATGAACGAAATTCAGACACATTTATGCAAAACGGTCATGGAAAATTTCAACAAAAGAGTACATATATGCTAGCAAAAGCCTTGTAGGCTATTTACATGATATGTTGTCCCATACATAACCCTATATTGTATACTTTATGAATCAATAAAAAATTTACAATTTTTAATTATAAACCTGTGTTTTTTTTTATCAAATTTACTTCTTGCTTGAATTTTGGGACACCCTATACATTAATGTCAAAGTACTTACTTGAGGGGCAATGTTAGACAACACAAAAGTATCATCTAGGAACTCTTGTTTATTTCTATGATTACCGGCAGCAGCAAGGTGACCTCTGTCAAAGCCACTGCCCTTATAGTCTTTATTCGAGGATCGGAAATATTCATGGACTGAAGCATCTTCAAAAAATTCACTTTTCGACCTATTAACAGTCTCATTATATTTTATATTCTCAGACGTTAGATACTCCAGCACCCAATTTGGCACTCTGTTTCTCCTGTCATAGGACAGAACGTAGCTCTTCCTAGATCTAACTGTGTCGAGGCCAGGAAATCCATGCTTCATTATTGTCGTCACACGATTTTCTACTTCATCTATTTCCATAGGGATCACAGCATCTAGAGCAGAGGATTCTTGTGGATTTGCTGCAAATACTTGACATTTATTGAATGAGTACTTCTCCCTGTATAATATGCCACTCATAAATCCAACAGCTCCCGCAACTATAGAATAGCGTAAGGCCATGCTAAAGAGAAAAAACTGCAATCAATGAATAAAAAACGTAATTGTGGTACAGCTTTGATTAAAGACTTTTGAGGTAATGATTTTGGCATGCCTTTTTTAACACCAAGAAATTAAAAAAACAAAAACATTTTGAGCT
Organism: Metellina segmentata; assembly: GCA_947359465.1. Taxonomy (NCBI): domain Eukaryota; kingdom Metazoa; phylum Arthropoda; class Arachnida; order Araneae; family Tetragnathidae; genus Metellina; species Metellina segmentata. The sequence continues at coordinate 100,010,169 of OX375877.1, forward strand.
TAGCAGAAATAATTTAAAATAATAACGAAAATAATTTTAAAAACAGAAAAAAATACATACAACTGATTATTATTACTGCCACCTGATAAGTATTTACTTTAATGAAATAATCTACTTTTTCTAAAATATAAAAGTTTGTCCAAGTGAAAAAATGTATTAGTTTTAAGTCTAATTTAGAACCACCCTATAAAATATAAATGTTATAAAAATATTAATTCTAGCACACTAGAGTTATTTAGGCATTGTAAAACCAAAAAGATAATGATTTATTAAACAAGAAGATTCAAATAATCATAAGTCTACTGTAGTATCCTAAAATTAATGCAGTACCTTTGCTGCCACAACTCGCTACACAAAGCATACCTTAAAGAGTACCAAAATTGTTGCCACAAGTGTTTATATTAAAGTTGTACTTGAAATGCTTGTGTAAAACACAATACTTTTGTTTAAGCAATCTGAAAACTTGCCTACCAAATGCAAAATAATATGGATTTAAAAGCAACTCTAAGCCAAATAATATAATTTACAGGTAAAATATCTAAGACAAAGTCAAAATAAAAATTTGCAATTGAAGATGATTACCAATCTAAATTGTTCTACAAAAGTAAATTTAGGATTTATAAGAAAGGAATGACCAAAAATTTTACCTACTTTCACAATTTGAAAATAGCTTGCCTTTGAGCTTTGAACACTTTCTGAAATTGTATTACTTATTACTAAAAATATGAATGACTACAATATTTAGCTGAAACTGGTTTTAATTCAAAGTACTGACTTTCTGTTATGCAAAACCACAAGAAGCTAAGACAGTTTCTCTGAGTGACATGCTTACACTGACTTTTAAGAAAACACTAAAAACTTAGACTACTTGATTTGCAAGTAAATAAGAAAATGACTTGCTATCAGCAGTGCAATAGTTATTTGACATGAAAGATATATTTTGCAACATACCAAAACAAGGACAAAGTTCACTTATGAAATAGGACGTTAAGACATATAGGTGGCAATTTCAAAGTTTCTGCTTTAATACTTAGATCCCCTTTAATTTTTAAAGATAAATCGTTTATTTTCTTTTACATGATTCAAAACATAAAGTATTGTTTGAAAAATTTCAGTTGAGCAAAAGCATTTTTTCTATAGGTATTTCCTACGATTTTCAATGTATTACTTGTTATTACAAAGCAATTTTCAACACACCAGTATTGCATAGCGATACTATAGATATGGAATGCTATTGGAAAAGATTATAACATAACGCCAGTTAGGAAATTTTAAAATAAATGCTTTTATTATCGGTTTAATCCCTTCGCAAATATATTTAGTTAATACATTTTTGCAAATGCAACTAAAATACTCAAATTCGAAAAATGTTTTGAGCACACAAAACATTTAATTATTTTAAAACAACGATTCAACATGAAAACCACAAGTTTGATCGCATTTCAGTCAAAGCTTTCATTATTTTTCATATACGAATTCATCAGTATTCTACTCTACAATATGCAGAAACAAACTTGAAAACTAAAAACAATCCAAATTCAAGCACTGAAATCGTTTCAAAAGTAAACAATATATTACCTAAAGCTGTGATGGCACTTGCAACAGTTCAAAAAATTATAGAATATTCACAATTATATAGAAAATATTAAAACAAGACAGTTTTACTTTCACTATCAACAACTTCCCAGAAAAAGAAAACAGAGATAAGGAAAGCATGGAAATAGAGTGGAGCTGTAGAAATGCTTCTACCAAATTTCTTTACTTTTAAATATTTAAGAGGCTTATTCGATTATTGATGGATGCATATTAGATGTAGGTATTTTAATTAATTTCGTACTGGAGCAGCAGAACGGGTTATGAATGTATCGTAAATTTTTTTTTATTATTACATCAAATGGGAGCGTAAAGGGGGCAGCTTCCAAGGCGGGTAATTTGTAATTGTTCAGCCGACCAACCGGTATAGTGGTTAAGGTGTTAGCCTCTAGATCGGAAGGTTCCTGGTTCGAATCCGGGCCCGGGCATGGATGTTTGTAAACGTATGGTGTAGAGGCGGCTGGTGCACCTTAAATCTGTCGTGGCCGAAAGTCCTCACGTTGGGTTGGCGTGGAAGTTTGGAGAGTGGGGTGCCAGCTCAGGTGCTGCTTCGTCATCTGACCGTGGTTCAAAATTACGAGGTGTTGTCCTCGGATCTTTCCCTTAAGGGACTGATCCCGGACCGTCGTCAATAGCCCGTTGTGTTGCTCTAGTACGACGTTAACTACAATTACCAATTTGTAATTGTTCAGTGTAATTTGTTTTGGCGAGCCATCACACCTTGCAACAATCACATTTCACATGTTATCGCTTTCTTGACAAATGCTTTGGAGCATCTTTTGGATTTGGCTTCTTTGAGACGTTTTCTCACCGAAGTTGTTAGTGGGTAATCTTTTCCCCGTCTTAAGACCTGCTACAGGGGATAGGGGACGGGTGTGTGTTCATGTTTAGAAAGGAGAAACTGTGTAGCTTCCCATTAGTTTCAATTGTGGAGTACACAAAATGCTACGACTCTCTCCTCCTGATTGAGCAAAATACAAAACCCCTTAGCTCAGAATAAACACTGACAAAACTGTGGCTTAATTTTAATTGTTAGGTGGTCCAAAAACTTTCTTGATTGAAACTTGGAATTTCGGTTTTTTAATTTCAAAGACCAATTTACATGAAGGGAAAAACACTAAAATGATTTTTTTTTTGCAAGAACCAGTGACAGTAAATTTTGTTTACGGTAAGAATACAAGAAAGTTTTGAGCTTCCGCAAGATTTTTCACTAGTCAGAAAGAAAAATTTTATCAATTGTTTTTCGGAAAAATAATACCGTTCGAAGCCACCATCCAGACTGTTCGAAGCCACTATCAGACTGCATACCGAATATTATTGAAGCCAGCATCAACATCGTACATCCCTTCGGATCTCTCATGTTGAAAGCCACCATCCAGACTATTCGAAGCTATCAGCAAGACTGTACAGCCTTAAAAAAAACACCGACTCACCCAGTCGCAATTGCACAATTTGCATCACAGAACAACTGATCATAAATTCGAGCCCAGCTGACCGAAAACTCCCGTGTACGAATGGTGATTGGTGCACGAAAAATCTGTCGTGGTCACAAAGTCCTCCATGTCCCCATAATAAATCAATACCTCTAGGATTGCCAAACCAGGGATTAGTTGGTCTCTGGTTTGGATCAAAATTACAACCGTGTGCCTGAGTATGATTGAATGTCGTGAAAATGTGACCCCTCCGATGTGCTGCCATCTGTTGGCTAAAAATTCGAGCTAAGTCGAACTTCCTCCCAATGGGGCTCACTTGCATGGAATCCGCACCCCCCTCGCCTCTTGACGTCTTCAACGGGGTTGGCACTCCTTTGGTCTGCCAGTGTAGGCATAAGAAACAACAACATCACAGAACAAAACGAAAGGAAGCAATCGATAAGGATTAATGTTTTCTACAAATATCAAAACTTAAAATTTGCCAAAGGGGCCGTCATCATATTAAATTGGGTGCTTGCTTCGATAATTTCAATACGAACCCCCATCTTTTACCACAAATTTGGATTCTGCATATAATTTCAGGCGGAAATAAAAAAAAAGGTTCATGAATTTTATTGGATTTTTCACTGATTTGTAAGTGTTTGAAAATTAGATCTCCTAATGTTAAATTGGTGTTTCACGTTTTTAGTTATATTTGCTACAAACATTAATTTTTCTTGAAAATTGTTTTTTCATCCTTTGCAACCTAAAAACCCAAACACACTTTATAAAAATTTTAATAAGTAAACTAAATTTACTATTTTTTATCAGTTATGAAATTAATATTTACAAAAATTATGAATTGAAACATGGGCAAATTTTGACATCATGTGATTCAACTGTTACTGAAAGATCGGTATTCCAAATTCCAGCTCATTACGTAGTAGTAACGCAGTGAGACTTTTTGTAAAATTCGATGATTATTATCGTTATTGGGGATTGTTCACAAAGTGTAAGCAGAAATTTCTGCCAACAGATCCTGGGATTCAGTCAGAATGGATTCTGACTTTGTCACCACCTTAATGGACTCTATACCAAGGCGCCTGCAACAGGTCATGGACTGCGACGACCACTGCACGTCTTTATAATATTTATAAATTGATTGCATTCCGAACATTTATACGCTCCCTCAATGGTTTTTATAGATTTTCTCGGTCAATTTTACGGCGTTTTAGATTATTTTTTCATCAAATCCGTCTGAAATTTTGTGTAGAATCCAAATCTGAGATAAAAGATGGGGGTTCGTGTTGAAATTATCGGAGCAAGCACCCAATTTAATATGAAGACGGCTCCTTAGGCAAATTTTAAGTATTGATATTTGTAGGAAACATTAATCCCTATCTATTGCTACCTTACGTTTTGTTCTGTGATGTAAATTGTGCAACTGTGATCTGGTGAGTCGGGTTTTTTTTATGGCTGTACATCCAAAATTATTGAAGCCAACATAAACACTGTTCATCCGATTTCCCCTGTTCTAAGTCACCCTCAACACTGTTCTAAGACACCATCACAACTGTTCAAATAGACCATGCAGACTGTTGGAAGCCACACAATCAAGACTGTACATCCAATATTATTGAAGCCAACATCGACACTGTTCATCCTTTCCGATCTTCCCTATTCTAAGATATCATAAACATTGTTCGAAGACACCATCACATCTGTTCAAAGCCACCATCAAGACTGTTCGAAGCCACCATCAATAATGTTCGAGCCCACCATCACGACTGTTCGAAGCCACAATCAAGACTGTTTGAAGACACAATTAAGACTGTTCCAAGCCACCTCAAAACTATTCAAAGCCACCAAGACTGTTCGAGGCCACTATCAAGACTGTTCGAAGCCACAATCAAGACTGTTTGAAGACACAATTAAGACTGTTCCAAGCCACCATCAAAACTATTCAAAGCCACCAAGACTGTTCGAGGCCACCATCCCGACTGTTCGAAGCCACAATCAAGACTGTTTGAAGACACAATTAAGACTGTTCCAAGCCACCATCAAAACTATTCAAAGCCACCAAGACTGTTCGAGGCCACCATCCCGACTGTTCGAAGCCACAATCAAGACTGTTTGAAGACACAATTAAGACTGTTCCAAGCCACCATCAAAACTATTCAAAGCCACCAAGACTGTTCGAGGCCACCATCCCGACTGTTCGAAGCCACAATCAAGACTGTTTGAAGACACAATTAAGACTGTTCCAAGCCACCATCAAAACTATTCAAAGCCACCAAGACTGTTCGAGGCCACCATCAAGACTGTTCGAAGCCACAATCAAGACTGTTTGAAGACACAATTAAGACTGTTCCAAGCCACCATCAAAACTATTCAAAGCCACCAAGACTGTTCGAGGCCACCATCCCGACTGTTCGAGGCCACAATGAAGACTGTTTGAAGACACAATTAAGACTGTGTTCCAAGCCACCATCAAAACTATTCAAAGCCACCAAGACTGTTCGAGGCCACCATCCAGACTGCCCGAAGTCACCATCCAGACTGCCCGAAGCCACCATAAATACTGTTCGAGGCCACAATCAAAACTATTCTAAGCCACCATCAAAACTATTCTAAGCCACTATCAAAACTATTCAAAGCCACCAAGACTGTTCGAGGCCACCATCCCGACTGTTCGAGGCCACAATGAAGACTGTTTGAAGACACAATTAAGACTGTGTTCCAAGCCACCATCAAAACTATTCCAAGCCACCAAGACTGTTCGAGGCCACCATCCAGACTGCCCGAAGCCACCATCAATACTGTTCGAGGCCACAATCAAAACTATTCTAAGCCACCATCAAAACTATTCTAAGCCACCATCAAAACTATTCAAAGCCACCAAGACTGTTCGAGGCCACCATCCCGACTGTTCGAGGCCACAATGAAGACTGTTTGAAGACACAATTAAGACTGTGTTCCAAGCCACCATCAAAACTATTCCAAGCCACCAAGACTGTTCGAGGCCACCATCCAGACTGCCCGAAGCCACCATCAATACTGTTCGAGGCCACCATCCAGACTGCCCGAAGTCACCATCCAGACTGCCCGAAGCCACCATCAATACTGTTCGAGGCCACCATCAAAACTATTCTAAGCCACCATCAAAACTATTCTAAGCCACCATCAAAACTATTCAAAGCCACCAAGACTGTTCGAGGCCACCATCCCGACTGTTCGAGGCCACCATCCCGACTGTTCGAGGCCACCATCCCGACTGTTCGAGGCCACCATCCCGACTGTTCGAGGCCACAATGAAGACTTTGAAGACACAATTAAGACTGTGTTCCAAGCCACCATCAAAACTATTCAAAGCCACCAAGACTGTTCGAGGCCACCATCCAGACTGTTTGAAGCCAGCATCACGACTCGTATTGTAGAAGGAATGAGGCGACATACTCGTGTGATGTTGGGTGGAGGTGGGCCTCATTCCTTAAATTAATGTTTTTTCTCTCACGCAGATGGGGCCATTCTGGAAGGAATGAGGCGATATGCCCGTGCCATAAATTTTTTAGAATTTGAGGTGTCTGGCCCGAATTTTAAATTTGAATCTAAAATATTTTTAAATTAATATATTGCCACCTATTTATTACTAGCCACTTCGAGGCCATAACGGCGTTCTGTGGTGTTGCTTTGCTAAGCAATCCAGATGGGAATGCGTAACAATCACAGGTGGTTGGTGAGCGCTTGTGAGTAGTGCTCACACTTGACCCCCACGAAAACAACTGTGGAGCAACGCCATGCTGGTCACGCAGTGGCTAGTCTAAGATAAAGAAGAGGTGGCTTTTTATAAAATGTATTTCGACCTTTTACAATTGAAGAAAGTATAAAATTGTCGCAACGCAATATTAATACCTTTTACCGAAATAAGCCGAATCGTAAAAGAAACATTCAATATTATATAACATATTATAAGTGAAATATTCCAGTAAGACATTTTTATCTTGTTGAGAAAAACTAGGGTACTGCTTAAAAGTTTCAAATTTGCAAGTATGTTTGGATGCATGCATGATTATATATGTAGCTTAGAACAGAAGCATATTAACTGACATTTTTTTCGGACACTTTTTATTATCTTCATGATTACGAGAAATACATTTTTTATTTGTAATCTAACAAGATGTTACACACATATGTTTACTGACCGTGGCATTAAGTGGTGTTGTCCTCGTATCTTTCCCGTTGGGATTGATCAAGGACCGTCGTCAATTGCCTGTTGTGTTGCTTCAGCATGACGTAAATTAAAAATACCTACCATAACTACCTAATCCGTAACTCTTCCAACAAGCCTGACGCAACACCGCCCGCTTGTAGATTTTACTTCTGCTGTCGAAATGTTCTAGCAGGTAGGAAGTAAAGTAACGTCACACTGGAGTAAAGTGCTAATATCAACGCTTTGAGATCAATCCCGACTGAAGGCTCTTCCCAATTTGAGGACAACACCATGTAATTTTAAACCACGGTCACATGACGAGGCATTACCTGAGTTGGCACCTCCTTCTTCTTTCTCCAATCTTCCACACCATTCTCCAATCTTCCACACCACATGAGGATGATTAAGGCCACCACAGATTTCATGTGCCTGAGTCCCTGTGTAAACGACGGTCTTTGGTTGGATCGAGTTTCAAGCACGCAACCTTCTGGTTGCTAATCCATTTCTCTTCCCGGACCGTCGTCAATAGCCCGTTGTATTGTTCTAGTTCATCCCGATTCATTGATATCTTTTGCCTCCCCAAGGGGTTCAAACGCTCCAAAAAAAATCGAAATTCGGGCAATTTTTATAAAAAATAAAAATGTTTACAATTACGTTCTAATAGTGCACAAAAATAAGCAAATACATTCAATATAAATGGTAAAAAAATTGTGTATATCAGTACTTATCTTCTACCTCCCCAACGGCAGAAAAAACTGAAAAAATGACAATTTTGCAAAATATGAACTTTTGAAATTACTTTAAAAAATGATGATTAGTTTTTTCTGCCATTTGACCCGTTGGGGAGGCAGAAGATATGTATTGATCTAACTAATTTTTTTTTTACCTTTAATATTGAATGTATTAGCTTACTTTTGTGCACTATTAGAACGTAATTGTAAACATTTCTATTTTTTATAAAAAAGTGCCCGAATTTTGATCTTTTTGGAGGATTTGAACCCTTTGGGAGGCAAAAGATATCAATAAATCGGGATGTAATTTTTTGCACATTAGTTTTACTGCATGAGCCAAGTTTTCCGCACTAATAGAATGTGATAGCAAAAAAAAAAAAAACCTTTTTAGGCCCACCCTATTACTTATGTTGGTATGATTCTTCGTCTAAAATTCTTAAAAACAGTCGTGTTTATACAATGAGGGATGAATAACGGAGTCTCATGTTTCACAATATCCTTCTCTGATAAAGCAGTTTAAAACCAAAGGAACTATTTCGGTAACGAGATTAACGTGTTTATTTCTGCTGATATGATTTTAATCAGTGTACTTTCAGTTATGTATAGAAAAAAAATTGTTCGGTGAAAAGATACGAACTGCTGAGTTAAATCAAATTATTTCTCAGTTGAAAAATATTGTTCAATTATATTTTGTTAAGTTATATCCATCCTAACTCAATACTCAACAATACAAGGTCTCTTCAAGAGTTTTCCACCACACTAAAATTTTCCATTTAAATGTCGTTATAAATCAGGGAATTTGAATATTTAGTTTAATTTGAAATGTCCTAAACAAATTATAATCCTTTTTTGTGTCATTGTTATTTAGAAAAATTCAACGAAAACACGAATGGTTTCTTGAGGACTACAATTTTCAAACGCAAAATTGGTAAAAAGAACGTTGTTTGCGTTTCCGATCTATTTAGATAGACAAACTCGGGAGACCGATTCTTAGAGGCATTTCCTGTCAAATAGGGGGTGTTTTCTGTGCGTACTCTTACAGTGACGTCACTAGCACCTCGTCGAGTTTTTTTTAGAAATATAAATTTGGTTCTTGGTAATAAATTTTTTAAATTCTGAAAAAATCGTGAAATTTTCGTTATTTTTTGCAAAACTGTCATATCTATAGCTTAATACTATTAGTTTTTAAATTTGAAAATATCACGTGTAACCTTAGAATGTACTCTTTTTTTATAGTACAATTATTTTTATAATTGGCTAAAAATAAATTCGATGCGATAAAAAATGTAACTTAAAAATTTCCCAGGAGCATGGTTTTCTTCGCGAGGATGAAAAAGGTTACATTTCTAACGGGTTTGCAGACATAAAACACTAGTCATAGTTACGATTATTATTTCTTTCGGCCCTTGAAACTCGCTGTGACGTCATGGCCCGGAAAGTTCAATATATAGCTAACACATAATAATTCGTTATTCCTGATATCAGGAATAACCAATTATTATGTGCTTGATTCAAGTACCGGAAAATATGCCTTTACAACACTAACTTTGTAGGAAAGGCAGGGACAACTCAAGTATCTATATAATGAACTGTATACAAAAGGATTCAACCATTGGATACCATAACATTGCTGCCATTGTTCTTAATCAGAACTGTAAGAAAGTGAAAGATTTTCTTTCGTTAAGTTTGTGTGAATTTGAGTATTAACTGTCATTTGAATATAGTTTAAATCGTATTTTTTCTCTTTCAGGGTAAAATGAGACGATATGCCCGTGTCATGTAGAATGGTGGTTGGACTGATTCCTTAATAATTTATTTTCTCTTTCAGGGAAAGAATGAGGCGACATGCCCGTGTCATGTTGGGTGGTGGTGGGACTGATTCCTTAGAGTTAGAACTTGCACGGCAAGAAAGCCTTTATTTCGTGTGTTGGATTGCAAAGTCAATACACATTCTCACCTGACCCTCACCAAAGCCCTTGCGAAAAGAGTGTTGATTTGCGAAGCAAACCAAATGGAGTTGCGTAGCAATCACCTAGGTTTGGTAAGCGTTAGCGAGCAGGAACCGGAGCCCCCTAGTTTCGTTATTATGTATATTTTTTTCGTTATAAATAGAGAAAGAAAAAAAAAATAAACGAATAATTTAATTTGACGCATGACATTGCATTGATTCTTGGATCGCTGAAAAATACGTTTGAGATAGGGTTCAAATTTGAAATTCGCGTAGTAGATTCAACTCTCGAATATTCGTAAAATACAAGTAGCGATCTTCTATTTTGAAATGATCCCTGAAATTTGCACAAACTTTAAGATTTAATATATCGAGATATAAAGAGTAAAATCATGAGATTTCATATTTGGACTAATTTAATGATGAAGAATCTAATGGACAGACACACCATCAAGACATGGTGTTTCTTTTTGAAATATTGTTGTTTGTGCAAATTGTGAAATGAAGAAGCCCCCTTATGCAACTTTTTGAATCTGAATTTGTAGAGGACGATATTCCCTACTGAATGACATATTTTAATTTGCTCTGGTATGAATAGTACTCGAAATAAAGGAGGTGGTTCGTTTTCTACATTCCAAGCATGCAAACAGGGCCTGTACACAACTTTCGTAAAAGCTAAGCGGATTCTGTGAAATTTCAAGCTTTCACTTTATAACTGATCATCAAAGTAGATACTGCAGAAAACCGTTTCGTTGTGACAAAGTGTTTATTTTTTTATGAAGAGAATATAACATTTAATAAATCACAAGAACATCTAAAAAGAGAATACAAGTTTCTAAAAATTGAATAACTTGAGTGAATATTGTTTGAACATCTTCATTCGACACATGGAAAAGGAAAGTTCAAAATTGGTATGATTTATAATAGCAAAGAACGTTTGAAACAAATATTTTTTGCTTAAACAGTAAAAGTTTTGAGGTGAACTGAGTTACAAAGTTCTTTACTTATTTAGATAAAATAACATGCATCTCGTTCACCCTCTTTTCATGTCCAATACCACTTAACTTAATACAGAATGTCTTCAAGCTTCTGAATTACAACAATGATCTATTTCAATAAAAATCACTTGATGTAAATCACGGTTTAAATCAAGCTGATTTAAATCGGCATACCCTGCTTTGAAACAATTTCTTTCTGAGTCGTAGAAACTGTAGACTTGTTTTGGAGAGTACTACAAAACACAGTTCATTGGATCTTTATTCCCTTTGAATAAAACGAAGTTCTTGAGGCACAGCTTGGTATGTGAGCCCTAAGACACCTCGAAGCTTAGGAGTCTGTCCTTCGGGAGGAAGAACACGGAACCTTTGCATCAGTGCTACGAAATAATATAAGATTTCCATCATTCCTACTGTCTCACCCGGACAATTGCGTTTTCCTAAAGAACAAGCAGGCTGTTAGAAATTTATATTTGCAAAACTTTATTATTGAATTGCTATAAATATTCAAAGATACAGCTACAGTCCGGTAGCAACGGTCTTGACGCGTTCTATTGGCACATTTCTACAGTCGCCAAGGAAAGAATTATGTCAAAAATATTTTTCTTTCAAAAATCTTTTTGTTTGTACGACGGAAAGTTTCAAGAATGTAATAAACTTCAAAAACACGCTAGGGAGATTTTTAAAATGTGGGAACACTAAATGTTAACTATGAGTAATTATTAAAATTTTGAAATTTGACACCAATACTTCTTTAGTGATTGTTTATAGGCCTAGATAACAATATACAATCATTCAAAGACAGGAACTGTTCTCCATAATTACTAATTAAAAGATTTAATTTCAGGATCCGTAGGTTACAGATTTTTGACATTGCTTTCCTGTATGTTTCAGATTTTGGACATTGCTTTCCTGTAGGTTACAGATTTTGGACATTGCTGGCCTGTATGTTACACATCTTTTAAATAATATTTATTTAACTGTATCAGTTAACATTAGAGATGTCAAAAATCCGACATTTTAAACCAAAGAATTTATTTTTAAGGATATTTACTCCAAATTGTTGTAATAAATCATGCTGAGTCTCGTCTCTAAACAGAATTAAAAACCCATTGAGAAAAAAAAAATTAATTTTAAGAATTAAATTTACTTGCTGTCAAAGCCTAAAATTGTGAAATATGTCTTGTTCCCACTTTTTGAGAATTACCCGTTTGTGAGCGTTTATTTTTTTTACAACGTTAATTAATAAGATTTATAGCGGAATTTTTTTTTCAACGGAAAGTAGTCAGGTTTAACGGAATGGGTTGGGGCTGAAACACTACCTCCTAGATTTCTAAGAGGTAGTGTTTCAGCAGAAAAAATTAAGCTACGAATTTTGGGTAAGAATACTGTAATTTATCATTACCACTAAATACAGAAGGCATGCTGGAAAAGAAAATGATTTCAAAAGAAAAATAAGCAAGAAACAATACAACCTGAGGCAACTGCACTATTACGTGACTTAAATGAAAATGAAAGAAAATTCCTCAACCGAGAAAAAATATTAAACGAACCAATGAAATCGAAGGAAAAAATTAAAAAGAACCAATGAAATGAAATGACAGTTTAACGGATATAAAAAGAACTTCCTAGAATATACAAAATGAAAATATTCACTTTCCGCTTATGAGGTTGCTATAAAAATCAAAATATCCGTAATACAGATGGGTTACCATAATCTTAAAAAAAATGCGCCAAGGCCCTTGACACCGGGCGAAACTTAAGACTGTAGCTGTACGTATTCAGAATTGAATTCCTGGTTATAGACTTTCTTGGTGGCCAAACTCATGCTGCCCTGTAAAGAAAAATTTTCTGTATTGCTTGGTTTAATATTGTTTATATCCATTTGTTGCAATTCGCCAATATTTAAATGATGTCGATTACTGTGTCACATATATTTGTGAAATATTTATATAGTAGATAGTGTGTGTGTGTGTGTGATTTATTGTCAGTTTGTTTGATTTTTTTAGGTGTTTTTTTCTTTTACAGGAAATGTTCTTGCGAAAAATACCCAAAAGATGTATTGGATCAAGAATGTCCTATCATGACACCCATAACATTGCAACACGTGTTTGGAACTAGCCATTCTGTTACACTAAGAGAACGAAGTCTCTCGACGAAATATCTCGCCTTCTGCAAAATTCACCAGATCGTCGACAATGTATCTTATCGAAACACTTAGAGGATTAACCTGACCAAAACTTGATGGACAAGGTATCTTGTCATTATCAACTGACCAGATCTTGATACCGTAATAATCAATATCTTGATGACGAGATATCCCTCTCATTATTAAAATTGGTCAGAATTTGATGGACTAGAATATCTCCTCGAAACACTTGCAGGGTTAAAATAGTAATCGCTGTGACTCAGTTGCCTACTGCGCTAGCAATCTGAAAGTTGAAGGCAGTGCATGTTCGACTCCTCCCTGGGTGTAATTCTCTTTTACGCCAGTAAAGCTCTGCTTGTCTGTGAATACCCATTCACTTGGACGTTGTTTGGTGCTTAGCCAAATATAGCTCTTGCGGTGTAAAACAAATATTCAACCCAACTAACCAATCAGGCTATTAAAACTTGTCCTTATACATTTGTACTACTGGCCCCAGTACCAGTTAGTTGAAGGTACTCATTAGAAACAGAAATAAGTAGCAAGGTATGTCATCTGGCAGTGGTTCAAAATTACGCGCTGTCCTCATCGGATAGTCGTCAATAGCCCTTTGTGTTGCTCCAGTGCAACGTTAATTAAGTACCTTCCAGTATAGCAGGGTGGTTGAAACCCCTGCTGTAGTACCTGTATATTGTACTACTGTAGTATAGTAGTACAGAATACAGGTAGTACTGCTGATACTGTAGTACCAGGATAGCCAGCCTTGTAGGAGAGTGGTTGCCGCCCACATTGTTAGCACAAGCTCTGGATTCTTATACCCGTCATAGGAAAGATGTATGTTCGTCGGGTTACGGAATCCACTCACCAGAGTTCAAGCCTCAGCATAATCCTTTCGATGGATCCCAGAACCGGGTTAGATGAGGGTTCGCAGTTGGAACAGGATACATGCAGTGGTCCATGCTAGTTAATGGTCTGTACTACTAGAATAGTTAAGGCTTTCAGTAGAAAGGTCTTGACTACCCCCAGAACGAAATGACTTGATCGTCCTTAGTAACGACAGACCCCAGTAGTTGGTTAGTTGACGGGCCTCCGTACCCACCAATCTCAGTAACATACTAGTTTCCGGGCTCCAGTATCGATCTACATAATTGAGGAGACATCACAAGTGTTTAGAGAGATCCTATTAACAGATTAGTTGATGAGTCTCAGTACAAGATTGTTGAAGGGTTAGTAATTAGATGATGGGCCTCAAAACTACAATGCATTACACATTGAGAATGAATTTATTGGAATGAATACAACTATGCATTGATTTGCCCACCATGCAAGCAGTCTGAGAGCTGTAAGTGGCGCAGGTTTGATTCCTCTAACTTTCCAGGGTATACAGGGTAGGGTGCATTATGAAAGTAATGCGCATTTTCTGGGAAAAATAGATTTATTGATCCGATTGGTACAAATGGTTAAAATTCTTCAAAATTGTCCCCTTGTGCATCAATACACTTGCGGAGACAATTCTGCCACGCCTTGAAGGCACCCTGGAACTCCTCGACTGGAATGCCTCTCAGGAACCTTGTAACATGATGTTGGACGTTCCCCACCGACTCCCAGTGCTTTCCCTTCAGCTCTCTCTTCAGTCGGGGGAACAAAAAAAGTCACACGGAGCCAAGTCAGGGCTGTAAGGAGGCAGGGGCACCAAGGGGGTCTTGCTCTGGGTCATGTAGTTTGTGACGGCGTTTGGAAGGGCAGATCCCCCACCACATTTTTCGACCAATCCGAGCGCGCTGCGACGGATAGTCGCGTCACAATAAAATCATGCGCATTACTTTCATAATGCCCCCAGTATTTCTCTCTTACATGTCAGTAAAACTTTCTTGTGTGCATGTGCCCATTTTACTTGTCTGGAAAAGAATTACTTGACCAAATCTGACCTTATCGCCTCCAGGTGGTTGTCTTTACGAAGTATCTCGTTATTATCAAAACCATTAACATATCTTGTCATTATTAGAAGAAAACGCAACAAACCTTGATAAGGGCATCATTGATAAATCGACTGTATCTTGATGACGATATACCCTGTCATTAGTATATTAGTTAGATCTGGATGGACGAGATGGACGGAACCACTTAGAGGGATAAAAAATCAATAAACTTACCATAGGAGAAGGGAACATAGCTCTCCGGTTTCACGTTAATTTCTTTGCCATCAGACGACAAAAATCTTTCAGGCCGAAACTGCTCTGGATTGTCCCAGTACTTTGTATCGAAGTGCAGTCCCCAGTTATTGGCGATAATGATCGTCCCTTTGGGAACATCATAACCTCCGATTGTGATATCTTCCATGGCACTGAGAGGAGAAATTAAATTTCAGCATATTGGCATATTTCTTCGTGATTGATCCCGGACCGTCGCCGCCGACAAAGGCCCGTTGTGTTGCTGCCATAGACATGAAATACAAGTAGGTAGGTAGTTTATTAACGTCTCATTGGTGCAATACAACAAGCTATTGGCGACTGTCCGGAATACATCTAGATGGGCAACCTCTCGCCATTTTGAACCACGGTCAGATGACGAGAACAAAAACCTCAGCTGGTACCCCACTCTTCAAACTTCAACACCAACGTGAGGACATTTGAGACCCCGGCAGATTTCACGTGCACCAGCCCCCGTTTATACGACGGTCTTCGGCTTGACCAAGTTTCTAAATGACGACCCTCTGGTTGCTAATCCGTTGCTCTTTCAACTAGGCTACCGCGGTCCCGAAAAATACCAGTAGACTGAACATTGGTATTGAGACGAGCTTCACAAAGTGTGATCAACATGTCGACTAGTAGTCACGTGACTACTCTGAAAAATTGACTTGACTGACCGATTTGACATCTTATCGCCACGTTTGGCGGTATATCTTATAACAGCGTAAGTGTGCGAATGCGCCTTTCCATCGGTGGCGACAAAAGTGGCGGAATCGCCAAAGTTTATTACTATGTCGCGCAGATCAATCAAATGACGAACCTTCGGTTCCACTCGGCAGACTAAATATTCTAAGGATCCCGTTACAGCTAGTTTTAGTTACATGATTCTTGGCACATAAAAATATTACCATTGCTCACTTTTATACTGTCTCTATAGTTGCTCCACTGCGACGTCAATTTAACTACTTATTCTACCTCCGTATGTATATTAAAACTATTTGACTAACACCTAGTACTGTAGACAATTTACTTTAAAACAGGAATAACGGATTTTAGTTACACATAAAACGAAAAATAACAATTTGTGACAAACCTTCTTTTGAAAATTGTCAATGAATCAGTCATTTGAACATTTGCCAAAATAATTTTTGTAGTAATGTGATAATGAGAGAAACGAAAAAATGAGTAAATATGTATTGCGTACACAATGTACATTAATCATGTTATACTTATATCGTGCAAAGAACGTGAAATAACCACAGATAGAAATATAGGCCCTAAAAACGTTATTATTATTATTTTTTACTTATACTGTTTTGTTTTCTGTTGAGGTAGGGGCTTTATTCCCAGAAGGCTTTAGTGACACCCCTAGGTAAAAAAAAAATTAAATTAAAAGTTTATTATAAGAAACTATACGAATTTGAGGTTATTTTTTCACTTAGACCTGTTAAAAATGGAAATAGCTATTGAATAGAATAGACTATCCAATACGACGCTATGTAAACACTGCATCGCTTTATGACGACGCATTGTAATTTGTTTTTATTTTGTAAGCAAGAAAACACACACATATTAAGTTAACTTCATATTTCATCATCATGATTAAATATTAAGTACTTAACTAGTATAATTCACGATGCAGACTTGAATAAAGTAAATATATACTGAATTTATGCTGATCAGATCTTGACGATGCAGTATTTTAAAATTTGAAATTTACTTGAACATTTTTACACTAATTGCACAATATTTGGTTGATGAAGGTAAATAACTAAAACGACAATTAATCTGATTGGGATTCTAAGACCTGGAATCCTGGTGATCGAAATACCCTTCATAAGTTGAGAATCGCGGTTACCGACTTACATTCTTGAAGTGTTAAGCGGAGCTATTGTATACAGTCTTTGACCTTCCATGATAACGGCATAGGTGAAAGGCAAGGAGGTCCTCTCTGCCCACTGGATCTTTCCTTCCCTGCCTAGCACCTCGTCTATCTCCTGGTGAACTTTCTTCTGGAGCTCCAAAAGGCTGGCCATGATGAGGAGCAACCAGTTGATGGATGTCCTCGTGGTATCCGAGGCACCAATGTAAAGAGCTTGTATATTACCATAGAGATTCGTGTCTGCAAAACAAAGGAATGGATGCATGGTAAATCATACCGAGAACTATCTAAAAACATTATTGCAGTTGATCAAATTTATAACCACAGGAATACAGCAAAAAAATCTATATTACGCGTAGATTGTTTCCGTAACAAAATAAATATACATAAATTAATGTTGCAGCGTCATGGATTCCTTTATTCGATTGTCATAAAAATTCTTCCCTAACATGAACTGATCTTCGATGACAAATGCTCCCTAGTGGAATTACCTGTAGAGTTTACGACCGAATGGTATTAGGCCCCGTTCACATGAGGCGTTTCAACGCGCGTATAGCGAGGCTAACAATGTCCCGCCATTTAATGCTGTTTATTTATTCCTCTGATTCAAGTATCTATCTTTGCGACTTTGGAGAACGGGACCCTGATAGCCTTGCAATAGCGCGTTTTACGCGCCTCATGTGAACGGGGCCTTAGGGGGTGTTCAGCAGTTTCCTTTTTTTTCTGTTTATTGTCCCCATTCGTTAAGGAGGAACTAGAGGTGAGGGCCTCGACATCTGTAATTCTACATGAAATAAAAGGGGAATATATGAGGCACGATTCATGCAAATGGATTGTAGGGCAGAGGTTTCCCTACTTCGTGGACCTGAAATTTCTCCCTAATATGAACTGACAGTCAATGCATAGATCCTTCCAAGCGGAAGTGTCTGGAGAGTTTGCGACTGTATGGAATTAAGGAGGGTTCAGCAGCCCCCTTTTCTGTAATCCTCCCCGTTGGTAAAGGCCCGGTGCACACATCCGGTTTTTCAACGTGCGACGCCGCTGCGGCAACGCCCAACTATGCACACATAACGGTGAAATAACGCACGAACTCATTTCGCGCCATTGGCGATAAATATTCTATCGAAGAAAACGTGTTTATTTCGCTTACTTGGTGTAAAAAAAGTATATTTTGAAACAAAATAGACGTTACTGGATACAACTATTTATTAATTATTATTTATATTCCATTTGTTTATGAAAACAAGGTACTTTAGAACGGAGACTCATGTGTGGCGCCGTGGGGAACTGCGGTACAAATTGCACGCAAGTTGGACGTGCGTCGCCCCAGCGGCGCTAGAGGCATGTGTGTACTGCTCCATTGGATGTAATGTATCTCAGACCGCACGTGCGTTGCGGTAGCGGCGCCGCACGTTGAAAAACCGGATGTGTGCACCGGGACTTAACGAGTAGCTGTGGGTGAGGTGACTTTCATTCCTAACTCCTCGACAGGGAGTTACGCTGAAGTTTTGGAAGCGAACGGACGCAAAGATTGTCTACTCCGATGGAACAGAAACTACACTACCCTCCAGTAATGAACCGGACAGAAAGATGTGATGGTATAAGGATAAGGGTAATAATATATGCTTTAATAGGAGGAGGATGGTCCCCCCACGTGTTGAAATTACACTAGCAACCCTTCTGCGCATACTTTGAACAAGGTTTTGATACACAGCTATGGGTATTTGTGTCCATCCATGCTGCAAGAATGTCGCCAGCTCCGTAAGCGTCGCTCTAACTCGTCCCACAAATGTTCTACGGGGTTTAGGTCGGGACTCTGAGCAGGCAGAGAGGGAAGACGTTTTACTTCCATATCTTGATACCACTGCTTGACAGCGGCTGTAACATGACATGGAGCGTCCTAGAAGTAACATTCGTCCTTTCCATAGAATTGCCAGAGCGTAGGAAGAACCTGATTGTCCAAAATGTTCATGTAGGCGTCGGTGTACAATTGACAAGGAACAACATGCAAAGGTCCCAGGCTATACCACAACCCCCCCCCCAAAAAAAAAAAAAAATATTCAAGTTTTATGTAAATTTGCCGGCGTCCGGTCCATGGATGTAGGGTAGTGTATTTTGTTAAAATTTTCTTTTAGCCTCGGAATCTGTTCCGTATTGTTAAACCTAAGTAAATACTGTAAATTTAATCTAATAACATGTGCTGTTTGTTTCAGAGCTGTTTCTATGACTGGCTACAGCTTAAATTCATTTCGCGAGGTTACAGTGCTAAAATGGAATGTTTTGATTCGTCGCCTCTACAGTATTTTTTTCTTTTGAGAGGTTTTTCTGTCGAGGTGGCGTTGGTGTTTCTGTGGCTGACCCGTGTTTCATCTACAGATTCCCGAAAAACGTCACTTGGCATGTTTCAGCATACTTTTCAGTACTTCGCCAATACAAATTCTAAAGAATGAATTCGGAATTGATATATGATAGTTGATTAATCAACACAAACCTCAATCGTTGCTAAAATGGTGAGAAACATTTGGGTAGCGGAAGTGTGGGAAAGCATTTGGGTAGCGGAAATAAAATCTTCGCTCTCCGTCTGTCTTCGCACGGCATCTTTGTTTGCACAGAAAATCCCTCATTGGACTGTTGACAACTTTATTCGTTTAATTAGGGGCAGATCAAACGTCAACAATTAGTTCCTGAAAATGGTGTCTTCAGCATGAATTTTAGTTCTGAGTTCATCGTTTGGCACTGGAAGAGACAACAATGATCGTTAGTGGCTAAACGAAATTATAACAGTAATTGCATATTATTATGCAAATGGCAACCCTTTTCACTGCAGAGCTTATTTAGAAATTAACTTACTAAGGCCTCATCAGTTTCAATATAACCGAGCTTAATGTTTCAAATTATAGAAGCGGATTGATAATGCTTAGCAGTCTCTCTCTCTCAGTATCACCTAATTTACATTAGTTATTAGTTATTTACATTAGTTATTGACATTAGTTATTGACATTAGTTATTTCATTAGTTATTGACATTAGTTATTAACATTAGTTATTAGTTATTTACATTAGAGTTATTAGCATTAGTTATTAGTTATTTACATTAGTTATTACTAGAAGGATACCTTTCGTTCAGTACTTTTCGAGAAATTCGACAAAATATGCAAATTTTCTTAATTTTGAACACTAGTGTATTTGCATAACATAGGTAATAAAAGTATATTAAACTTGCAATTGAAGGTATTTCCCATGTTGTTTTCTTCGTTATTCTCAATCTCCCTCAAGTAGCCATCGATAAAATTTTCTGAATTTTCATGTGAAACTTTTCCCTTGCGGCATTCCACTTGATCCCTGCGAATATAACATACAATTCATTAGCATCCATTTACTTCTGTCATTAAATGTACCAGCGATCGTTGATATCACTAGTTTTTATTTTCAAGTGAAATAAATATAAACTAGGGGGCCTGCCCCCTGTTCGCTAACGCTCGCCAACCCTCGGAGGATTACTCCGAAATCCTCATTGGTTCGCTGCGCGAACATATGCTCGCTTCGCTCGCATCAATGAATACATGTGTCCTAGCAAAAGAGATTGTTTACAAAATATGATGTTCCAAAAAAAATATTTTTCAAATCTAAATTTTTTTATGTTTTTCAGGAAAGATATTTACAGTACCTCTGGAATCCGAATTCAAATGAAAATTTTGACTCGAAATGTGAACGTTGATATGGAAATTGAATACACAACATGTTGTTTGTATATACATTTACTCCTGCACTCGAGCCACCCACGCATTTTCATTGAGTTTGTCGTCAAAAGTTGTAGTGCAAGCGTCTTGTTGAACTATAATTGTTGGCCCTGAAAAGGACAGTTTTTTAAATGGCCCTGAAAGATCCTCCGCTTTCTTTGATTTCTATTATTAACTGCAACAGCTCGACTAAAATTCATTTTCTTTGAATAAAATTTCATCCGATGACGCTATAAATTCAATTGAAGCGCGAGGCTTTGTGATAAACAAACAATCGTACAATGTTGCCAAAAACGCGATAACAAATAACGTCTTTTTTTGCGTGCCACGTAAGAGAATTATATATATAGATATAAATATAAAATATATAGTTTAACATAACTAGTTACATAGTTAACATGAGTTAACATAGCTAGTTACATAGTTAACAGGAGTTAATATAACTAGTTACATAGTTAACATGAGTAACATAACTAAACATAGTTAACCCAATTTCCACCTTGCAACCTGCCGTCTTCCCTGCATGACGTATCACCAATTTTGACGTTCTGAACCAATAGAATCTTTTCAAGGGATTCTCACCCACAGAAGGGAAAGATAAAATCTTTCCATATGATTCTACTCTAAAGAAAGGTGCAATAGAATCTTTCCAAACTATTTTATTCTGAGGGAAGAAGCAATGGAATCTCATTACACTCCATGGAAAGACAAATACAGTCAGTACCGGTTATATAGTTACCCCGCTTATATGGTCAGTTTTCTAAAGTCCCGTCTAACTTAATAGGGAACATGTGTTAAGGCGCACCGCTTATATAGTCATTTTATTTTCCTGGTTATCTGTTATATGGTCGTCTTTTTTTATCTTTTCAATGAGGTTATCGGTTTTTTTTTTGAAAAATAGTTATTGTTGCATTATTTCTTGAGGCGGGGAACAACACAGGGATGACCAGACGAAAAAAAAAATATTTGCGACCCCGAAGAGGTCCGGAATTTAGGCCTTTACTTCCCCCGTTGAATCATAGTCGGCGTTACCAACCCCCTCTCAATTCTCTTCCTCCTCAAGCACAACAAGTGTACATTTGTCTGTTTATTGCTTGAAGTTATCTCTTCATATTTGAAAAGTACGTTGAAATTGAGACGAAAAGAGTAAGGGAAAATTTTGTTTCATTTGGATTATACGTGGCAAAAAAAAACGTTCATTTATATTTATTATTATTGTTATTTTTTTTTTTTTTAGTCTGCTGACATATTGTTTCTCTGCGCAAAATAAAAACGGAAACGAAAAAATAAATACATTTAGAATCTGCGATCTTTTATGCTGTTGCCATTCCAAAGAAAACAATAATAATTAAATTCTATTAAATTCATTTTAAAATGTTCCAGAATGAATTTTAAAATTCGCCGCTACCCAAAAATTGCAAAACGTTTGGACTAACTGTGTGCCAAATTATATTGTTGTTAGTGCCGTAAATTCGTCAGGAGTGTGATAACGAAAAACAGAAAAACAAACACTTCCGTTTATAATAGTAGAGATATGTGCTTGAATATGGATGTACGTACGTGTGCCTACTGTACTTAGATTGGCAAGCTAATAATAAATTTCACTAAATAAATATTACATATTTCTTACTGTAGTTTTTACTTTGCGAATTAATTTTTTAAATGTTCTTAAAAGTTTAATTATTTGTTTATGAGCGCTATATTCTAATGGGTGAATATAATCCTGTCATAACTAAATAGTGTAGTATTGTTCCGCTTATATGGTCTAATTTTTCTGGACCGTTCAGCTGACCCAAAACCGGCACTGACTGTAGAATCTTTCTAAAGGATTACAAGGTAATTGGTAATTTGGTAATTTTTAATTAACGTCGTACTAGAGCAACACTACGGGCTATTGACGACGGTCCGGGATCAATCCCTTAAAGGAAAGATCCGAGGACAACACTACGTATTTTTGAACCCCGGTCAGATGACGAAGCAACACCTGAGCTGGCACCCCACTCTCCAAACTTCCACACCAACCCAAAGTGAGGATTTTCGGACACGACAGATTTAAGGTGCACCAGCCGCCTCTACACCATACACTTACAAACATCCATGCCCGGACCCGGATTCGAACCAGGAACCTTCCGATCTAGAGGCTAACACCTTAACCACTATACCGGTTGGTTGGCAAAGAATTCCAAGGAACGAAGCAGTAGAATAGCTTCAAATGATTTTAATCTAATGAATTCTAAGGATTCTGTTCTATAGAAAGGAGCAACCAAATCTTTCCAGAGGATTCTCTACAGGAAAGGCCAATAGAATTGTTTCAAAGTATTATTTACAGAAAGGACCGATACAATCTTTCAAAAGATTATATTCTAAAGAAAAGAGCACGATCTGGTCAATTTTCTAAAGCCGAGATACCTGTCTATTTCCTAAAACTGGTTGCAATTTTTTTTGTTCCAGACTTGCCACTTCAGGGCAATTTATAACACGGAGCTAAACCCCAACAGCAGGGGTTAAAAAATTCTCGACATGACTCGTCCAATATACTTTTTTCAAAATTTCCAAAATTTGTATACATGTAAATTGAGTTACTGTATTCGACTCAATTTATCGTTGGTTATAAGTTTAACCTCTAACCTTTGTGGTGTCTGTCTCGAAGAGGTAGGTATAAAGGTATATATAAAAGGTATATTAAAAAAACTGTAACTTCAAGGGATAAGAATATAATCTTGCCGTTATATAAGGGCTTAGTAAGACCACATCTAGAATATGCTGTACAATTCTTGGCTCCATATATGAGAAAGGATATAGAATTAATTGAAAGGGTTCAGCACAGAGGTACAAAAATAATAAAGGGGATAGCAAATGTAGACCATAATGAGCGTTTAAGTAAGCTAAACATGTATACACTAGAAAGAAAAAGAAGGAGGGGGAATTTGATTCAGCTTTTCAAGTTGGTAAAACAAGGGGACACAGAGGGTTTAAATTTCAATAGGGATAACAGAACAAGGGGCCATGGGTATAAATTAAATAAAACACATTTTAATCGGGATTTAAGGAAAAACTACTACTTTAATAGGGTAATAGACAAATGGAACGCGTTGCCAGAAAATATAGTTAATTAAAAGGGAGTGTATGAATTTAAGATACAATTGGATAGTCAGTGGGAATTGGGGAATTCATAAACAAAGGACCCGCCTTGTTGGGCTTGAGCCTGTAGCTGGTCGTCAATATTTGTATTTGTATTTGTGAGTAGCAAAACTGACCAGATCTTGATGGGCTCGTTATCTCATCACACATTAGCAAAATTAACCAGGTAATGATGGACGACATATCTTGTCATTAGAGAAAGCATGCCTGATCTTGATCTCGCCATCACCTATAAACAACAATATCTTCATCATTTGGATTTCTAATGACATCTCGTCATTAGCAAAATTGGTTGAATTTTAAGGGGCGAAATATCTTATCCAAACCACTTGGTTAACTTTTTATTACTTTTTACTGTTTAACTATCCTCTAGAGTTCGGCTATTTATTTTACTACGTACTAAAATCTAATGATTGTGTCATACTTAGGTTTAGTTATTTTTATCATCTAAAAATTCAGAAATTTATATGACCAACTTTTAATCGCATTCAATTTATTTACTTACCAATTTAAAAAATAATTATATCATATGAAAAAAAGCACATTTTAAGGTTTATCGTGATGTCTTCAAATTGAACAACTAATAGTATAAGCAATAGATATGACAGTTTTAACAAAAAGTAACAAATATTTCCCAAAATTCCAAATTTTGCATGATTAACTTTTCGCAGCAAATTTATTTATTAACCAATTTCAAAAATAATTATACCACAAGAAAGAGCACATTAAAAGGTTTCCTTTGATGTTTTTAAATTAAAAAACATATAAACTAAAAAAATAAACTAACCCCCATACAAAAAAAAAATACGTGCTGAAGACAAAATTTGTACTTGTTAGAAATTTCACGTTTTTGGTCTGACACTTAATGACTCCCAAACTAATAGCCGCATAAAAAAAAAACCTTCTCCATCTTGTTCCCTGTGCAATTTTGAACAAACCATATTAATTTCGTAATTTTCTAATGCGTACTTTCTCGGGAAACAGTCTGAGAATCGAGCGAAAAAAGCGAATTTTCAATCATGCGGTGGCAGTAACTTTGTTTAATACAGAGAGATACCAACGATAGGTTTAATGTTGCTCATTTTCAGCATACATGGATTTTTCGTTGCTCGAATGAAAGATTCTTTTAAAAGTGTTTGAATTCGACTAAATTCTTAACAAAACATTTAAACCTTCAAGTGGTTTCGACGAAATATCCCTTCGTCAAGATATTGCCGTTTTTGTTCCATGACGACGAGATGAAGAGCAAGTCAGTTTTGTTCTAATGAAGAGATTTCTCGTCTACCATGATCTGGTCAATTTAGTTGTTGACGAGGTACCTCGTCCAGACAACCATCTGGAGGGATAATTTATCGGTTCGGATGCGCTCACCTCACAAACTGGTTTAGCTCTATCATTCCTTTGAAGTACTCAGAGTACGGGGGTATCCCAGAAGTTGCCATGAAATCGCACAGACGGGGAAAGAAATTGCGCACTCCGACTTGAGCGAAGAACTGCGAACCATTCACGGTTCTGTTGAGGAAGGCAATGCTTTGATCGTTGAGGGGCAGACGTCTTCCAAAAATCAAAGACGATATGTTATTGGAGACGCTTGCTGTTAGCAACTTGCAGATGTCGAAGGGTCGCCCGTTGTAGTTGGAGACAAAGTTCAAAAATTCTTCGATTTCGACCTAGAAGCATAGAAAAAATGGATGAAAAGTATTAGAGAGAGAATATGGAAGAAAAGTATTAGAGAGAAAGTATGGATTAAAAATATTTGAGAGAAAGTATGGATTATAAAAGTATTAGAGGGAAAGAATGGATGAAAAGTATTAGAGAGAAAGTAAGGATGAAAAGTATGAATGAAATGTATTAGAGAGAAAGTATGGATGAAAAATATTAGATAGAAAGTATGGATGAAAAGTATTAGAGAGAATGTAAGGATGAAAAGTTTTTGAGAGAAGGTATGGATGAAAAGTATTAGACAGAAAGTATGGATGAACACACACGCAGTATTAGAAAGAAAGGATGGATGAAAAGTATTAGAGAGTAAGTATGGATGAAAGTATTAAAGAGAAAGTAAGGATGAAAAGTATTAGAGAGAAAGTAATGATGAAAATTTTTTGAGAGAAGGTATGGATGAAAGGTATTAGAGAGGAAGTATGGACGAAAGTATTAGAGAGAAAGTAAGGATGAACACACACGCAGTATTAGACAGAAAGTATGGATGAACACACACGCAGTATTAGAAAGAAAGGATGGATGAAAAGTATTAGAGAGTAAGTATGGATGAAAGTATTAAAGAGAAAGTAAGGATGAAAAGTATTAGAGAGAAAGTAATGATGAAAATTTTTTGAGAGAAGGTATGGATGAAAGGTATTAGAGAGGAAGTATGGACGAAAGTATTAGAGAGAAAGTAAGGATGAACACACACGCAGTATTAGAAAGAAAGGACGGATAAAAAGTCTTAGAGAGTAAGTATGGATGAAAGTATTAAAGAGAAAGTATGGATGAAAGTATTAAAGAGAAAGTATGGATGAACAACACACACAGTATTAGAGAGAAAGGATGGATGAAAAGTATTAGAGAGAAAGTATGAATGAGTGAAAAGTATTAGAGAGAAAGTATGAATGTGTGAAAAGTATTAGAGAGAAAGTATGAATGTGTGAAAAGTATTAGTGAGAAAGCATGGATAAAAAGTAATTAGAGAGAAAGTATGGATTATCAGTATTAGAGAAAAAGTATGGATGAACAGTATTAGAGAGAAAGTAAGATGAAAAGCATAAGAGAGAAAGTATGAATGAAATGTATTAGAGTGAAAGTAAGGATGAAAAGTATTAGAGAGAAAATATGGATGTGAAAAGTAAGCAATGTATCAACAATAAACGACGGCTACAATAAACGACTATTTGCTATGGTTCCCCAAGGGTATCAGCACTCCGAATGGACATGTGCGATTCGATTTTCAACCGTGATTACCATAGACGTGAAATATAAGTAGACCGATCAGTCTTTTGAGAGCAGCTTTCGAAAAATGTGACCAACATGCATCAACCTTCTAATGAAATAGACAGATCATGTGGGCGTAGTCGCTGTAGTAAGATCTCTGAAGGGTAAATCACGTGGACAAACGAATCGCCTTACCCGATTGGCTGTCGAATCGCAGACAACTGTTTTTGATCAAGGTGGATAATCACGTTAACCAATGAATAATTTTTGATTAATGATTTTACCCATAAAAGCATGAGACCAGTCTTCAAACCGAGCAACTGGAAGAAATAGCGTGAAGCTGCGGGTACATGCTCCGTCTATTTCATTGTAAGGACGATGCCAACATGTCGACTAGAGGTTACGTGATTCCTCTAAAACAAGTGACATGGTGGCCGATTTGGCACCTTATCGCTTTGTATAGCGATGTAATTTCAAAAGTCAGGGCAGGTGTGTGAACGCACATTTCTGTAGAGCGGTGACAAAAGTGAAGAAATCGTCCAAGTCTACTACTGTCAGATGATAAATAAGTGGACCAATCAAAAATGATGAATCAGTGGATAGGAGCCGTTAATAAGACATTCTAACATTGCCTGCTAACGGAGTTTTTTGCTGGATGTGGGAATGCTCACGAGATGATTGCTAATCCTTGGTAATGGAGCTCCCGGAGCCATTTTTTAATCCCTTGTACCGCTTTTTTTCAATCTTTTTCATTCCTGCCTCCTCTTATAAGAACATTTAAAGATGATGAATTCTTAATTCAAAGGTTGAACTAATTATGTGTCGCGCTACTGATCTATATCAATGAGTTATTTGATAGTAATTAGATAGTAATAGTGAAGATCATTTGGATACGAAAAACTAAATGCACATCTTGTGATGCTAAATACAAATGTAAATAAATATTGCATTAATCAAGTTACAATATTTTGATTTTGGATATTTATTTTCTACTCGTCAACACAGACAACAGCATGTTTCAGATTTACCCGCTTATTGTTTTAATCCTTTGCCGTTTTATGTAACCACTATCATGATCAACTTATTGTTTGGCCATTTTAAACTGCAACCTTTTTAGCGGTTGAACCTTGCTACACGACAAGGAGAAATTGGTGCCGTGACGGTTCTGATACATTGAAGTGCTGTATGTGATGACGCATGGGAGGGTATACTCTCCATGCAAATTACATATGTTGTTTTTATTCCTGTGTGCATTCTTATTATTTTTTAGTGTGTATATTTTGATATTTGTACTTTAGGAGGGGCGTGTGAGTGAAATCCCTTTATTATAGCGAACACCACTGAGGATTCGGATGTATTGAAAAAACCCTCTCTTTTATCCTTAATTCCAAATTTACACGGGGCAAATGCGAGGGAGTTTTTCAATGCGTTAGATCAAATCGCGCTTTTAGGAGGCTGGGCGGAAAACCACTTAATAGTAATTGGAAATTACTGTGACAACTTTGATGGTGAGATTTACGCTGTTCTTATGGCTGTTGAGGCCCTTGCCACTAGAAGGGATAAGAAAATTGTTTAATTTATCGACTCAACCGCAGCACAATTCAGGCTTTTACTGATAGAAACCATGCGTATTCAATGGCAGAGGCACATTGAAAAGAAATATACATACTTTTTATCCATCAGTCACCTCATTGAGGGTGGTGGTGAGATTGTTCTCCAGTGGATTCCTAGTCACCGTGGGATAAAGGGTAACGAGTAAGCTGACAGATTGGCTAAATCGGCCCTCCCCCTGCCCCAACCTTCTCCACCTCTCCCTTTGCAGGACTTACATAAAATCTCAGTTCAAGAAACAAAAAAAAAAACTGTTGGGATTGCCTATTGAGTAATAAGGGAAGAATCCCTACTGATCTACCAATAAGGATGGGAGTGGCATGTTTCCGCTTGTTAACCGGACACGACTATCTCCAACAGCACCTACATAGGATTGGTGTGGCTACCTCCCCGACCTGTCCGCTTTGTTGCGATGATCTTATGAACAGACAACACCTTGCGGAGTGCTCTAATTTACAGGACATTGACACCAGAGATACTTCTCCCCAAGGACTTTCTTCTCTATATTGGACGGCGAGACAGCGTATGGCCGAAAGGCCTTGAGCTGGGCGTAGGATAAAAAAAAACTTAATAGCTATACTTAAATTGAAATTAGAAGGCCGAGTAAAAAATTTTTACGAGGCATCATTGCCAACTTCTGACTTGTACTATAATGGTCTCGAGCAGAAATTTATTGGGCAGTTCGAGGAAACTCATTCATTCGCAACGAAATTTGAACTTTTTGCCTCAGCGATCCAACCGGAAAATGAAAGGGACTTTGCCTCATGAATAGACGGCATGTCCAGTTTTGAGGAGGAGTCGATTCCGAGCGGACTACGAGAGAAAATGACTCTCTCACAATTTGTAGCTAGCGTGAAGCCCAACATTAGGGCGCAACTCACAATTGAAAACCCCTCAACCTTTTTGGAAGCGCGGGATATTGCCCAGAAAATTGAAAAGGTTCAAAGCATGTTAATACCCAATTTTAACATAATCGTGGGTGAGCGTCAGAGTCATGAGCGCTTTTCAAAATCAACTGGATCTGGTAACCCAGCAACTTAAAAAAAATAAGTTGTCGTTTAGATACCTTAGAAAAAAAGAAACGACCAGATAAGGGACCTAGGAAGTCGTCAAAATACAAAGAATAGAAGGGGACAATCTGGTCTGTGTTTTTACTGTGGGATACATGGCCACTTTGCAAGAGAATGTAGACGTAGGCAAGCAGACACAAATAATTCTCCAAGATATGACCCTAACGCATGGCAAAATATTGAAAACCCTAGGGGTGGTCCAAATAATGGGAGTCGCCCAAACTAATTAAGGGCGGAGTTAGGTTCGGATCCCTAGACTGCTTATGTTCCTATGGTCGAAAATCGAATCAACCACGAGCACGAGCAGAGTCGATCCCCCTGGGAACCATTCCTAAATTGAAACTCTAGTGTCTGTTTGTAGTATAAGCCGTCATATATTGGATGTAGCGTGAAGGGAATGTAGATGTAGAAAACCAACGGCGGGTTACCATATTCCACGATTATCGCCTTTTGGAGATGATACCTTGAGTTTACTCGAAAATATGTCGACTGGAAAGCTCTTTTATGTGAAGCATAGATTCATGCCTGATTCTTTGAGAGGTAGTCTCAGATGAATTCTACAATGAAAACGAACCAATTTTAGAGCAAAAACAGACATCTCTACAAAATGATGGTCAGACAACGAAGTCAACAACTGAGCAGGCACTCCGCTCTCCAAGCTGCCACGCCACTAACACGTGAGTGCAATTGAGGCAAAGACAAATTTAACGTGCGCCATCCTCCTCGTTTGGTTGAATCGAGTCTTGAAATCGCAACAGGAGGATTGCGAGTTCAAGACTGCGCTAATCCAAACTCAAGAAATGTCATTCTTTGAATATACTGACGTAGTGTTGCAAGATGTTTATGCACATGTGTGGTGGAGGTAGTACTTAATGTCCGTGGCTTTTTCTTATCTTGGGATTTTTAGAAACCAGTTTACATGTTGCAAGGGATATCGGAAAAAGTTTACCTCCACTAACGATTCCCATGTGCTTCTTCCTAATCCAAGATGCCGCATAGCTTTCATTGAGTACCTCCGTTGTTCGACCCATTCCTCACCATTGACGCTCGAGAAACCTAGGAGGAGACAAAGATATACTATTTTGGCAAATCTCATCAACCTTACAATAAAATAAACTGATCAGATAGGTACACCCACACCAAAGGAACACATCTGACAGTTTGACGTTTCTACAAAAACGTGTTCAAAGTTTTGAATCTTCGGGAAAAATCGAGTTACGACTCAAAGATTGTTTTCGCATGAAAATCGGCATTTTCCCTAAGAATAAAGATGATTCGTGATAATGTCAAGGCACAAAGCATGAAATGGTGACTCAAAATATGCAGTTGGGTGAAAATTGCCCAAATTCAGATTGGCGCTTTTGGCGTGGCCAGCAGCTTCTTGTTATTCCTTCCAGTTTGAAGACATTCGTCATCTGACCGTGGTTCAAAATTACGAGGTGTTGTCCTCGCATCTTTCCATTAAGGGACTGATCCCGGACCGTGGTCAATAGCTCGTTGTGTTGCTCTAGTACGACGTTAACTAAAATTACCATTACCACACATTAATCAAAAAGATTTCCAAACTGTTAGTGGTGGTAATCTGTATATCAGACAAAACTCTTGTATACTCTATTGTATGTACTCTATGTATATCAGACAAAAGAAAACTTACCAAATCCGTCTGGAAATAAACCGAAAAGATTTTCCGGCCGATCCGTTGTTGTCGATTTGCTGAATGTCTCCTTCACTGCTTCGTAATCTCCTAGAATGACAACGTAAACCTTTCCCAAGTACAACCTGCAAGATAACAGAAATAAGTATTTTTCTCACTTTGATTGTGTTTTTCGTAACCTTAAGAGAGAATAGGGATGCACAAACTTGTTAGATCAAGGACCTTATAGATTTGCTGTGCCTTATTGGAGGGCCACCAAAGAAGCATGAAAGTTATCTATCATACATTACTGTGTTTGTAAAAATTGCAACACTATGAAAGAATCATCAGAAATGAATGAAATTTATTCCAAACATTACTTATAGTGGTTTAAATAAACAATCAAATTTACAGAGCACTAATACAAAAATAATGCCGAAAATCAATATCTCGTGCAGCCGCAACGTGCAGCTATGAGAGCCTGTACTCGTCGTGGCACCGAATCATACAGATTCTGAACGTCATGCTGAGGAATAGCATTCCAGGTGACCTCTATCTGATTCCTAAGTTCAGCCTTACTCTCGGCCCAACGAGTGATTCGAGCTAGGGATGCCACATCGATGTCGATGTTTTCAAAACATGGTTGTTTTATAAAAAATCATCGATGTATTGGAGCCGATGTTTTTGTAACATCGATGTTTGTACTTGTAGATGTTTTTACGTTGTCGATGTTTTATTTTTAAGTAACAGAAGTACCGTTATAGAAATTTAAAAAAATAACCAATTAGCATAATTTTTATAATCAGTAAAATTGAACATACTTTTAGACCAAAGTGGCCAAGGGTGAAGGCAGGGATGCGATATCGATGTCAATGTTTTCAAAACATCGATGTTTCATAAAAACATTGCTGTATTTACCATCGATTTATCGGAACCAATATTTGTTTAACGTTCGATGTTTTTGCGTTGTCGATGTTTTATTTTTGAATGAAAAAAGCACCATAGTAAAAATTAAGAAAAAAAAAACGTGCAACTAAGTATGTGTCTGTGATCGCGACATCTGTTGCATTAGAAATAGTTTCTTCCCTAACCAGTGAAATAGTAGTCGACTTAAGGTGAAGAAAGTTAACAAACTTCCTTTTTTTACAAGCTGTAAATAACAAATATATTGGAGCCTATAGTAATTATTGGTCCCAATATATTTTATCTACAGTAAATAAAAAATAAGTTTGTATTGTCCCCCCCCCTTAAGTTGATAAATAATTAATAATGAATAACAATAATTATTGTTATGTACCTACCTAATTATACTTATAGTGAGTAGTACCTATGTCAAATTGTTGTAAATATAATTTTCTTTTTATATTATTCATTCCCCCGGCGAACATTAATGTCTGAGGTTGTTGAACCAGTTTTAAAAAATGCGGGAAAATATTTAAATACTCTAAATTTTTAAAACATCGATGTTTTTTGGGCGATATATTATCAACATTGATG
This sequence comes from Metellina segmentata, assembly GCA_947359465.1. Taxonomy (NCBI): domain Eukaryota; kingdom Metazoa; phylum Arthropoda; class Arachnida; order Araneae; family Tetragnathidae; genus Metellina; species Metellina segmentata. The sequence continues at coordinate 100,042,894 of OX375877.1, forward strand.
TTTTAATTTTTAACATCGATGTTTTGTTGTCGATGTCACATCCCTAATAAGAGCGAGTCGCCGATCGATGTAATCCCAGACATGCTCAATGGGCGATAGATTCGGGGAACGCGCAGGCCATGGAAGAATCGGAACCTATCGTGCACTGAAGAATGCTCGTACATTCCGAACAACATATGGACGAGCATTGTCTTGCGGAAATACAACTCAGGGAATGCGTTGCAGGAGGAGTAGGAGCTCGTGCTCCAGAACTTCCCTGATGTAGCGCCCGCTGTTCAGGGTCCCCACAGTTTGGAGTAAGCGGAATCGACCATGATATCCAACAGCGCCCCAGACCATAACGCCAGTATGACGCTGAATACGACACTCTTGGGGAAGGCGTTCACCTCTGCAGCTAGTACGAGTCCATCGTTATAGTCCAGATCGTATCGGGAGCCATCTGAGAAGACGATTTGTAGCCAATCGGTACGCCATTGGCTGTGTTGTGAGCCCATTGTAGTCCGAGGCGTCTGTGGTTCAGCGTCAACCAAAAGTGTCACTAAAATCATCAATTTGGACCAGGGAAGAGAAACTTTTCTTCACAGGACACGGCCCATTCCCATCCTACCTAACGAGGTTTAAGAAAATCAAGTCTGAAAAGGCGAAAACTGCTCCTGTGGTGAAATTGGCACACCTCTACATTACATCACAGTTTGCCCCCTTACAGCCTCATGGCATATGAGAACACCTGCCGACCACCTTAAAATTGCATGGCTCAGGAACATTGCATGCAACAAAGGCTCGAGGGTTAAAATTATTAACATGGTGAGATTCATTGAAAATCATCAGGACTTGATTACCCTAAGAGACTAAGAAAAACGAACCTTTTCGAAACGAAGGCACAGAGAAACGAAACGTATAGATGTACGGATGTATAAATGTAATGTAATGTGCTCTAACATTCTGGGTAGACATGTCACCTTGGTAGTATGCTCTACTCATCCAACCACACTTATTTAAACTGGTACAGTGTCTCACGACACTAGGCCCGGGAATGTGTGTTGCTGTTAGTTAGTTAGTTAGTCAAGGGAATCCTGTGCAGAGGAATCATTGTACGCAGCACATGGCGCAGCAGATATCGACGAACCATAGGGGCAGACAATGAAACACCTGAAGACGTGCTCCAATGTTGTGCCACTTCACGAGAGGACACTGTACAATCCTCACTGAGGCCGATCAAGCAGACCCGTTCGAACTCAGTTGCTTGTATGGCACTCTGCGTTTTTCTCGAGTCTCATATTGACTACTAATCAATAATATAGAGCAGTCAAACGACGATCTATACATTTCAACGCACCTTTACAGTGCTTTTTATACACGGTTCACTTGGAAGTTTAGAGGGTGTTTCTCGGCCTACACATGCGTGATTGCTTTCTAATTCTAATAATTTGCATATCCTAACCAGTTTTGCATTTCTCACAAGTTTCGTATAATTTGCATGATTCCTTCATCATGGTGTTGCAATTTTCACAAACAGGGTAGTGTATTTCGTTTTTCAACAACTAATTCATATCATTCACTTATTTCATCTTTGTCTTCTCTAATTTAAGGCTTCTCTAATTTTTTTTAGCTCGATCCAAGTTCTCTTTATTTTCCGTCATTGTTTTTAAAGCAGTGTTTCTTTATTTTCCTCTTTATTTTCCGTCGTCTAGTTTATGCATATAAAAATAAACAATAAGAAAAACATCCGTCAAATTTAAACAATATGAAATACAGAGTATTGTACCGTCATGTAAGAATTAGACGGACAGCTGTTTTAAAATTAAACTATTTATTTAGATAATTAAAATATTTACAAGTAAGTTTACAAGTTAAAAGTTAGGCCACAGCCATCGACAATCGAAAACCTGCCTGGAGCCAAAGCACCAACGGCTCTCCATGAAACAGAGACGTCTGTCTCTCGTCGAATTCAGAATCAGTCTCCCAAGTACTCAAATACCCGATCTCTTGGATCCGCAAAACCGCAGCTGCGAACGGGAGGGGGGTGAATTCCGAGCCCTAGCAATAGATGTTTATGTCCTCAACAGAACTGAAGACACCCCCACACAGATGCAAGAACTGTCTGTAATGCGGACTTGAGTTCCCAAAAGCTCATCTCCATTCCAGACATGGGATTAGGGAACCGACGGAACTCCAGCTGTGTCGATGGGAAAATCGTTCCTGAAAACGCAAAGAACGGTTTATCACATCTCTGAACTCAATTGCCAGACACAAGGGGAAGGAAAAAGGGGCGGACCACCGGAACGCCAGGCCGCTGATGCGAAAAACTTTCTTTCGGTATTTTGTCAAAAACACACGTGCAAACACTGAAGTTGTCGTTGTCACCGTCTGGATGTTGATGCACATTCCAGCGTCCACGTATTAGAGAAAAAGGGTCGGCTAGTACCCCATATGGTACAGTATACTCAAATTTTTACAGTAAGAAAAACACTTTAGTAAACCCAGAGCTTCGAGATATGAACTAAATTATTTAGAAAATTAAAGCTCTTAACTCAAATTTCCCAGAATTACGCGTCGCTATCTGTCCCACTTTGTTAGTGGACACCGTACGATACATTAGTTTTCCAGTCGAAAAACAAAATTAAAAACACCAAACTATCCAAATTTTCAGTTCAAAGGCTTCACTTTGAAACCTAGCGCTGGTTTCAATTCAGTGCGGCCGACTTACAATTCCAAAAGCAAAACTTCACATAACGGATTAGAAACCGGAGGTTTGTGACCAAAGACAACTGTGTGCAAAGGGGACTAGTGCACGTTAAATCAAATCTGTCGATGTCTTAAATGTCCTCCCTTTGCCAGCTCAGGTGTGACCACGTCGATCTCGGACTGTCAAAAAAAGCCCGTTCTGTTGTTCCAGTACGTCGTTAAAATACCTACCTGCCTGTTGGGTCATACCTGCGTTGAAAACTGCCCAGTAAAAGCCAGAATCTGGTGCAAAAACCTGTTCATCAGTTCTGGGCAAGGGACAATTAGTTTTCCCTATTTGGAATTTTAATCTCCCTTGGTGTAATCGAGCAGCTTTGTCTACACATTAGCAAAACCAACCAGACCTTGATAGACGAGATAGCTTGTCATTAGCGATTAGATCTTGGACGAGATACCGCGTCGAAACACTTGGAGGGATTTTATCAAAATGAGATAATGCCGATTGAAAAGATTTATAAATCTATATACACTACTGTTTGTAAAAAATGCAACACCATGAAGGAATCATCCGAATGAAATGAAATTTGCAACAAATGTCAATTATAGGATGTTATACAAAGTAGTAAAGTTTCAGAGCCACCACGCATGCGTGGTGTGAGCAGAGCCCTCTGAACTGATGCTAAAAGCGTATAAATAGAGGGATCTAGCGGGACGTTGAAAATAGTGCATGGTTATTTTTTAGTGGCGAACGTTTAGTGAGACCTAACCATGTCTCCACGACGAAATAGGGTGAAATTTCAACAACTTACGGAGTTTGAACGGGGGAGTATCATCGGCCTTCGTGAAGGAGGATTTTCCTATCGCGCAATAGCAGCTCGTGTGCAGCGGAACAGTTCCACAGTGATGCGAGTTTGGAAACAGTGGACCGACGATCACCGGACAACTCGAAAAACTGGGAGTGCACGACGGAAGATGACGTCAGCCAGCGCGCGATGATAGACACCTCGTCCACATGGCGGTGAATGACCGTACAGCTTCCTCCAAGCAGTTGGTCTACTGCTACGGTGTACTAATGTTGGCTTCGTCAATTCGCCGACGTCTGCTGCACCGTGGACTGCGTGCAAGGATTCCTTAATACAGGATCCCCCTCACGTCAAACCATAGACGTCTGCGTCTACAATGGGCTCATGAGCACAGAGCCTAGCGGGCTGATTGGCAAAAAGTTGTCTTTTCTGACGAATCCCGCTTTAATTTGTGGAACCATGATGGTAGCATTCGTGTTAGACACTATGCCGGTGAACGCTGCCTTCCAGAGTGCGTTATTGAACGTCACAGTGGCCGAACACCCGGAGTTGTGGTTTAGGGTGGGATATTATGCAGTACATATAAAAGGACGTGTGTGTGTGTGTGTATATAAATATATATTCTCTAAATACAAATCTACACCGTTTGACCAATCCACACCAAATTTGTGGTACACTTATACTCAATAACACTGCGGAAAACATCTAAGGTATTTCTTTCATGTCTTCAGACCAATCTGTAGCCATGAAAATTGGTATACAGGTAGTCCTAAAGTGCCGCACGAAGCCCCAATTTTAAAATCTAAAGTTTGTTTTTCTGTAATAATAAAGATATGGAAAAGGAAACACGTTCTACAGGGTTTACGTGTTTGAGTTAACACCGGGAAATGTCGCGGTAGGAAAGACGTTCTACAGGGTTTGCGGGAAATGTTGCGGTAAGAAACAAGTTTTACAGGGTTTGTGTACTTGAGTTAGAACAGGGAAATGTCGCGGTCATAATTTAAAACCGTGCAACGCCGGGTTATTCAGCTATGTAAATTAAAGCATCGGTAGATATATATTTCTGTAAAACCAGTACCTTTCAATGAAATCTAAAATACTAAAACTCACCCAAACACATTTCCATATCGTTTCCTTAATTGGTGCAGTCTTCTGTGAGGTTCAGATCCAAGAAACGGTAAATAACCGAAAATTGGTAAGCCGGATGGTCCTGGTGGTAAATTGCGTTTATTTCCGCGCCTTGAATATAAGAAGAGTATCACAGCAACACTTGTGAGACTCACACTGATTGCAGAGCTACCAGGGATGTTAAGAAGAAGCAGTAACTTTTCTATACAGCCTGTCAGAAATTCACCAATCATCGTTCAACTGAATCTAATACGAACTAATAGAATAAACAATGGTAGAATTTGGTAGGCAAAGGTATATGAATTATGTATGGTAAATATCGAATTCCCGTGAAATCAAAATACGACAATGAAAGCGAATCTTAATAAGTGGTGTGAAGAGAATGAACCCACTCGTACACATCAGATCACTATTTTTAAACAAACGCTTATCTAATCTGGTGTATAGTTTTGTTGACATCTTATCTTGACAAAATCGCGGGTATACGAACTGAAAGTCAACTGAAACACAATTGCGCTTGTTGTCGAGTGATCGAATGAATACAAACGGCTGGATGTGTCCCGCCGTTTGTGAGCTGGCTTTACTTTAAACCGGTTTAACGCGTACCGGCCCCCACGGTTTGGTTGGAACGAACTCACAAGCTTCAGCAAGGTCGCGGTAACCCAGTGGGAAGAGTAACGAATTAGCAAGAACAAGATATTTGGGTTTCACCACTGCAAAATTTATTCTACCATCCTACAGCTTTACATATATGTACAGCAAATATACAGATATTTTGAGACCATGAAGGGTTCCCAAATTTTCTTATTGTCATCACTCCCTTTCATCCGGTATAGGACCAAATCTGGTTAATAGAATGACAATGTACTTCTGTAAGAAAATTGTTTTATCACTCTCAGAACTCAATTTCTGACGTGAATACGTCTTTAATACACTCTAAAACAAAAAAAAATCGACGCACCAAGAAGGTGTTCTCCGATGGAGACTAAAATTGGTGCATAGGAAAATTATGTACAGAATAGAAAATGATTAAAATTTCAGAACAATCGAATGATTTATTTCAGAGTTATAGTAACGAGCTCAATAAGGTGTTGACCCGCCTCTAGCCTGGCTGCAAGCTGCCACGCGGCGTGGCATAGACCGATAAAGCTCCTGGATGGTCTCCTGCGGTATTTCTTGTCAAATTTGCTCCAATTGTCTGACTACGTCAACAAAATTCCCTACCGGATGCAGTCGCCTTCCCATCATATCACAGACATGCTCGATGGGAGAGAGATCTGGTGATCTGGCTGGCCAAGGAAGTGTTTAACAAGCTTGAAGACAGTTCATAGCAACACGTGCCGTATGTGGTCTGGCATTGTCTAGCTAAAAAATAAGCCCAGGGTACTGCTAAAGGAACGGTAGCAAAACAGGTCTCAGAATGCCGTCAACGTACCGCTGTGCAGTAAGTGTACCTCTAATGACGACCAAAGGCGCCCGGCTATCAAGGGAAATGGCACCCTAGACCGTAACTCCTTGTTGAGAGGGCCCGTGTGGCGTGCAATAGTGAAAGCAGGATCGGCACACTGCCCTGGGCGTCTCCAGACACGTCTTCGATGATCGTCAGGACACAATTGGAAGCGGGAGACTATACGTCCCCAGTCAGCATCATTCCAAATTTTAATCATTTGCATATTTGGTCAAAACATTTTTGCATACGAAATTTCAAAGCAATCGGATGATTCCTTCTTGGTGCGTCGATTTTTTGTTATAGAGTGTATATAGTTCTGGGGGGCATGCATGAAAAGTCTAACACTACAATTGTTTTGTCTTGTGATTTCAGATCTAGAAGGTACATCCAGAATATAAATATATCATCGAAAATACAAAGAATGTCCGCACTTGTCATGACCTTTGAACCGAGAGCGCAGGTGCAATGAGCTTAGGGAGATTGAGGGGAAGCTTAGCCGTATGTACAAATTCTACATGTGCTGGGCCAGCCTTGGCCTAATGTAACTGGAATAAGCGGAGTGAGGACTAAGCAAACGGTGTCATTTGAAAGCTACCAAACTGCGCTACAATCATACCTTTAATCAACAAAATTATCCTTCAATATTAATACCAAACTCCCCTTTAGCACATTCGCTGCCGGTCACGTAGAAATGGGTTTTTCTCAGAAGCCGACTTACTTTTGATCTATATAAATAAGAATGGAGTGTTTGTTTGTACATTGAATATTTTCGACCCATTTCAAGTTTTCTATCTTTTTTGGACCCTTCTGATGACAAATCCGCCTCTTGCGCGTTTGGTGTCTGTAGAAATTTCAACTTTGTCACTGGCAAAGACTATTTGAGATTTTCTATCTTCGCAAACGATAAATATAGAGTAAAAATTACGACAAATTTAAAATCTGGGGAAGTCATTCTTAAAATTATTGTTTTATCTTTTTTACTGTCACAATTTCAGGAAGATTTAATGTGTCAAGCCCTATTTTTAAATTTTAATCAAATTAGTTTTTAATTAATTTATTGGCATTATTGCGTTGCCTGTGGTGTTGGCTTGCGAAGCAAACCAAATGGGAATGCGCTGCAATCACCGGGGTTGGCGAGCATTAGCGAGCAGTGGTCACATCTGACACCACGAAAAGAACTGTCACGGGCAACGCCGTGCAGGCTACGCAGTGGCTAGTTAATCATAATTTTAAGTGAACAAGAAAAGGGCATAATATTGCTGTGAAATTAAAAACTACTTTTATTCACCCGATTTAACGGTACCTGCCAATCTTGATGTCACGAAATTAACTAAATTGCCATCTCTTAGAACCAAACTTATCAAATGACCCTGGTAGTCGTTTGGTAAGACATTGAGTCTATGTAGCAGTAAATATTTTAATTTTCAATAATTTTTATTAAAGTCAGAAAGAAGTAATAGCTTGTTTTTATCCTTGAAAGCAGGTTTGAAGGAGCAAGGTTTGGTGAGAGTCTACTTGCACGTACGAGACAGCTTCTGGGATAAATATTGCAGTACATATTCTGAGATCTATATTGCAATACTAAACTATATTGAAACGGGTCCGTGCAGAGGAGAGGGGTATAGACTACACGGACTCGGGCTTTTTTCAGGAATTTATTTATTTTCAAAAGTGCCCTTTTTTACAGAATATCTTGGCAGTGAAATTCGATGAAAAATTACATGATTTACAGATTATCTATAGTCATATTTGTATTTAAAACCTTAAAAGTACACCAGGAAATTTCTTGGAATGAGAGTTCCATTGTATATAGGTTAAATTTGAATTTTGATAGTAAACAATGCTACTAAGCCTGATACATGCAGGATTTTATTAACAGCGTTCATTTGGGACTAATCGCGTAGTTGCATATTTGAAAACTGTATCAAACTTTTAGTTTTTCTTTTACATCCCTCATACAAGAAAACCTTTTTGAAGAAAACGATGAGTATATTTTGTGGTATAGAAGAATATATGACATATTAGAACGAGAGGATATGTAAAAAAGTTTTCCAGAATTCTTTGCTGCAAATTGGAGGAAAAGCATGTGATACGAGAAGAGTTCCGGTTCCGAAGATGAGGCAGCAAAAATCATGTCGAATTTTTTCCCCCATTTCCTTTATTCATTTCTAATATTTCTTAGAGAAAAAGATCACAAAAACATTCTAAGAAATCGATGAAACATTTTGTTACGATTCTATACATCCTTGTGTTCAGAGATACGAAATTATGTGCCGCTAAGTAAATAAAAAGCAAATAAATACGTTTGTGAAAACCTATAACCTGATATAAACACTCTTCAATCATTAATGTAATGTAAAGTAAATTATTAATAAGTTTTTAGTTTGAAATTCTATTTATTATTTGTTATTCTCCACCAGGAGTTGTTTTGCTATTCAGATTTTAATCAGATTACTGTTGAACTTTAATCGATAAATGTGCTGGAACTTCAATCGATAACCTTTTATCAAAAGTCGGAACAGTTCTCGGAAAAGTTGAATTTTCTGCGGATTTAATGTCTGAGACTCTTGCATTGGAAGCAAGAACTAATGTAACAAGAAAAGGCTGAGTCATACAAAGCAATGCAGATTTCACGTACATGGCATGGCTTTTAGGTGACATGCAAAAAGCGATTCATAACACGTATCAAAAAATAAAACTTTTAGTTCTTGACTAGATATAGATATTCGTTTCTACAGACCTACTTTAGTTCTAGCTAATTTATTTAAGGACATTTGATAAAAAGCAAACCAGACTCCAGATTAATGAAGAAGGGTTCGAAAGACTTAATATGTATATATGTGCTGGTGTTTTGTTTAGAAAACTCTTATTTGGTTAACTAATTAGAAACAGCAACCTCTCGTTAAATCGAACATTCGTTTAAATATCTCACTCTTTTTTTTATATTAAAGATCTAATGAATTTTAATTTTGATAATATCTTTATTGTTCGAGTGTGCCTATATACCGAATAATAGTCGTTTGCGCGCATTGATATCTTGACTCGAGGAGAATTAAAAGCACTTTGCATCCTAATGATAAAAATAATTTTATTCTAAGAAATTTAAGTAATTCTAAGAAATTTTATTTATCACATACACTTGCAATCACCCACTTACACACATTATAAGCTTGCAGTCGTGATAAGAGTGGTATAAGACTACCGGGGAAAATGATCTATTGGTGTTATGTGTAATATTGCATCCGCAAATGGAGAGGCAGAATTTTTTTTAACAATAGTTTATTTATTTAAACTTAAATGTAACAGCATAAGGCGTGGAGGTTGTGGAGGGAACGGTGTTTGGGACGGCTCTAAGGGCTCTTTATTCTAAGGCCCCGTTCACATGAGGCGCGTAAAACGCTCGTTTGGAGAGGCTATCGGGGTAGCGCTCTTCAAGGTCGCAAAGATAGGTACTTGAATTAGAAGGATAAATAAATATAATTTAACGGAGGGACCTCGCTAGCCTCATCATACGTGCGTTGAAACGCCTCATGTGAACGTGACCTTAGGGGCTCGAGAAGGAATTAATAGTTTGCAATGAACTCGCTAGGGGGGTTAGGATTAAGAGAAATATTATCGGACCAGGGAATCTATCAAGAATGTTCATTGGTAGAAATCGGAGGTTTAACGAAGTAAATTGATCTTACATAGGAGATTTGAAAGGAAGAGGGATACATAAGAAGTCGAGCAAGGTTAATGAGGTGGCTTGAGTTCAAAGGTGAAAGGGGGTGACAAGATATATTAACCACATGGCTATTGGGAGAAAAGGGCCCGGGAGCAGAAAATGCTTAAAACTGCCACGTACGTCGCAGAATAAAGTCTTTGCAGAACAATTTTTCCTTAATTTTTTCAAAATTATGGCCGATTTTGTTTTAATCATAAGTTACGATGTTCTGCAGTGCAAAGCGCGTTCCTTGCCACACTTTTTTTCTTTTCTTGCTACGGAACAACCCCCTACAACGCCCCAAATTACCACAGGCACTTTATAAATAACACATCTTCTATGTCAATGACAAAATGTTTAACTTCAATAGTTATCGACAGAATTGTAAATTCTGAGAATATGCCTTTGTTTTAAATAAAGTAAGTTAATTAATTCTGATGTTTTATTATAAATATATAATACATATTTAGCCGATAATTGTGTTTCACGCCTGTTTTTGATTTTACTGCAGTTTTCAAAATTCGGACAAAATGCCTGCAGAACAATTGCAATTGCTTGGAGTTTGTGTTGCAGAACACTGAATATACTTCGGCACCTGGGGTTTTAGAGGTATCGTTTCATATATATGGTTGGTTTTAGGTTTTATGGTACCAAGTCATTTTTGCCCCAGCTGCACCAAACACAAGACATATGTCTTGTTTTTGAAATTACATGGCATTGTCCTCGGCTCTTTCCCCTCGGGAGTTTATCCCGGACCGTCACCAATCCCGTTGTGTTCTCCAGGGCACAAGTTAATTGAAGAGAAAACATATTTCTTAAAAATAACAACAACAGTATTTGCAATTCCATTGACAAGAATTTTAAGGCAATCCTTGACGTGGTCTTCAGTCAGTTCGCCTAGCTCACAAAGGTGACTGATAGCTGGTCTAGCTACTCCAATAGGGTGCAAGTGTCTTTGTAGGTAGTCATGCTCGCCAAGAAGTCGAAAGCAAGTGACTCCTAATGCTTTGGCGAAATAACCTGTAATACGAGCTTTATTCCTCAATAAAACATTCCAGTTCTTTCCTGGAGACATATCTTTGTATGTTGAGTTTATATTCTATTTAGTTGAACGTTGATTTCGAGCGGTAAAACAAGTCTTAAATAAGAAGAGAAACTTGACTTCAAGTAGTTGATCTTCCAGATTTTAGGATGCTGCTGACGAAAAAGAACGTTAGTCACAAATAGTGTAAAACAGACAAATTGTTTGCACACCAATCCTTTTCAGTGATAATTATTTTTCGATTTTATTGATACTGATGACATAATAGTGAACAATCTAATGTGTGTGGGGGGTGAGTGTGTTCAACTTATTTTTGTTGTTTCATTTTTCTAAATAGCTTCATAGTTTTCATACCAAGTTGTTTTATATCCAAACTGAGATAAAGTTTTCCAGAGGGGCGAGGGACGCAGTTCAAAATTGTCTTTGCAAAGGGGCGTTGATCCCAAAAAGTTTCTGAAATTATGGTCTAGAACAGCCCTTTCCCAAACTGTCCTCCGCTCAGCCCTTGGGGCTCCGAGAGACAGGCGCCTCAATCCCATGATAGTACTTTACGCAAGTCCAACTTGATTGGCTAATCGGATCACATGACCCAGATACGTACGTCATGAGAATTTTTCTTTTGGCTATTTATCTCTTCCTTTTTGCTTTCTTCTTTTCTTTTCAGATCCATGGCTATGGGTGGGTAGAGATGGGAGCCGAAAATTGTATCCTTTTATTATATAAGTTAATAATTATATAAGTTAGTGTTTTATGTATGCTTTTTGTTACAGCAGAATGGTCCTAAGCCAGGGTTGGATACGACACCATCATCCTAAAGCAAAGGGGACGGCAGAGGGGCGGTAAAATATCAGCTGGTAGTGAGTTACTTCAGGCGTGGTTCTTAGATTATTTATGTAAAATCAACGGAAGCTTGGAAAAATATAAAAAGGGTATTAAAAATTAGGAAAAGTAATTTAGACTCAAAAGGAATTAAATTGGAATTTTTTTTTTTAAATAATATGGAGGATCTAAAATTTTTTTCGCCTGCTGGATTCGAACTCGTAAAGTCATCATCCGCTGCCGACGCCAATCTGAAAGTAGGTCACTTTAGCCATTAGGCCATCGGTGCTTCACGGAAATAAAGCTCTTTAAAAATACAAGTACCCTTAGTATAAGTTGGCAAGAAATACTACTAACAACAACCATACAACACATATATGAGGAGCCAATCAGAGTCAACTTGTCGGACGCTTACGCTGAGGTGCTAGTGTATGTATTGTATTTGTAATTCTACGAAACAACGCGCATATTCAAAATCAAATGGTTACTGCAACAATCAGATTGGCGAGATATCCAAGTGAAGCCAAGCCCGTGAAACTAGCCAATCAAGTTGTGCTTGCGTAAAGTACTATCATGGGATTGAGCCGCTTCTCTCCGAGAGTGTTTCTCAGGGGCTCCGTCCGCGGCAGTTATGAAGATGACAAAATGACACAAAACTTCAAACTTGATCTCTAGTGTCCCCGTATCAAATACTATACGTAATCGAATCCAGGATCTATCAAACAATGTGAAAGATACCATAATTTCCCGTATCAGTCAAACGAAATTTTCGCTACCACTTGACCATTCCACGGAGTTGTGTTGATGACGTTTGTGTGGTAGGAATTTTCAGATTCTTTCCATGAAGAAATTTTGTTCTGCAAGCCACTTCTATCCTCTACAAGCGGTAGTGAATTTTTTCCCTCCTTGAGGCCTTCTTCATTGAAAACTCGATACTGTGAGACAAATGCATTGGCTTGTGCACAGATGGCGCAAATGTTGCAGGCGAAGATACAAGAATCAAGACTTTGCTCTGTAGACTGCTTAACCTTTAACTGCTGTCATGGGTCTCACAGACCCTGAGTCATTTTTGACTGGTCGTTTCCAACCTTTAAAGTGAATATTGGTCCCTGTCCTATTCAGTACCTTCCTACTTCGTCCAACAGAAGCCACATTCCAAGAATTGTTTGGCTTCCCAAACTATTTCGTGTTTAACACTATTTGCATTTCCTCCGTGGTCTCGTAGACTCCTTCACAGCATTTGCGTTACCGTTCTTGTTGAATGAAATCGTCTGAGTTGGAGTAAGGAATTTCAGGATAGAGCCTAAAATGGCAACAAACTTTACTAAAAAAAGACTTGTGTATCCTTCACAAAAAGATATTCAGGATATTGTTGATAATTGGTCTGAAATAGAACAGTGGAATTTCGAATAATATTATTGAAAGCGAACTTGAAACGATTCGGAAATTTAGGCAGATGAAGATGAAGACATTTCAAGTGTGTCTTCACAAGAATAATATTTCTACGGAAAAAATAACTTCAAATGGGAGGGTCCCGAGGGGGAATCTAATCGTGCCTTTAGAACACCAAAACACAACATAGTTTTACACTTTCCAGGGTTCAAAACGTCCTGCAAAATTAGGTCCGAAAGCTGAGCCTGAAGAGACATGGAATCTACTTAACTTATATAGTAATATAAAATGTATTTCATGTTAAGAAGTGGCATACCTAAATTTAAAATGTGTAAATAATAATTATCTAAAGAATCTTTCATTAATATATTATATTAATCAACTTTATACGCACTTTAATGAGCGAGGTCTGAGAGACCCCTCCACACTAGTTACGAGACGGTTTGGTACACAGCAGTTAAGGGTTAAAATACTGTGGGAAGTATACAAAAGTCATTGTTATTACACACATAAGTACGATGTTTGTCACGAGGGAAAACATTGCCCCACTTATTTGAACTTCGAATGGAAGTTTCTTCACTTTTGAATGACCGCAACAGCTTGCTAGCAGATTATTTGATTGATCAGGAATGGTTGTTCAAATTTTATTGCTTGGCAGACATCTTTTCGAAAATAAACGAATTCAGCACATCCATACAAGGGAAACTGAAGACAGTATTCGACGCTACGACAAAATTGCCACTTTGTAGAAAAAGATGATGTTCTCAACGGAAAGAGTCGAAAATAAGGATCTGACATGTTTTTCATTGGCTTGAAACTTTTTAGAAAACAATAACATAACAATGAATGAATCTTTGCCCGCAGTAATAAAAGACATTAACAATTTGCTTCAAAATTTGAATTCATACTTTCCTAGGGACACTCATGAATCGATTTGAAATAATTTTGAGTAACTTGTAGAACCATTTCCAGAGACGTCAAAACCAGCAGCCGTCACTACGGCAGAATACGGGGACAGAAACCATCTGCCACTGTCAGGCATAATTTAAAAGCAAACCACTTCCCTAATGTTGGGTTCAGTTAGCGTAGGATATTTCGACATTAAGTTCAAAATCTAATTTGCTCTTACTGTCTTTTGTTACTACGTACCTCAGCGAAACGGCCTTTTCGAGGTGCACGGCTACAAAAATTAAATATCGAGCTCGTTTGAATACAGTAGACGATATGCGTCTTCAAGTGACTCTTCTGTGACACCGGACATTGACAAACACTGCCACAAAAAGTATGCACATTATTCACATTAACTATTCGGGTGTACATATAAAAATTTTCAAATATCTTTACTAGTTGTTATATCATTTTGTAGATTTAACCTTTAGACTACGGCAGTACAACTGTAGTTCCTCGAAAGTTTTAAGAATCGCGCCAGTTATATCTGTAATCGTAGTCACACTAAAGATTAAATAATTGTATCTCCAGTTCTTTTTTACTATTGCTTCCTTTATAATTATATATACCATATTATCCATGCTTCCGTACACGTATCGTGTGTTATATGTTTCATAGAACATAGACTGAACAAAATACTAAACATCTTAGGTCTACACGAGAAGGGGCAAAAAAAGGGCTTCGTGTCGGAAAAAGTTTGGGAACCGCTGGTCTAGAAAGTCAAATGTGGTCAGGAGAAACTTATGGAAGACTGAATGTGGTCTATAGAATTATGGCTCATTTTTCTGTAAGCTCTATAAAGTAACCTTTATAGAAGGTCTATAGAAAACTCTGTAGGAAATGTGTGTGTGTGTGTTTGTAGAAACCTCTATAGAATTCTATAGCTAATTTCTTTTGTATCACGACTTTAATTTTCAATAGTACTTCTATTATATAGATATACATTTCAATAGAATCAATGCTCGTTTTCTCTATAGAAATCTCAAAAGAATTCTATGGAACTACAAATATTTTTCGTAAAGGATAATGTATTGCTTTTTTGTAGTTTTTTTTTGTTTGTTATATATTGTATTTTTGTATTAAATTTATTTGATGTAGAATTTGTGCCCTTTTTGTTCCCAACAATCAAAATTTTCATGACTCTACCGATATATCACTCCCTTATTATTATTTATCTTGTCCCTTCAGGAAATAAATCGAAGGGTTTTCATTCCCCTTCATTTATAACAATACACACTACAGTCGGTCGAAAAAATAGATGAGCACCGTAACCCCATGAAAAAAATTTCCTAAATTGAAAACGACCCATTTTGAATTAAACGTGCCTTTTATATTTTTTTTTATTTCCAAGATTGGATTTGTAAATGAATTAAACGTGCATTTTATATTTTCCAAGATTGGATTTGAAAATGAATTAAACGTGCCTTTTATATTTTTTATTTCCAAGATTGGATTAGAAAATGAATTAAACGTGCCTTTTATATTTTTTATTTCCAAGATTGGGTTTGAACATTTATTGGCAAAAGCGATGTGAATTAAACGTGCCTTTTATTATTTTCCAAGATTGGGTTTGAATATTTATCGGCAAAAGCGATGTGAATTACGCGTGCCTTTTATTATTTTTAATTTCCACGATTGGGTTTGAAATTGAAAACGAATTACGCGTGCCTTTTATTATTTTTAATTTCCACGATTGGGTTTGAAATTGAAAACGAATTACGCGTGCCTTTTATTATTTTTAATTTCCACGATTGGGTTTGAAATTGAAAACGAATTACGCGTGCCTTTTATTATTTTTAATTTCCACGATTGGGTTTGAAATTGAAAACGAATTACGCGTGCCTTTTATTATTTTTAATTTCCACGATTGGGTTTGAACATTTATCAACAAGATGGCAACACTCGAGTGATGTTTTTTCTTTCTCTCTCGCCAATCAATTGAACGTGCACCCCCCAATTGTTTTATTTACTCCCCCCCTGTTTGTTTTTTTTAAGTGAGACCCATACCAGAAGATTTGCCTTCCACAAAATAAAAAAATTTTATACCGTGTCATGCAAAGTCAGCACATAAAAAAAAATGTTTATACCGTGTACCTCTTCCAGGAGTTTTGCATCATTCAACAAAAAACACGTCTCGCTCAATAAACAATATGAGTATACATTAAAATGCTTAGTGTGTCAATCAGAAAACAAAAGATTCACCTGAAGCATATTTTTTTAATAAGGTTTGAAATGAAACACATATCATAAATAAAAAAACATTTATTCATTTTGAAAAACATGTGTATGATACAGGAACTACAATCTTCATCCCAGTTCATTAAATTAGCAATGAGATCCATTTGATTCATGTGCACGTTCAATCTGTTGCAGATTTCATGTTTCCCACCAATCCTGAAAAACTAAAAGGGCATAATTATTTGATACACATGTTAAATCTGTTGTGGATTTCATGTTTCCTGAAAAGGGCATAATTATTTGATACACACATTAAAAAAAAAATCTGATGCAGTCATGTATTGTGTGAACGCATGAAAATGTATCCAGAACGTGTGAAAAGGATTGTCACATTCATCGACAAAAAGAAAACACAATATAGCATCAATTCAAACTACACATAAAAACAAAACAATTTCCAACTCATCCTGAAAGCACTCCATGATTTTGATTTCTGAGAGAACGTTGCATTCTTAATTTCTTTACACAACCTTACAGCCTTTTCCGCAGGGTTCATTCCGCTGGGTTCAAAGGTTATATATAATATATAGATATAATATAGATATGTCTTTGAAAAAGTATTACAATTGGATCGAAGACACTAAAACTGCAGTGTCATGCATTCATTGTAATGAAGAGATTGTCCCGAAATTAATGATCCGGCATAATTATTTGATACACACGTTACTGTACCTGTGTAACAAAACAATGGTAATGATTTCCAACTCATCCTGAAAGTACACTCGTACAAGAGGGGCCAGAGCACACTCTGATTCGAGTGACCATCAGGATTTTTTTTTAGAGGAAAATTACCCGAATGATACTACATGTTTTACAGTAGTCATGTCTCGCTAGATCAACAACAAAAAATTTCTTGAAATGTGTCAAGTGGGGAAAAAGATACAGTCGCTCGATAAACATTCCTTGAAATGTGTCAGTTGTTATTTTTTCAAAAGCTGGTGGGAAAAGAATCTCTGTGTATTGTACTCTGGGATATGAATCAGGATGATTGTTGATGGAAATTAATTTTAACAAATACATATTACACACACACACACACTTGACAGGTCAGGGTGGAATTTGTAAATTGACACACTCTCAGCAAATATGAATTATTGTTTACTTTGGCACATGAAATGAATTTTTTTACAAATACTTGACAGGATACGAAATTTGTAAAATTGACACATGAATCACTCTGAGCAAAATATGAATTCAATCCAACTTTGGCACACCATGTTCGTCTCACACACACACACAAAATAATCCCACTGCAGAATTATTGTGACATGACACATTCTAATATACTCGGGGATATGAATCAGGAGATGATGTGGAAATGAATTTTTTTACAAATACTTGACAGGATACGAAATTTGTAAAATTGACACATGAATCACTCTGAGCAAAATATGAATTCAATCCAACTTTGGCACATCTCCCAAAATAAAATAATAATCAATTGAAATGAGTACAGTCGTGTTTGTTCATCTATCTCTCAAGAGTACACACACACACACAAACAATCCCACTGCAGAATTATTGTGGCATGACACAGATCCTTATTCAAAACAAAACAATCTCACTGCAGAATTATTGTGGCAGATATTTTTTAATTTCCAAGATTGGGTTTGAACATTTATTGGCAAAAGCGATGTGAATTACGCATGCCTTTTATTATTTTTAATTTCCAAGATTGGGTTTGAACATTTATCGACAAGATGGCAACACTCGAGTGATGTTTTTTATTTCTCTCTCGCCAATCAATTGAAGGTGCACCCCTCCCAATTGTTTTATTTACTCCCCCCCTGGTTTTTTTTTAAGTGAGACCCATACCAGAAGATAAAATTTTTTATATCGTGTCATGCAAAGTCATCACATAAAAAAAAATGTTTATACCATGTACCTCTTCCAGGAGTCTCGCATCATTCAACAAAAAACTCGTCTCGCTCAATAAACAATATGAGTATACATTAAAATGCTTAGTGTGTCAATCAGAAAACAAAAGCTTCACCTGAAGCATATTTTTTTAATAGGGTTTGAAATGAAACACATATCATCAATAAAAAAAACCTTTTATTCATTTTGAAAAACATGTGTATGATACAGGAACTACAATCTTCATCCCAATCCATTAAATTAGCAATGAGATCCATTTGATTCATGTGCACGTTCAATCTGTTGTGGATTTCATGTTTCCCACCAATCCTGCAAAACTAAAAGGGCATAATTATTTGATACACATGTTAAATCTGTTGTGGATTTCATGTTTCCTGAAAAGGGCATAATTATTTGATACACATGTTAAATCTGTTGTGGATTTCATGTTTCCCACCAATCCAGGTGTCCTGAAAAGGGTATAAATATTTGATACACACGTTAAAATAAAATAATCATAAATAAAAAAAACATTTATTCATTTTGAAAACATGTGAATATAAATACAATCTTCATCCCAGTCCATTCAATTAGCAATGAGATCCATGATTTTGATTTCTGAGAGAACGTTGCATTCTTAATTTCTTTACATAGATATGTCTTTGAACCAGTATTACCATTTGATTCAAGACACTAAAACTGCAGTGTTATGCATTCATTGCAGTGAAGAGATTGTCCCGAAATTAATGATCCGGCATAATTATTTGATACACACGTTACTGTACCTGTGTAACAAAACAATGGTAATGATTTCCAACTCATCCTGAAAGCACACTCGTACAAGAGGGGCCAGAGCACACTCTGATTCGAGTGACCATCAGGATTTTTTGAGAGGAAAAAATCACTCAAATGATGTGAAAACATTTTACACTGAACATACCTGTAGATCAACACACGAAATTTTCATTTGAATATATATATATATATATATATATATATATATATATATATATATATATATATCAGGATACATTCGATTTATAAAATCAACCAGATATATTTTACATTGAAATGCAACAATTGTATAAAATCAGTTGACAGTATTCATGTCTCGCTCAATAAACATTCCTTGAAATGTGTCGGTTGTTTTTGTTTTTTTCAAAAGCTGGAGGAAAAGAATCTTTGGGATATGAATCAGGATGATGGAAATTAATTTTAACAAAATACATATTACACACTTGACAGGGGGGGAATTTGTAAATTGACACACTCTCAGCAAATATGAATTATTGTTTACACATGAAAAAAAAACACACACACCTCCCAAAAAAATAAAAATCAATTGAAATATAAAATGTCAGTAGTCATGTTTGTCTCTCACACACAATAACAATCCCACTGCAGAATTATTGTGACATGATCCTTATTCTAATATGATACGAATCAGGATGATTGTTAACGTGGAAATGAATTTTTTTACAAATACATATCACATACAGGTCAGGAGGATACGAAATTTGTAAAATTAACACACGAATCACTCTGAGCAAATATGAATTCAATCCAACTTTGGCATACCTCCTCCCCCCCAAAAAAAATCATCAATTGAAATATAAAATGAGTAATGTATGTTAAATGTTATGTAAGTGTATGTTAAATCTGGTAACAACAGATTTAACATACACCAGCCTATTGAAAATGGATTCATTTTTTTTTTAAATTTTATCTTGTAGACAATTTATTGTTTTGAGTTTAAAATATTTCTTGTTGATAGAATTAATTTAAAATGTTGATAGAATTATTTCTTGTTGATAGAATTAATTTAAAATGTTGTCCTCGCATCTACCCCCCTTTAGTCTGGTAACAACAGATTTAACATACACAAGCCTATTGAAAATGAATTCATTTTTTTTTTAAATTTTATCTTGTATAGACAATTTATTGATTTGAGTTTAAAATATTTCTTGTTGATAGAATTAATTTATTGCTAATTGTTTTGATTTATTTCTTGTTGATAGAATTAATTTAAAATGTTGTCCTCGCATCTACCCCCCCTTTAGTCTGGTAACAACAGATTTAACATACACAAGCCTATTGAAAATGAATTCATTTTTTTTTAAATTTTATCTTGTATAGACAATTTATTGTTTTGAGTTTAAAATATTTCTTGTTGATAGAATTAATTTAAAATATTTATTTCTTGTTGATAGAATTATTTTAAAATGTTGTCCTCGCATCTACCCCCCCTTTAGTCTGGTAACAACAGATTTAACATACACAAGCCTATTGAAAATGAATTCATTTTTTTTTTAAATTTTATCTTGTATAGACAATTTATTGATTTGAGTTTAAAATATTTCTTGTTGATAGAATTAATTTATTGCTAATTGTTTTGATTTATTTCTTGTTGATAGAATTAATTTAAAATGTTGTCCTCGCATCTACCCCCCTTTAGTCTGGTAACAACAGATTTAACATACACAAGCCTATTGAAAATGAATTCATTTTTTTTTAAATTTCATCTTGTATAGACAATTTATTGATTTGAGTTTAAAATATTTCTTGTTGATAGAATTAATTTATTGCTAATTGTTTTGATTTATTTCTTGTTGATAGAATTAATTTAAAATGTTGTCCTCGCATCTACCCCCCCTTTAGTCTGGTAACAACAGATTTAACATACACAAGCCTATTGAAAATGAATTCATTTTTTTTTTAAATTTTATCTTGTATAGACAATTTATTGATTTGAGTTTAAAATATTTCTTGTTGATAGAATTAATTTATTGCTAATTGTTTTGATTTATTTCTTGTTGATAGAATTAATTTAAAATGTTGTCCTCGCATCTACCCCCCCTTTAGTCTGGTAACAACAGATTTAACATACACAAGCCTATTGAAAATGAATTCATTTTTTTTTAAATTTTATCTTGTATAGACAATTTATTGATTTGAGTTTAAAATATTTATTGTTGATAGAATTAATTTAAAATATTTATTTCTTGTTGATATAATTATTTTAAAATGTTGTCCTCGCATCTACCCCCCCCTTTAGTCTGGTAACAACAGATTTAACATACACCAGCCTATAGAAAATGTGTTCATTTTGTAGTAAAGTTCAGGGATTATTATTATGCTTTTTTATTTTATTTCAGGCAATTTATTGATTTGAGTTTAAAATATTTATTGTTTTGATTTAATTCTGCGTTAATAATTATTTCTTGAATTAATTAAAATCACGATCACATAATTTAAATCAAATTAATGCATTTAAAATAAATGACAAACGTAGAAATTCACTAAAAAAATCGAAAATTCACTAAAAAAAATCGAAAATTCACTAAAAAAAAATTGAAAATGAATGAAAAAAATACAGTGGATTTATTAAAATAATTGGGATTTTTTTAGTAAATTTGCAAGATTATTTAAAAAATTTCTTCAGCTGGATTCGATCTGACGCTGCCGCGAAAACGCACTACGCCAAAAGTGCCACGCCCCCTTCGAAATCGCTAAAATCGCATGTTTTAGGAGTCATTTTTGATGAAATTAGACCTTTTAACCAGTCTAAAACTAAAAACTAACACTTGTAAACGATAGATGGACTTGAAATTGATCTGAAACAACACTTTGATAAGGGTTTTATGCTCTAATTTATGCATAAACAATCATTTTCGAAAAAATTTTCGGAAACCGATTCTGAAAATTTTTTCGAAACCGATTCTGAAAAATGTTTTAGAAATAATTCCTTATACATAAATTAGAGCATAAAAGTGTTGTGTCAGATCAATTTCAAGTCCATCTATCGTTTACAAGTGTTAGTTTTTAGTTTTAGAATGGTTAAAAGGTCTAATTTCATCAAAATGACGCTCCGAAATGTGTCATTTTACACCATTTTACGCCAATTGCAATAGTAGGGAACATACGCATCGGATTTCACCGCAGCGAGAGTATTTCTAGCTTGCCGTGCATGGATGGTTATGCACGGCAAGCTAGAAATACTCTTGCTGCGGTGAAATCCGCATGCAAATGATGGATTGCATGCGGTTTTATCGAAAATGATGTTGGTCTTTAAATCCCGAACGTATTTTAATTATGTATTCAATATTTAAAACAAATTATACACAGTATACAAAACCTAGACACTGGAACTTATTTTGAGACGTCAACAGATTTAACGTGCATGCAAAACCTAGACACTGGAAATTATTTTTTGTTACAACAGATTTAACGTGCGCAAGATTTTTAAAAACGCAAAATCCTGACAGCATGCAATTTTTTTTTCGAAAGAAAGATCTGAGGAAGCAAACAATGTCTGATTTGTTTTATATTCGATTGGGTGAGAATATCTTAAAAGGTTTTAATGAAATCGTCAACGTACACGCAATTTGAGAAACCTGTCCAGGCTACAACAGATTTAACGTGCGCCCAATTTTTAGAAACACAAAATCCTGACAGGATTTGAAAGCTATGATATCCTCAATGGATTTAACGTGCTTCCTGTTTATTTAAATTCAAACGCTCTGTCTTTTTTTTTTTACAAGATTTGCTTTTACTAATTCTTTTTGTCTTGGTTTCGAACTTTATTTGCCACGAGCGTCCCTTTTTCGCATGGGCTGTCACATGAGTCTATAGTCCCTTGTGAGGGGCATGTGATAGTTTTCTTACTATCTCTCCTTAATGGTGAGAGCTAAAGGGGAATTAACTCTACTATGACTATTTAAAGTTCGAGGAGCAGATCTATGTTGGTTCGAAACAAATACGTTTATTTGTTATTCTGGATTAAATACAATAAATATATACATTTTAGTAACAATGATGATAAAAGTAATAAACGATACCCATGGATGCATCCGTTACCTAAAGGAAATAATGGGAGAGAAGACGTTAGTAACTAGAGTTTAAATTGTTAATAAAATCAGGGCTCGATGCCATGGCGGCAAAATCGGGGCCCTGGAGAAACGCTAGCTTTCTCGAGAGAGAGAAAGCCTCGCAAAGACGTTCTTTAGAATACAAGAATGCCCTTTTTTGGACTGGAGGTTATCCCCTCCCAAACAGGTTGCTATTCCGCGCACTTAGCGCCAAGCGCATTACCAGGGCAAGTATGTATTGCCCTCTTTGGGATTGAGTCTTACAATATATATATATGCCAGTGATAAATTTGGAGTAATTTTTTTTTAATGTTTTGGAAGTATAGCTTTTGTTCATTTTTTGGTGAAAATAAGATAATGGACTTCAAAACACCATTTTGAGAATTCCAGTGCTTAATGTCAAGAAACATCAGTTTCCCCCAACCTGTGTACTCTTAAAGAGAGGGGTGAATGTTCAGCTATCAACAGGAGACGCTCGCTCTTATCTCACCCAGTTTCACACAAAGACCCGTGACCACCCCTCTACTCGAACCCTGTGGTAAATTTTCTTACCTCCCCCTAGAGGAACGCGCGTTCTGAAAGAGCCCACGAATGAAGTTGTTTTCAAAATACGAGCCCATGCGAAAAGGTTAAATGCTGCACGTCCAAAAAATGCAACAAGATTGGCGTGAGAGAAGCACAACAATTCAATTAACCACAAACAGGTGAATACAAATATTTTTTTTTTACCCAATGTGTATTTAAAAAAAAAATAATAATAATTAGCATCCTGGTGTAGCTTTGGGATTCTGAGGGTCCGATTCACAGCAACACTCGCGCGTTAAATCTGTTGTTGTAGGGCAGGATGTCAAGTTTCCCAAATCTCTGGTGCACGTTCAATCTGTTGTAGGGTCATGTTTCTCAAATCTCTGGTGCACGTTCAATCTGTTGTAGGGTCATGTTTCTCAAATCTCTGGTGCACGTTCAATTTGTTGTAGGGTCATGTTTCTCAAATCTCTGGTGCACGTTCAATTTGTTGTAGGGTCATGTTTCTCAAATCTCTGGTGCACGTTCAATCTGTTGTAGGGTCATGTTTCTCAAATCTCTGGTCCATGTTCAATCTGTTGTAGGGTCATGTTTCTCAAATCTCTGGTCGGTGCGTCTTTCTCGACAGCTTTAGCGTGCACCATTGTTTTTTTCTACCCGTGAGAAAAAGTCCAACCATATGAAATGGCGTTGTATTGAAAACGGAACCCTAAAAAGTTTTTTTACCTAATCAGAAACTAGGTCAAGTCAATATTTTTTTTTTTGCTAAAATCACATCTGCTATGGCAAAAGTTGTGAAAGAACAATTCGGAAATGACTGGGTGAGAAACATTCAATAGTTTCCAAAATAATGTATTATTTCCTTTAATATAACAAGATTTTAATTTTCAAACCTATGTATTTCTTGAATTAAAATTTATCGATTTAAAATGTTGTTCTCCCATCTGCCCCTTTAGTCTGGTAGCAACAGATTTAACATACACTAGCCTATAGAAAATGGATTCATCTTGTAGTAAAATTCAGGGATTATTATTATTTAAGGCAATTTATTGATTAAAATATTTATTGTTTCCCTCTGAATGCCAAACCGCCCGAGACGGCTTTACATCCAGACGACCGCTGTCCGCCCGAACCGGCCTTAAACTAATCAGCGTATCTTCCCCTCTACCGGTGAGGAAAGGGTCTCGAAGATCGACCTGTCAGCTTAAGCGATCATCAGGTGTCAGGGGGTCCTTTTCTAACTACACATAATAGCTTCTTCACTCTGTCTGCGGATCGGATAAACTTTTGTGAGATATTTTGCTTTTAAAATGCCTGGGTAACGAAACACTCGGAAATACGAGGGTGAGTAAAAAATAGATTTTTTACGAATAAAGCACTATTTTCATATATCGGACAGGGAATCCGAACTTAAGAAGGAAAGTGAAAATTTCAATTTCTTACAAAAAGTAGAACCATTACAAACATATTTGCGCAAAAATTTTTCCGAGCATTTTAAGCCGTACGCTCAGTTATCAGTTGACGAAGCACTCGTTAAATTTAAAGGACGTTTGGGCATTATACAATATATGCCCTTAAAACCCGCCAAACGAGGCATCAAAATTTGGATGCTGTGTACACCTTACTTAGGATACACACTGAAATGTACTGTGGGAAAAAAGACAACACCCCGGGATCAACAAATTGATTGGGATATGATGTTATGATGCATCTAGTAAAAGACATAACCCATAAAAGCCACACAATATACTTTGATTGCTTTTTCAGTAGCGTCATACTGATGAAAGATCTGCTAAAAATAGGAATATATTCTTGTGGAACTGTGATGGAAAACCGAAAAATTTGCCCAAAGAATTTAAAGTTATAGGTTCCTCATGAAATCAAATGTTTTCAGTGCATAAACTCTCCGAGCATTCTATGTACAACTTGAGTAGACAAAAAAACAGATACATCTTTTATCTACAAATGTTAAAAATGAGAGTTGTTTGGTTACCAGAAGGAAAGGATCAGAAAAAAAATTTAGTGCAGTCCCCCGTAGCTTTCGCGGATTATAATAAACATATGTGAGGAGTTGATTTGACTGACCAACAAAGAAAATATTTTTCAGTAGTTAGGAAATCATCTAAATGGTGGTGGTATGTGTTTTTTCCTTTCTACTTGACACTGCCATTAGCAATGCCTACATTTTGCACAAAACAACCAACTCTCCACCGATAAAAGCGATCATTTCAACTCTATGATTTCAAGTTAGAACCGATTGACGAGCTGGCAAAAGAAATATTTCAGAATTTTTCACTACTCCTATTCACGCTCACAAGAAAAGAAAAATCGATGGACGCAGAAGGACTCGAGTCCTTTGTCGTAAGCTTGGACTTAAAAACTATAAGCGGACGTTCCATTGAAAGCTCCTTTGAGTGTCATACTTGCAAAATGTGCTTGTGTCAGAATTGTTTTAAAGATGATTAGGGTTTTAATGCTGACGAAATTGCTCTATTCAAGAATATTCCAGAATTTCAGTAACTTTATTTTTTAAATCTCTCTCTCGATACTGTTAACAGATATACTTCAAATTCATCATAAGTAAAAAAGTGTTTATTTAGAGCAAATTTTATGTTTGATCTTGATTTGCTGTGAAAGAAATTTTCTACAAAAAAATTATCATTAGTACTGGAGAAATATATATTTATGGTAATTATTGTGAGAATATAATGCAAGTATATATTCTGTAAAAACCCGAACTAATCCAGATTTTAAAATATTTCTTAAGGAAAACAGAATATAAATTAATTAGCTACAATTTTGTATTTATTATTGACAAACAAATCTATTCAATACCTCAATATTAAGGTGATAGAAATGTTTTTATTTGATACTTTTCTACTTCAACCTGTGAATGTATGTTATAATAGATTTTTAAATGAATAATTTAATATTTTTGACACGTTCCCGGAACCTTAGCTTAAGAGTACCCATCTCCTAAATTAGGCTGAGTTCTCGATACGTGACAAACCTTTACTTCTTCTAAACACACGGTGAGCATACAAATCTTAAATACATGGTTTTGCTATGAATCCCATTTTTGAAGGTTTTCGATTTTTGTGGATGCATAAGGGGACAATGCATCTTAGAAATGCTATTCATTTGGATAAATCATATAATAGTTTCATGTGTTATTTGCTACATTACATCATCAATGGATGAAAAAAAACATGAGCTTTGCATATTTTCTGTTTGCACGATAAATGTTCTGGGGCAAAATGTCTAAAATATTTTTCTTTCTTCATGCTTATAAGGTTTATATTTTGTTTACATATTGTTTTTTTTTTATTTGGTCATGCATGCAGCTCATTCTGTTCGTAACCTCATGCCATAAAATCCAAATAACCAACTCTAGATTACAGTTAAAGACAAATTGAAAATGAAAACTTTTGATCGATCAGATGTATCAAAAATAATTCTATAATTCTTGCTCTAAAAGCAAATATACCCTTAAAAAGAATTCGATAATTCATGCTATAATTTTAATAATTATTTCTTGAATTAATTTAAATCATGAGAGATTTGAGAAACCTCAACAGATTTAACGTGCACCAGAGATTTGAGAAACATGACATCCTCAACAGATTGAACGTGTACCAGAGATTTGAGAAACATGACATCCTCAACAGATTGAACGTGTACCAGAGATTAAAACACGTTAGTCTAAATCGTATTCTTCAAATGGAATTAAACATTTTTTTTGTTGAGACATTTGGGCAATATCACTTTCATCTTTTGCCTTAATCACTACATCTTTTTTCCATGATATTTTGTCGTTGTTTATCATCAGAGAGCCAGTCAAAATCATAAAATGGTTTGATGGAGGGTGAAGATTTAGTGGAAGCTTATGGGCCCTCTATCTCCCGGTGCTAAGGAAAAAAAAAATAACGGTACACAGGATATTTTTATTAGCAGAAATAAAAAAAAAATATATGGAATAAATCGGCTTGGAAACTGGAGTGTCAGAGAGAAACTGCAAGAGAAAACATGGACGCAATAACATTGCACCGAAGAGACATGGCAACAACCACCGGTATTATTTACCGCAAGCTTCTTTCACAATGAAAATCATCTTTCTCGAGAAATTAAAAAAAAAGTTATTGTAGTAAAATAAATTATCTCAACATGTTTAAAAAAGATTAAAAAGTTAAACTTTATCCAATGAAAAACAAGAATAAATTCATTTAAAATTGAAGAAAAGTACACCCATTTTTGTCTCAAAACAAAATCTAATTGTTGTTCTCAGATCAGCCCCTTTTTATTAACAACACATAACGCTTTGAACAATACTTTTTATTAAAAAAAAATTACTTTATGTTCTTGCATTTACCTTTAGAATTCAAATCGTTCAACGAATAAAATTTCTGGTGGACAAATATTGCCATGTTAATTTAAAAGCATATAATTTGATTATTACTTTCAAAGAACACTGGTTCTGTGTTCACAATGTGTAAGATATGTTCCAAATACTTTGATGAATTTATTGATTTGACACCCTAACACAATTAATAAACCGTACACTTTTATTTATTTTCATAAGCAGATGACTAAATGGTAATAGTCTGTTGGATTTAGTTTTTTTTATAATTTGAGTAACAATTCAACAAAACTATGATACCTTTAAGTCAATTGGTGTGGTAATCTTTGTCTTTTAAATTCTCAATGCATTCAGTGAATTTCAACCTGTATCCATTTGTTTGATTTTATCTTGTAGCAAATTCAGGGATTAGGGTCAGGTGGGGTAAAACAGTTATAAAAAGAGGTGCTTTTTCATTTATACCTAATTTGCAAAAAAATATATTGGTTATTTTTGCAAAAAAATTGTATCAAATATGCAACTTAATATTCTTCTCTGCATTTTAGAAACAATTTTAGCAAAAAATAATACAAATTAGTAATTATAATGCTGTTTTAAAACATGTTGTCAATTACCTGTTTTACCCCATACCGTGGGGGAAAATAAGCCGGCCTCTTCGAAAAGAGCACCAAACATTTAGCGGGAAGGAACAGGTTTTCGTGGAAGGAATGTAACGATTCTCAGAAAGAAGATTTTGTTTCAAAACGTTTCTTGCGGAAAAAAGAATTTTACCTCAAGGCGGCGGGTGTTTGGCATTGGGTTACGTAATGGACTAGTTACCATGCACGGTTACCGTTAGACATGGAATATAGTTTAGAATTGATCGTGGTCTTTTAGAATTGGATATTTGACGATGGTCATATCTGGGGATCTGCGCTATTGCTGGGTTATCAATATGGATGAGTGATTTGTAGAATTTTTTACTGATTTTGCCAAAGAACTGTTTAAGTTCAAGAATTCCGAGTTCTTCTCAGATTTTGGCATTTCTGTAGAACCATGGGCTATTAGTGATGATTCTCAGGGTGGTTGATTTAAGTTTAAAATATTTATTGTTAATTGTTTTGATTTATACATGAATGCGAACTTGATTTTCATCACTGTTTTCTACAAGTTATAATAAATTATTTTATCTTTAAAAAAATAATTTATTATAACTTGTAGAAAACTTAATTTTGTACGAGAAATATCTAAAGTTTCAATTTTTTTACTCAAAAATAACTTTATATAAAATAAAAAAATGTCAAATTAAATGTTACAAATGAAAAAAAATAGTAATTACGAAAAATATATTATTTATTACAAAATAAAACTGACCCTTATTTACAGAATTCTAGTCGAAAAATTAAAAAAAGTCATCGAATTTATTCTTGTACTAAATAAATGAAATTTTAGCTTAGCCAAGTAGAATTCCCAGATTAATAAAATAGTAAATTAAAATTATATCTGGTCTATATTGATCATTCTTTAATTTAATGAGATGAACAAAAATTCTTCAGGAATTTAAAATACATTTTATTTATATATTTATTTAATTATTACATGGACATCGAATCACTACCAGACTTTCAATGAAATTCTGGTAGCGATTCGATGTATTCTGCAATTTGGCCAAACAATATCTTCACCTGACCCAATAACAATTTCTGTTGAGTCAAGTAATTCTTCTTTTTTAAGATGGGGTGGTTTCCTATAAATAAAAAACACTTATTAAAGTTTATGTTTACGTATGTAACAAAAGATGCCAATATCTCGGTCGTTAACCGTAACCACAGGGTTAAACAAGCTAAAGTAAGAATTAATTTTTTAATTTATTTTATTTAGTAAACAATTTTAGGTAAATAAAAAAACTAGCCGGGCTGCTCCAGCTAGCGCTCGGTGGTTTGTAATACTTTTTTTTTAAATTTTTTAACATGAATATATTTCTGCAATAAGTAATAAACCGGAACACATAATGCAACAAAAAATAAAATTCCAATCCTTGAAAAAATGCAGAATGCTGAAGAAAAAAAACACATACATATATCTATTCAAACGTGTTGAATTTCGATTTCCTGAATATATTGTGAAATAGAATAATGCTACAAAAGACTCTTCAACGATATTGACAAAGACAATAATGATTTATCAACAAAAAGAACACATATTTATAATACTTGGGAATCCTCAAATATGACCTCAACATCTCGTAGTCAACTCAAATACCCAAACACAGAATTCTAAATCAAATTAAAAAAGTAAATGTTTAAATATTCTTTCTTCAATCATGTATTTATAAATTACTTATACATCAAGAGAAGAAACAAATATGATTGTAGAAATTTCAAAGCATTTGACAAATTCTGTGAGTTTTTCTAGGGTGTATTTACTTAGTTATAAAAATGTAAGATTGGTTGTGATTTAAATCAAGTGATTAAAAATATTGACACCCTAGTACATAATATAATTTACAATAAACAAGTGTAATTTTTTTAAAGATATAAGTTTAAATTTTTAACTGTTTGTACTTACCTCTACTTTTACGTAAATTCGATTTCCTTGAGCCTAGAATAGAGTAAACAAATTATTATTGTATTAGAATATCTTCAAAAGGTAGAGGGACTATAAGGGATTTGCTCCTTGCCCCGAGTCCTACCATACATGGCTTCAATCTAATAATTAAAGACTAGCCAATAAGCAGTCTCCATAGGATAGCTATTGGCCTCCTAACTGGCCACTGTACCCTAAATAGACACCTCATCATTATATGGGTGTTTTTGGATTCGAAGGGTGACCTCCGAACTGTGAAGACGTGTGATATCTCCATTCTTACAACAAAATTCTAGCCTCGGTCCCTCAAGGATCCAAATTAGGACCTTATCTCTTTAATTTATACATGAATGATATTCCCCAACAACGCAACACTTTAATTGCTATGTATGCTGATGACACTGCCATTATGGCACAAAACCGTAACCCTAAATACATTCAAATTTCACTACAAAGATACATTCACACTCTTGAATCTTGGCTAATTAAATGGAAAATCAAACTGAATATTGAAAAATCTGTCGCCATTATCTTTACTCCCAAAATTATCATGCCTAAAAAAACTGAAAATTAACAACATCGAAACCCCCTGGGCCTAGGAAGTTAAATACCTAGGAATTATACTATATAAAAGACTCACTTGGACACAACACATCAAATACATTAAAAATAAATTCCGATATGTAAAGCGTAAACTTTTCCACCTAATTGCTAGGAATTCTCAAATGACTATAGACAACAAAGTACTCATTTACTTAAGCTACCTCAGACCGGTCATCGCTTACGCAAGCCAAATTTGGGGATCTGCAAATAGCAATAATATCAATGCCCTCGAAGCTCTTCAATCAACTACTCTAAGAACAATAGCCAAAGCCAGATGGTTTCAACGTAACTCTGAAATCAGACACGATCTGAAAAACTATCTCTCTTAAAGCTCATATTGTTAAAATTTCTTCTAAATTCTACGATAAACTAGATACTAATGATAATATTGCTATCCAACAGATACCCAGATATGACGCAAGCATCCCAAACAACCGAAACAATTTCAGAACTCCATGCGAATCCGAAAAGTAACCCTCCTCTGCCACCCCTGCAAACCAGTTCCCGATGACGGCTTTAGCCGAACCCACCCAGCAACAACTCAAAACGAAACCTAAGATTGCGGACTATATATGGGAGGGTGACAGACCATGACTCCGCGGTCACTTCTAGCTGAAACTTTTTAATTTTACACTTGTAATTTTGAATATGGGTGTTTTAGATGACCCATTACAATTATATAATATTATTAAAATGTTTTGTACTTACTTCTTACCGATGAACTCGATCCTAATGCTAGAATAGAGTAAACAAAATATTATATTAAATAAAATCGAGATTATTTGGAAAATATTATTTTATGCAAAAAATGTAATACATTTTTTTATAAATTACATTATAAAACAATTTAATACTTACTCTCCGATCGTGCTAATACGCTATACTTCCTATTGGGCTGGATATTCACGGGTTGTGGGGTCAATTCTATTTCTTTTTTAAAGAAGAGAAATTATAGAAGTAAGAACATAAACATAATTAAGGGGATAGTACACTTTTAAAATGATAAAAAATCGATTTTCAGAATTTGATGTTATTAGAAAGTCCATTTTATCCTGAATAAAACAATACCAAAGTTTTGATTGTACGTTAATTATTTATCTAGATATTTAAAAAAGATTGATCACCACTCCATGCTTTTTTTTATTTTTACACACAACAACCGCGAACATATAACTATTTGTTTGCACTTGAAAACAAAACATACCCGCAGCCTTCTACGTTATATGCATAGGTTTTACTTTTATTAAATAAACTAACTATGTAAATGAAGAAGAAGAACCTAGAACATTTTATGAACTACAACTTCAACTTATGTTCGAATTGTTTATTTTGGTAAGAAGAAATCCATGCATTTCTCGCTTCTGTATATCTGCTTTTGATTTGATTGTTTTCGTTATTGCACTCAGTTAAAGTTGATGCTGTTAGAGAAGACCTACAATGGCCATAGACAAGCCTATCATTTCAGTAAGATCTTAGAAAATACCAGAGTTCAAAATATCATTGACTACGGAGTTTAAAAACGAACAAGAATTTAAAAAGTTAGAAGGTTTTTTAAATTGCATGGCTTTTTCTAAACAAGAATTAGGAAAGGAAAAATTGTAAAACATAATAGATTAGATATTAAAGATATATATATATATATATATATATATATATATATATATATATATATATATATATATATATATATATATATATATATATATTTAGCACAATATTATAGACTATCGATATGAACCTCACTTGATAAAAAATACGAGGGCTAGTTAATGCCTTCCTATTATCTATTATAGAATCCTAAAACTGTGATTTTTTAAAGTGAATTAAAATATTAGTAGCAAGAAAAACAACAACCTATGTACACAAGTACTTTCTCTACAAGAATAATTTCCAATATGTTTCGTAAGGATTGACAGGAGTTTATTCAGTTCAAAATATTATGAAAGCGGTAATGGTAATAATGGTAATGGTAATAACTGAAGGAGATCTCTCGTCTAACTACCTACTTCCCTACTATGAAAGACAACCGCCCGAATAAGCGTCTCTCAGGACTGTCGAAGAATCTCTTTGGGTACGGATTGAGGCGGTTCAGGATTCAGAGGGTTAATTTGGAAATTTTGTCCTAAGACAAGTGGTTCGAGTAAAATAATTGTAGATATCGCTACAAATGAAGCAGTTGTTGCATATAACGAGGGAAGAAATGGACGACTACAAATATTGCATTCACTCGGTTTTCAAGTGGATCATTATGCTTTAAAAGCAGCAACGGAATGCGATTCAAAAAGAATCAAAGAGGCTGACAAAAATTTTGCAGAGTGTAGTTTGGCTATTTGCAGAGCTAGACATCTGCAGAATACTTCAAAATTGGAAAAGTTAAAAGAACAAGAAGGGACTGTTTATGAAAGTGGAAAATTTTAAATAAAAAAAAATATTATTATTTATGTAATTTACAGAACAGTATTTAAAATGAAAAATCATATCTAAATTATCACATACCACTAGAATTAAGCTATTAAAAAATGTAACATTATTTCTGTAATAGAAGTTCAGTTTCACTTTTACGACTAACTATTCGTGTTGGATGTGGCTATAGTAAGTTCTTATTTTATAAAACTCTGCACAATTATTCAAAATTTTGTACTTACTTCTCGTAGAGGAACTCGATCCTATTGCTAGAATAAATTATAATAATAATATTATAATATTAAATAAAATCAAGATTATTTGGAAAATATTTTTTTATAAATTACATTATAAAACAATTTAATATTTACCCTCCGATCTTCCCGAAAAGTTATACTGCCTTTCTGGCTGGGCGGGTAGTGAGAACAATTCAATTTCTTTTCCAAAGAAGAGAAATTAGAGAAGTAAGAACATAAACATAATTAATACAACTAGAATTTAAAATTCACACAAACACTCTTCATTTTACTTAATAAGAAAAGATAGGTTGGTTAAAATTAAATAAAATTACCTTTATCATGCTATTGGTTGGGGAGTGAATTTCCTTCTTTTCTATTGCTTAGATTAGAAGTTTTGGGCATTTCACATCATCCCTAATTTATATATGTGGCACCCAGGGGCTGTGACACACATTTTGAAAACCCCTAAGCTAACTGATAAATGCCTCAAAAAAATTTATTTTTTAAATTAAAATTAAACTGTTATATATTTAGTTTAAGTATTTATAGTATGAATATTGTTAATCGGGAATGTTTATACATTACTCTTCCTGGCATTTAGATTTATAATGTCATGTGTGTTTACATCACTGTTAATCAGGAATATTTATATAGTATAATATTAATAAGTTACCACTGGCTGTTGCAATCTTTTATAATATGTATTAATTAATCCAGTTCCATCTGAGCTTGGTGTATTCATTAGTGCTGAAATCCCCATGAGAAGAAAAAAATTATAGCAGTTGGCCACATCTGTGATTTTCCTATGGGGTAGTTCTAAAAAATGTAAGATTAGTTGTGATTAAAATCATGATTTTAAGCGTTAATTTAAATCTTGACACCCTGGATATTACCCTAAACGTTCCCGAAATTAATTTAATTTTGCTTTCTATAAAACTATATCTAAAAAGCATATACAAACACTTACCTTGTGTAACCAGTATTGTTTTCAGATGTCAAGACCTAGTAACTATAAAAAATATTACATTTATTTAATGAATGATATAAATAAATATACATACCACTAAACATATCTGTCCATAACAAATCTTTCACAAGGGAAATTCTATTGGACTAAACATTGGATTCATTTTTAGTACTTCGAACTTTGAAGAACAGTTGCGAGATCACTTAATGTTGCATGTTTGAAGTTCTGTTTCTCAAAAACTACTTAACGTAGACAAACATGTTTTTTTCACTGTGGCAACAACCTTTTTAAACATCATATTTAATCCAGAATTTAGTTGCAAAAAATGGAAAATTGTCATTTTTGACGGAATTAAAAACATTTCTATGCGCTAAAGAAATTTTACGACATACTTTAAATTCATGCCAGTTACAGTGCTAGATATGATAATATTACTGATATAGTTTGGAAGTCGTATTTTAATTCTTTCATCTTCAAAATAGCTAACGAAAAGTACAAAATGATAATTTTCTACTCTAAATAGGCATAAGAAATCAAATGAAGGACAGCTTTTACAAAACCGATATTTCACAGGAATACAGTTTCATATGTATATTACTTGTAAAAAAAATCAGGATTGTAATCTGAGTCCTAAACAACAATTTTAAGAAATCACAAAGTAACTACAGAGTCGTTTACCTTTCTCGCAAGAGAGGGGGAAAATAAACGTGCGTCGAAGCAGGAATGTAGTAAACAGATCCGCCGATTGTACCCGAATAAGGAATAGAAATACGCAAGATTCCAACCCAAAAGGCAACTTTCAGAAAGCTTTAGAACTACAAAGGTGAATATAAAAAGGGGTTGTCAAGTTTTAAGAATTTAGGTGCTTGTGAAAGCCAGATGCACAGGATGCCGATACTGAAGCTTAGTGGAACTTGACGTTAAATAATAATAGGGCTTCTAACCAAAATTATGAGGGGCGTTGAGCGGAATCTAAAAAGGGAAATCTTGAAAGAGAATTCAGAACCAATGAGAGTATTTTAAGAGGGGACTAACTAGCCACTGAGCGAAGCCAGAAAAAAATAAAATAATCAAAGTTAAGTAAAAAAATAAGGACTGATTGGCCGAGGGTTTTCAGGTATGCTGTCATCTCCCAAACTATTCAATCTGTATATGAATGATATTCCCAAAACCCCATCATCAATGCTTTGCATGTTTGCAGATGATACCGCAGTGCTAGCCAAAAACCATGATCTTACAGATGTCATGACAACACTCAATAACTACATACACGCACTTGAATCCTGGCTTAATGCCTGGAAAATTAAAATCAATGTGGACAAATGCCAAGCAATACTCTTTACTAAGAAAAAGAACTTTCCTGACCCTCCTAAATTATTTGATAATCAAATTCCCTGGTCCCTTAAGGGCACCGGGAAGTCATCAAAGGCCAGAAATCATGAAAATGTGACCAATATTCGAATGCATATAAAATTTAAGCTATTATAAGTATCAATAGAAATTTTTGCACACATGTTTGTTATGCATTTTAATAGTAATTCAAGCTAAAAATAAAAATTTTAAAAGACAAGATATTTTGTAGAGAGCATTTATACAGAACTCGGTGGAAAAAAAATTCAATACAGTGAGTTCACTTTGGGTGCGCTCTATAAAAAAACTTTAATATATATATATTGAGCAGCAACATTTTCCCCTGTCATTAGAAATGTTTCTTGAAATCATTAAAGTTTTATTTGTTAAAAATAACCAGAACAAAAATTTTTAGACACAATTTAAGTCAATTTATGAAAAAGTTTTGATTTTATACCTACTAATTACCCATTAAAAATTTTTTTTGTTCATATTTCCTCAATAGTTTATATTTTAACATAATTACCAAATAGAAATACATGTGTATGCAAAATTTCAGACTGATAGCTTTAATAGTTTTTTCACAGAGCGCACCTGAAGACAAATATTTATCATTTTGAGAAAACGACAAAAAAGCATCTCCTTACCTTTTCGATAAGAACTTTTCAAAGCACAAGTAAACAAAATTATCGGTTAAATATAATAACATTCACAGTTAAACCTGTTTCCAATCGATTAAAATGTATATTTATACAAAAATATACTAAAAATAAAAAATATTATAAAAAATATTATCCATCGTCGGCAATACCGAAACTTCAAGCCTAAAGCCGAAACCAAAAAGGATAATTTCAAAATTTAATTTTAGTAACTTAAAATGCATTTTACATAATAAGTGATACATCAATCAATTCGTATTTGTGCCCTCTATTAAATGCAGTTGAAATCAGAAATTCGATTTTTTGAAGAATTGTGACTTCCCAGTGCCCTTAAGTGTAATTACCTTGGAGTCACATTGGACTCTCATCTAACGTGGAACAACCACATTACTTCCCTAAAAGCTAATGTAACCAATTGTACCCCTTAATAGGTCGAAATTCCAAACTTTCAATCGACAACAAGTTGCTCCTTTACAAAACCATGTTGCGACCAAAAATCAGCTACGCAAGTCTTGTCTGGGGATATGTAGCAAAAACAAACCTCCAAAAATTAGAAGCTTTCCAAAATTCAACTCTTCGTATTATCAGTGATTATCCCTGGTATTACAGAAACATTAATATTCGTGAAGATCTCAACATTACTGAGATTAAACAATTCTTCCGCAAACTTGCTGTTAAATTTTATGACAAACTTGATCAAATTGATAATCCCGCTATTCAGCAAATCCCCAGATACGACCCTCGCCATTTTAATATCTGTAAAAGGCCAAGAGCCATTCTTCTCTAATTTAATTTTTAACTTTGTTTTTTCCTATTTAACTTTGTTTTTACTTAATTTCTTAACTTAACTTGTCATTTTGCATCGGCTGCATGGCCATCACTGGACTCACTCGAGGCCACTCCCACCAACTGAAGGAAGAAGGTAGAGGACCTTCGGACCACCCCTTCAATCTCCCAGGATTGGAGACTTGTTCTGATATAGAGTTTGCGAGATTTTGAGGAAGAGGGGGGAGATTTTTTGAACAAGATTTGAAGCAGTGCAGGTTGAGAAGTTTCGACTATGGTTGCCTTAACAAGTAAGTCGATCTTAGAGCGTGTGAATACACCCTCACATATATCTCTCTCTCACTCTCTTTAAAAGAATGTATTTTAACTGTGTACGCGTACTTTAGTTTAAAAACTATATGTATCCGTTATAATTAATTAATGTTTTAATAAATTAATAGTTTTATTTGTTAATGACTTCGCCTTTTCAATGTGTCTTGTACTCAAATAGTTCCTAAGTCCTGGTTTATTGCAATTAATTCAGATTTTAATGGTTAATGAACTTTTGGCCTTTTGTTTTATCATGACGCTAACCACATTTGTACTAACCACTTGCGACCTTAGTTTCTGTCTTCTAAAATTTAATAATTAGTGAACCTGGGGTTGTATTAATATCATTATTTGAACTAACCACTATCTCCAAATAAGAGAGAAGCACATGTTACGAGAACTTCAATGATAACAGTGAAATAAAATATAGATAATGAAACCTTAATTCAACAAAGAAATACCAAATCATGTTTAACTTTAAGGGTAAATTATAAAAGCAGAAAAAATGAGTGTCAAAACAAGCTTAAAAAATTCAACGTAGTATCATAGAAATTATGAATTTTAACTAATTACCTTTTCAAATTCACGATGTGGTAAAGCTCACAAGT
Source organism: Metellina segmentata (assembly GCA_947359465.1). Taxonomy (NCBI): domain Eukaryota; kingdom Metazoa; phylum Arthropoda; class Arachnida; order Araneae; family Tetragnathidae; genus Metellina; species Metellina segmentata. Next base: position 100,081,198 of record OX375877.1, read on the forward strand.
TAAACTTTGCTTCTTCTATTATTGAAACGTTATTTTTTTTAAACTCTTTTCTTCTTTTCCTGGCGATTGCGATAAATATGACACTCGAATTAGTGTCGTACAATTTGGAATAGGAATGTAGCAATGATAGTTACGAGTTCCCGTAATGTTTGCTGTCACTTCATTAAACCTTTGTTGAAGATAAGACTCAATTTGAATAACATCAGTTGAAGACACATAAAATAATTTGATGTTTGAAATGGTTGAAGTACAGAAGGAAAATAGTTATTTTGCATTTAAAATTTGATTGTTGTATTGTCTCTGTAAACTTGTTCTTGCGGAGCTGTCCTTCACAATAAAATTTGTATTTAAAAATACAGAAAAATCGCAGTTTTCAATTCTTTTAATTTTTTTAATTTTTTTTCTTTAATAAGGAATAGGAATACAATCACTAAATAATACCTACCTTTTATATAGAAGAAGGACTTTGTTAAGAATTATTTTTGATATTGTCTTTCCATTTTTAGAGGTACTAGAGCAATTTGAAATTGGTATCATATTGAACAAATCTCTATTTTCACCGATCCTTCAGAACGAGAAATGCCGGATATTAAACAAAATTCTGACATTTCCTGAAAGAACTTTTACTGAAGAATGTAACAATATAAAAATTTATAATTTGTGACAATAACTTTTTGAAATATTGGGTCTCAAACAGGCTACTATTAGTGCTACAAAAATATACATTTATGTGACCTTGAATTTTAAAATTCAATAAAAATAAAATATCCATTTCTGACATTCAATATTTGGCAGTTCCTCCTTATTATATGCGATTTATTTAGAAACTAATTTTCATTAAAATCGGTGATGTGTCAGCCATAGCCTATTTGCTCATTTTGCGTGGAATGACCCAACTGTGATGTCGCTACCAAATTGTAAATAATTTTTTTCTTTAAAAAAGGCTATTTATATATTTTATCACGACGCGTTACAACAGTTTTAAATTGAACCATTATGGTACTTTTTAAGATGAATGTATCTATTTAGAGTTATATATGTAGTTAATGTGGAATACGGCTTTCAATAACACCCACAAAAAACAAATTAAATTAAATTTAATTTACGTATTAAATAAAGATTTAAAAAAAATTGGTGGAAATATACATATAATCACCATAAAGTCCTAAATATATTTTGAAGTAAAACAATTTGACAAAAATGTGAACAATATTGATAAATACAATGATTTATAAAAGTGGTATCATCTTACCTTCTGTTTCGACATCTCTTAGTTCATTCATCATGTCTTTAACCAGTTCTTGATTCATCGTTTCAGTTGAATGAGAGAATAGGATGGTAATACATGTATATATAAGCTGCGAGAGACAATACCCTATTGATGTTTTGAAATAGCTAAGGTCAATTTTGGGTCACACGTAGCACGGAAAAAACACAATAACATTGTTTTAAAATAACCCAAGACTATTTTTATATTTCCCTGTTTTTGTTTAATTGAATGATTGTGATTCTCTCACGCCAATCTTGTTGTATTTTTAGACCCATGTGACAGCGTATGTCACAGCCCATGCGAAAAGATTAAAGGGATACTCCAGTTTCCAAGCCGATTTATTCCATATATTTTTTTTTTATTTCTGCTAATAAAAATATCCTGTGTACCGTTATTTTTTTTTTCCTTAGCACCGGGAGATAGAGGGCCCATAAGCTTCCACTAAATCTTCACCCTCCATCAAACCATTTTATGATTTTGACTGGCTCTCTGATGATAAACAACGACAAAATATCATGGAAAAAAGATGTAGTGATTAAGGCAAAAGATGAAAGTGATATTGCCCAAATGTCTCAACAAAAAAAAATGTTTAATTCCATTTGAAGAATACGATTTAGACTAACGTGTTTTAATCTCTGGTACACGTTCAATCTGTTGAGGATGTCATGTTTCTCAAATCTCTGGTGCACGTTAAATCTGTTGAGGTTTCTCAAATCTCTCATGATTTAAATTAATTCAAGAAATAATTATTAAAATTATAGCATGAATTATCGAATTCTTTTTAAGGGTATATTTGCTTTTAGAGCAAGAATTATAGAATTATTTTTGATACATCTGATCGATCAAAAGTTTTCATTTTCAATTTGTCTTTAACTGTAATCTAGAGTTGGTTATTTGGATTTTATGGCATGAGGTTACGAACAGAATGAGCTGCATGCATGACCAAATAAAAAAAAAACAATATGTAAACAAAATATAAACCTTATAAGCATGAAGAAAGAAAAATATTTTAGACATTTTGCCCCAGAACATTTATCGTGCAAACAGAAAATATGCAAAGCTCATGTTTTTTTTCATCCATTGATGATGTAATGTAGCAAATAACACATGAAACTATTATATGATTTATCCAAATGAATAGCATTTCTAAGATGCATTGTCCCCTTATGCATCCACAAAAATCGAAAACCTTCAAAAATGGGATTCATAGCAAAACCATGTATTTAAGATTTGTATGCTCACCGTGTGTTTAGAAGAAGTAAAGGTTTGTCACGTATCGAGAACTCAGCCTAATTTAGGAGATGGGTACTCTTAAGCTAAGGTTCCGGGAACGTGTCAAAAATATTAAATTATTCATTTAAAAATCTATTATAACATACATTCACAGGTTGAAGTAGAAAAGTATCAAATAAAAACATTTCTATCACCTTAATATTGAGGTATTGAATAGATTTGTTTGTCAATAATAAATACAAAATTGTAGCTAATTAATTTATATTCTGTTTTCCTTAAGAAATATTTTAAAATCTGGATTAGTTCGGGTTTTTACAGAATATATACTTGCATTATATTCTCACAATAATTACCATAAATATATATTTCTCCAGTACTAATGATAATTTTTTTGTAGAAAATTTCTTTCACAGCAAATCAAGATCAAACATAAAATTTGCTCTAAATAAACACTTTTTTACTTATGATGAATTTGAAGTATATCTGTTAACAGTATCGAGAGAGAGATTTAAAAAATAAAGTTACTGAAATTCTGGAATATTCTTGAATAGAGCAATTTCGTCAGCATTAAAACCCTAATCATCTTTAAAACAATTCTGACACAAGCACATTTTGCAAGTATGACACTCAAAGGAGCTTTCAATGGAACGTCCGCTTATAGTTTTTAAGTCCAAGCTTACGACAAAGGACTCGAGTCCTTCTGCGTCCATCGATTTTTCTTTTCTTGTGAGCGTGAATAGGAGTAGTGAAAAATTCTGAAATATTTCTTTTGCCAGCTCGTCAATCGGTTCTAACTTGAAATCATAGAGTTGAAATGATCGCTTTTATCGGTGGAGAGTTGGTTGTTTTGTGCAAAATGTAGGCATTGCTAATGGCAGTGTCAAGTAGAAAGGAAAAAACACATACCACCACCATTTAGATGATTTCCTAACTACTGAAAAATATTTTCTTTGTTGGTCAGTCAAATCAACTCCTCACATATGTTTATTATAATCCGCGAAAGCTACGGGGGACTGCACTAAATTTTTTTTCTGATCCTTTCCTTCTGGTAACCAAACAACTCTCATTTTTAACATTTGTAGATAAAAGATGTATCTGTTTTTTTGTCTACTCAAGTTGTACATAGAATGCTCGGAGAGTTTATGCACTGAAAACATTTGATTTCATGAGGAACCTATAACTTTAAATTCTTTGGGCAAATTTTTCGGTTTTCCATCACAGTTCCACAAGAATATATTCCTATTTTTAGCAGATCTTTCATCAGTATGACGCTACTGAAAAAGCAATCAAAGTATATTGTGTGGCTTTTATGGGTTATGTCTTTTACTAGATGCATCATAACATCATATCCCAATCAATTTGTTGATCCCGGGGTGTTGTCTTTTTTCCCACAGTACATTTCAGTGTGTATCCTAAGTAAGGTGTACACAGCATCCAAATTTTGATGCCTCGTTTGGCGGGTTTTAAGGGCATATATTGTATAATGCCCAAACGTCCTTTAAATTTAACGAGTGCTTCGTCAACTGATAACTGAGCGTACGGCTTAAAATGCTCGGAAAAATTTTTGCGCAAATATGTTTGTAATGGTTCTACTTTTTGTAAGAAATTGAAATTTTCACTTTCCTTCTTAAGTTCGGATTCCCTGTCCGATATATGAAAATAGTGCTTTATTCGTAAAAAATCTATTTTTTACTCACCCTCGTATTTCCGAGTGTTTCGTTACCCAGGCATTTTAAAAGCAAAATATCTCACAAAAGTTTATCCGATCCGCAGACAGAGTGAAGAAGCTATTATGTGTAGTTAGAAAAGGACCCCCTGACACCTGATGATCGCTTAAGCTGACAGGTCGATCTTCGAGACCCTTTCCTCACCGGTAGAGGGGAAGATACGCTGATTAGTTTAAGGCCGGTTCGGGCGGACAGCGGTCGTCTGGATGTAAAGCCGTCTCGGGCGGTTTGGCATTCAGAGGGAAACAATAAATATTTTAATCAATAAATTGCCTTAAATAATAATAATCCCTGAATTTTACTACAAGATGAATCCATTTTCTATAGGCTAGTGTATGTTAAATCTGTTGCTACCAGACTAAAGGGGCAGATGGGAGAACAACATTTTAAATCGATAAATTTTAATTCAAGAAATACATAGGTTTGAAAATTAAAATCTTGTTATATTAAAGGAAATAATACATTATTTTGGAAACTATTGAATGTTTCTCACCCAGTCATTTCCGAATTGTTCTTTCACAACTTTTGCCATAGCAGATGTGATTTTAGCAAAAAAAAAAATATTGACTTGACCTAGTTTCTGATTAGGTAAAAAAACTTTTTAGGGTTCCGTTTTCAATACAACGCCATTTCATATGGTTGGACTTTTTCTCACGGGTAGAAAAAAACAATGGTGCACGCTAAAGCTGTCGAGAAAGACGCACCGACCAGAGATTTGAGAAACATGACCCTACAACAGATTGAACATGGACCAGAGATTTGAGAAACATGACCCTACAACAGATTGAACGTGCACCAGAGATTTGAGAAACATGACCCTACAACAAATTGAACGTGCACCAGAGATTTGAGAAACATGACCCTACAACAAATTGAACGTGCACCAGAGATTTGAGAAACATGACCCTACAACAGATTGAACGTGCACCAGAGATTTGAGAAACATGACCCTACAACAGATTGAACGTGCACCAGAGATTTGGGAAACTTGACATCCTGCCCTACAACAACAGATTTAACGCGCGAGTGTTGCTGTGAATCGGACCCTCAGAATCCCAAAGCTACACCAGGATGCTAATTATTATTATTTTTTTTTTAAATACACATTGGGTAAAAAAAAAATATTTGTATTCACCTGTTTGTGGTTAATTGAATTGTTGTGCTTCTCTCACGCCAATCTTGTTGCATTTTTTGGACGTGCAGCATTTAACCTTTTCGCATGGGCTCGTATTTTGAAAACAACTTCATTCGTGGGCTCTTTCAGAACGCGCGTTCCTCTAGGGGGAGGTAAGAAAATTTACCACAGGGTTCGAGTAGAGGGGTGGTCACGGGTCTTTGTGTGAAACTGGGTGAGATAAGAGCGAGCGTCTCCTGTTGATAGCTGAACATTCACCCCTCTCTTTAAGAGTACACAGGTTGGGGGAAACTGATGTTTCTTGACATTAAGCACTGGAATTCTCAAAATGGTGTTTTGAAGTCCATTATCTTATTTTCACCAAAAAATGAACAAAAGCTATACTTCCAAAACATTAAAAAAAAATTACTCCAAATTTATCACTGGCATATATATATATTGTAAGACTCAATCCCAAAGAGGGCAATACATACTTGCCCTGGTAATGCGCTTGGCGCTAAGTGCGCGGAATAGCAACCTGTTTGGGAGGGGATAACCTCCAGTCCAAAAAAGGGCATTCTTGTATTCTAAAGAACGTCTTTGCGAGGCTTTCTCTCTCTCGAGAAAGCTAGCGTTTCTCCAGGGCCCCGATTTTGCCGCCATGGCATCGAGCCCTGATTTTATTAACAATTTAAACTCTAGTTACTAACGTCTTCTCTCCCATTATTTCCTTTAGGTAACGGATGCATCCATGGGTATCGTTTATTACTTTTATCATCATTGTTACTAAAATGTATATATTTATTGTATTTAATCCAGAATAACAAATAAACGTATTTGTTTCGAACCAACATAGATCTGCTCCTCGAACTTTAAATAGTCATAGTAGAGTTAATTCCCCTTTAGCTCTCACCATTAAGGAGAGATAGTAAGAAAACTATCACATGCCCCTCACAAGGGACTATAGACTCATGTGACAGCCCATGCGAAAAAGGGACGCTCGTGGCAAATAAAGTTCGAAACCAAGACAAAAAGAATTAGTAAAAGCAAATCTTGTAAAAAAAAAAAGACAGAGCGTTTGAATTTAAATAAACAGGAAGCACGTTAAATCCATTGAGGATATCATAGCTTTCAAATCCTGTCAGGATTTTGTGTTTCTAAAAATTGGGCGCACGTTAAATCTGTTGTAGCCTGGACAGGTTTCTCAAATTGCGTGTACGTTGACGATTTCATTAAAACCTTTTAAGATATTCTCACCCAATCGAATATAAAACAAATCAGACATTGTTTGCTTCCTCAGATCTTTCTTTCGAAAAAAAAATTGCATGCTGTCAGGATTTTGCGTTTTTAAAAATCTTGCGCACGTTAAATCTGTTGTAACAAAAAATAATTTCCAGTGTCTAGGTTTTGCATGCACGTTAAATCTGTTGACGTCTCAAAATAAGTTCCAGTGTCTAGGTTTTGTATACTGTGTATAATTTGTTTTAAATATTGAATACATAATTAAAATACGTTCGGGATTTAAAGACCAACATCATTTTCGATAAAACCGCATGCAATCCATCATTTGCATGCGGATTTCACCGCAGCAAGAGTATTTCTAGCTTGCCGTGCATAACCATCCATGCACGGCAAGCTAGAAATACTCTCGCTGCGGTGAAATCCGATGCGTATGTTCCCTACTATTGCAATTGGCGTAAAATGGTGTAAAATGACACATTTCGGAGCGTCATTTTGATGAAATTAGACCTTTTAACCATTCTAAAACTAAAAACTAACACTTGTAAACGATAGATGGACTTGAAATTGATCTGACACAACACTTTTATGCTCTAATTTATGTATAAGGAATTATTTCTAAAACATTTTTCAGAATCGGTTTCGAAAAAATTTTCAGAATCGGTTTCCGAAAATTTTTTCGAAAATGATTGTTTATGCATAAATTAGAGCATAAAACCCTTATCAAAGTGTTGTTTCAGATCAATTTCAAGTCCATCTATCGTTTACAAGTGTTAGTTTTTAGTTTTAGACTGGTTAAAAGGTCTAATTTCATCAAAAATGACTCCTAAAACATGCGATTTTAGCGATTTCGAAGGGGGCGTGGCACTTTTGGCGTAGTGCGTTTTCGCGGCAGCGTCAGATCGAATCCAGCTGAAGAAATTTTTTAAATAATCTTGCAAATTTACTAAAAAAATCCCAATTATTTTAATAAATCCACTGTATTTTTTTCATTCATTTTCAATTTTTTTTTAGTGAATTTTCGATTTTTTTTAGTGAATTTTCGATTTTTTTAGTGAATTTCTACGTTTGTCATTTATTTTAAATGCATTAATTTGATTTAAATTATGTGATCGTGATTTTAATTAATTCAAGAAATAATTATTAACGCAGAATTAAATCAAAACAATAAATATTTTAAACTCAAATCAATAAATTGCCTGAAATAAAATAAAAAAGCATAATAATAATCCCTGAACTTTACTACAAAATGAACACATTTTCTATAGGCTGGTGTATGTTAAATCTGTTGTTACCAGACTAAAGGGGGGGGTAGATGCGAGGACAACATTTTAAAATAATTATATCAACAAGAAATAAATATTTTAAATTAATTCTATCAACAATAAATATTTTAAACTCAAATCAATAAATTGTCTATACAAGATAAAATTTAAAAAAAAATGAATTCATTTTCAATAGGCTTGTGTATGTTAAATCTGTTGTTACCAGACTAAAGGGGGGGTAGATGCGAGGACAACATTTTAAATTAATTCTATCAACAAGAAATAAATCAAAACAATTAGCAATAAATTAATTCTATCAACAAGAAATATTTTAAACTCAAATCAATAAATTGTCTATACAAGATAAAATTTAAAAAAAAAATGAATTCATTTTCAATAGGCTTGTGTATGTTAAATCTGTTGTTACCAGACTAAAGGGGGGGTAGATGCGAGGACAACATTTTAAATTAATTCTATCAACAAGAAATAAATCAAAACAATTAGCAATAAATTAATTCTATCAACAAGAAATATTTTAAACTCAAATCAATAAATTGTCTATACAAGATGAAATTTAAAAAAAAATGAATTCATTTTCAATAGGCTTGTGTATGTTAAATCTGTTGTTACCAGACTAAAGGGGGGTAGATGCGAGGACAACATTTTAAATTAATTCTATCAACAAGAAATAAATCAAAACAATTAGCAATAAATTAATTCTATCAACAAGAAATATTTTAAACTCAAATCAATAAATTGTCTATACAAGATAAAATTTAAAAAAAAAATGAATTCATTTTCAATAGGCTTGTGTATGTTAAATCTGTTGTTACCAGACTAAAGGGGGGGTAGATGCGAGGACAACATTTTAAAATAATTCTATCAACAAGAAATAAATATTTTAAATTAATTCTATCAACAAGAAATATTTTAAACTCAAAACAATAAATTGTCTATACAAGATAAAATTTAAAAAAAAATGAATTCATTTTCAATAGGCTTGTGTATGTTAAATCTGTTGTTACCAGACTAAAGGGGGGGTAGATGCGAGGACAACATTTTAAATTAATTCTATCAACAAGAAATAAATCAAAACAATTAGCAATAAATTAATTCTATCAACAAGAAATATTTTAAACTCAAATCAATAAATTGTCTATACAAGATAAAATTTAAAAAAAAAATGAATTCATTTTCAATAGGCTTGTGTATGTTAAATCTGTTGTTACCAGACTAAAGGGGGGTAGATGCGAGGACAACATTTTAAATTAATTCTATCAACAAGAAATAATTCTATCAACATTTTAAATTAATTCTATCAACAAGAAATATTTTAAACTCAAAACAATAAATTGTCTACAAGATAAAATTTAAAAAAAAAATGAATCCATTTTCAATAGGCTGGTGTATGTTAAATCTGTTGTTACCAGATTTAACATACACTTACATAACATTTAACATACATTACTCATTTTATATTTCAATTGATGATTTTTTTTGGGGGGGAGGAGGTATGCCAAAGTTGGATTGAATTCATATTTGCTCAGAGTGATTCGTGTGTTAATTTTACAAATTTCGTATCCTCCTGACCTGTATGTGATATGTATTTGTAAAAAAATTCATTTCCACGTTAACAATCATCCTGATTCGTATCATATTAGAATAAGGATCATGTCACAATAATTCTGCAGTGGGATTGTTATTGTGTGTGAGAGACAAACATGACTACTGACATTTTATATTTCAATTGATTTTTATTTTTTTGGGAGGTGTGTGTGTTTTTTTTTCATGTGTAAACAATAATTCATATTTGCTGAGAGTGTGTCAATTTACAAATTCCCCCCCTGTCAAGTGTGTAATATGTATTTTGTTAAAATTAATTTCCATCATCCTGATTCATATCCCAAAGATTCTTTTCCTCCAGCTTTTGAAAAAAACAAAAACAACCGACACATTTCAAGGAATGTTTATTGAGCGAGACATGAATACTGTCAACTGATTTTATACAATTGTTGCATTTCAATGTAAAATATATCTGGTTGATTTTATAAATCGAATGTATCCTGATATATATATATATATATATATATATATATATATATATATATATATATATATTCAAATGAAAATTTCGTGTGTTGATCTACAGGTATGTTCAGTGTAAAATGTTTTCACATCATTTGAGTGATTTTTTCCTCTCAAAAAATCCTGATGGTCACTCGAATCAGAGTGTGCTCTGGCCCCTCTTGTACGAGTGTGCTTTCAGGATGAGTTGGAAATCATTACCATTGTTTTGTTACACAGGTACAGTAACGTGTGTATCAAATAATTATGCCGGATCATTAATTTCGGGACAATCTCTTCACTGCAATGAATGCATAACACTGCAGTTTTAGTGTCTTGAATCAAATGGTAATACTGGTTCAAAGACATATCTATGTAAAGAAATTAAGAATGCAACGTTCTCTCAGAAATCAAAATCATGGATCTCATTGCTAATTGAATGGACTGGGATGAAGATTGTATTTATATTCACATGTTTTCAAAATGAATAAATGTTTTTTTTATTTATGATTATTTTATTTTAACGTGTGTATCAAATATTTATACCCTTTTCAGGACACCTGGATTGGTGGGAAACATGAAATCCACAACAGATTTAACATGTGTATCAAATAATTATGCCCTTTTCAGGAAACATGAAATCCACAACAGATTTAACATGTGTATCAAATAATTATGCCCTTTTAGTTTTGCAGGATTGGTGGGAAACATGAAATCCACAACAGATTGAACGTGCACATGAATCAAATGGATCTCATTGCTAATTTAATGGATTGGGATGAAGATTGTAGTTCCTGTATCATACACATGTTTTTCAAAATGAATAAAAGGTTTTTTTTATTGATGATATGTGTTTCATTTCAAACCCTATTAAAAAAATATGCTTCAGGTGAAGCTTTTGTTTTCTGATTGACACACTAAGCATTTTAATGTATACTCATATTGTTTATTGAGCGAGACGAGTTTTTTGTTGAATGATGCGAGACTCCTGGAAGAGGTACATGGTATAAACATTTTTTTTTATGTGATGACTTTGCATGACACGATATAAAAAATTTTATCTTCTGGTATGGGTCTCACTTAAAAAAAAACCAGGGGGGGAGTAAATAAAACAATTGGGAGGGGTGCACCTTCAATTGATTGGCGAGAGAGAAATAAAAAACATCACTCGAGTGTTGCCATCTTGTCGATAAATGTTCAAACCCAATCTTGGAAATTAAAAATAATAAAAGGCATGCGTAATTCACATCGCTTTTGCCAATAAATGTTCAAACCCAATCTTGGAAATTAAAAAATATCTGCCACAATAATTCTGCAGTGAGATTGTTTTGTTTTGAATAAGGATCTGTGTCATGCCACAATAATTCTGCAGTGGGATTGTTTGTGTGTGTGTGTGTACTCTTGAGAGATAGATGAACAAACACGACTGTACTCATTTCAATTGATTATTATTTTATTTTGGGAGATGTGCCAAAGTTGGATTGAATTCATATTTTGCTCAGAGTGATTCATGTGTCAATTTTACAAATTTCGTATCCTGTCAAGTATTTGTAAAAAAATTCATTTCCACATCATCTCCTGATTCATATCCCCGAGTATATTAGAATGTGTCATGTCACAATAATTCTGCAGTGGGATTATTTTGTGTGTGTGTGTGAGACGAACATGGTGTGCCAAAGTTGGATTGAATTCATATTTTGCTCAGAGTGATTCATGTGTCAATTTTACAAATTTCGTATCCTGTCAAGTATTTGTAAAAAAATTCATTTCATGTGCCAAAGTAAACAATAATTCATATTTGCTGAGAGTGTGTCAATTTACAAATTCCACCCTGACCTGTCAAGTGTGTGTGTGTGTGTAATATGTATTTGTTAAAATTAATTTCCATCAACAATCATCCTGATTCATATCCCAGAGTACAATACACAGAGATTCTTTTCCCACCAGCTTTTGAAAAAATAACAACTGACACATTTCAAGGAATGTTTATCGAGCGACTGTATCTTTTTCCCCACTTGACACATTTCAAGAAATTTTTTGTTGTTGATCTAGCGAGACATGACTACTGTAAAACATGTAGTATCATTCGGGTAATTTTCCTCTAAAAAAAAATCCTGATGGTCACTCGAATCAGAGTGTGCTCTGGCCCCTCTTGTACGAGTGTACTTTCAGGATGAGTTGGAAATCATTACCATTGTTTTGTTACACAGGTACAGTAACGTGTGTATCAAATAATTATGCCGGATCATTAATTTCGGGACAATCTCTTCATTACAATGAATGCATGACACTGCAGTTTTAGTGTCTTCGATCCAATTGTAATACTTTTTCAAAGACATATCTATATTATATCTATATATTATATATAACCTTTGAACCCAGCGGAATGAACCCTGCGGAAAAGGCTGTAAGGTTGTGTAAAGAAATTAAGAATGCAACGTTCTCTCAGAAATCAAAATCATGGAGTGCTTTCAGGATGAGTTGGAAATTGTTTTGTTTTTATGTGTAGTTTGAATTGATGCTATATTGTGTTTTCTTTTTGTCGATGAATGTGACAATCCTTTTCACACGTTCTGGATACATTTTCATGCGTTCACACAATACATGACTGCATCAGATTTTTTTTTTAATGTGTGTATCAAATAATTATGCCCTTTTCAGGAAACATGAAATCCACAACAGATTTAACATGTGTATCAAATAATTATGCCCTTTTAGTTTTTCAGGATTGGTGGGAAACATGAAATCTGCAACAGATTGAACGTGCACATGAATCAAATGGATCTCATTGCTAATTTAATGAACTGGGATGAAGATTGTAGTTCCTGTATCATACACATGTTTTTCAAAATGAATAAATGTTTTTTTATTTATGATATGTGTTTCATTTCAAACCTTATTAAAAAAATATGCTTCAGGTGAATCTTTTGTTTTCTGATTGACACACTAAGCATTTTAATGTATACTCATATTGTTTATTGAGCGAGACGTGTTTTTTGTTGAATGATGCAAAACTCCTGGAAGAGGTACACGGTATAAACATTTTTTTTTATGTGCTGACTTTGCATGACACGGTATAAAATTTTTTTATTTTGTGGAAGGCAAATCTTCTGGTATGGGTCTCACTTAAAAAAAACAAACAGGGGGGGAGTAAATAAAACAATTGGGGGGTGCACGTTCAATTGATTGGCGAGAGAGAAAGAAAAAACATCACTCGAGTGTTGCCATCTTGTTGATAAATGTTCAAACCCAATCGTGGAAATTAAAAATAATAAAAGGCACGCGTAATTCGTTTTCAATTTCAAACCCAATCGTGGAAATTAAAAATAATAAAAGGCACGCGTAATTCGTTTTCAATTTCAAACCCAATCGTGGAAATTAAAAATAATAAAAGGCACGCGTAATTCGTTTTCAATTTCAAACCCAATCGTGGAAATTAAAAATAATAAAAGGCACGCGTAATTCGTTTTCAATTTCAAACCCAATCGTGGAAATTAAAAATAATAAAAGGCACGCGTAATTCACATCGCTTTTGCCGATAAATATTCAAACCCAATCTTGGAAAATAATAAAAGGCACGTTTAATTCACATCGCTTTTGCCAATAAATGTTCAAACCCAATCTTGGAAATAAAAAATATAAAAGGCACGTTTAATTCATTTTCTAATCCAATCTTGGAAATAAAAAATATAAAAGGCACGTTTAATTCATTTTCAAATCCAATCTTGGAAAATATAAAATGCACGTTTAATTCATTTACAAATCCAATCTTGGAAATAAAAAAAAATATAAAAGGCACGTTTAATTCAAAATGGGTCGTTTTCAATTTAGGAAATTTTTTTCATGGGGTTACGGTGCTCATCTATTTTTTCGACCGACTGTATAACGTGTGGTTCCTGCGAGAAAGCAGAGGTTACGTGGTTTTGAATGAGTCTATTAGTTTTATTAGGATATATGTGGGGGAGCAAACTTATATCAATCCCCTCATTATTTATCTTGTCCCCCAAGAATGCAAAATCGAGTTTTTGAAAATTTTTTATATTCTCTCAAAATTGCTTTAGTGAGGCTTCATCGAAAAGGCAGTTGAGTCAAGTGATTTTTGACAAGTTTAATGTTTTTCAGGGAACTGATAGTAAAGTTTTCAAAACCCTTCAACGGAACAACTGTGGCTCGGATGCTCCACAACTGCTACGCAATTCATCCGAGGTTCTTTTTTCAAAATCAAAAATGTGCAAATACAAACCAAAACTTCACATATCACTTTTCCCCCCCGAAGATACGGCTCATGAGCGAAGCGCTTGTCGTCATAGCAACTCGACTTCCGATTGGTCTACGAACTTTGTTTATTTATTATTTATACAGCAACAGCAATGGCGTGCTATTTATATGACTTGGAATAATACCTCACTGCCCACATTTGTATTTAATTTAGTTGCATTAAAGTTCGAATATGGGAACTATGTATTGCTTTAGTGTCGGAAAGCTTTTTTGTTTTGTTTTCGCTTCTGTTTTGTTTAATGTTTGTTTGTCTCTGCAATTAAGTTGCAAAGATGAGAACAATCAAAACGTTGACTGGTACGTATTCAATTTTGTGTATTGACAGTACCTCTGGAATCCTGATGTATAATTCTTGTTGACAAATTAAATAGTCTACGCTGTTTCGTGTCTAAGAGAAAATATTTGAAAGGAACAATAATTTATTAATAAATTGTGAAAGTTAACTACAGCCACTACAATGTGAAATATTGTAAGATTTAAAATCAAGAAAAGGAATTGTAAATTGTTGATTTTTTTTTATTACATACAAGCACTACTGTCGTTCTAACTTGTGTAAAAATGTTTCCAACTTTTGAGCGTAAGTTGTTTTTTAAGTTAAAGGTTTTTCTGTTACAAACCACATAAATTCAATTTTTTGTAATGTGTTGAAAAGCTTACAGACTTGCTTTCCAGTTAATGCAGGATTTGTTACTGCATGTTAGCTTTTAGGATCTTTCCACCTTTGTATCAATCAAATTAATTATTTATGGTTCATAACAGTTAATTGACATCTTATTAGTGGACCTTCTTCTATATACATGAATCTGTGATGCAGTTGGAGAGAGACCAACATTGTTTTTTCATTTGGCACCATTTTTTATTTTTACAAGTGATCAATATATTAAAGTTTACATTTTGAATTAAAATAGTTGGATCACTTAAAAAATTGTTTACAACAAACTTAACTGAACACTACACCTTAGATTATCCTTGTCAATTGTTTTACACTTCTACTGATACATATCGTCCCTCAAAGTGTTAAAGGTTGTTTGTCAAATATTTCATTTTTTCTTTTATTATTGCTAGATGTGGCATTTTGTGATTTCCAACCTGGTAGCAAAATCTCATGTCATCAGCTGATCCAATAAAAGTTACAACCAAATGTATATAAGAAAATAGAATCAAATCATAAGGAAAACATTTGTTTTTGCTCTCCTGAAAATGCAACTTTTAGACATACGATCTTTTTCAATTTGATTGATGATATGTATTGATTAATTTCTGTCTTAAGTATTCATTTAATACTTTTGACAATTAACCAGTCTAATTACCCAAGTTAATATAGACTGGGACACCTGAGGTAACCAGAAACTCAGATAATACAGATGTTGTCATATAAAACAGCCTATGCAAAATGCAGAAAATATTTTCTGTACTATATGTTAGTACTACAACTTCTGAATTACCTTGTTTTGTGACTGCCATATTAGTCCAGTCAAAAGAGGAATGAGAGTGCTCACACTACAACTTACACAAACTTTTTTTAAAGCTTTTAAAAACTGATTTAAATTAGGCTTGCATAACATAAACTCAGTTAATCAGAGCTCAGATAATGAATATTCTATTGTATCCTAACAATTGATGAAGTATCCAATAAATATGGAAATTAGTCGTTCTTTGAATAAAATATTTGAAGACATATAAATGATATAAAAACGCCTATTATGAAAATATAGTACTTTTTTTAAATATTTTACCAGCCTGTATTTTGGGCTAGTTCCTCTTGCTCAAATAATTAAATTTTCTGTGCCTATATGTAAAACAACTACTTAAAACTATATTATAAATTTACATTTTTTAAGGATACAGATTCCAGTAAGCTAATATTTATTTTTACATTTAGGTTTGTTAATTACAAATTGCCAAAATTAGAACAAGGACATGACGGAACAAATGTATCACTTGGTAAAGCATATACCTACATTCTTTCATCCAACCCCGGGGACTGGAAACTGTCTTCCAAAAGTATTACCTCAAATGCCTCTATGCTGGCAAAAACTCTACAAACTTTTTTTGATCAGAAGGAGGTATATTTACTTATTTTTCATTCAGTTCAATGGTTATTTAATAATATGTATGAATCATGTAAATACCCTTTTATAGAACAATAGTCCGTAATAAAAAATATACTAAGTTATAGCAGTAATAAATTATCTATATAAATCTTGTTTTTAGAAGACATTGAATTCCTACAAATCTAATTGTGTCCAACAATGTGGTCAATAACTATATTATTGACTGTTAAGCTAAGGATTTTATAAATTTTTTTGTGTAATTGGGGTTTGTGTTTCAGGCATGAACTTAGTTTTTTTTGGTTTTATAGGAAAAATTAAATTATATTTATACTATGTATATATATTTAATTTTAAATTGTTTTTGAATGGTGTATTTTAATGAGGATGTTTTAATAAATTCACTTGCTTTAAAATCTGACCCATGTTCATCTGGCACTACACCATTCCAGTCTTTGACGGCGATGCAATGCTGTGAAAGGCAGTCATTGTAAAGGTCTATGTGAGTGTTGTCCCACGTTGTAAAACCGTCGACGAATTGTATGTTCACTTATTGGATGATTGAGAGAGGGTCCCACTGCCCGTTGGATGGCTGCAACAGTGACTGTTGGATCAGTACGCGCATGTCTTACAACACGTCGATCCTCTCTGTCCGGTCTCCCTAGTCCTTCCTGAACCTGGTAGATGCTGGCATGTGCCTTGTTGCATTCACCACTGCCCACAGTGTGCAAAAGTAACATCACTACAACCAATATGTTGCTCAATCTGTTGATTAGACCATCTACCTTCTCTGAGGCTCTCAAACTCTCCCAGTTGCTTAAATTGCTTGCAAACTTTTTTCCAAGGCATAACTTATTGAAAAACAATATAACCTACACAACAGCATGAGTTGAAATTAATTTCCTGCGCTGCTGGATGTCCTTTTATGCCCCAGTATGCAGCGTGTTTGAGAGCTGCCCTGTGTGTGGCGCATGCTCAAACGATTCCATTCTGAAAATTTGATCATTTGCATCTGCAATGCAGATATACCACTCCTCCAATTATACCGGTCTACTCCTTCTAGTTGCAGCTTTTTTTTTTTTTAAATCTTAGAGTGTATCTTTATAAGTAGGATGTATGGAACCCTTTTTAATATTCTCTTATAACTCTTGTTAAGTTAATAATTTGTTATGAAATATGAAGGTAAATTTCTATAATTTGAAGCCCACAGGACTCTATCCCTTTCCAAAGTAGTTAAATGCAACAAAAAAAAAACATATCAGAATAACATTCTAGAACTAATTTAATCAGTGCAAATCGAAGTTTTGTTTATCTTACTGGTAAAATGCATGTAGATACGTCTAGAAAACAACCCACAAAATTGTTAAATACTGTCTTCATTTAGCTTAAGCCTTTGGATTGGTAGGGCTGTGGTATCCCTGTTGGAAGAGCAATGGATTAGCAACCAGAGGGTTGAGAGTTTTAATCCAACAAGACCATCATGTACAAAGAAAGCATGGTGCATGTTAAATCTGTCCTGGCCTCAAATGTCCTCACATTGGTGTAATGTGGAAGTTTAGATAGTGGGTGCCAGTTCAGGTGTTGCCTTGTCACCTGACCGTGGTTCAAATTTCGTGACCTCGAATTTTTCCTGTTGAAGTTTGATCCTGTATTGTCGCCAATAGCCCATTGTTTTGTTCCAGTGCAACGTAAATTGAAATACCTACCTACCTTTAGATTGGGAGAGAAGATTGAACATTCGAAATAATTTTCAAAGTAACTCCCTGTAAACAGTGTAAAGTCTTTTATACTGAGCTGAGATGTATAATAATTTAATTTAGTCAATCTGATGACCATATATAATTATAAAAGACTTAGGGAATGATCACATATATTTTTTAAATGTGATAGTTCATGACCAAAAAATTATATTTCCAACTTAAGGACCCTCCAAAATAAAATCCTGACTAGATTACTATATGTTCCTGGTAATATGAAATAGCTTTTTGAATCTATATCTGTATGATTACAGAAATCCACTTATTTGTTTTATAATGACGAACCACCTGTTGGCTACAATGGTACTTCAAATGGTCACTTAAAAGGCAGGTTTGTTTCACTTCTCCACATTTTAAGTATATATTGTTAAAATAGTGCTATGGAATTAATAAAAAAAATTTTTCATTTTCAGGTATTGTTGCATTTGATGGCCAGACTGGATTTTGGATTGTCCACAGCATACCAAAATTTAGTGCCGTAGACCATTACAATTACCCAAATAATGCACTAACATACGGACAAAGTGTATTGTGTGTTACATTTAGAGCTTCAGCTATAAATGAAATATGTGAGTATATTGCCTATTTTTCATTGCCATGTTATGTATGAGGGTTGACGTAGGCGCAGTGGGTTTTCCTACTGTGCCAGTAACCAGAGAGCTGGGTGGTGCAGGTTCAATTCTTATAACTTACCCTTGGTGATTTTCTCTCTTCTGTGTCTATAAAAAATGTTTGTGTGTGTTTTTTTTTCATTACTTGACATTGTCTGCCATACGTTTGTTGCAGATTGGAAAATAATGACCTGTGCACCATAAAATTCATCCATCCATATTTTGTAGAAAAATAAAAAATACCCAATAAAAGGACTCAAAACACCTTTCTTAAGCTTTTAACACCATTGAATAAAAAGTTGGTCCCCTTTTTATTTACTTTGGACCCCTTTTAAATACATGATGTTACATACATATCTCATTATGAAACACAAAAATCAAATTTCATTCGTGACAGGAGTGGTGTGGATAGTTGGCAAATGGATCTATTGGTGCTGAGTGTACTGCTGGCAGTATATGGTGAATTTATGTGATGCAGAAAATTCCAGGAAAATCTCATTGAATCCTTCAATAGACAAATGGTAACATCATCACATAGAGGGGGTTCTGTGTTGTGTCTAGAGTGTTTGGAATAGCTCTGAGCTATTCTCGGGGCTCATGAAAGAATTAAAAGTCATCATTGGAAAAAGAGGGACATGTTAAAAAAGTTTGCTGGTAGAAAAGACTGTCTTTCTATCAGGGTGTCAAGGTTTAAATCACTTGATATAAATCAACAATTAAAATCAAGATTTTAATCAAATGATTTTTTTAATCTTTGATTTAAATCACAAAACCAATCTTACATTATTTTTTTTACTAAGTAAATACACCCTAGGAAAATCACAGAACTCGTCAAATGCTTTTAACTTTCTGCATTCATGGTGATTTCAGCCCTAATGGCTACACCAGGTACTGATCAGCTTTTGAAAAAATGTTTGGCACTGGACACTTGCAAATAATCTGAGGTGTCTATGGACTAAGTAATTTATTGAGTCAGAGATTCTGCCAAACAGTAAAGTAAAGAACAAGTCAACATCTATTTGAAAGTTTTGACAATGGTCATGCATAATTTTATAATGTGTTACGAACTATAAAGCAATCATTCATTCGAGTGTGGTAAGCATGGGAAAATATTGCACTTTAATGTTATACTTAAAAAAAGTCTTTAGCTATTTATATTGGTGGACTTCTAAATGTCAAGACAGTCAAAGAAAAGCCCCACTAGTAGGCCTAAACTACTTGTTACCCCTCTAATTGACTGGCCAATGGCTTAGATATAGTTATAGTGTAGAAACGTTTAAACACTATGAACATCTTTAATTTTGCAAAATGCACCCTGAAACAGTCACCTGTCACTTTAAGAGTAGTGACCGAATACAAATATTTATCTTTAATCTAAATCTATATGGCTTTACCTTAGTCAACCGATGAAACTATCTGTCCTTGTTTTTGTAGCCAATCAGAACAGATTACTCACAACAATCCAATCAAAAATAGATACAATCAGGGAACACTAGGTTAAACTGCCACGCAGGCCACCAGTACTGTATTTATTTTAATCAAACTATAATTTAAGTCTGTAATTAACACCTACTGATAAATTTGTAAACATATTGATGTAATCAAATGTCTTACCTTTTGCTTTTATTTTGAAAATTAATTTTTTAAATGTATTACCATGTAACAAACTATGATTTTTATGAAAAAAATCATGATTTTTTTTACACCTAGCTTTCTATGAATAAAAAAAACCTGTGGCTAAAGACTGAATAAAAAGTGACTTTTAGTCGTAATTTTTTTGTTAATATAAGAGATTATTACAAAAACAGTGTAAAAGGGCCTAAAGAAATTTAAATTAAAAAAAAAATTATTTAAATAAAAAAAATCATGATTTTTTTACACTTTGCTTTTTATGAATTTGTGTATGTATCTTCATCCTATCAATACGAAAGGAAGAGATAAACAACTTGTGTGAATGGATCTATTTGAAGCCATGGTTAGAAAGATGAGGAGAGTTCAAATGGTGAAAGTGGGGGATAAGATGTATTGAGGCATCTGACAGTTTCAGGCTGCTATAGCAGCG
The DNA here is from genome assembly GCA_947359465.1 of Metellina segmentata. NCBI lineage: Eukaryota > Metazoa > Arthropoda > Arachnida > Araneae > Tetragnathidae > Metellina > Metellina segmentata. The sequence continues at coordinate 100,101,869 of OX375877.1, forward strand.
AAACAAAGACTAGTGAGTTAGTCTGAAGCATTAAGGTACTTATCTGTGAAATTAGATTTCAGTGTTTGTTTTAGGTTTTTTTTTTATAAATTTTATTTTTGATTGTAGTTAATATAAATATCCCTTGATCTTGAAATTATATTGCTTACCATGCTGACATAGCTTAGACATAGTTTACCATGCTATGTCTGTAGCTTCAGTGTGCTTACATGGCTAGTTTTAACTTTCGTTTTCAGGATAAATAGCTCAGCTGTTCAGTTCTTAGATTTTTTTTTTTTTACTTTGCTTTTTAGTTTGAATGTGATAATTATATGCTATCAGAAAGCTAAAAAGTTTTTTGTAATTCTAGGTAAGCAACTACTTTATTGTCATCCTAAAATTTATGAGCGTGGTCTTACGGATGAAGTCAATTCAATGCTGGATGACAATTCTAAAAGCTTATTCACGAAAAGACCCAAGTTTATTCGTTCACCACCATTTACAAGAGTTGTTCCACTGAAAAGTCATAACAAAGAAATTTTTGTCAGTTTTGCTAAGGATGGACAGTATAAAAATGGTAAAAATAAAATTTTATTCTATTATGTTTCATGGAAGTATTAATTTGAAGAATTTATTAGTTACATTTTTTACCTATATTCCGTGGTTTGTAAATTAGTAAGATTTATATAATTTTTAAGTGTTAAATACAATTGCAAATGTTGAATAACAGAACTTTTCTTAATATTAAATGAAGCTGAAATGAAATATCAGTCTTGAAAATTTTCAATGAGCATGCTTTCTACTTGTAAGTTGTTTGTAAATCTTGTTCTATTTAGAGAATGTTCAGGATGTGGATTCGTATTTTCATTTTTTCATGTACCAAGAGGGAACAATGTGTTTCTCGAAAACAGGTGTTAAATAAAATATAGTTATTTAGAGAGGCAAGATTGCAAAATAATTTCTAAACTGTTAATAATACATAAGAGGCCCCACCCCTGCTCGCCTACGCTCGCCAACCCACTGTGATTGCTATGCAATCCCATTTGGTTTGCTTAGCAAACCAACACTCCTTTTGCAGAGTTTTCAATCTCCTGCGACTGCAAAAGTATCTTAATAATTCGTATATTCCTGATTGGACTTTCTGGGCCATTGCATCACAGCAAGGGCTCCACTGGCCAAACCCCGGTGATTGCTACACAATACCATTTGGTTTGCTTCGCAAGCCAACACTCCTTTCACAAGGGAGTTTGCTTTTTTTTATTTGAACACTTAATACACCCTAAACTAATAGCCACATCAGTAAAAAATCTTCTCCATCTTTTTCTCTGTACAATTTTGAATAAACTATGTTAATCTCGTAATTTTCTCGGGCAACCGTCTGAGAATCGTGTGAAAAAAGGGAGTTGAGCCTTTAGGACATATGTACCATGACATCACAGCAAGTTTCAGCGGCCAAATAAAAATCTTGTTGCTATGGTAATTGTTGCTACGATACATTTTATATCTGGCAAAAACATAAGTTATAAATGTAACCTTTCATTTCCGTGAAGAAAAATACAAAATTTTGAAATTATACATTTTATTGCATTAAAAATTTATTTATAAACCAATTTAACAAATAATTATACCATAATAAAGAGTAAATTCTATGCTTTCATGTGGCATTTTCGAATTTTAAAACTAATATTATTAAACTAGATATAACAGTTATATCAGAAATTATGATCTAAAAAATACGAAATTTGTATGACCAACTTTTAATTGTATTGAATTTATTTATTTACCAATTTCAAAAATTATTGTACCATAAAAAAAGAGTACATTCTAAAATTTCCAGTGAGGGTTGCAATAGCTCAATTGGAGAGTACCAGATTAACAAGGTTGTGAGTTCAAAAGTTGATACAACCAAAAGACATTGTGTACATGGTGTATGTTAAATCTGTCATGGCATCAAATATTCTCGAATTGGTGTGAAGGAGAAGTTTGGAGAGTGGAGTGGCAACTCAAATGTTGACCTCATCATCTAATGATGGTTCAAAATTATTTGGTGTGGGCCTCTGAACTTTCCCTTCGGGATTGATCTCAGATTGTTGCTTCAGTGCAATGTTAATTGTTAATTCAAACTGCCTACCTGTCTTTTGGTGAAGGCAGAAAAGTAAGAGAACAGGTAGAAAATGATAGAATGTCCCATGTGCAATAACCAACTGCATATTTTCTGGACTGGATAGCCTCAATAGGAGGTATGGTGTAGGGGAGAAAAATATGGACTGTCTATTGCACATGACAGACATAATGAGATATCGTCAATCCCTGGTTGGCTTTTTGCGGTAAAAATCAAGAATGTTAAAATAGAAACTGACATCACTACTCAGATTCACGTCAACATAACTCGATTTGCTTTAAAAATCAAAAATTTTTTTTTATGTGTTATCGATTATTTTTGAAATTTTTTTTGTTTTTGGTAGGGGATGCTGAATTTACCATTCCACATTTTACTTCCATGTTTTAAATTGTGTACTTTATGCTGTTTTAGTCGTTATGAAATCTGCCATTGCTCTATTTCAGCAATTATATTTATATATTATTTGTTTCACTGTAGATGTGTATGATTCTGTGATTGCTCCTGGTTTGAACGTCTCTTTGGCTACTGAGACATGGCGTAAAGGCAGTGGGGGATATTTACCTCCTACCTGTGATTCAGACTACACTGTTCTCGATATTTCTGATATAAAAATGGGTGCAGAAAGCCAGAGTGGCTATAAGGACATTTCTTTCAAATCTACTGAAGATCACAGTAAATGGGCTGTATCCATAAATTCTGCTCAGAACTGGATATGTGTGGGAGACATGAATCGCATGGTGGGTACCTTGTGCAATTTTTAACTGCTTGTAACATATGTTTATTGCTATTTTTGTGTAAATGGCTTAATATAGTACATACTATTAAGTCAGCTTAATGTTGTACAGACTTAATATAGTACACACTGTTAAGTCAATGTAGTTGAAATTTCCTTTATTACTCAATATGAAACCTATCTTTATGAATAGTTTTTTATAGAGTTCCATAGGAATTCTATAGAGATTTCTATATCAAATGAAATTTTGGTTTTGTGGAAAAAATTTTATCAGAGAAGTTCTAAAGAAAAGTAAAGTCATGAAATAAAAGAAATGCACTCTTGAATTCTATAGAGGTTTCTATAGACATTCTCTAGAGATTTTTATGGATTTTTGATAGAGGTTACTTTGCTGAGGTTAAAAAAAATGGCCCATTATTCTATAGATATTTTTATGGAATTCTTTGAAATTTTCCATAAAAGTGGGCTTTTAGCTTCTATCAAACTCCAAATAGGTTTGTTCACAAAGTCCGCGTACAATATGTTGAAGGGCAATTATGCTTTCCGGGTATAAAGAGTTAATATCACTTTCAAACATTTAAATGTCTTAAAATTTTGTTTAGTTGCATGATAAATTAAGCACAACATTAAATGTGCAAAATGAATCAAAATATTTTCTTTACATTTATCGTGGAAGCATTCTTTTAGGTCAGATAAAGGTTAAATTTTTAGCATTTGGAGGACCTTTACTTGAAGATATTTTCAAGCCAACATCACGGCCAATTCGAATTGATCCAATTGGTGTGACATCACAATCTCTTGTGAAAATATAAATATTAAATTGAAAAATTATTTATTAAAAGAAAATCAAATATATTAGGTATCGATCTGATGTAAAATTGTTCTTGGCCATTACAGTTCATTTCATGGGGTCAGGTGTGACCACTGCTCGCTAATGCTTGCCTTCTCCGATGTGATTGCTACGCATTCCCATTTAATTGTGAAGAGATCCAATAGGCGAGGTCAACCGAGATATGGGTGATGTCACATTCCAGAGTGAAACATGAAAGTTGAAAGAAACATTGGTATTGTTCCAAACGCTGACCTCAGTGGGTGAAAATCACAAAATCTGCTTGCTTCTTCTTTCCACGGTCAACTAAGATACGTGTGACGTCACTCTTTAACGGAAGAATGAAGGGTGAATCACAAACTACAAAATTCATTTTAAAATGTTCTTGATTGAACTAAAAATTTCAGACCACTGTGTGCCAAATTTCACTATTGTAAGTGCTATAGATTGGTCAGGACAGTACACACAGACAGACAAACACTTCCTTTTTTTTAAGTAGAGATACTTTAGTACAGTGGTCCCCAACCCCCGGGCCGCGGACCGGTACCGGTCCGTGGATCAAATGGTACCGGGCCGTCCAAGAAATATTAAATTATTTCCATTTTATTTACTTTGGTGTATTTATTTCGGGTTTGTGCGGTTCTTATCTATGAAATGTCCACTCAAATTAGGAGGCGGTAAATCAGAACTTGAAATTTGTTCTGTTACTAGAGCTTTAATTATGATTTCTGAATTCTGTATGTCTCTATTTTCTAATTTTGACAAATGTGACAACTGTTTTCAAGTTGGAAGACAAAGTAGCTGCATTTAAATCTAAACTGAAGTTGTGGGGACGGCGCGTGAACAGAGGCATTTTGGACATGTTTCAGACATTAGCGGGGATTTTAGGCGAGACTGAGCTTAAACATTCATTCTCCTAGTTGGTGCACGATCACCTGTCTTTGCTTTTAAAATTGTTCGAGCGCTTCATGTTTTTTTTTTGTGGTTGGGAAACTATTTTATTGATTTAGCGTTCTAGTGAGTTAAAATGTTAAATCCCATTATATTCATTTTTTGGTGTAACTGTATTTTATTTTGAAGGCATGTTTAAATCCAATTAAATTAAAACAATCTAAAATCTAAACAATCAACGTATCTCTCTCTCCCCCCCCCCCCAGCGGGCCGAGTTAAAATTATCAAACCTTGATCCGGTCCGCGGCGATAAAAGGGTTGGGGAGCACTGCTTTAGTAGACAAAACTGGTAGCTAAACAAAACAACAAATAAGTTGGAACAAATATTGTTGAAAGAGTATTGACAGTGCGGCCAGAGGTAGTCATTTGATATTATATTCGATAAATAATGTGGTTAATTGAGTTAATAAAAGCTAAAGCATTAAAATAAAGATGTCTCATTTATAAGTTACTAGAATAAATAGCCCGTCATACGACAGGTGCATAACAAATTTTTTTTCGTCAAACTTCACTTATATATTTTTTAAAACCTGATGATACATGATCACTGGCTGTTTATAAACCTTTTTTTACCACTGTCTGTCAACTTTTTTTGATCACTGGGACCTTTTTCCATCACAATATGTCAACTTGCCTTGTTTTTGCATGTTGTTGTCTTTGGAGTAATGCTGGTAAAAATGTTTAAAAATTTAATTTTTCATCAACATTGGTAAAATAATGAGCTGCGTATGGCAATCGTTTTATACTCAATGTTATTTCCATAGAGATTTCGAATGTAATGATTTTTGATATTTCGTATATCGTTTTGCTCGTGACATCACACAACCAATCAAAACAATATGAAACTCCACCTACTTGTGATGTCACACAACCAATCACAACTTTTATAGCCATGGCAAGCACTGCAGATTCTAGCATTTTATGTAATAATATTCTAAAATAAAATGGTGCCCATGCGTAAAAGATTATCCTGAGTAAAACAAGAATATACCTGAAAAACAGAATTTGGAAAATTTTTGTTTTGATCTACCAACTATTATTATAACATAATTTTCACTGGGAAACATGCATTTGTTTGGAACTTATTGCTCGGTTGAGGTTGGGGACATGAAAATTGTAAACATTTTCTTATTTAACATCCAGCCTTTGGTACTTTGATCAAAATAGTTTATGATTATAAAAGTAGTTTTTAGTAGCATAGCAAAACATGAATAACAGGATGCAGAGATTGGATCTAAAGACAAAAAGTCTGATGCTCATCTTTAGACAACTTTATAAGTTAACTCGATTTTCCGATGTTTCTTTTCCTTAAAGACAATGTATTACAAACTTTATTTATACCTAAGCATACTTGTCAACTTTTACGGATTATCCATAATTTTTACGGATTTCCACTTATTTTTACCGATTTATGGATGGTTCCGACTTTTGTACAGATTTTTAGAATTTTTGATCGGGCAATCGAAATATTTTATTCTCTGCAACCATCCACTAAGTTTTCTATCGGACTTGATGAGTGCAAAGTCGAAGCAATGGATGAGTTGGAAAAGGAGTTATGTCTTCAGCTGAAAGATTTATCTGTGATAATAGAAGGACATGGACCGTATAGATGTGCAGTGGGTTGAAATAGGTAAAATAAGAGGGGGTGATGGACTTCTAAAATTTGCTAGATTGGCCAAAATTATACTTTCTAATATGCTCATTCCCCATTCCAATGCTGAGTGTGAGAGAATCTTCAGCCTTGTCAGAAAGAACCAAACTGAATACTGTTCTCTCATTTCTAACAGAACACTGAAAAGTTTGTTGGTGTTGAACACACAAAACCTCAGAACTTGTTTTGAGCAGAAATTCAATGCCGAATTATCAAAGAAGACTACTACAGCTTCATTGAATTTTTCCTCTACCCCCTCTTCTAGATAAAACACTTAATGAAACAACTTTGTAAATAGAGCATTGATCTTTTTTTCTGTCAATTACTTGTAAATAAGCTTAATGAACACCAATGATCTGTAATCCTGACACAAGTTTAAATGGTATTTTACTTACAGTTTCGGATGCAGTGTGTAGGTACGCATAAAGTGAATATGTTTTTTACAGTGGATGCGTTCAGTTTGGAATTAAAACACTACTGTTTTGCAAGGTGTCTGCAGTTGATAAAAATGTGAATTTTGACTGATGGATGTTTAAATGCAAATAATACAAGTTTTTGTGACATATACGGATATTTTTATAAAACACATTAATTCATGTATTTATGTTGTGTTGTATGGCAAGAGGCGTTAGGGGGCACAAAAGTTTAAACTGATGCACAGTTTTCAAAGTTGGCAAGTATTCTTAAGTTTAAAAACACCTAAAAAGGGTGCAATCATGCTCAATCCTTTTGTAACATCTGTACATTAAATATGTAATTTTAAATATACTTTTGGTTGTTGATTAGACTATTTTATCCTTTTACTGGTTGCATTATCTTGTTTCAGTGCAGCTTCTCCGTCTTTGGTCCTTTCACTATAAAACCCAAACCAACTTTGCACTTCACTTGAAGATTTTCAAATAATTTAAGTTCTAATTAATTGAGTGATAAATAATTATATTTTTGATTCCAGACATCTCAAAAAAAGAGGGGTGGAGGTGCCCTATGTTTTCAATCCAATGCTGTAGGGAATGCATACCGATCTGCTATTTCCAGTAGTGACCAGTGTCCAGTTTAAAGCATTGTCCAGCTAATTCAAAACAGTGGACATAATGTGAAAACATAGAAATACAAGGTTGTCAGACAATTGTCTATTAAGGCAAGAGATAGATTTTATATAGTCATTTTCTACGATTATGTACTCTAATGAAGGATGTAATCTTTTTTATAATGTTATTTTCTCAACGAAGAGAGTGTATCTCTTTGGAAATGAAATAGTTGATATTTTTTAATTTTGATAATACCAAACAAATTCTTGGTATTAAAACTTGAGATTAATAACATATTATTTGAGTCACGTGTGATTGTATAATCATTAATCTCTTAATTTTAGTTTACATCTTATTTTTGCTTCGAGATCTCATTTTTTAGTAACTAAGGCTATGAAATGGTTTTGATTTTTTTTTAATGCGAAGCAAATTATTATTGTGTTTGATAGTGAGTGAAGCTGTCAAAAGTTTTTTATTTGTTGTTTGTTTTATGAATATAAATTTGTTGGAAGTTTCTATTCTTATTGCATTTTTGTGATTTTATCTTTTCATTTTTTTGTTATTTATTATGGTTATTTTGTTATTTATTATGGTTATTTTGTGATTCTATTGTTGTTTTTACCTTGTTCATAGCTTTTCATCATATTAGTGATGTTACAATGTGTTTTCTTTTTTAACCCAGTTTGATTACTCTGTTCTGCTTTAATTACGTCATTGCCAAATACATGCTAAAATTTGAGTGTTTTTTGGTTGTTTACATATAAGATTTATAAATTCTTTATTTTGTGCTTCCCTCTTTAATTGTAATTTGCACATTTTCTGGAGCTTGTGAGAAGTTTTGTGTCAATTTATAATCAATAATTTATTAAAAAAATTTTAAGATGGCTATTGAAAATGTAATTCCCTAATAATTTAGCAGGTTTTCATGTTTACATCCAACATGTTTCCTTTTTTTAATGTTAAAAATTTTAAAGATTTTGCTGTTTTTTCCTCTTAAAACAAATTAGACTTACTGTAGGCTGTAGTATTTTTAGTTGAGAAACAATCTTACTATAACATGCCTTACATTAAACAAAAGTTTCAAAACAACGTCGATATATTTAACATCGATGTATTGGGGTCGATGTTTTTGTAACATCGATGTTTATACTTGTCGCTGTTTTTACGTTGTCGATGTTTTATTTTTAAATAAAAAAAAGTACCGTTATAAAAAATTAAAAAATAACCAAGTAGCATAACTTCTATAATTAGCGAATTGAACATACTTTTAGACCAAAGTGACCAAGGATAAAGGATCTGAAAAGTAGGGATGCGACATCGATATCGATGTTTTCTAAACATTGATGTTTTAGAAAAAAAAACATCGATGTATTGAAGCCGATGTCGCATCACTAGTTGCTAAACCAGTTTTAAGAAATGGGGAAACAAGTTTAAATAAACTGAATTTTAAAAACATCGATGGTTTTGGGACGATGTATTATCAAGATCGATGTTTTAATTTCGAACATCTAAGTTTCAAAACATCGATGTTTTGCTGTCGATATTGCATCAATAATTGCTAAACCTGTTTTAAGAAATGGGGGGAAAAAGTTTAAATACACTGAATTTTAAAAACATCGATGTTTTTGGGTCGATATATTATCAACATCGATGTTTTGCGATCGATGTCGCATCTCTAATACAGGGTGTTTCAAAAATATCTAATGAATAAATAAACTAATAAATTGTAAAAGGTGGTACACATTCATTCCAGACAAACAGCCATGCCTTATCCCAGATTTGAACCACGAACCTTTGAATCCAGAAGCAACATTCTGACCACTATTCAACCTTCGAGTAGCTCATCCATTTCCTTATGCAGCCCCACACACATGTGAGCTCTGAATTCATGTAGCTATGCATGCTGTTGAAATTGTAGTGAGGAATAACTCCTTACTCCTCAGAAATGATTGTAAATTTGCAGCCCCATACATTAAATGCATATGCTCTTAACTCACGTAGCTATGCATGCCATTGAAAATTGGCACCTTACGACACAGAATCGATGTTATTGACTGTGATACATAAGATATTTCTGGACATATTCCTTGACAAACATGTTTATTTTGAACCCCTCTATCACCTGTTACAAATTTAGCCAGGTATTTCCAAAAGACCCTGTATTGTTTATTTATCATAAAGTAAAATCTTCAAAAAATGCTGTCTAGATACATAGAATTTTTGTTAATACATTTATTGTTCAAATGTGTCTTTAAGATTTGAGTTGTTTATGAAATAAAAGTGTGTGTGTGTACAAAGCCAATGTTTTGGAGTTGAGATCGAATGCACAGTTCAAATATTTAAGATAACTCATTAAAAATTTTATTTATGAATGTAAATTATTAATGGTATTTGCTAAAAATTGTGTGAAGATTTGAATGTAGTTATTGTTTGACAAAAACATGCCAATTATCTTTTTATTGCATAAACTTAGTTTCAATTGGTTTGTAGGTGTAAAGCTTTGTAACTGCAAGATAATATTGCACCAAAATAGATCTGTATATTTTATAAGTAAAATAAATTATATATTCTTTTGAATGACAGTGTCAAGTTTTTCCTATTGCTACACGAAAACAAAATATTTCAAATGATTTTTAAATATGGGCTTTTGTATACTGTTTGAAAAGTACCATGTCTTATTTTAGTATTTTTTTTTTAGTGTCTCTTTTAGCATTTGTTTTCCACCACTTGCTGAGATGTGTGCAAGGCTTCCATAGGCAAGTGAAAGGCGACTTTTTGCTACCATTTTTCAACCTTAGATGATTAGGGGTGTCCTTTTAAACAGTCGTCTCACAAAAGACCCTATATCAAAATTTTGGCTATGTTTTGAACATTCCCCAAAGGTCAACGAAAATTTTTGATCCGTATTTTTAACTTTTAGCGAACGGAAAAAAGATTTCTCTAATTTTTCTTTAACCCTTTTGGGAGAGCAACCGATTTCGATACTAGGTCCTGCTAAAGACGACTGTCGTGTACAAGGGGACAGGTGCACGTTAAATCTGTCGTGGCCTCAAATTCGAGCGTAGTGTGGAAGTTTGAAGAGTGGGGTGCCAGGTCAGGTCTTGTTCTAGTCATCTAAACGTGGTTCAAAAAGACGAGGCGCTGTCCCTGTATCTTTCCCTTCAGGATAGAACCCGGACCGTCGGCAATAGCCCGTTGTGTTTTCCAATGCAACGTTAATTAACTACCTTCCTTGCTGACCAACATGTGAAGGTATCCATTGAAAATATATCTTGTTCTTTTCACACATCTCGCTTTCCTGATGGCCGACCAACCGGTATAGTGGTTAAGGTGTTAGCCTCTAGATCGGAAGGTTCCTGGTTCGAATCCGGGCCCGGGCATGGATGTTTGTAAACGTATGGTGTAGAGGCGGCTGGTGCACCTTAAATCTGTCGTGGCCGAAAGTCCTCACGTAAGTCCAAAGTAGGGATGCGACATCGATATCGATGTTTTCTAAACATTGATGTTTTAGAAAAAAAACATCGATGTATTGAAGCCGATGTCGCATCACTAGTTGCTAAACCAGTTTTAAGAAATGGGGAAACAAGTTTAAATAAACTGAATTTTAAAAACATCGATGTATTATCAAGATCGATGTTTTAATTTTGAACATCTAAGTTTCAAAACATCGATGTTTTGCTGTCGATGTTGCATCAATAATTGCTAAACCTGTTTTAAGAAATGGGGGGGGGGGGGAAGTTTAAATACACTGAATTTTAAAAACATCGATGTTTTTGGGTCGATATATTATCAACATCGATGTTTTGCGATCGATGTCGCATCTCTAATACAGGGTGTTTCAAAAATATCTAATGAATAAATAAACTAATAAATTGTAAAAGGTGGTACACATTCATTCCAGACAAACAGCCATGCCTTATCCCAGATTTGAACCACGAACCTTTGAATCCAGAAGCAACATTCTGACCACTATTCAACCTTCGAGTAGCTCATCCATTTCCTTATGCAGCCCCACACACATGTGAGCTCTTAATTCACGTAGCTATGCATGCCATTGAAAATTGGCACCTTACGACACAGAATCGATGTTATTGACTGTGATACATAATACTAGGGGGCCCGCCCCCTGCTCGCTAACGCTCGCCAACCCCCAGAGGATTGCTTCGCAGTCCTCATTGGTTCGCTGCGCGAACTTATGCTCGCTTCGCTCGCATCAATGAAGACATGTGTCCTAGTAGAAGGAATTGTTTACAAAATATATTCCAAAAAAATATTTTTCAAATCTAAATTTTATGCTGTTTTTAAGAAAAGATATTTACAGTATCTCTGAAATCAGAATTCAAATGGAAACTTTGAGCAAATTTTGACTCGAAACGTGAGCGTTGATTTGGAAATTGAAAACCCAGCATGTTGGTTGTGTGTACATTTACCCAGCACTTGAGCCACCCACGCTTTTTCATTGAGTTTGTTGTCGAAAGTTGTAATGCAAGCGTCTTGTTGAACTATAATAGTTTGCCCCGAAACGGACCTTTTTTTTAAATGACCCTGAAAAGATCCTCCGTTTTCTTTGATTTCTATTATTTACTGCAACAGCTCGACTAACATTCATTTTTTTTCAATAAAATTTCATCCGATAACGCAATAAATTCAATTGAAGCGCGAGGCTTTGGGATAAACAAAGAATCGTACAATGTTGCCAAAACACGAAAACAAATAACGTCTTTTTTGCGTGCCACGTCAGAGAATTATATATATAGATATTTCTGGACATATTCCTTGACAAACATGTTTATTTTGAACCCCTCTATCACCTGTTACAAATTTAGCCAGGTATTTCCAAAAGACCCTGTATTGTTTATTTATCATAAAGTAAAATCTTCAAAAAATGCTGTCTAGATACATAGAATTTTTGTTAATACATTTATTGTTCAAATGTGTCTTTAAGATTTGAGTTGTTTATGAAATAAAAGTGTGTGTGTGTGTACAAAGCCAATGTTTTGGAGTTGAGATCGAATGCACAGTTCAAATATTTAAGATAACTCATTAAAAATTGTATTTATGAATGTAAATTATTAATGGTATTTGCTAAAAATTGTGTGAAGATTTGAATGTAGTTATTGTTTGACAAAAACATGCCAATTATCTTTTTATTGCATAAACTTAGTTTCAGTTGGTTTGTAGGTGTAAACCTTTGTAACTGCAAGATAATATTGCACCAAAATAGATCTGTATATTTTATAAGTAAAATAAATTATATATTCCTTTGAATGACAGTGTCAAGTTTTTCCTATTGCTACACGAAAACAAAATATTTCAAATGATTTTTAAAAATGGGCTTTTGTATACTGTTTGAAAAGTACCATGTCTTATTTTAGTATTTTTTTTTTAGTGTCTCTTTTAGCATTTGTTTTCCACCACTTGCTGAGATGTGTGCAAGGCTTCCATAGGCAAGTGAAAGGCGACTTTTTGCTACCATTTTTCAACCTTAGATGATTAGGGGTGTCCTTTTAAACAGTCGTCTCACAAAAGACCCTATATCAAAATTTTGGCTATGTTTTGAACATTCCCCAAAGGTCAACGAAAATTTTTGATCCGTATTTTTAACTTTTAGCGAACGGAAAAAAGAGTTCTCTAATTTTTCTTTAACCCTTTTGGGAGAGCAACCGATTTCGATACTAGGTCCTGCTAAAGACGACTGTCGTGTACAAGGGGACAGGTGCACGTTAAATCTGTCGTGGCCTCAAATTCGAGCGTAGTGTGGAAGTTTGAAGAGTGGGGTGCCAGGTCAGGTCTTGTTCTAGTCATCTAAACGTGGTTCAAAAAGACGAGGCGCTGTCCCTGTATCTTTCCCTTCAGGATAGAACCCGGACCGTCGGCAATAGCCCGTTGTGTTTTCCAATGCAACGTTAATTAACTACCTTCCTTGCTGACCCACATGTGAAGGTATCCATTGAAAATATATCTTGTTCTTTTCACACATCTCGCTTTCCTGATGTTTTTTTTGCTGTTAAGGTTGCTGCACTGTTTACACCACTTGCTGAGATGATGTTTGTAAACGGCTTCCACATGCGACTTTTTCGTACTATTTTTCAACTTTGGCGACCAGGTGCAAAATTATATTCAATGTTCTGCAACACAACTCCAAGTAATTGCAATTGTTCTGCAGGCATTTTGTTCGAATTTTAATAAGTGCAGTAAAATCAAAAACAGACGTAAAACAACTCGGCTAAATATGTATTATCTATTTATAATAAAACATCAAACTCAATTTACTTACTTTATTTAAAACCAAGGCATACTTGCAGAATTTGCAATTCTGTCGATATATATAAGGCTTCTTTGATGTTTAACTCGAGAATTAGATATCAAAAATTGGACCACTTACGCTTGTGCAAAAATTTTGATAAAATTAAGGTAATGGTAATTTTAGTTAACGTCGTACTAGAGCAACACAAAGGGCTATTGACGACGGTCCGGGATCAGTCCCTTAAGGGAAAGATCCGAGATAAAATTAAGGAAATATTGTTCTGTGACGTACGTCGCAGTTTTAAGCACTTTCTGCTCCCGGGACAAGGGGAATCTTTTAAACCCTCCAAATGGTTTCAACGAGATATCTCGTCCATCAAGATCTGACAAATTTATACTTCGTCAATTTTGGTCCTCAAGATATTGACAATTTTTTAGACGTCTATCCCAATATCTGGTCAGTTTTCTTCTAGTGATGAAATATCTAGTCCATCAAGTTGGTTGATTTCGATAATGGCGAAATACCTCAATGAAACAGCTTTTAGGAAAGTTTTTATGGTTCATCATAACCTATAATTGCCGACTAACCGGTCTGGTGATTAAGGTGTTAGCCTCTAGATCGGAAGGTTCCTGGTTCGAATCCGGGCATGGATGTTTCTAAGCTTTTGGTGTAGAGGCGGCTGGTGCACCTTAAATCTGTCGTGACCACAAGTCCTCGCGTTCGGTTGGTGTGGAAGTTTGGAGAATGGGATGCCAGCTCAGGTGTTGCCTCGTCATCTGACCGTTGGTCAAAATTGCGAGGTGTTGTCCTCGGATCTTTCCCTTAAGGGATTGATCCCGGACCGTCGTCAATAGCTCGTTGTGTCGCTCTAGTACGACGTTAATTGCAAACTACTTCATAGGTAATTTTGGTAATTTTAGTTAACGTCGTACTAGAGCAACACAAAGGGCTATTGACGACGGTCCGGGATCAGTCCCTTAGGGGAAAGATCCGAGGACAACACCTCGTAATTTTGAACCACGGTCAGATGACGAGACTACTTCATAGGATAAGGAGTAGTTGCACTGAAGCAGTGCAACTTGCTTTTGGCAACGGTATGTGATCAATCCGAAGGTAATGGTAATTTTAGTTAACGTCGTACTAAAGCAACACAGCCAATCCGAAGGGAAAGATCCGAGTATTCCCAATTTCAAACCATGGTCAGACTGCGAGGTCAACACCTAGCCGGCACCCAGTGCAGGATTTACGTATGAGCTAGACAAGCTATAGCTTAGGGCCCCCACTTTCTTTGTGGGCCCCAAAAAAATTGTCCGAGTGAGCAATTGTCAAAAAACTTAAATATACTGCAGCATTATTTGTCCCAATGCCGCACCCGTCCGAAAGTCCCATACTCTTCACACAATTGTTTTAGCTCGTCTTTTCGAAGAACAAAGCGCTATTGTGCCTAGGGTTTGCATTACCGATAACCGGTATTACCAGTAATTATTACTACCGAAATTAATGGTAAATTTCAACAGCCGATGCCGGTAATTTCAGTAAATTTGAAAATTATTTCATTATTATTTTATAGTAGAAATGGTAATTGGTAATTTTTTTAGTTAACGTCGTACTAGAGCAACACAACGGGCTATTGACGACGGTCCGGGATCAGTCCCTTAAGGGAAAGATCTGAGGACAACACCTCGTAATTTTGAACCACGGTCAGATGACGAAGCAACACCTGAGCTGGCACCCCACTCTCCAAACTTCCACGCCAACCCAACGTGAGGACTTTCGACCACGACAGATTTAAGGTGCACCAGCCGCCTCTACACCATACGTTTACAAACATCCATACCCGGACCCGGATTCGAACCAGGAACCTTCCGATCTAGAGGCTAACACCTTAACCACTATACCGGTTGGTCGGCTATAATAGAAATGGAACGTGTAAAGCATATAATTTCTTTTACTATAAAAACGGGGATTCCCCTGAGCCTACACTCGAGCATGCGCTGACCTTTTGTAGTTCGTGTGAGCCGTCAGACGATACAATATTTCTGACCTTTTATTTAAATATTGCAGAGAATGGTTAGTATATTCGCCAACAACTGGTCGTGTGTACTGTTTCGTTTGTAAACTCTTTTCAAATTCTTCTACGCCATTATCATCCGATGGATTTTGTGATTGGCGCAATACCTATTTAGTTCAAAGTCATGAAAACTCTGTAGACCATAGAACAGCTTCGGTAACATATCTCACAAGAAAATGTGGCTCAACAATTGACTGCCAACTAGCAGAACAGATAAATAATAAACGGCAGTACCGGTAATTTTAGT
Organism: Metellina segmentata; assembly: GCA_947359465.1. Taxonomy (NCBI): domain Eukaryota; kingdom Metazoa; phylum Arthropoda; class Arachnida; order Araneae; family Tetragnathidae; genus Metellina; species Metellina segmentata. The sequence continues at coordinate 100,117,727 of OX375877.1, forward strand.
TAACGTCCTACTAGAGCAACACAACGGGCTATTGACGCCGATCCGGGATCAGTCCCTTAAGGGAAATATCCGAGGACAACACCTCGTAATTTTGAACCACGGTCAGATGACGAAGCAACACCTGAGCTGGCACCCCACTCTCCAAACTTTCGCATCAACCCCACGTGAACGGCCGTACCGAAAAAAAATGTTCTTGAACGAGTTGTAGCAGTCATAATTACTATGGCAGAGCGTGGTTTACCTTTCAGAGGAGATAAGGAAACAATTAATTCTCTTCACAATGGCAATTTCCTTGGATTACTCGAACTTGTAGAAAAATTTGATCCTTTTCTAGCAAGCCATATAAAAAAATTGGGGAATAAAGGATCAGGTTTCACATCTTATCTTTCTAAAACAATATGTGATTAATTTATCCAAATTATGGCACATAAAGTAAGAGACTCAATCTTGAATGATATTAGAACTGCAGGGTACTTCAGTTTATCTGTAGATTCCACTCCAGACCGGTCCTATATTGATCAGCTCACTGTTATTGTGAGGTATGTTTCACCAGATGATGGGCTCCCTATTGAACGTTTTCTAACTTTCTTAGCGATGGTTTGCTCGCTACACAGGGGAAAGTATGGCTAAGATGGTGTACAACTACCTTAGAAATGAGTGCAAAATAGATTTTAGTAAGTGTAGAGGCCAGTCATATGATAATGCTGCCAATATGTCTGGCAAATATAAGGGCATGGAAGAAATAATATTGAAGATTAACAAGTATGCTATGTATATTCCATGTGCTGGTCATTCCCTTAATCTTGTTGGTAGAGCAGCAGTTGACTGCTGTTTAGATGCAGTAAACTTTTTTGGAATTGTTCAAGAAATATATAATTTATTTTCACCATCTACACATAGATGGGCAAAACTGTTTTCATTCTTCAAAGATGATTCAAAAGTTCCAAAGTCTTTGTCAAAGGCTAGATGGGAAGCATATTCAATGGCCACAAGTGCAATACTTGATAGTTATGATGGAATAATTTCTGCATTGCATCAGCTGCATATTGATACTATAGAGAAAGGCGAAACAAGAAATCAAGCCATACACATTTTATATAAAATGGAGAAGTTTGAATTTATGGTAATGTTATATTTGTGGAGTTACATGCTGGATGAATTTCACAAGACTAGTCAATCACTGCAAGACCCCCAAATTAGTCTAGATGTATGTAGGGAATTGTATGCTTCACTTTTGGATTTTGTTAAAGGTTCCGGAGATATGTTCGATCATTTCGAAGAAAAAGCAAAGGAAAAATTGCCGGATGTTGATTTCAAGAAAATCAGAAAGAGAAAAGGGCATATCAATGATGATGCTTTAGAAAACGTTGAGCTAAGAGACAAGTTTAGAATAAAAACATTTATACCTGTGATGGATGCATTAGAGTCGAGTCTGGCACACAGGGCCTCAGTATACAATGACGCTGCAAAAAAGTTTTCATTCTTAACAAAATTAGAAGCTACATAAGAAGAGATTCGTGAAGGAGTTGGTGCTTTATGCCAAACATATCCTGAAGATGTGGACATGAATCTTGTAGGAGAAGTCAAGCATTTTCATCAATATGTTAGATATAGTCAAGACTATGGTTCAGTGGAACATGATAGTCTGACACATCAGTATCTGTATAGGTTAATATTTAACGATCGTGTCCAATCAGCATTCCCTAATGTAGAAGCAATTTTGAGATTGTTTCTAAGAATGATGGTTGCAAATTGCTCTGGAGAAATTTATTTTTTTCAGCTGAAGAGGATAAAAAATGAATTTAGAACAACAATGACTCAAGATAAAATACGTTCCATCAGTCTCGTGCGCATAGAAAGTGACAAAATACGCAGTTTATCATTTGATGATGTCATCGGTGACTTTGCTCTGGCAAAGGCAAGAAAGAAATAATTTAGTTTAATATAATTCCTTGATCCGTACAACATGCTTCAATAGATTAGATAATAAGCCTTTGTAAATAGTGCCTTTTAAAAGAACTTCCGTTTCTTTTTACCAGAGTTTGCATTTTTAAGTTTGTTATGAATAAAAATGATTTTAAGTTAAAGATTTATTATTTCACTATCTATATACGTCTTAATCGTATTTCAGTTTAACCCTATAGGTATCCGAAAATCATATTTGGCACTGCCATACAATATCTGGACTTATAAAGGGCCCCATATCTTAAATAGCTTAGGGCCTTATCAAGTCTAAATCCGGTCCTGCCGGCACCCCACTCTCCGAACTTCCACGCCACGCCAACGTGGGCATTTGAAACGACTACATAGAAGACAATTCCTTGTCTTTTTACGTTTCAAGATAGCCAGCCGAAAATAGCATTTTTATTGTGGCCGTAAAGACTTCTGGCGTTTGTTTCCTGTGTATGCGCCGAGAAACAATTGATGTCTATTTTGTAACACCTTTCAGACTTCTCTTAACCAAATGCTTTATATCCTAAACAATTAAAAATTATCATTTGTTGTGATACTATTAATAACAGAGTTTCCGGTTTCGCCTCTTCCCTACTTCTAAAACAAGCATGGAAAAAATCCAGATATCCTTTGGAACAAAAATAACTACAAACAGAAAGTGATGGTGTTACTCTACAAGAGGAAAGGTCTGATGCTTCCTGTCGGATAAAACGTTGAATTAGTAGAGGAATCCAAATGACCTGAAAGGAAACAGATAAAACCAACTTGGTGTTTTTCGAACTGGACTGAATGATGTCACAAAATTCTTCTGGCAGGAAGTGTAAACAAAGATTTCAAGGAAGTTGGATACCCGAAATATTCGGACAATAGATGTAGAATCTTTACAGTTAATGTATTTCATAAAGAAATGCTGCGAACAAATAATTTTTGAAGGTCAATCGGGTAGATAGTCGAATTAACGTTGAGTTACATAACGAGCTATTGGAGACGGTCCTAAATCAATCCCGAAGGGAAAGTTCTTTGGTTAGACAATAGATAGTTAATCAATAGATTCATAAATAATAAAAGTCGCAAAATGCGAAACATAAATAATAATAAAAATATTTAATACTTGCTTAGATATCGGACTTAGGAGTGTGGAAACTTGAGCACATTTCAAAATGTCCAAATATATGCATAATAAACACAAGAAGAATTATAGAAAAAGTCAACAGGAGGAAAGATCGAGAGATGGTGAATCCTAGAAGATCCGATACTGAGTGTCAACGGGCTTGGAGGGCGTTCTTGAAAGTATAGGTGTCGCACCTTCAAGGTGAACAAATGCGTAATACGAGTGCGCCAAGTACCTCAACCGCTCAAATCGACGTAAATAGCCTACATGATGACAAACGTTTCATAATCGAATGTTGGAATTCAACCCATAGAGGTCGGTAATGAGTCACAACATTCAACATCAACACTGAGTGTACCAATTGTGATATGTGTGCGGAGCGATGAACATTTGATGTGTGAAATTAAAACAATCTAGTACTTATTTCTTTGACTCTAATTCACCATATGGCCTAACTGACGTATTCTACGCCTTAAACCTAGCGGCCCTGTCCCGACACGGCCCCGTCCGTTTTTCTCATCAGTGACTGTTTTCGTCTTGTTTCCAGCATTATTAGATGATAGATCCAGCCAGTTAAATTAGATGATAGATGAATGAAAACAAATGCTTTTTTAGCGTTGATTCTGGTTTCAATTTTATCGTACGGTGCCAAAAGCTGTAGCAATTAGTTGGCGATGAGAAAACTACCCACCGCGATTCCCAATCATTATTATTTTTTGAATGCCGGACTTTTCACAACGAGCTTTCACAACTTTTCAAAAATAGACTGTCCCAAGGTCGACTGAATCTAGTATCCAAGACTAATCAAGATCCAAGTATAGACTGCCTTCTATACCAGATTGCAATGTTACTTAGCACTGACGCCACGCCCTCGCGGAGGGATAAAGTGAGTGATCCATCTCCTGTTGGGTTGCAGGCAGAGGTTTCGAGGGGACGTCACACTTACAAGCTTCCAACTTGGCGCATTAATTTGGCCTCAAATTTAGCACGTAATTGTTTTGACAGCTTGCCTGTCAGTTTATATAAGAAAAGCACAATTATAGTAGTTTAAAGACATTTTTATACAATTAATAATAGATAATATCGAAAGATATTTTTAAATTTGCAATGGTATTTGTTTAAATTATTGCCTCCTAAAAATTTTCAAAATGTATCCCAGGTAGCAAATGAAATTTTTGAGGTTATGTCATTGAAAAATATGTATGAGGTGTGCCCTAGCATGTTATATTACTGTTCGGAAGAATATAATAGAATTTACCGGAATAAATACTTGCCTGAAATTTAAAAGAAGCTTGTACTTCAATTACTTAAAACTTATATTTTAATATAAGTTTTATAGTATCCTTAAAGTTGATTTTTCTCAAATGCTGCAATGAGTTGTCACTTTTCTTGCCGAGGTGCGATATGTCGGTCAATATTGCCCTGCGTAAAAATGACCCCTGGCAATACTGCTCAATATCGGTTTTCGACATTGATAAATTCTTTTTTCTGAAATTGCTCTATGAGTTTTATGATATTGCTCGATATTCTCTTTTGTCGTGGCTCAATATTAGCTTTACGTTACTGCTCGATGTTCTTTTTTAACATTATTCAATATCTGCTTAACACTATTGAGTTATTTTCATTCAATATTAATCAATATACTTCTTATGGCTGATGTAATTGTTTATTTAGAGGGCACACAAAATTACAGCCATCTTTAATTTTAAGTAGAATTCTAAAAATATTAATCATTAAAAAATATAATATAATAGCTTATGAAATTGAAGAACGCATAATTTTTTCAAAACTTTCAATTATTAGAACTATATTTATAACAATTTTTGTAAGTTATGCATATTAAAATTTTTTTAATGATTATTGTTTAACATTACTACAAACTTTTAATAGAAATTTTAAAAATTGGGGAGGGGGAATAAACTTGAGTGTACTCTAAATAAATAATCACATATTCCATAAATAGGATATGAACCTCGTTAAAAACGCTTGTGGGAAGTCTTCTAAGTAAATAGATGCCGATGTCGCCAAGTAACAAGAATCGAGAGAGCGCGGAAAATGCTGGTTGGCTCTTATTGGCTGGCGCGCGATTCTAAATGAAATTACTACGTCGCACGTAAAAGGCAAAATATTCAACATTTCACGCTAATTACGACAAAAAATCGTTATATATATATGTGGGGTTAACAAATTAATAACCTTTCTAAGTTGCTGTGCCTCATTGCACTCAAATATCGGACAAGGAGCTGGGAACTATTTGTTTCGTTTGCTCTCGGCGTATTTCTATACTGCCAAGAAAGCCTGCCACCGAGTATAGGAATGTCAACTCTCAGAAAATAACCGGTTTTTTTTTCCGTCTGGTTATAACTAGAGTGCCTATATAATAAGAGTAGCGACATACGAGAAACACTTTCTGATTGACTTAGAGACCTATTCTACCGGCCGAGGTGGTCTTTTCCTAGCTCCCGTAGACTTAACATGGGAACTTTTTGTGTGTTCGAGAAAAACGTGTGTTTTCTAATTTAAAAAGAAAACATAGCTTATTCATGTTCCATTTCGTGTTCTGGAATGTTTATTTATTATTATTTTAGTGTTTTGTCAGTATAAATTTGAAGACTTTTTAAGGAAATAGCTTTTTTTGAACAACATGGTGTTTCCCGCAATCTAAGTTAGCGCGTTGTGCAATCCATCTCATCCATTACGCATGTAATTGAGCGTTTATATGATTCATTTATGCCGAATGTATACATATTATAACAATCATATGCTTTTTGTTCTCCTTATAATGATTTATTAATTCGCCCACCAACCTCCTTTGAGACGATTCTGGTAGAAAAATGGCTGCCGCGCATGCGCACTGGGTCAAATTTGATCCCTTGTCGCCACTCTTATTATATAGGCACTCTAGTTATAACTAGAGTGCCTATATAATAAGAGTGGCGACATACGGGAAACACTTTCTGATTGGCTTAGAGACCTTTTCTACCGCCCGAGGCGGACTTTTCCTAGCTCCCGTAGACTTAACATGGGAACTTTTTGTGTGTTCGAGAAAAACGTGTGTATATTAAATTAAAAAGAAAATATAGCTTATTCATGTTCCATTTCGTGTTCTAGAATGTTTATTTATTATTATTTTAGTGTTTTGTCAGTATAAATTTGAAGAATTTTTAAGTAAATAACTTTTTTTGAACAACATGGTGTTTCCCGCAATCTAAGTTAGTGAGTTGTGCAATCCATCTCATCAATTACGCATGTAATTGAGCGTTTTCTGATTCATTTATACCGAATGTATCCATATTATAACAATTATATGCTTTTTGTTCTCCTTGAAATGATATATTAATTCGTCCAGCAATCTTTTTTGACACGATTCTGGTAGAAAAATGGCCGCCGCGCATGCGCATTGGGCCAAATTTGGTCCCTTGTCGCCACTCTTATTATATAGGCACTCTAGTTATAACTGCCTCGGTTTAACCGAGTCAAAAAAAATAACAGATTTTTTAAAACGTCAAGGTGTTTCTATTTAGTTGTATATAAAAAATGCTATCGTTAACTATTTTTATTTATCACATCACAATTGTACAAAAATTCAAATTAATTCTAAAATAAACCAAAACTTATATATATAATTGTTTCAAAATAAAGGTATACAAACTAATAAAATAATTAAAACATTAGTTACCTTGTTAATATTGTTTTATCTATTCAACCCAATATTTTTTATTTACTCTGCTCATAAATACTCGCTCAGTTATGTGCTGGTTAGTTAATCGACTTTTGTCATTCGAAACCACAGAATTCAGAGAAGATACTAACCTTTCAGATAGCACTAAACTTCCAACAACTGTCAAATACTTAAAAGCTAGCAATGCTAATACAGACGAACATGTCTTTTTTTTACCCCAAAATTCAAGTGGTCTACTATTCCTTAACAACAGAGGCTACTGCAAATGTAGTTTGAGCTCATTAGGAAAGTAAGCATCTGCACCCTGCGATTTTGGAAAAATGGATTTTGTCAAATTTTTGTCATGTATTGTCCAGAGAAGGCTTAGGTTTGTTGAATCGGAACTCTCTGGTATTGCTGAAGGAGGCGAATTTTTTCCTAATTGATTCAGGCAGTGCGCTAACTCTTTGCTGACTTGGGAAACTGCTTGACCAGCAACTGTGGAAGACATAAAGCTTTTTTAAAATCTGGGGTCAGAAAGAGACACATTGCACAGAAGAGGATTAGATAAAAGAAGTTTTGAACGAGAGGTAAAACTTTGCGACAACTTTACTAATAACATTTTAGAAATATCTTGGATATAGGTAATTTTTGCCAGTGATGCCTTAATACATGAAATAAGACGGACAACTAGACTACCAGTTAAATATTCACTCCCAGATTCAAACTCGGAGCCTGTAAAGATATGTGTTAGGCACCTCCTGTTGAATTTTACATCGTAATTAAACGTTGTTTGGTATAAATGCACTTTAGATCATCGCTCACCCCTTTGTTTATTCCTCAACCCGCATAGACTGAACAATGCTAAGTCAGAGAATGAGAACAATTTTATGTCACGGGAGTGGTTGAAAAGGGATATAAACTATGTGGATTTTGAAAAATCAGTTATGAAAAAAGAACCATTTGCATCCTATTAAAACAGGCCACAAATACAATTTTATTGAATTTTCGGGCCCGTTTTTCTGTTTCCGTTATTAGTTTTTAAAATAACAACCGTGCTAAGAAAACACCAAAACAAAAAACAAAAAAAAACCGGTTAACCGGAACGAAAAAATCGACTTATCAGTTTAACCGTACAGTTATTGACATCCTTTCGTGCCTTCTCGTCGAAAATCACACTAGACTAAACGTGTGATCGGGATGAGGGAGCAGTTGAGTACGCCTCCCATGAGATAGCACTTGAGCCAAACTTTTTTTGAACCAGTCTAATTTTTTTTCTCCAAATGATAGGTTGGGTCGTAAACAAAGCACTTCCTCAACTGACGTTTGCAGCACGAATTCTAGTTTCAAGATTAACGTTCGATGCCGAAAACGAGAGCTGTGATTTAGTATCGGTGAGGGATAACCGTCCACGGCGTATGCCATTCGCGCTTTTGAGCTATGACAGCCTTCTCCTAACGAGCTTTCACCCCTATTCATAAATAGATTGACCCAAGAACGACTGCCTGCTCATCAAAGCTGCATTATAACGTCTGCGGATGTATCGAAGGAATTATGGTGCTCACGTCTACTGCTGTCTACATCCTACCATTTACCAACATGTGATGGACACCAGAAAAATGTGTAGCAACAGCACTTATAAAAGAACACTGATCTGAGTTATAAACCCGAGAGAGCGTTTCGATTGTTTTGAATGGTAGTCTGAGTTGAGATTATACTCTTATTTTTAGCAATCTGCACAGGAAGCTGTACAAAAGAGTTATCACATCATCCCCTCGTCTACAAGAACTGTTTTGTTAGATTCATTCATAGCCAGGCATTGGTAAGTTTTCTCGAATTAAATCGAACTAATGAGAGGTGTTCCTTAGGTACCTCCTACGCATAGCGATACTTGGTGGTAAGTTTCTTGCAATGCAATGAATTTGTGTTGATTTATTTATGAGCAAATGTTTCGCCCTTTGAAAGGCATTGAAATTGGAAGAAAAGCTATTTGTAGAGATCTGTCGCCATTTTCTGCCATGTAGAGATCTGTCAGCGATTTTCAACATGAGTGTCTTGCAGACGATGAGACGTATTGATTTTTTTGTAAGCTTTATTCTATTTTACTTGTTTGTGATTTTTGAGCGTTCGAGTAGTGTGTTCACAAATAATTTTAAGTAATAGTATTTTTTTTTTTAATTTGAAGTGTTGCTTTTTTGTTGCAAAATATAAAGTTTCAAAAAGCCACTTAGGGAGTAAAAAAAAATTGCTATTATTTATTGTACATCAATCAAAATTGAACCTATTTTGTCAGGTCGGCAAAACATTTAATATCTTTTTTGGTGTACCGTAGTATTTTAGTGATTAGTTCAAAATTAGATGAAAAAGATGTTGAAAATAGCTGTCTTATATAATTTTTTCTAGAGAGTAAAATTTATTTTTCTACGTTTTTAGTCAGGGAAGTGGGTCACGCTAGAGTGCCTATATAATAAGAGAGGCGACTTACGGGAAACACTTTCTGATTGGCTTAGAGACCTTTTCTACCGCCCGAGGCGGTCTTTTCCTAGCTCCCGTAGACTTAACATGGAAACTTTTTGTGTGTTCGAGAAAAACGTGTTGTACCGTCATGTAAGAATTTGACGGACAGCTGATTTAAAATTAAACTATTTATTTACATAAATATTTACAAGATAATTATGGGCACAGCCATCGACAATCGAAACCTGCCTGAAGCCAAAGTAACACAATTGGCAAAACAGAGACGTCTGTCTCTCGTTGAATCTCGAGTCCGAATTCCCTCAAAATCCACGTTCGCTTCGCAGAACCGCCGCTGACAACGAGAGGGGGGTGAATTCCGAGCCCTCTAGAGATGTTTATGTTCTCTGCCGAAGAGAAACACCCCCACACAGCTGTGAAAACCGTCTCTCATGCCACCGCAAAAACGTGATCCCAGATACGAGACCGGGGAACCGCACGTGCAGAATAAAGTTGTTTTCGCATTCCGAAACATTCCAGCGTCCACGTGTTAGGGAAAAGGGTCGGCAAGTAACATATGGTACAACCGCCCCCACTACTGAAAAAACTTTTCCCAAAGGTGAAAAGTTTTCAACGTACGCATCCACAGACGCACGGATAATCACCCACTGGCAATTCAGAATAACAGATCACTTACCACCACCATATCCTGAAACCGTGACTCCAGAATATGTGTAAGGCAAGTTAAATCCAATCAATTTAAAATTCATATACCGGAGTAACTTTCTACTCTCTTACAGTATGGTCACTCAAGGCTCAAATACCAAATTAAAATAAAAACAAAATAAACACCAAACTTTAAGACTTATACCAAATTCGTTAAAACTAAAACCAAATCACATTAACCACATCACATATAAGAATTTCGTTAAGCGAAACCCAAAATTTCAATACACAATACGAACTATACAAATTCCATTAACCAGACAAAAATACAACAAAGCATATTTCTAAATTCAATATTTTCGCTAAGCGAACCCAGAATAAACAAACCATACGAACTATAATAATACTTTCATTATATAAACCAACCAAAAAAAAAATACACCAAAACATATATAAATATCAATCTTGTTAAGTGAAAACCAAATTCCTAAGTTTCACTCAACACACGTCATGAGTTGCAATTTTAAAACTACAAATCTTTGACAGTGGTTTAGAATGACAGAGTGAAAACATCCTAAACACAAAATCAATTTCCGCTCTACACAAAGCATAATTTAAATTTGCACGTAGCTTTCAGCGAAAAGTACTCGAATGAAGAACATAGATACAAGAAATCAATTCCACCATACGCAAAACATAGTTTACAACTTTTAACATTTAAAATCCTCAGCAAAAGATACTGATATCATTGAATGAATATTTCATAATTACAAGGCTACCAATTTCACTCCGAGCAAACATGATTCACAATTTTAGCACTTAAAATCTCCAGAAAGAAAAAGAAACATTTAAGTGAAATGCCCATAACTACAAAAATCTCCATTTCACTCAACTCAAAACATGATTCGCAATAATATTACACTATACAACACAAATCTTCCTCAATTACATTTTATTTAGCTCTTTGAATTTTCGTGAAAAGCGCGACTCAGACTGTCGGCGTTCAAGTGTTTTTTTTTTCTTTCCCAGATCGGTGTTCGATCGCGGAATTTCCAATTTTTTTGGTCGACGTATTGCCAAAATTATCAATACCCTCCCGATTTCACATTCCTGCCAATCTCGTGACAATTTTATCTGGGGTCCTAACCAGTTCTCATACCGCAAGGTGTCTGGGGTTTTTATACTCTTCCCGTGCACCAATTCTGCCGGGGCGTAAACGCTGCTCACGTGTACCGTGGAAAAAACTAACGGTGTAAGTTGTGGGTCCCAATCTGATCCGGCTCCGGAACCTAACGCTAAAGGTCTTGGCTTCACCCCTTCACTCACTAGCAACTCTTTTCCTTTCCCCTTTTGGCCCACGTGACCTATTTCAAAAGTTTCCTCCTGGACGGAAACGGACACCTCTAATTCTTCTTCTAACCCTGGGCCACCTTCCGTTATCTTTCCCTTACTGCTATTCGGTATTTCCAGGAAAATCATTCCCGTCGTTTCACTTGCTACCCCCACTGGAAGAACCAACGGTTCTTTCGATCGCACCTTTGCGATAGCGGTCTGGATTACCACCCTCGGAGAGCATAACTTGGCTACTTGGGGACTTACTTTCTCCCCTCCAGAAACATCGTCGTCTCTCTGCCCCTTTAGTTCTTTTTTCTGGTCGTTAGCCTCTGTCATAGGAAGACTAATAGGCTCGCCCGATCTCAACTCCGCGTCGGTCTTATTTATCGCCAACGGGGCCTTTTTCCTGTCATTTGGCTTTCCCGCCCTTTGACAAGGATCACATGTCCGCACATAATCTTCCATCTCCCGAAAACACCCGGGCCAATAAAAATACCGCGCAAGCTTATCCTTTGATTTCGTACCCCCCATGTGCGCCGATGTCCCTTCGTGACACAACGCCAAAACCTTTTGCCTTAACGCCTTTGGCACTACTAATAATTTCTGTGCCAGACCCATTCGGTCTTCTCGACCTTTTACAAGTATTCCCTTCTCAAATGAATATGGTTTATCCCTCTGATTTCGTTTTGGGTCGGACGCCATCTCTAACGCCTCTTTCAAACTAGGGCAATTTTCCTGCGCCTTCTTAAATTCCTCTCTCTTTACTTCCAGAAGCTCCAATTCCGTGCCGCTTGCCTCCGCCACGGGAATAACAAGCGGTTCGTCCAACCTCAATTCTGTAGCTGTCTTGTCTATCCCCGGCGAGGGCGAAATCGAAACTACTTGGGGGTTTTCCCCCTCCCCCAAAACATTCGCTTCTGACTGCCGTTTCTGTAAACGCGTTTGAACGGCATTAATTTGCTCAGTTTCCGAGAACTCATATCCCGTTAATTCGCGAATCATCTGAGCTGTTCGGTTACCTAAGATGTATCGTCGCACATCGGCGGTGTTTGCAAGATGTATCGTCGCACATCGGCGGTGTTTGCAAAGACAGCTGCCTTGGTAGTGATTGACCCAAAACCTCCTTCTACTTTCACTTCCGCTAAGGGTAACGAAATTTGATAGGAGTCTAGCGGTTGCTGAATCCACACGGTCTCTCCCGTGTAGGATTTGGGGTCCACGTAATTCCGGTGTACTAAATCCAAGGTCGAACCCGAATCTCGAAGGATGTTTATTTCTTTAGCGTTTACAGATCCCTTTTGTACATACGGCATCAATAATTCATGTTCGGCTTCCCGTCTGAGTCTATTTACCGATTCAACTGTCACCCTATTCCCCAACCTCGGACAATTTGGCCTTAGGTGGTCGCTCGCGTTGCACTCAAAACACCGCGGCGTGCGTCTCCGGTCAAAAGTGTCGAATTTCCTTCCCTGGGAACTGGGAGGGAAAAAATCGTTCTTCCCTCGAGCGGGAGCAGGATGGTATCCCCCCTCTCTGACTTTCCCTGGGAAAGGCGTACTTCCTTTGGGTTTTTCGAAAGGCTTTCTTTTGGGTTTCCGAATGTCTTCGTAGGAATCTAGCAGTTCGGCTAATTTGCCGGGGTCTTTAATCTTAGCCCAATCATCGAGGAAATGGTCCCTCACCTCCAACGGGACACGTCTTTTGACTTGGTCCGTTATCATTAAATCTTTTAAAGATTCATAGTCCATAACCTCCAACCCTCGAATCCACTCTTCCAGATAATTTCGGGTTTCGAAAATAAAATCCTTCCAAGTGCTATCGGGTTTTCGGCTATGGTGGAGGAATTTTTGGCGAAAAATTTCGGGACTCAACTTATACCGCTTTAGCAGAAGCTCTTTGACGTGGTCATAGTTTTCTGCTACTTCATCTGGTTCGCGTGCGATGATCTGCACGATATCCAGAGGCAATACCGGTTGTAAAGAAGACACCCAGTCTTTTTTCTCAATGTTAGCCCTCTTAACCTGACGCTCAAACATTATCAGGTACAGACTAATGTCGGTCTGGTCTGAATCGAATTTGGGAACCAGTTTTAAAATATCTATTCGTGGTTTTCCCTGGGAACTTAACGAGTCGACGTGATCGCGGGGTTCTCGTCGGGATGCCTCAATCCGTAGTTTTTCAAGCTCAAAGTTATACTGTCTTTCTTGTTCCCTATCCTTACTTGCTTGTTCCCTATCCCTATCCTTACTTGCTTGTTCCCTATCCCTATCCTTACTTGCTTGTTCTTTTTCCTGCCTCTCCCGTCTTTCCTGTATAATCCTTTCTAACGCCACTTTTGTGTATTCCTCATCGTAGGAATCGTGCGAGAGGATTAACTCCTTAAGTTGGGATGTCAGTAATCCCGGAGTAACCGTTCTTTCCAAAAATTCCGCTAGTTCCTCTAGATCTTGTTTCCTACCTTTGCCCAAGTACGCCATTTCGAAAATTCAAAATTGCCAAAAAACCAAAAAATTCAATTCTTTTGCACAACACCCAATTCAATACTTTTTACGACATACCGTAATCTCACAACATACAATAATTTAGCAATTCTAAAATGCACAATACAGATTCAAAAAAAAAAAAAATACTTAAGCTAAATCAATTCCCTTTGGAGTGACCACACTAATTGAGATTAACAAAATTTTAGCTATTACACAATTCTTGAAACTTAGTCACAGTGACAAAATAGGGAAATGGCACTAACCTGTATCTGCTGACTTGGATCACTTGGCACCACTGTCCACAGGCTGGACCACGGGTGGAAACACTGCACTGCACTGCACTATCTTCGGCTAAAAAGCCCACAAACACACTCTTTGGCTGAAAGCCCACTGGTGTAGGTCGTCTCGACCTCTTCCACAACGCGCACAAATAGCACTGCGCCACTGACGAAAAAACGGTTCGCGATGAACCTATAATAGCCGATCAAGATGATCTCTGGACGAACCGGTGGGGAATCTATTCCCCTGATGAACAGGACTTGTCGAGCTTTCCGTCGATTCCGCTCACGCTCCGTTGAAAAGGGCCGGCAACTCGAAACCAAAACCAGAACTTCTTGCGACGAGTTTTGGTGATGGATGGGGTCGGTGACTCCGGTACCTCCTTCTCGCTTTCTCTAAGACTAGGGAACGGTCTCCAGCGAAAATCCGAACTTCTGGTTTCGAAGTTCTATGGTTTCAGCGAAAGTGACAATCCGACAGCGGAAATGACAATCAGAACTTCTGGTTTCGAAGTTCTATCGGCCTTCTCTTTCAGGCAAAACGGCAGGTTCGATTTACTTGTCGAGGCTGTTTTAATCTATCAACCCCGCTGCCACCAAATTAATAAGCTGTACCGTCATGTAAGAATTTGACGGACAGCTGATTTAAAATTAAACTATTTATTTACATAAATATTTACAAGATAATTATGGGCACAGCCATCGACAATCGAAACCTGCCTGAAGCCAAAGTAACACAATTGGCAAAACAGAGACGTCTGTCTCTCGTTGAATCTCGAGTCCGAATTCCCTCAAAATCCACGTTCGCTTCGCAGAACCGCCGCTGACAACGAGAGGGGGGTGAATTCCGAGCCCTCTAGAGATGTTTATGTTCTCTGCCGAAGAGAAACACCCCCACACAGCTGCGAAAACCGTCTCTCATGCCACCGCAAAAACGTGATCCCAGATACGAGACCGGGGAACCGCACGTGCAGAATAAAGTTGTTTTCGCATTCCGAAACATTCCAGCGTCCACGTGTTAGGGAAAAGGGTCGGCAAGTACCATATGGTACAGTGTGTATATTTAATTCAAAAGAAAATATAGCTTTTCTATGTTCCTTTTCGTGTTCTAGAATGTTAATTTATTATTATTTAAGTGTTTTGTCAGCATAAATTTGAGGATTTTTTAAGTAAATAGCTTTTTTTGAACAACATGGTATTTCCCGCAATCTAAGTAAGCGCGTTGTGCAATTCATCCCATCAATTACGCATGTAATTGAGCGTTTATATGATTCATTTATACCGAAGGTATCCATATTATAACAATCATATGCTTTTTGTTCTCCTTGAAAGGATATATTAATTCGCTCAGCAACCTTCTTTGAGACGATTCTGGTAGAAAAATGGCTGCCGCGCATGCGCATTGGGCCAAATTTGGTCCTTTGTCGCCACTCTTATTATATAGGCACTCTAGGTCATACCATGTCTCACTACCTATCTAAAACACTTATGTGCACAAAGTGGGTTGGTGTGGAAGTTTGGAGAGTGCGGTGGACCGTGGTTAAAAATTATCGTCATCTGACCGTGGTTAAAAATTACGTGGTGTTGTCCTCGGATCTTTCCCTTGAGCTTCGGTTTCCTAAGAAAGTGGAGTCGTTATCTAACAGCCGTGATACGTCATTTATCCGCGGACAAACTAGACGGCCGTCTAAACAGAGACCAGAGGTGTCAAATTAAACGGAGAGAATACGGTGGAGAATGGGCAACACAGACGGCTGTCGTGGGTTATTTATTCGAGAAACAAAACAAAGTGGCTTTTTTATTCTCTAGTCCAAAGTTTCTAACTTCGGGATCGTTGAAGATAGAGTAAAAATTTCAACGAATTTCATATCAACGTAAAATTCTACGCCAGATCGATACCAAAAACAGTTTTATTATTCAATTATTTACCATTTAATTATTTATTAAATAATTAATTATTTATTTAAAGAAAATCACATTTAAGGTATCGTTCTGGTGTAAAATTTTCCGCAGATTTCAAATCAGTTGAAATTTTTATTCTGTGTTTAACGATCTAGATTTTACAAAAACAAACTAATCAATGGCAGTCAAATATGTTTGTTTTGCTCCTCTCCTCTGGAATCGTTTGGCGCAGGAAATTAAATGTTGTCGTACAAGAGAAAAAACGTTCTTCAACTGTTTGAGACCGCTATGACGACAGTCATGGAAATGGCGGCTCCGATAATTTTCGTTACCACTCGCAAACAACGCTCTCTAAGAAACCGTTTACTTTTAGTTTAACCGTCTCAACGTTTTAGTGACGTCACCCACTGCTACATCGCGGCTACGCTTTCTTAGGAAACCGAAGTTTTTGAGCACTGATCCTGGACCGTCGTCAATAGCACGTTGCTCTAGTACAGGGGTGGCCAACCTGTGGCGCATGCGCCAAACATGGCGCATTGGATGATTACAAGTGGCGCATTGCATCCTTGCGCCTACATATTCTTTGATTACAAATGAACAAGCATTTTCATCAATGAAATTCACTAAAAGGAAAACGAGGTAGCGAATGAATGATTCAAATTTGAAAAATTCTCAGTTGCTCTCAATAACAACTTTACACCAAACATTGAAAGACTAGCAAAATCCAAACGGGGTCTAAAGTCTTATTAATGGTAAGTAATGTTTATGTGCTGTAATAGACATTGTTTTACGTACAAGAGTTAAAACATTTAAAAATGTTAATTATGTCTATAAACATACTTTTATTAAAAAAGTATTAAGGATATGGCAGGACCATGAAAGAAAGGTAGAAAGGTGCTTGAGTTATATGGCGCATCGGAACTCGTATGTGAAAAAAAAATGGCGCATGGTATGTAAAAGGTTGGCTACCCCTGCTCTAGTACGACGTTAATTAAATATTACCAAGTGGCTCAGTGGGTTCGTCCACTGCGTTAGCAACCTGCGAGTTATAGGTGGTACAGATTCTATTCCTGTAACATAAAATGCTGCTCCGACGAGAAGGCAGTTGACCTTCGGTCAGTTGATTTTTGCATAAATGCGTGAAATCGCGTTAATAGAAGGTTGTCATATGCAAAAGCTTAAATGATTGCCGTGTCTGTTTCCCCCCCCCCCTATAGGTGTCTCCCCCTCCCTGTTTCCCCCTCTATAGGTCCTCAACTATAGGTGTCTTTTATGCTCGTTAGCAATGTTTTTCACACTGAATGATAGACGGAGAATGGACTTGTTTACAATACCCCAATTTAACCCCACTATTACCCCAATTTAACTAATAAACTCTTTCAAACTACGTGACTTTTCAACTGCCTCCTCCTACAAGCCGCACAAACATACAGCTTCAGTCTACTTTATAGCGGTGGCAACGACCTTGGCGCTTTATTTGACGCACTTCTAGTAGCGAGTTAGGGCAGGTTCAGACAACCCATCTGTATATCGCTTATGGCGGTTTTTATGGCAACCTCGGCAAGCGGAAAGTTTACATTTTCATTTTGAATTTTCTGGAAAGTTCTTTCAAAATCTGGAAAACTGTCGTCTGATTTCATTGATTCATTTGAAATAATTCTTTTTTTTGGCTACTTTAGAAGTGCGCCATAAAAAGCGCCAAGGCCCTGGCCACCGTTCGAAGAGTAGACTGAAGCTGTATCCGCACTAATCCCTGGGCATATTTAATTTTGTCCCGAGTCAGTAAAAATTTTGCTTCTATGTGTATGTCCATCTCCTTAACATTGTCTATATTAGGTATTTCGCAGCTTGACGAAATTAGGCTCTTCTACCATAAACCCCCCCCCCAACCTACCAACCAACCAACCGCTCAAAATATTAAATGGGAAAATATTTGCATGTTTTCAGGAAAGCGATATATATATGAAAAAAGATAAAATGTCCATAATTTTTATCGTTTTTATTATTCATATAAAAATATGACCTTGTGTTATTCAAGTAAAATTTGGCCTTTTCTGTATTGTTTAAAATATACAATGAAACGTAAAAATAGCACGTAAAATCCCAATAGTAAAAGAGATAGCAGAAAATACGCGAACTATAATTCTATTATCCATTATTCATCATGAAAATTAAATAAATGAGATCGTACATTATAAAGGTACTCCACATCAATATTCCATAATCATAGCTAAAGCCTAATTCGAACCAAACCTTTTTAGTAGGCCATAGCAGCGTGGGTGGAAGAGTAAAATCGTTTGGATCAAGTTTGGAACTTATTCCAACCAAAGATCGTCGTGTATGTGGTGTCTGATACACAAATCTGTCGTGGCCTTAATTTCTCACGTTGGCATGGTGTGACCGTTTTGGGGACTGGGGAGCCAGCTCAGGTGTTGACCACGTTATCTGACCATTGTTCAAAAGGACGAGGTGTTGTCCTCTGATCATTCCCTTCGGAACTGATCTTGGACCTTCGCCAATACTCCAGCTTTATAAAAATAACGTGCTACCTTAAATTGGTAATTACGTTTGTCCTCATTTTTGTTCCTATATATATAATAATGTAAATTTATTACAATCATCGACTTAAAATAATTTAAACTAACTTAAAATAACGATGCTGAAAACACTTCTGCCATAAAATATTTGTGGTGCGTGTATCAGCAGGATCGAAAACTATAAAACTTTTCCACTGTAAGAGTATTTGATGCGTTATATATCAAATATTTGTAGTTCATGTCTCAGTGTGATCAATCCGACCAACCGGTATAGTGGTTAAGGTGTTAACCTCTAGATCGGTAGGTTCCTGGAACGAATCCGGGTCCGGCATGGATGTTTGTAAGCGTATAGTGTAGAGGCGGCTGGTGCACCTTAAATCTGTCGTGGCCGAAAGTCCTCACGTTGGGTTGGTGTGGAAGTTTGGAGAGTGGGGTGCCAGCTCAGGTGTTACTTCGTCATCTGACCGTGGTTCAAAATTACGAGGTGTTGTCCTCGGATCTTTCCATTAAGGGATTGATCCTGGACCGTCGTCAATAGCCCGTTGTGTTGCTCTAGTACGTCGTTAACTAAAATTACCATTACCAATTACCATTACTCAGTGTGATCAAATAATTAAAAACTATCCCAGGTGTTAGTAATTGGTAATTTAGTTAACGTCGTACTAGAACAACACAACGGGCTATTGACGACGGTCCGGGATCAGTTCCTTAAGGGAAAGATCCGAGGACAACACCTCGTAATTTTGAACCTCGGTCAGATGACGAAGCAACACCTGAGCTGGTACCCCACTCTGCAAACTTCCACGCCAACCCAACGTGAGGACTTTCGGCCACGACAGATTTAAGGTGCACCAGCCGCCTCTACACCATACGCTTACAAACATCCATGCCCGGGCCCGGATTCGAACCAGGAACCTTCCGATCTAGAGGCTCTCTCTCTCTAACACCTTAACCACTATACTGTTTGGTCGGCCCCCAGGTGTTAGAGAGGCCGTTTCGAAAAACTTATTTCTGGTGCAAAACCTATTTTATGTGTACGCACATCTCCATAAATTCAGGATAATGAAATCCAAGATGCTTCTTAAAAGAATATTCCACAAACTGCGTGGAATTAAATAAGTACATCCACATGCCTCGTGATGCTACTGGGAATGAAACACAAATGAAAAAGAAATTTCTAATGTTAACACCCTTGTAGGTTTTAGCTATTGCGGAAAAACCTTTTTTACTCTGTTGTCGCAACCTTATGGGTAATGTGCTGGCTTTTGAATCGAATATGCAGGCCTTATATTGTCCTTGTTCATTTTCGATCGTTGGTGGTGGTGTGTAGGTTGGAATGTGACGTTCGAGAGCATCCCAAATATGCTCTATTGCAGCGATTATCAATCCTTTTCATCACATAAAACACATTAACAAATTGCTAAAATTCTGCAGCACACCAAAGATGTATTTTTTTTGTCGATCCGACTGTGCGATAGGGATAATTTTGATTGATTTGCAATAAAAATAGTTACCTACCTGTTTTTATCCAAAGTGGTTTAAGAAAACTCCTATTAAGGCACTTTAAAATACTTTTTAATTAAAAAAAAAATAATACTCAAAATTATTATTTATACGGTTTTTTACTTGAAAATATTAGTGAACACACTTCTCAAAAAATTCCAAACTAGTTCGTTTAAATGAAATAAACTTACACAGATTAAACCGCGTTCATAAGGTCCTACCAGTGCAGTTGTTGCGGCACCGTTTGAAAACCACTGCTCTAATGGATTGTGATCTTGCTTGATAAGAATTCAGAATTACAATTAATTTTTGGGAGGTAAGTAGGTAATTAAATTTCCGTCACATTAGAGCAACATAACGAGCTATTGGTGACGATTCGTGAGCGTGATTCTACATGTGGACTTCAGGTTTGATCCCGGGTTGCGGTAGCCCGGTCGGAAGAGTAACGGATTAGCAACCGTATGGTTGCGAATCCAACCAGACCGTCGTGTAGAGAGGGGCTGTTGCATGTTAAATCTCGTGGTCTTAAATGTCCTCACGTCCTAGGACATCCTTGGAACTTTCCCTTTGGATTTTGTCACGGACCGTTGCCAAAAAATTTGGTGTAGATTGGTCAAACGGTGTAGATTTGTATAGAGAATATACACACATCCTTTTTTTTTACGAGGGCTGTTCAATAAAGAATGATCATAAATTAATAAAAAATAATTTTCTGTACTAATCCTGCAAATTTTTATGATCTTTCTCAAAATGCTCCCCATTACATGCAATGCACTTATCCCACCTCTCTTCCAATCTTCAAACACATGCTGGAAGCCATTTTTTCACAGTTCCTTCAAAATCGCCTTCGCAACTTTTACCATTGCCTATGCCTGTGATGATGAAAACCGTTTTTCCCGGAGGTGTTTCTTCAAATTCGGGAAAAGAAGAAATCGCATGGAACTAAATCAGGACTATATGAAGGATGGGGAACACACATAACTCTCCCCATAATTTTCCTGTAGCATCACATAAACTTCAGCTGACGATTTTTTAAGGCGAATACAAAATTTCAATGCAGTGTATTGTACTTCGCGTGTCAGGCGAAAGGAAACCTAGGCGTTCTTGGCCGGCTGCCAAGGTCTCAGCAATGACGTCATGACTGTGAAACTTGCGCCTATCTATTCTCCACTTATCCTGCTACACATTTAATATGAATTTTATTTTTCTTGATTTTTTTTAATCATCTTTAAAAAATTATGATCATTCTTTGTTGAACAGCCCTCGTGTTTGTATAAATTTTTGATGAAGGGTGGTCTAAGAAATCCAAATTTTAAAAAAGAGCTTGTTGTTGTTTGCACAAGGGCAGCCCAGACCAGACCAGACCAGAGGCGGCTCAATCCCATGATAGTACTTTACGCAAGTCTAACTTGATTGGCTAGTTTCACTTGCTTGGCTTCACTTGGATATCTCGCCAATCTGATTGTTGCAGTCACAGAGAAGTACTTCTCTGTGGTTGCAGTAACCATTTGATTTTGAATATGCGCGTTGTTTCGTAGAAATACAATACATACACTAGCTCCTCAGCGTACAGCGTAAGTGTCCGACAAGTTGACTCTGATTTGCTCCTCATATATATGTTGTATGGTTGTTGTTAATAGAATTTCTTGCCAACTTATATCAAGGGTACTTATACTTTAAAGAGCTTCTTTTCGTGAAGCAACGATGGCCTAATGGCTAAAGTCACCCACCTTCAGATTAGCGTCAGCAGCGGAGGATGAGTTCCCGAGTTCGTACCCAGGTAGCGGAAAAATTTTTAGATCCTCCAAATTATTTTTTAAAAATTCCAATTTAATTCCTTTTCATTCTAATTTACTTTTCCTAATTTTTAAAACCCTTTTCATGTTTTTACAAGCTTCCGTTGATTTTACATAAATAATCTAAGAACCACTCCTGAACTCACTACCAGCTGATATTTTTCAGCCCCTCTGCCGTCCCCTCTGCTTTAGGATGATGGTGTCGTATCCACCCCCTGGCTTAGGACCATTCTGATGTAACAAAAAGCATACATAAAACACTAACTTATATAAATAGCCATGGATCTGAAAAGAAAAGAAGAAAGCAGAAAGGAAGAGATAAATCGCCAACAATTATAAACCTTGATGACATACGTATCTAGGTCATGTGATCCGATTAGCCAATCAAGTTGGACTTGCGTAAAGTACTATCATGGGATTGAGGCGCCTGTCCCAGACCTCAGGAAAAGGTCCTGTCTCACATGAAAAACCAATGTGAGTTCCACGTAGCCAAGTACCAGGTCAATGTTTCTTTGGCTTAAATATATAATTTTCTTCTTTTCCTTGGCATTTTGCTACAGTATTGTTATAAATACAATGGAGGCTTTATTTCTTATATTTGTAAAATTCACTACACATTAGTGTAAATATTTATCTTGCCACTTCCAGTGTTTTCCATACCTGGAAGTACTTTTCCACATCCAGGAAAATTAAGTAACACAAAATTAGAGTACGGATATTTTGCTAGCGTCGTCCTGGGTATACATACCCGGAAGTATATTTCACATTCAGGAAAAGTACACAACATAACATCAAACAAATTTTGCTTGTCACTTCCAGGGTTCGAATCATGGATCATTGATCGCTATCAAGAAAAATTGTATTTGTCAATGAACCTTATGAGATTTTCTGTTAAGTTGAAAAAAGGCATCGCCCTTCTAATGAAACAGATGTAGCATGCGCTCGCAGCTTTATGTTATTTCTTCCGGTTGCTCGGTTGGTAGATCTTACAGCTTGTGTCAGAATCTTGAATCCTGAATTATTGATTGGCTAAATAGTCATAATCCGCCGAGTTCAAAAACACCAGTCTGAACTTCGATAGCCAATTGGCTAAGTCGATTCGTAAGACCACGTGATTTTTCCTTCAAAGATCGGTACAGCAACACTCTACGTTTATGATTGAAGGCAACGGCTTGACGATTTTTTTTTGGCGCACTTCTAGTAGCAAGTTACGATAAATTAAGGCAACCCATCTTTCGTTACGGTTGTTGTGGTTTACATGGCAACGTTGGGAAACGGAAACTTTCAATTTTCATTTTGAATATTCTAGAAAGTTCTTCCAAAATCCGTTTGATTTCATTGGTTCGTTAGAAATTTTGTTCTTTCCTCCAATTGGTTATTTTATTTTTTAAATATCCTTTGATTGCATTGGTCCTTTTAAATCGTTTTCTGTGATACCATTGGTCCATTTATTTGTATTTTGACAGTGATTTTGAGGAATTTTTATTTTATTACAATAGTGTGTTTTTACGAAAGAATTAAGAGTTTTGTTTTTACCTATTTCAAAAAGTTAGGTGCACAAGGTGCACCTGTATTAAAAAATCTATTTCGAGGCCGGCTTTAAGACAAAAAAAAGTTGCACCTGGAAGGAGTAGACCGGTAAAATGAAATTGGGAGGAGTGGTACCTTTGTGTTTGACTGTTTGAGATGTAAATGATCAAATTTTCAAAATATTTTGAGCACGCGCAGGGCAGCTCTCAAACACGCTGCATACAGGGACATAAAAAGACATCCAGTAGCGCAGAAAATTCATGCTGTTGTGTTGGTTACATCGTTTCTCATTGAGTTATGCCTCGGAAAAAGTTCGCAAGCAATTTAAGAAGCAACTGGGAGAGTTTGACAGAGGCCGAGACATTGGCCTACGAGAAGGTGGATGGTCTAATCGACGGATTGTGCAACATATTGGTTGTAGTGATGTTACTGTTGCACGCTGTTGGCAGCGGTGGATACAACAAGGCACATGCCTGTGTCAACCAGGCTCAGGAAGGACTAGAGAATTCGGACCTAGAGAGGATCGACTTGTTGTAGGACATGCTCGTACTGATCCAACAGCCACTGTTGCAGACAAGCTATGGATAGTGGGAACCTCTCTCGATCATCCAATAAGCGATCTCACCATTTGTCGACGGCTTCACGACGTGGGACTATACTCACATTGCATCACCGTCAAAGACTGGAATGGTGTCGTGCCAGACGGATATGGGGCGTCAAATGGCGCCGATTGGTCTTCACTGACGAATCCCGCTTCTGTCTGGGTGGAGACGACAATCGAATCCGTGTATGGAGGCAACATGTTCAGCGCCAAGACTCACGGTTGGTTGTGCAGCATCACACGTCCAGAAGGCTTGGTGTCATGATGTGGGGTGCAATTGCGTGTCATGCCAAATCACCTTTGGTATTCGTTTCGGGCTCTTTTGACAAGCCAGCGTTACGTACAAGAAATTTTACAGCCCGTTACGCTCCCATTCCTGAACTCCGAGGTTCACCCGCTTTTTCAACAAGACAATGCTCTTCCAGATTTTGCTGCCATCTCTAGAGCTTGTCTACGTCACAACGATATCTTACCATGGCCGGCATACTCACCGGACCTGTCCCCGATCGAGAATGTATGGGATACCATTGGACGAGATGTCACCACTCCCCTTGTATCGCGTAATCTGCTGGAACGACGTGACAGGGTTCAATTAGCATATGATTGAATGTCACAGGACTTCATAAAAGAGCTCTATGGCTCACTACCAAGGTGCTTGGTATGCTGCATTCGGATTAATGGTGGTCATACGCCATACTGAATGATACAACTTTTTAGAATTTTTCTCAATAAAGTTTGCATGTTTCAGTCTCAAATTTTAATCAATTACTCATTTATAAGGACTTTTAAAATCTTGTAAATTTTATTGCATTCTGGCAATTCTTTCTAGTGCAACTTTTTTTTTTGTCTTCACTGCTGTTTGTTGTTTTTTTTTTAATTACATGCAGATTCCAGAGGGGGCTGCCGAAGAAAATTCTCTTCACTGTCCTAGACCAAAAGTTTACTTTCTGCCAAGAGTTTCCCCAAATATAGATTTTTGGACAAACACTTACTAGAGAAAATTTCCCCAAAGAAATTTCCCCCTAGTAAGCTAAAGGAAATTTGTAAATTCCGTTGCTACTAGCGTAAATAACTAGTCTATTATCACTTGTGTCACGTGTAAGGCTATCATCGTGTAAATCGTGATGGATATTTTCATAAATAAAGTTACAGTTTTTACGATTGTTGATTAAAAAATAGAAAGAAAATTCCGAAAGTTTAGTTGCAAAGCAAATTGTGAACAAAGGTATAATGAAAAAAAAGTGGTTACTCAATAAGTTGCAAAAGGTTTTAAAAAATGACTGTTTTGCTGGTGAAACAGAAAAAAATATCCGTTAGTAGGTTATCTACATATAAAAGACAAATGTGTGTACCAACATTC
Source organism: Metellina segmentata (assembly GCA_947359465.1). Classification (NCBI taxonomy): domain Eukaryota; kingdom Metazoa; phylum Arthropoda; class Arachnida; order Araneae; family Tetragnathidae; genus Metellina; species Metellina segmentata. The sequence goes on from OX375877.1 coordinate 100,142,897, forward strand.
CAACGATTTGGAGAAACTGCTATAAAGCGTTGTATTTTCAACTGCGTCAACCGTCGTCATAGCAACGACTTAATTTATTATCCCGAGATTTGTGATGCCATTGGTCGAAAGTTTTTCTACTCGCATTGTTTTTCCGATACAAACATTTGTTTCTTCAAATTAATAATCTCGTTTGCAAAAGAATTACATGTTCTCATTTGCCGTGCATAATAGCTGCTGATGAACTAATTTATCTTTTCTTATGCAGTGAATAAGTGCGGAGGGGACATTTACAATCATGTTAAATCCTTCTGAGTTGCGTTTGCATCTTATCACCTTGGTCTTTTTCATATGCAACACTGGATTAACTCTAGGATTAAGCTGCAAAGACGAAAATAACAGAGATGTTGATTGGTAATATTGCATGTACTTAACTTTTGTTTACTTATACTTGTGTATCAGATTAACATTAACTTTATTTTTATTTCCTGAAACATTCTGATGTACACAATTTCAGTTGGAGATGGATTTTATGTCTATTTACAAATCAAAGTAAAGGTAAAGGTTTCACATCCGATAAAACCAAATGTTGTCTCATTATACATATCAAGATTACCTTAAAATATTGTTTATCCCCGTTTTTTCGACATTTGGCGTCTTAACTAATTGGTGTTGACCAATCACCAAACATTGTAAATTCGGAATTTATTCTGAATTTTTATGGAGAAGTGCTGAAATGGTTCCGAAAAACAAGCCATGTGACATCACTTTAGGAATACATATTGGAAACGTATACCTCCGTTGGTGTACTAACGCCACCTACAATTAGCTTGTTAATAAAACGGTTCTAAACGTAAACTTCATTTCAATAGCTTACAGTAAATATTGATACAAAGGAATTTTATTGATAAAACTCTTGTAAGATTAATGTTGCATACTTTTCATCATGAAGTGAATTTTAAGAGTTAATATTTTAAGTTTATGTCAAAAAGGATAAGCCTTAGTATTTTTTCAATAGACGCTATATTTTTTTTTCAAGAAAATCAAATGAAACTTGTCCGTTTTGAGGTTTTAAACATAAATAATATAAATTTTTTAAAATTATTAAGACTTTCAATAATATGAAGGGGATGGACAAAGGAATGCGATGATAAAATTTCAATTTATATGAACTGTCACTAATTGATCAAACAACACTTTCCTAAAATTAAATAAAAATGTTTTATTTACAAGTTATTCCAAAACAAAATGGTGTCTGTACATTATAAATACCCTGTACTTGCGGCCCTATCTCCTGATTGCGAAGTACCTCTACATTTTTGGGCAATCATATTATCGATATGCTTGCTATATTTAGCCCTTGTGTTCAAAAGGAGGGGGGGGGGGGGTCAACCAAAAAAATATAGGAAGGGCATTGAGGTCGGTACGGGAACACCCAGGATATCAATCTGGAGGGGAGTACATTTTATCGTAAGCTCTTTATTTAGGGGATGATTTTAAATTTTTTAACAATCTAAAAATTTCTTTGAAACATAGGCTATTTTTAAAGTATGTCTTACGAGAAGAGACTATTTTTAGATTGTGTTACCTATGATTAGTTTTAGAGTGTGCGTTACGGAGAGAAGTTTCAGAGTGTGTGACCAAGAGACTAGAGTTATGGTAGGTGTTACATGGTAACCAGTTTCAAAGTGACTATTCCAAGACGAATAGAAGCGGTATTGAAAAGGAAAAGGGCCAACGTTCCAATGAAATATTAAATGCTCAATTATTTTATCCAATCACAGTACATGATAAAGTGTCATTATATGCTGAAAGGGAAAACTTGAAAGAATAAAATAATAATAATAGATATGTTTTACATAATTTTGGGCTTAGAAAGTCTGAAATTCTTTGGTTGGTACTAACTTTTTTTTTAAATTTAAATAAATTTTAATTATATTTTAGATTAGTTAAAATTTTTAATTTTCTCTGTTAAAATTCTTATTTGACTTTAATTTTTTCAAAATAATTTTTTTTTTTGATTAAAAAACTTGTAACATTGGTAATTTAAACTTTTTATGACTTTTTTCAAAATGCTTCTTCGCTTCTAAAAAGCAAATAAAACTGTTTACTTAAAAAATTGTGTCTTAGTAATTTTGGAATCTTTATGATATAACTGAGTTGTTATTTCAGGTTCATTAATTACAAGCTGCCCAAAATTGACACAGAAAATAAAAATTCCGATTTGTATAACGGCAAGGCCTATGCATACATCACATCAGCAAAGGTTACAAACTGGAACTTATCAGACATCAGTATCGAATCAACGAAGTCTATGCTGGGAAGGACTTGGCAAGAATTCGCCGACAATGTGAAAGTATACATTTTCCTTGAATTTTCTGCAAAATTAGGTTTTTTCCCCCCATAAAGTTAAATACATAGGAATATAGATTGTAGTAACATCTCATAACTTGAGGCCTATACTTGCTCAAATGAATTTTAACATAAAACTTAACGCCAAACATCGTCCGAACGGCGACCAATCGAATGCCGTATGATTACTCCAAAAGTATGCAATACGTTGCTATTCATTCACAAAGAAAGGCAAGTGGATTGTTTATCATGGCAAATGAAAATGGCTAAATGCCGCGATAGCTCATTGTTGTTGTTTCTAATGCCTACACTGGCAGACCAGAGGAGTGCCAGGCCCGTAGAAGACGGCAAGAGGCGAGGGGGTGCGCCTTCCATGTTATTGAGCCCCATTGGGAGGAAGTCCGACTTTGCTCGGCATACATGACACATCCGTTTTACAGGAAGGTCCCTTTCATACATCCATTCACTCACACATATCGTAATTTAGATACCAATCAGAGGCCGATAACCCTCTGATCAGATACCCCCAGAGGTATTGATTTGGTATGGGAACATGGGGGACTTTGTGACCACGACCTATTTAACGTGCCCCAGTCACCATTAGTGAACACGACGGTCTTTAGCCAGGTCGAAGCGCCGATCTCACAATCATCAGAATTGCAGGCTCCGCCGATGACAGAACCCACAACCCTTCTGATGCGAGCCCGACGCTCTACTGACTGAGCTACCGCGGCTCCGATAGCTCATTTGGGAGAGTAACGAATTAGCAACTGGAGGATTGGGAGTTTGAAAGTCCGCCCATCCAAAGATCATCGTGTGCGCGGGGGCTGGTGCACATTAAATCTGTCGTGACCTTAACTTTCTTCCCGTTGGCGCGGCGTGGAAATATGGAGAATGGGCTGTGAAGACATTTTAACTTCCCGTCTCTGTCGGAATGCCGAATATATTCTGACTGTTAAATCTCTCATATATTGTAAAGGGCGCTGTGTGAGCGCGGGGAGTGTTGTCTCCCACATACTGTAGAGGGCGCTGTGTGAGCGCGGGGAGTGTTGTCTCCCACATACTGTAGAGGGCGCTGTGTGAGCGCGGGGAGTGTTGTCTCCCACATACTGTAGAGGGCGCTGTGTGAGCGCGTGGGTGACATTCAGGCTTGAGAAACGGAGGAGAGAGGTGCTCTCCTTGGACCTGATGAAAACGCGGCTTCCTTAGCCCTAATTAGTACTAGGCTTCCTTAGCCTTAACGAGAGTGGTCCATCCACAACATTGTTAAGTTTGTTGTTAATAAAAGTTGTTTTTGTTGCAACGAATTGCATTAATTCAAATACAGTCCACTATAGAGTTATCGAACCAATTCACTGACTGGTTATTATTCCGCGTCATCTACTGTTACAACGACTTGAGTAGAACAGATGGTGTTCGTCCATAAGATCTCTGATTGGATCTCGACTTTTACCGTTAGATTCTTTTTGAACTGTTGACAAAAGACGGTGGCAGAGACTAGAGAGAGAGAGAGAGAGAGAGATAGCACAGGAGACGATAGATACAGCCAGAGTGACGCTGGAAATTGAGAACAAATACTGATATGTATTTGCGTACTGTAATTAATGCTATGATGTAAATATTGTTCATATTCTTAAGTTTTTCAGATAATAAGAACTTAAAATCTTAGCTGTTAGTTATTCTCTCCTTGTGTTTGATGCGTACTGTTTTCATGCTACCGTTTGGGGTGACTTTCAGGTGCGATCTCGTCATCTGACCGTGTTTCAAAATGACGAGGTGTTATCCTCGGATCTATGGGTTCAGGATTGATCTCGGACCATCACCAATAATCCGCTGTGTTGCTCGAGTGTGACGTTAATTAAAAATACCCGCTTATACCTAGTTTTCAACAGGATAACACTCGTTCCCATGTCGCCAAAATCGTGCAACGTTTCCTATGTTACCAACAAGTACCATTTATTAATTGGTCTACTCGGTCACCCGATTTGTCCTTTATCGAGCATGAGTGGGATGATTGCGAAAATTGTTTCGTATAAATTCCTATTGTGTCCGTATGACAATTTAAAGTGACTGACGAATTATAGATGCGTATTGAATCTGCGTGGAGTGACAATGAACAGACAGCTACACAGAATCTTTATTGTTCAATGGCATGCCAAGTGCAAGCAGTTACAACTGCTGAAGGTAGCCTTTGACTTCTGGTTCTGTAATTTTAATCATTTATGCATTACTAGCAGAAAGACCCGGCTTTGCTCGGGTTGAATTAATAATATGTTGATTAAAAAGTCATGAATTCTTTTTCATAAAAGAATGTTAGCATCATTTAAGTGTACGGGAAAAAAAATTAACTATAATTTAACTTCTCCATCGCTTCTACAATTTACTTCGGACGCAAATATGCATATACATGTTGTATCCAACCATATAATTCATTTCATAATCGTCACACTTCTGCTGAAGTTGATTTTAAGTTTTCGAGTGACTACGAATATTTCCGTGCATTCAATTTCAGTAAAACTCTGACGAATTTCGGTGGATAGTCTTGCACTTAGTTTTTCTATGAATCTGTTTTCATTGTGCCATTCTTTCACCTAGTATGCGATATTTTCGAATTTCATCATCAATATGAGAAGATGGTAAATTAAATTGTTACAACATTTGTTACTAATTTAGATAGAAGCAAACGCAATTTTTCTTGAAAATTCCATTCAGAGGCAGATGGAATAACTGAACTTATGTTAGATATATAAAGCAGAGTTGATGTTTGTCTGTTCTCTACACTAATCCACCTTTTGACCAATCCACACATTTGATACACTTATATTTTAGAACCCTGCGGATATGATAGGCTACATGTTAACCCGCTTTCTATAATAATGCCCAAGGGGGCTAAACATTTACGGCATTCGTGACTAATTTAATTTGAAACAAACGGCACATTTTCCCAGAAAATTCCATTCAGTGGCATGTGGAAAAACAGAGCTTTTGTTAGAAATACATGTCATCAAAGTAGACAAATTAAACCCAATCGATAACAATTTTTTAACAAACAGAAGGTGCATTTTACAGCACTTTTACAAAAAGAAAATAATTTTCAACGAACGATTCACATGCATCTAAGTTGCGTAAGAATCTATATCTTTAAAATTCAAATACCACTCACTGACTGACTGACTCATCACTGTATCTCAAGAACTACAAGTCCTAGGAAGCTGAAATTTTACAGGGGGATTCTTCTTATACCGCAGGGGTGCACTAAAAAAGGATTCTGAAAAATTCGAATCCTAAGAGGCCTAAAATTGACCTAAGGCCTAAGCCAAAATCAATTTGAAATCGCCATAGAAATAACATTGAGTATAAACCGATTGCTGCACGCATCTCAGATTGCTTCACCAGTGTTGATAGAAAAACAATTTTCTTAAAATAAATTAAACTAGGGGGCCCGCCCCCTGCTCGCTAAAGCTCGCCAACCCCCAGAGGATGCAAAGCAATCCTCATTGGTTCGCTGGGCGAACCTATGCTCGCTTCGCTCGCATCAATGAAGACATGTGTCCTAGCAGAAAAGATTGTTTACAAAATATGATACTCCAAAAAAATATTTTTCAAACCTAAATTTGCTATATTACAGAAAATATAAACAGTACCCTGGAATCAGAATTCAAATGAAAACTTTCAGCAAATTTTTATTCGAAATGTGAGCGCTGCTTTGGAAATTGAATACCCAGTATGTTGTTTGTGTACATTTCCAGCACTCTCGAGTCACCCACACTTTTTCATTGAGTTTGTTGTCGAAAGTTATAGCGCAAGCGTCTTATTGAACTATAATTGTTGGCCCTGAAAAGGACCGTTTTTTAAATGGCACTGAAATGATCCTCCGCTTACTTTGATTTCTAATTCTAAACTGCAACAGCTGGACTAAAATTTTCTTTTCAATAAAATTTCATCCGATATCGCTATAAAATCAATTGAGGCGCGTGGCTACGTGGTTAACAAACAATCGTACAATGTTGCCGAAACGCGATAACAAATAACGTCTTTTTTGCGTGCCACGTAAGAGAATTATATATATACTAGGGGGCCTGCCCCCTGCTCACTAATGCTCGCCAACCCCCGCAACCTATGCTCGCTTCGCTCGCCTCAATGAAGACATGTGTCCTAGCAGAAGGGATTGTTTACAAAATATGTTACCAAAAAAATGTTTTTCAAATCTAAATTTGCTGTATTACAGAAAAAATATATACAGTAACTCTAAAATCAGAATTCAAATGAAAACTTTGTGCAAATTTTGACTCGAAATGTGAGCGTTGCTTTGGAAATTGAATACCCAGCATGTTGTTTGAGTGTACATTTTCCCAGCACTCAAACGACCCACACTCTTTCGTTGAGTTTGTTGCCGAAAGTTGTAGTGCAAGCGTCTTGTTGAACTATAATTGTTGGCCCTGAAAAGGACCGTTTTTTAAATGGTCCTGAAAAGATCCTCCGCTTTCTTTGATTTCTATTATACACTAACTGCAACAGCTCATTAAAATTTCCTTTTTTTTTTCAATAAAATTTCATCCCATAACGCTATAAATTCAATCGATGCGCGAGACTTTGCGATAAACAAACAATCGTACAGTGCTGCCAAAACACGATTACAAATAACGTCTTTTTTGCGTGCCACGTAAGAGAATTATATATATAGACTAGGGGGCCCGCCCCCTGCTCGCTAACGCTCGCCAACCCCCGGAGGATTGCTTCGCAATCCGCATTGGATCGCTGCGCGAACCTAAGCTCGCTTCGCTCGCATCAGTGAAGACATGTGTCCTAGCAGAAGGAATTGTTTACAAAATATGATTTTCCCCAAAAATATTTTTCTAATCTAAATTTTTTGCTGTTTTTCAGAAAAGGGTGGAGGCGAGGGAAAAAAATCTAAACCAACCAGAGCACGTTTAATTTCACTTCAAAACACGGTTTAATTCCAATCAGTTAACGTCTTTAATCCTAATCTTCTTAATAGGGTTGCCATAAAAACAGCCAAAGGAAAGGTTACCACTTTGGCGAGAAAAAAAGACTGTCCCGTTTGCTACCACTCCACCCAGAAAAGATATATACAGTACCTCTGAAATCAGAATTCAAATGAATACTTTGAGCAAATTTTGACTCGAAATGTGAGCGCTTATTTGGATATTGAATACCCAGCATGTTGTTTGTATGTACATTTACCCCTGCACTTGAGCCAACCACGCTTTTTCATTGAGTTTGTAGTCGAAAGTTGTAGTGCAAGCGTCTTGTTGAACTATAATTGTTGACCCTGAAAAGGACCTTTTTTTAAATGTCCCTGAAAAGATCCTTCGCTTTATTTGATTTCTATTATTAACTGCACAGCTCGACTAAAATTCATTTTTTTTTCAATAAAATTTCATCCGATAACGCTATAAATTCAATTGAAGCGCGAGGCTTCGTGATAAGCAAACAATCGTACAATGTTGCCAAAACGCAATAACTAATAACGTCTTTTTTGCGTGCCACGTAAGAGAATTATATATATAGATAGATTATAATGTTCATGTTTGAACTGAATTTTTACTTCTTTCCCTTATGAAAATAATATTTATAAATATTTTATTGATGAAGAAAGAATATTTAGAACATTTAATTTTATATTTACTTAAATTTTATAATGGAGCACGAAAAGCCCAAACGATAAACTCATTGATCATAAAAGCGTAGTTTTGCTATTCGGTATAGATCTAGCAACCTCAGAATTAATGTTTAATTTTTTAATTTGATTTATAATTCTTTTCTTGGGTATTTGAGTTGAAAACGAGATGGTTGCGGTCACATTTGGGGATTCCCAAGTATTATAAATATGTGTTCTTTTTGCTTATAAATCATTGTCTTTATCAATATTGTTCAAGTTTTTTGTCGAATTGTTTTACTTCAGAATATATTCAGGAAGTAAAATTCAACACGCTAGAAAAAATAAAATATTTTTTTAAAAAGAATTCTGCCTTTTTTAAGGATTGGAATAATGTTTCTGTTTGCTTATGTGTTCCGGTATATTTCCTATTCCAGAAATATTATTTAGGAGCTGGCTTTTATTTATTTATTTCCTGCAGAATATCACTAGACATGGTACTTTCGTGGTGGTATATGTATATTTACAAATCAAAATATTTTTTAAGTGTGTAATTTATTATTTTAAAATGACATGAAAAATTTCAAAAATAACTTTAAAATAAGATGGGTTACGTTAAATTTAAACTGGTAGTCATACTTTGTAGTTCAAAACATATTTCAAAAATTTGATAAAAGCTTTTCATTGAAAGACGATTAAAAAAAAACTAAATTTCATTTGTTTTTCGTGTTTCATGGGTGTTATTGAAAGCTTACGCCGTAGTCAAGTAACTACATCTATCATTCTAAATAGATACGTGCTTTACATTTAGAAACCAAATTTCTGATCTTAAAAAGTACCATAAGGGTTCAATTTAAAACTGTATGTGTGTTGGAGAAAACGGAATTTTTAACAAGACTTTGTTGATCTTGGAATAATATCACACTAAGTTATTTTGAAAAATTGAAATTTTATGTCTTAAGAGACAGAAAGTCGAGGTTACTTACTCTATTTATTGAAGCTATTCTTACGAAACTTAGATGCATGTGAATCGTTCGTTGAAAATTATTTTCTTTTTTTACCAAATTAAAAAAAAAACAAATTAAAAAAAAAACTCGACTAGCTGCAAAAATTTACGTTGAGAGGTACTCTTAAAAAAATTCACGACTCAAAACTGAAAATTGGTATGTGTTTTGCTCACTCGCGGAAGAAATTTCGCTTCTTTAATTTTGACACTTAATAAACCCTAAACTAATAGCCGCATCGGAAAAAAAAATCTTAATAATTGTCCAGGGAATACGATGAAGAACAAACCATGTTAATTTTGTTTTTTTCCGATCAGTACTTTCTCGGGAAACCGTCTAAGAATCGAGCTAAACAACACAGTTTTCAATCCGTTTGGCGGCGGCGGTAACATTTTTTTTAATATAGAGAGATTACAATCCGCTTCAATACCCGTAGGTCTCTTTCACTCAGCTTCTCCTTCCGTCCACTATTTTGCTTTGCCGAACTTGTCTTGCCGCGTTGTGTGTACGATCATGACTTTAGACACCGTACTTCTAGAAACTCCTAAAAGCTGAGATCATTCGGTCACAGTTGCTCTAACTAGTCGGGCTCCTACAATTTGGCCTCTTTGAAAGTCTGTGAGATCTGACATTTTACGCTTTTGACAAAAATCCACGACGTATACTTCAGTAAAGCTACGTCATACTACCATGATATATAATACTTTTTATATTAAAAAAAAACCTGGTAGCTAGTATTATATTTTAATGCTTACGAAGCGCATTCTTAAATGTCACTTTTATTCACAGGTGTTTATTTTATTTTGATAACCACCTGCATGTGAGTGAGGTTTGTGGTCAGAAAATATAACCACACTTCGGAAACTTATTCATTTTGCTTTTGTTGTAAGGCCTGAATGCTGCCTACACTTTCGAAATACGTTTCTAAAAATTTGTATTTTATTTTATTATATATTATACTTTATATTTTATAATAAACAGTTTCTAAACGAAATAGGGTAGGTGTTCCAAATATCGCCTATCCTAACTATTTCTCTGTATCTCCAGCCTCCTGGGTTGAGAAATCAAGCTGGAAGCTAAATGAATATCACTAGGAACTATTCTTCTTTGGTTTCCAGAGATCACACACCTTCTTTACTTATGTCAGTTTAAGCTAACTAGTCAAACTTCAAAAAGTTTCCCAAGAGAATTTTCAAGAGTGGTTCTTAATATCGCCTACCCCAGTTCCTATTACCACCCACCAGGCGAAATTACTAGCTACTATTAAAAACGAGTTGCTGAGCATACATACCTACCTTTAGTATTTAATGTACTTTCAAGTCATATAAACGAAATTATGATTTGGAAATACTTACCTGGATATTTCCCTGAATGGATTGGAGACAAAAAAATACGTTGATCAGAGACTCAAATACTTCGGATGCAATATTGTTATTGATAGAACTGATAGGAAACTTGCCGGTGGCGCTACGTGTGGCAAAACCTTAGACCGTCAAGGTAACTACACAAACTCATAGATGTCACGCATAGTAGCTTGCAAACACGAGGAGGCGATACTAAGCACAGGGGCGATATTTGGAACACTTACTAAATGTTTTCATTTGGAACCCATTACGGCCATAAAACTGTTAGCATAATAGTTGCAATTGAAAACAATTTCATTATATTTCTGGCAGTATGCACAGAAGGAGCGCTCTAGTACTTTTCTACAACAACGGGGCAAGGTTAAAAACATGCAATTATTTTATTCCAAAATCAACCCACATACATCACCAATTTATTTCAGAATGACGTCAGCTATCTGTTTTACAATGATGACGCTCCGGGGAAGCATGGAACAGCTGCAGCTGGTCATTTGAAAGGTAATGAAATTGAAAAAAGTTAGAACGCCGCACATCTGCGCAACTTTTGTCGAGCTAGCAGCAGACAAGGCATGCGTATCCTGCGAAGTATGGAAAATATGGTATTGATATAGGATATCTTGAGTAAGATGTATGACTTTACAAGAAAAACGCAGCAAAGTATTTCAAAGCACAAAAATCAAACACTTATAATTTTCGTTCCAGTAGATGGGTCTTTGAATTTCGATTTTGAACTAAAAAAATATTTGTTTTTTCACTCTTACGGCCTTTTAAAACTATTGGCTGTCAGGAAAGACTATAAATTTATGTTTACTAAACGCTAGTGCCGCCCCCCTCCCCCATCTAAATTCTTTCTTTATAAAAATTGTTTAATCTTTAGACTGCGGCCGGTACAGCAGTTGCACCATGATTGCGCCAAGAAAGACTTTGTACAACGGCCAGTGCATCAGTTGTATCTTGAAAGTTATAAGAATCGTGCCAAGAAAGGATTTAAACTACGGGGATTGCAGCAGTTGTACCTTGAAAGTTATAAGAATCACGCTTGTTATCTATAGCCGGAGTCAAAAGGTTAATAATTTCTCGTACATACACATAATTAAATTGAAGCCTAATTCGGAACTCTTCCAGGAAAATGTGTGTTTTAAACTTCGGATAAAGAAAAAACATTTTGTCTTTACTCAAGCTATCCGATATCAAGGCCTAGTTTTTCATACTTCCACGGTATACCCATGCTTAAGTCTGTACGACACAGATGTTGAGCAATGTGCGCGTTGCCTTTGACTGCACATTTGCTATTTATTCTTTATATAAGAACATGCTGTAGATATTTTATTTTTTAATTTAGGTTATTTTGCATTCGATGGTAGGACTGGTTTTTGGTTGATACACAGCATTCCGAACTTCGGAGACTCAAATAAGTATGAATATCCAGACACTGCACTTACCAATGGACAAATTGCCATGTGTGTGACATTCAGTGTTTCATATTTGAATGCCATTTGTGAGTATCAACTATATATTTTGAAAAAATGAATTAAAATACAATGTACAAGACGTCTTTTGAGAAACAGGTTTGCTGGAGCAAGGGCCATATTTGTCCATTCTGCGCCAAACACAATTCAGACGTCATGTAATAGACATATACATATACAAGGAAAATCTTATTCACACAGAAGAATACACTGACGAGTCAGAACATTATGACCATCCCAACATTTTTCAATGAACTCGTCTGGATGACGTGGAGGGCACGTGATTAAGTGAGAATGGTATTTAACTGCTGCTGGAGATTAGGTAAGTAATCATTCTTGATATTATCGTACTACCGTCATATTAGCAGCTCCTTCTATGTTCTGAAACTGTACTATTGTGTTGCCACTGTCCCTTCGGTGCATTAGTATTGCGTCCATGTGTTCTCCTGCAGATTTACTCTGACGCCCCCGTTTCCAAGCTCTTATCCAAGCCCATTATGCTATTTTTTTACTTTAATTCTGTTAATAAAATTTTTTCTGTGTTATGATATTTTCCTTTTAGCACCGGGAGATAGAGGGCCTTCGGCCCATAAGCTTCCATTAAATCTTCACCCTCATCCATCATTCTTGCACTTACTTTTGCGAGTGATGGGAAAGGCTGCTGATCAAAGCGAATTTGATAGAGGGCAGATCGTAATGGTCCGAAGACTCGGAGCGAGTATAACCGAAACTGCACGACTGGTAGGTTGTTCACTACCTGCCGTTGTTAGTATTCATGCAAAGTGGATAAATGACGGTGACACCAGCAGTAGACGCCAAGGTGTTGGTCGTCCACGTGTCATCAAAGAAAAAGTACGTAGGAGACTGTCCCGCTTGGTAAAGCAAAATCGGCGCGAGACAGTGGCTCAGCTCACAGCCCAATACAATGCAGGTCCAAGCGCAAGTGTTTCTGAACACACAGTTCAGCGGACATTGTTGGATATGGGACTGTGCAGCAGACGTCCCACTCGTGTGCCTCTGTTAACCAAGAGTCATCGTCAACTACGCCTACAGTGGGCCCGGGAACATTGAGACTGGACCATGGATGAGTGGAAGAGAGTTGCCTGGTCAGATGAATCCCGATTTCTCATCCATGACGTCGATGGTCGTGTCAGGATACGCCGTCTGCCAAGCGAACAGTTGCTCCCCTCTTGAACAGCAGATCATGCACAGGCTGGTGGTGGATGTATTATGTTTTGGGAAACGTTCTCATGGGCGAATCTCGGACCCGTAGTTGTGGTAGAACAGATCATGAACGCTGCGAACTATCTGAACATCATTGCGGATCAATTGCACCCTTTCATGGCGTCTGTCTTCCCAACTGGAACTGGAATCTTCCAGCAGGACAATGCCCCATGTCACAAGGCTCGGATTGTGTTGGAGTGGTTCGAGGAGCATACTGATGAATTCCACTTAATGTCCTGGCCACCTAACTCGTCATAATGGAGCGCATTTGGGGTGTCATGAAGCGGCAGCTCAGAGCTCAAACACCACCACGTCCGAATATCTCGACTTTGCGTGACCGCTGCTTAGTATCAGGTTGGACATTTGGTACAACCTGTCTCCAGTCATTACCAAGAACTTGTAGCATCTATGCCCAGGCAAGTGGAAGCTGTTTTGCAGGCCAAAGGAGGCGCAACGCGTTATTGAGTAGGTGGTCATAATGTTTTGGCTCTTCAGTGTACATTACAGAAATTAATAATACATTATATTTCATGATTGATAGGTTTCTCTTTGGAGTTTGAGTCTCATTTGAAAACTAATTTTCTTAAGTTATAAAATTAAAATATTTTTAATAGAATTTTTTGGGTGCAATATAATACAAATACAAATATTGACGACCAGCTACAGGCTCAAGCCCAACAAGGTTGGTCCTTTGTTTATGAATTCTCCAATTCCCACTGACTATCCAATTGTGTCTTAAATTCGTACACTCCCTTTGAATTAACTATATTTTCTGGCAACGCGTTCCAACTGTCTATTACCCTATTAAAGTAGTAGTTTTTCCTTAAATCCCGATTAAAATGTGTCTTATTCAATTTATACCCATGGCCATAATAAAACAAAATCGTACCAACTGTTTTTATGTTTCAGGCAACCATTTGTTATTTTGCAATCCTAATATCTATGAACGGAAATTAACTGAGAATGTAAGTAAATTTCTGGACAAGAAAGCAAATACCATATTTTCTAAGAAACCAGCATTTATCCGAAAAGCACCTTTCTTGAGAGAGTCAACATTGAAGAGTGTAGGCAATCAGATTTTTTACGTCTTTGCTAAAGATAATCAATTGAAAGAAGGTAACTACTTTTGTTTCGGATTTACATTCAAACTGTAAATTAAGTGGACTGGCTAGAGATAATGTGGAAAATTTCACATGGGCAGATATTTTCAAAACATAAGGGCTATCAGAAAATTTACATTTAAAAATTTTCATTTATTCTATAAAATTGATGCACATTTCTAGAATCAAAATTGCTTTAAGAAAAATTAAATGTTTGTTAAAAATTCATGCGCAGAGATGTGCAGTACGATGTCTCTAGGGTACGAAGTTGGATGACTCGTTGAGGACTTTTTTGTAGCCTCAACTAGAGTGCCTATATAAAGGCACTCTAGCCCCAACATATCTGTAACAAAAAATCACGAAGAGACATTTTGTAAAAAGATAATATAATAGAAATGAAAAGTTAGAAATTCATGCATTATTATTGTGTGTATATATATATATCACAATAGAGCAAATATTTTGTAGAATATGCCAATATTTTAAAGAAATGAAAAATGTTACTATTTTTGATTTGCTAATAAATTCAAATATAGTTCTTGTTAAATTCAGAACTTTGAATTTCTTAACATCTAAATATTTTGTTCATTAAGGAAACTCAAAATAATTCTATAGGAAATCCTATACATATGGAAAAGAAATGCTACAGTATTTGCACAATTGAGTTCTAAAGCATTTGGAAATGGATTTGTTGTCATGAAAAATTAAATAGTTCCGTTTCATGTAATAATCATATGTTGAATATACAACAGAACTGGAATAGTTGTTTCATATAATACAGTAACCTCACATTATATTACACATTGGCCAGATGAAATCTCAACGTGTTTCGTTATTATTATCTTAAGGATAGTTTTTCAAGCAGTTATAAACTGAATCAGTAAAGATTTGAGCATCTCAAAATGTAGATAAGAATCTCTTTTCAAAAATATTTTATCATATTAAATATTAGTTTGAAAGATTGAACCCCACAGATTGTGTTGTTTTGCATGCTTTTAAATAAAAAGTACAATTTAATACATAATTGGCGCGTTTTTATTTCTACTTAACAAGTATTTCTTGACCCTCACTATGTAACTGTGTATCACGTTTTTCACTTGCCCCAAAGAAGTGCAATATATTAAGATTACTGTACTTTCTTATACATATATTAAATTGACTTTATCTTGCATGGAAAAATTCTTCCACTATTTTCAATGTCCTTGACAATTATTGCAGATGGTTGAATTATTTTAGAAGCATAAACATGCAATATCTCTTCCAGATATATATAGCAACATAATAGCCGAAACCATGGAAACCAGTTTGATAGCTGAAACATGGCGTAGGGGTGCAGGAGGAAATCTGCCACCTGCCTGTGCAACAGAGTTTTCCGTAGTTGACATCACTGCCATAAACATGAAAACATCGAACAAAAGAGAAGGCATTTTGTTCAAATCAACTGAAGATCACAGTAAATGGGCTATATCTGATGACTTAAAAACAAGCTTGGTCTGCATAGGTGATTTGAATCGCATGGTAGAGTAATTATTTTTATTTTCCATTTGTAAATAAGTTACTAGGCCAGCATTTAAGAATATATATATAATGTTTGATTATTTCAGTTACAGTATCTAAATTTTTACTTCTGGAAACAATATTCGAATTGCTTTTATGCTAATGATTTGTTTTGGAAAACATGTATATTGCGAAGACACAGCAGAAAAGTTAAAAAAATATTCTGATATAAAATCAGCAAAAGTTTTGGATACTGAAGTAATCACTTTGTCTATGGCAAAGTAAACAGGGTTAATACATAATTACTAAAATTCAGTTCTTTAAAATTCTGGGAAAATTTCACAGTAAAAATTTGAAAAACTACTAACAGTTATTTTAAATTATGGATTTTTTAAAAAAGGAAAATAATAAGTAATTATTATGACTCCAAAAAATATGATTAGGTTTTACACAAGATTATTTTCCAGGGTTTTAAGGATTTTTCAAGGTTTTAAAATAAAATTGAGTCGTATGTAGCATTCTCTGAGTGATTTTTACTGAGAATTTTGTTTTCCAATTGAGTCAAAGGTTCTCAACATTTGTGAAACCATGGGTAGGTAAATTCCTTTTTGTAAGCTGCACACTATTCCAACAAATTTATCGTAAATACCTTCTCAAATCTTTTAATTTTTTGCATTCAAACAGTATTTATTATGGCATAATCATAGAATATTTGTTCATTTAGATGTATACAGTATGGCATATTTTGACAAGTATAAAACGAAATTTAAATTACTTATCAATCTTATGACTTGTGACATTTTTCAGTTTTTTTAAAACCAACACCATTAAATTAATTTATGCGGATTTTTTTAGACACATACCTTATTCTGATCACCAAAAATTTATATTTAAACACCTTCAATATACTTCTTAATACCAAACTTAAACAAAGTCTCACGTCTTTTATTCATATCAAAATTTAAATCTGTTAGCCCATTACTCTTAATAAATGAAGTCATGGGATTGGAATCAAGTACTTACACACAGCAATGCAAATTTGTGAAGAAGCAGAATTTAGAAAACATTTGTGAATTGGTCACTGAAATTTGCTACACTGATGTTATTTGGGTGTTCTGGATCTGTGCCTTTAAACATGTTCAAATATTGTTTTCAGAATATTTCCACTTTAAAATTGTATTTACAAAAGAAGCTTTAAAAACAAAAATTCTAGGAGAATGTTCAATACACAATACAATTGATGGCGGTGCCTGGTGGATAAGAAACACTGATATAAATCAGGCAATGCATCATTTTACATGTATTCATATTTATACTCCTATTAGTTTGGTTCTCTTGGAATTGTTCTCCACATGAAAAGCAAAGCACATTGAATAAATATCAACATTTTTTTTGTATGCATCACCATAACTTGTTATATTTTAAATCCCAAAATGTTTTAAAATATTTTTATAAATTAAATATTTTTCCAAAGATGTATACATAAATATATTTAGTATGTATTGTGATATTATTTTCACTCAAAATTTTTTTCATTGAATGTATTTTAGAAATCTCAAGAAAAACGTGGTGGTGGTGCAATTTGTTTCAAATCCAAAACAGTATGGAAGGCTTTTGCAGCAATCGTTTCGGAGACGGATGTATGTCCTGTAAAATGAAGACTACAACACTATTTTAACGCACCTTCATGATTTAGATCTTACCTGCTAATTTTTATTGATTCTGACACACAATTGATAGAAAATACATTATAATATTATGTGTAACATATTTATGATTTTTGTTGGTTCAAATTAAATATGTGCATGTTTTTGATTAGTTTTCTTTGTAATGAATTTACAATGTATTGCATTTAAGTTAAAATTTATATCAGTAACTCTACACAAAGTGAGCAACTACACAGAAACAGCATCTTTTACAGAAATGTAATCGGGATAATTATGAAGTGGAACTGATGAAAGCCTCTGTCCAAAACAAAATTTATGAATTTAAAATTAATATAATTAAGATAAAATATACTAATTTGTACCATATTTATTTTGTTAATAGATTAATGTTCCTGATATTAATTATTGACTGCAATTACTTTTAACAATGCAAACAAACTAGCAAAAGGCTGAGTTCTGTAAATGGATCAGTAGGATGACATAAGAACAGACCACCCTGTCTATCAGACGTTTGTGAGAAAATAATTTTAATCCCGTCACTTCTCCCTTTTCTGAACAACAATACAATTGCAGGATGTACAAGACCAGAATATTTGACTTAGAAGCATTGTAATCTAAAGATGGAGTGGATTGAAGTCCATTAATTTCACATGAATTGCTCTGGAAAATACTATAGTCGTTATCAGACAAAATATGTTGGCATCATGCCAAAATCGAACACTGCACAATTTCAACTTTTTGAACTTGTTTACTAGTTTCATGTTTTAGGAAAGATAGAATTCTGAATAAAATGTGACATCATATTGAAAACGTCATTATAAATTTAGGCTACAAATAAGAACTTGTGTCTGGCAATATGTGAAGCATCGTTTGACAGCCTAAGAAATGCATTTAGGTGAAAAGTATCAGAATCAGGTATGTGGTTTCGGCATACATTTAGTGGACCAAGGTGTTAGGTCCGTCCTCTAATATTTCTTATTCCCCACTCCACTCAACACAAGCGAGAAAATAAAATTACAGTGGGTAATCAAATTATTAGAACCACAGCACCAAAAAGAAGAGATTTTAGTTTGGGGTAAAAATAAAAATGCAATTTTAAAGTTTTTGCATGCAATTATATTTATTAAAATCAATCCCATGAAAATACACTTAGAGAGTCCAATAAAAATATCAATAATTTGTAGCACTACACCATTTTTTGCAATTACTGCTTTAATTTTTTTCTGCATGTTTTCTATATTTTGGCATAGTTAAATTTTATTGATTTATTCTTTTGTCCACATCAATCAAACACTTTATCAATTGAGGTTTGTTGGTGATGTCCAAAAGTAATTGAGCCTCTTGAATACGAACAATAAAAGACAGTAATACAATGTAGCATTTAGGCTTGACTGAGAGTACTTATACACGGTGGCCGATATATGGAAGGTTGTAAAACCAACAGGTGTAAATGACTATGAAAATGCAATTTATAATCAAAAGTGTGTCATAAAAAAGAATTCAATGTTACCCTTTTTGTGAGCAAATAATTGAAACAAACATTATAAAATGCCTAAAAACATTCTAAAAAAATCCAATGTTTATTTAACTAAACAAAATTTAGTTAAAACATGGAATTGAGTTAAACCATTTCCAAAATTATTTTCTGAATGCATGTCTGAAAATATTACCAACTGTTAAGTTTATAAATTTTAAAGCTTTGCCTTCCAAATTGTAAAATCCAAGTCACAAAGTTTTGCTTTGTACATGGAACTTTATTAAGTCATTATTTTTTTAGACACCTGTTCTCATTTGAATTGAAAGTTATATAAGAGTCATTCAGAACTATAGTGGATCAAGTCCATTTTATAAGATTTTGAAATGCACTGAGATAAAGTTTCTTCTCATGTGTACTTTTCCTCTTTGCCGGGCTTTTATTCAGCCATCTCTTGGGAACCAAAACAACTATGGACAGGATTCAAAGACGATTAAAAAAATTCAACTTAATGGAGTTCAGTTGGGCAATTATCAGAGTTTGACCAGAAAGTAGACTTGATCCACTCTAGTTCTGAATGATCATATTGCATAATCAAACTCATGCCCAACATTAAATAGTACACATTTCTCATACCTCTTTTATGTGATAAAAAAAACTGTTAGCAGATTCTAAGTTACATCATTGAATATATTTCTATATCACTCCATTTGAAAGATCAGATTACTTAAAAATCACAGTTTTTGTCCTTCATAATCTTGACTGCAGACACTATTTTCATCATCGTCATTTTCATCTTTTGCTGTAAATAAGGAATATAAAATTACGAGGAATAAAAATCTACTTAAACTACAGTAATCATGTCAAACAGGATAAATATATTATGCATTGCAATTTAATTTCACCTTTGGGTAAAAAACATGGAAGGCTGGATTTGAAACTTAGGGAAAAGCTGGAAACAGGATTATGAACAACCTTCTTAAAACAAACCATTTAAAAGAGTACAAATTTTCTTGTTTTTAACTTTAAATATTATATATAATCACCAAATTCCACTCAAATGGAATTATTTGAACAGTACACAACTCCTACCATGAATATGACTTTGATTCTTGTTATCATGATACATCTCTACATATTTCAAAAACACATGAAATAGTAGCATAGTTTTTTAAAAATAGTAAGAAAAAGTCCCCTCTTAAACCTTATTTTAATGCCAATTTTAGTTTCTTAGATACAAAATGAATTGGTTAGATACAAATTTTCTAACTGTGTATAAAACAGGTGTTGAAGATAGCTGTGTATAAAACAGATGTTGAAGATAGTGCCAAGATGTTCAAATTTCAAAATAATAAACAATACTTTTTTATCAAGGTTTTTATGACAATCTAGCAAACAGATTCTAATTTTTTGTTCATAGTTGCCACATCTTGACCGCAAAACTTCGAAATTGTCATTCCTTAGAAAATATTCTATCAAAAGAAAAATCCAAAAAAGAATTTGTACTGTCTTCTTACATTTAAAAAGTAAAAAATAAATTATCGTTGATTTTTGGTAAATTTTCAAAAATGTTGTACAACTTCTTAAAGCTAGAGT
The DNA here is from genome assembly GCA_947359465.1 of Metellina segmentata. Classification (NCBI taxonomy): domain Eukaryota; kingdom Metazoa; phylum Arthropoda; class Arachnida; order Araneae; family Tetragnathidae; genus Metellina; species Metellina segmentata. The sequence goes on from OX375877.1 coordinate 100,163,243, forward strand.
TCTTGTGATGTTTTGTTCAAAAAGTTACTATTAGCTGCAAAAGTTAAAAAAAAAAATAATAAAAAAAAATAAATAAAAAAAATGTTTGCGACTACATATAAATACTACCCACCTTCTGGCTTTTGATCACTACTCTGCTCTTCATTTCCTTTAGCTTTAAAAAGAAAATAACATTGTTAATGAATATAAATTTAAGCTTGTATGACTATATTAAACAATTTCATAATAAATTTCACTGACACTGGAATTGAAGAAAAGTAATATGTATAGCAAATAATTTTGTCTCACATGATATATTCAATTGGATGGTTGGTTAGATTGGGTTTTTATGGATTGGGTCCAAAAGTGGACATGGTATGCCAAATGCAAGATGATACAAACCAGTAAATATAAATAAAAGGTTAGAATAGTCTGATCAACAAAAGTGTGTGAATATCCTTTTAATTATACATTTTATAGTATGGATATATAGTTTTGATAGATTAAAGGTACACAATAGAAGAAGTAATGTATATTGGTCACCATTGGAATATACCAAGTATGAAGACTAAAAATAAAAATGGAGATGTATGATAATGGGGTATTCCCATTTTAGTCGGTTACTAAAATCCTAATGAAATGTAATAAAAAATAATGATGAATTATAACAATGGTAAAATGCCACAGCACTGTAAGAGAGTAAAGAGTGGTGCATATGAAGGGAAACCTTCTTTGCATCTTATATAACTTTTATAAAATTGGTGATGAAATATTAAAAAAAAAAAAAGGGAAAATAAGATGTTGACTTGTGCATTAAGGTAAAATGTGATTTATGGAGAGAGGTTCTTGACAACGCTGACTTGATAGAACTGTTTCCCGGATGAATAAAAATATGAGTCTTTGCATTCGTGAATGGCGAATGCGAAGACTTGTTAAAATGATGTCTAGCCGTTAATGACGTAGGAGTGAGATTTTCGGGGGAACTTGATTGAATGAAAAAGCACAATAGCAGTGAGCTAATCTTAATTATTTGTGTTGGGTGAAAGATGGAAGGCAACGTGTAAAATTAGTCTGACATATACATAAAAACAAATATGTTAATAAAACAAGACATATAATTGTTGATCAGTAAGTAAAATATTTTAAAGTAAACATTTCAATCAACCTTTGTTGCATCCTCCCCTTAGATAACATAATGAATTCTACAAAACCAAGTCATGGATTCTAAATTTACATTTTCTAAGTAATAACCACAGGTAAACTCCAAGTAATAACCACAGGTTAAACTTTTTAGTTTGTAAAAAGTTAAATTTCACAGTACAAAACTTAAATGAAATCTTTCACATGGTTGAAACTAGATACCTTACAGAAATTTCTTTTAACCTATTCCCGGTAACAATAAAATACTATGTGAAACAGAATTAATAAAAAAATTTCCTTTCAGTAAAGATAAATAATTGTAAATAATAAATTCTACAGGTAAGATAATACTTTTTATGTCTGTCAAAACATAAAATTTAAGTCCTTAGTTTAAGCAATGAAAATTGAAAATTTCATGGTAATTGGCAGGTATACATTTACAATCCAGAAAAGCTTTTTATTTATTTTGAATCAAAACAACCTTTGTACTTGATTTTATAATTTATTTTAATGCATAATTTTTTATCTAAACTACTATGTTGTTTCTGATCATGTCAACATAGCATGATCTATTTCAATAAAATATTGATCTTACACCACTTAGTTTATTCAGATTTTTCACTTTTATCATATACTTATTATCACTTTTGAAGACAATTTAAATTTCCTGAATTCTCTAGGTGCTCTTTGCTTTTTACTAAAATTAAAGCATGAAACATATTATTAAGAGTTAAAAATACTTCTGGTAGAAAAATGAAATGGATTTGTGAGTACTTACCCATCCCTAAAATAATTAAACTTAAATTTTGCAATAAATACAGCTGGACAACGAATTTCAACCATAAGTACTTCTCAGTAAAGTGAAATGTAGCTATGTGTGGTGCTGCCAATAAACACCAGACAGTACGCTCATCATAATCAGCATACACGTCATCAGCATTCAGCTGCCCTATGATAAGACACTGCTTCTACTACTATCATGACTTCACTCTTCATCACAACTCGGCCTTCTCATTCAGGGTGTCTCATATTTACTCAGGTCAACATAGTAGTATAGTTAAACAGTTACAATCATTCCATCCAGATTCATGGTATGAAGTACATTAAAGGATACTGAAGTGTGCTATCTTTACGCATAGCAAAAAGTTACACATTAAAAAAATAGTTTTGTACATATGCAGATTCATGAAAATATATTTATGTTATTGATATCATTACCAAGAGTGTTTTTCCCTTGTTCCCTTTCTTCATATAAATGTTGAAAATGTTCAGCTGCAAAACTGATTATATCTTGAGGCTGATTCTTAATGACAGCATAACTGATGCTGTGGAGCAGTTTTGGCAGCTCTTCTGGAATGACAGGTCGTGGTCTTGTAACAGACATACTAATTTTAAGACTGTAAAGGGAAAAATAGTTAAAATAAGTATTTCACTAATAGGTATAACAGATATAAATATGACAAACTATGATAAACATGTATAAAGAATTAATTTTATAAATTTTAGTCTTTAGTCTTTTTTTGATTAATTGTGTTGATTGACTTTTGAAATTAAACCATTTTATTTGGCTGTATTAAATAAAGATTCTTGATGTGTATAGCTCTGGTAAAAATAGTTGCTATTGAATAGCTCAGTGATATGACTTGAAGAAATTGATTGGGGGAAAATCTCTCATTGATTTATAAATATATGAGCTTTCAGAACTTTAATTTTGTTCACATGAACAATTACAAACATACAGGGCATATCACTTTTGGAGTACCCAATATGCTGCAGCTTTTTCCACATCAGAATTTTAATTTCGTATAGGTACACCATTTCAACTTTAAATGTATGCATTGAGTTATTTAAATTGGTTTTGAAAATATCTCTGCATAGATAATCACAGATTTTCATGTTTCTTTGCTTTACATTTGAAAAATACACTTATTTATCCTAAAACTCTTGCTTATTAAAGGTTTCTAACATGTTGATCATTTGACTTGACAAGTATCTTAATTTTTTTATTTATTTCAAATGATTATCAGACCTTTAGATCGATCATTTTAATTTTGTCGCATTTGTATAGTATTATTTTTATATTTCTGTTATAATTCTACATGCCTTCCAACCCAGTACTCTGTAAACTTGCTGAAGTAAATTTTTAAAGGGAGGGAAACACATTGTGTGAAATTAAAATTTATTAAGTTGTTAAACATAAGTTTTGAAATATAAAAATATTTGGATCACATTTTAAAGAAAACAAATTACAAAATGTTCTTTTCAATGTGAAATATCATGATTCATAAATAACTATTCTTCAATAAACCTGACGTTTCTGTTAATTCGGACACAAATAATTTGAATTCATTCTATACGAGCACTTAAAATCAAAAATTTAACATGCAATATTTAACAAAATAGAGTTTGTCTTCGTGCACCAATAAAACCGATTTTAAATAATCATAAATTAGACATTTCTTACAAGATCAAAGATATTTTCTCTTCCTTTCAAATGAGATCTCTGCTGTGCTTCGTTCGAATGCAGGCAAAATGTCCCAGAACCAAGGAATTTTCTCTCTTTCTCAATAATGTATAATTTATGACTGTAATGTTCTATTGTCTTTTTCTGATATAAAGACATGATTCTCCGAGTAAAAAATTGAATCGAAACAACACGCTAGTTTCTGTTAGTTGCTAAGCAACATGTATTTGTATGGCAACTTTCCACGGATAAGCAAGGGCGTTTGCAGTTAACGCTCACTTATTAATTTCTTATTGATTGCTAATTTGATAATAAAAGTTAATAAGCTATTTTAGTCTGAAAATAGCGAAGTTTGAGCATTAGTCGACGATTTCGTCGATGCTAAGAGAGAAATTCGTTCAGAGGAGAGTAAGGATTTTGAGAGTAAATATAAAATACTCTCATAATTTAGGGATAGGAATTGGCAACAATAAATTGAAGTGAAAAACACGTTTCCAGAATAAACAACACACAAACACATGTAAAATAGCGAAAAAACAGAAAATTTCTGTTGCAAAGAATTCTATTGAACTTCCATTTGAAAGTTTGAACAAATCTCACAACAAAGTAAGAAAAATTGCAAATGGAAAAGGAAAAAGTCTTTGCTAAAAATGGTAATGAGGGATCATTAAAAAATGGGTTTTCCAAGGAATCGCTAAATACTGTAAGTAACAGTTAAAGATTGTGTCAAAGTTACTGTTGTTTATGTTAGAGCAATTTCTAGTTTCTTGTGTTACAAAAACATCAATTTCGTTTAAGGGTTCCAGTTGGAAGGAATGGAAACAGAAAAGTAAGTATTCCTTCAAGTGTTTATAATTTTTGAAGTAATTACAAATACACACACTTTTTCCTTACTCAGATCATCAGTTGTATCAGACAATGAGAAATTCCATTCATTGTTATGATTCACCATTTAGGAATCTGGTAAACTCCATGTCAGTAGAGTAATCTAATACATTTAATGATCTTCTCATATACAGGGTCCTTTCGAATGTCATTTGGATTACAAATTAAATTTTTGAGCACACTTCAAGTGCAATTCTTTCGAGACCATGCATTTAGGGTGTAATTGGATGGTCCAATACACCCTAAATGCATGTTGTAGCATCTGTAAAACCAAAGTTCCATCCCCTGATAAAAATCCCTCAGGGCACATCTTTTCTAGGTGTGTAAGCGTTAGTAAAACCCAAGGTCCCGTAGTGATCTTTTCTTTCCCCATCTGATTTACTGCCATTCCCGGCCCTTGTGCCATAAATCCCAGCAATAAAATTATGCAAAAACAATCTCAATGATGTCCCACTCTGAATTTTTAAGTAGAATCTGAGTGAGACATCAGTCTCAATTTTTAACATCCTTTAATTTCATAGCAAGAAGCCAAACATGGAATTTAGATTCTTAAAAAAGCATTTTCTTATGATTTCTTACTTTGATTGATTGTGCTTAAAATGTGCAATGTGTGTCTTCACTCTAACCCTTTCTACATCACCCATACCTCGATGGATGTTAACATCCAATGACTGTCTTTATACGACTGCTTCAAGCTTTAAGAGGCAGTCTTAGGAAGGCAGGGCAAAATTTTGATAACATCCGTAAATACTACATAGTTGACTTACAGAGCTACCATGTTTAGCCTACTTTTTAACTTGAAGCTTAAGTGATTTGTATCATATTGTCCTTGTAGGAAAGAAATAACCTTGAATAAAGTTGATGTATGAGGTTATCTAAAACTAAGCATAATATATATATTTTTGTTTTTGATCTAATCTTGGCATCCAATCATCAATATTATGCTATGCTACTGCCTACTAGTTTCAGATATAATTTTAGCACAATTTCACATTTAACGTTTCTTTAAATTAATAAATATATTTCTATTGAAAATCTGTTTTGTGAATATTTTAATTCTAGGAACCATTTAGTTTTTTAAATATTTCATCAGTCAACTTTCACTGTTGTAACCTTCACCTGTTTTAATTGTTTATTAAGTGGCACTACTACAAGTTACAAACAGAAACTTTTATTTTCCACATTTTAAAATACCTTTAAGTACTATGCAATACATTTTATTTTTGTCCAGTGATAATTCATTCATTCTTCAGAAGTAACAAATTTTAAAGTTCAGGTAATGATACAAAGCTGATCCCAATAACTTCTGGTATTTTTACGTCAGATATACATTCATGGAAGTACAATTAAAACATTCATGAGGCTTGTGTAGTTTGTATTTCTTATTTAAACTTTTACAACTATGTATTTACTATGTCCTGCACAGAATGTGAATAGATCAGTAGCATAAAGTGAACAAGTTTTCAATAGTCATTGAATCGGATTTCAATTACATATGCTGCTGGATATATTCAGAAGTATGGATTTCTGAGTTTTCTAAACCTTATTCCACAGAAAAAGACCAGCAGCAAAAATGGAAACAAGAAAAGCTGCTGAAGAAACAACAAAAACTGCTTGAAAAACCAGAGCCGAGTAACACCACTGTAATTGAAGAATCATCAAATAGAAAGGACTATACTGTCAGCATTGCTGTTCCAGGAGCTATTCTGAATAATGCTCAGACTCCCGAGTTAAAAGCTTATTTAGCTGGCCAGGTTAGTTTAAAAAAACCTTTAACTTCTAACAATTTGATTTCAAATCTTATAATTTAATAACAGCAGCATTAATTATTTGATGGTTCCAGGTTTATAATGTAATGTATATGCAATTAATTTTTTCAATTGTATTTATATCCTTAATTACTAATTCTATCATAACCAATGAGTATCAGTAGGTATCAAAGAGTGTGAAAGGCAAATCATGTATTTCTAATTGTCCTGTGCCAAGCCAAGCATCTGTGTTAAGGGCCTACTGCTTGTATCTATTGACTGTTAGCATGAAGTAAGGAATAGAATGTTGTGTACATTTAATCATCTATATAATTTAGTTTTAGACATTGTCCATAGAAATAATTAAAAATTTCAAAAGAAGAAAATGTAAAGCTATCTGGAGAAAAGAAACAGCAAAGCATTACAAAAGTTTAGTTGGAGTGAACATTTGTTGGAGTAATGCAACATCACTAAAAATGTGCAAAATTTGTTGTGTTTAAATCTTCTTGTAAATTCATGACCAAAAGTTGGTCATCCTGGTTGTAGAGATAAAATTACAACCAAAAATTTTTTCCTCAATTGTCTTATGCTAGGGCTTCTCATATTTTCTAGTTCTCTTTAGACACTATCCAAACACCTTTTTACTGTCACTTATTCTAGATACTAGTTCTGAAAAATTATGCAATCAGCTGATCAATTGAATTATGATTTTTGAAGTGGTTTATTGTTACCAAAGAGATGCAATTTATATCACTTTTCAGAGCTTGGAAAAAGCCCAGATTTTATCCTTTGTATTAGTCATGATTTTAAAGCTCATTTATGATTTCAAGTAGTGACAATTTGTTGATGAGGAAAGTATCTTCAAAGTTTAACAGTCATGTGCTAAAGTAAGTGAAGTTGATGATAGTATTTACAAATGAACAATATCAGTACTTTTTTAAAGGACTTTACAGGGTTGAAGCAGTGAAAATTGTTATTCAAATCAACTAAGGATGCTTAAAAACTCCTTGTGAGATGCGTAAAGCTAGGTCTCTCCAAATTACATTAAACATGACTTCATTTCATACTTTTGTGAGATGTTTTAAACAAATAATTACAAACTTAAATATCAGTGAATTATACTTTTTTAAAGTAATGTCATTCTTTCCATGTAAAATGTAACCATTATAAAAATGTGTGCTTTTAATTAACAGTCTAAAATTGATGCATTTTTGCTATCAGAAATTTTTGGTTTTTAAGATAGGTTTGGTCACGATTGATTTTGAAAATAGGTATTTGTATCTGTCCTATCACGAGAACTGCTCCTGACAAAGTCAGAACCTGTTCCTGTTGCTGTAGAAATGGGCCTTATCCCATTTTTTATAGGACATACTCGATGAAACATTTTCATGTTCGTTACATAGACGTAATTCAAGGCAAATGTGAAATATATTTATAATATTTTTGCTTGTTGCTGAGAATGTCTTTGTTAGTAAATAATGACCTCTTTCTGTTACTGTCAAAATTCACTGAAAATGAAAATTAGGACATCCACATGGAGTCATCCTTACTCAAAATGAAGCTCTGTTCCCATAGCAACCTCCAACAGTGGCAATAACAGTTCTTGTGTGTGTTAGACAGACAGTATTACAATTCTGCAACAACATTCAAGTTCTATGTAGGAGTGTCAGTAATTTTAGAATTTCTATTCCAGATTGCTAGAGCTGCTGCGATTTTTAATGTGAATGAAATAATTGTGTATAGTGAATCAGGGCTTGAAAAGTAAGTAGGCGTTTTGTAATGATCAAATTTGCATTTTGTTTGTCGATGATGAAATTTGTTGGAAGGAACTGATTTCCATCTGTCCTTTCTAAATGATTTTTTTTAATATTTAGTTTAGAGGATGAAGGCGTGAAGCTAAAAACGAAAAATGGTTCTACCCAGCTGATTAGAATATTACAGTACTTGGAGTGTCCTCAATATCTTCGGAAATATTATTTTCCTATTCACAGAGATTTAGAATATGCAGGTAAATGATCACTCTGGCATTAAAGGATGTTGCCTAACTATAAAATTGGGTGGTACATGCTTTCCAATCTTAGTAAGCTCTTCATCATACTTGAGTTAATTTTATTGTAGAAATAATGTTTTCAATTTTTGGATTTAAAAATAATTTTTTACGTAGAAAAACATAATATGTTTTTTAAGTACCATTTTGTTTTGGAATATTATACATATTATACTTAAAATTTTTTAAATTTTACTTTCTTTACATATTGATTACTCAGTTAAGAACATTAATTATGGATTTACCCATCTGCCAAATGACCATCCCCTGCTGTGCTGCAAGCATGAATTCTTTTTACCACATTTTTCAATACATTTGAGCACATTTCTAGGGAGATTTATTTAATTTCTCTATGAGTGTTTGTAATTTGTTGACTTGTTAGTGTAAACTTCCTTAATTTAGCTAACTGTTTTAGCCTTTTCTATGGGGCTACTTTAGCTAGCTAAAGTTACCCCTGTAGAACAAAATCCAGTGAAGTCAAATCAGGAACAAGGGAGCCAACCAATATCACCATATTTTCACATTATTCGACCAGGAAATGCAATCTTTAAAATTTGCATGGTTGCATGAGCTGTATGATATGTAGCTTCGTCTTCGTTAAAATCAAGTGAGCTGTATACCTTGTCAATCGATCAGGCAGAAAGAAATTGGATATATCATTCACAGGTTGACACTAACCGCATTTCCATTGGCATCATCGTAAAAAAATGGTCCTATAATGCCTCCACTCTAAATTGCTAACTGCCATTAATTTTTTAAACAATGTGCTGAAAAAATTACATATTAATGTTTTATTTAATAGTTATTCTGAAACAAAATAGTGTCTTTAGAATCACCCTGTAAGTATGTCATATGTGAATAGACTTTTAGAATTTTTATGAAGTTTAATTATTTGCTATAAAAAGAAGATTATTTAAAAAAAATTATTTTAAAATAAATTTATTATTATCTGTATAATCATGAATATATTACAAGGCTTAATATCTCAACACTCCCTGTCAATGAACACCATAATAAGCACTAATTTGCTTATTTATTCGGCCAGTTATAAGCTTATGTGCCATAAAACCCAGAAACAACCATATGTAGTCTTAGACTATTGTTTCCAACACAGGTTTCATGCATTTACAATTTCATTTCATGTTCATTTCTGTTTCTTATAGGTCTTGTGAATCCTCTAAATCTGCCGCATCATCTTAGAGTGGATGATGAGTCGAAATATCGTGAAGGGGTTGTGATGAACAAACCAGTGAAAGAGGGAAAAGGCTCTTATGTGTACATTGGTTTGAAAAAAGTATGCATTCTAATCCATATTTCCGAAATCCAGAATTGTACTAAGCAAAATTAATTAAACCTTGAATCTTTTTGTTTTCATTAAATTTTTAAATATCAATTTGCTATTGAAACCTTAGGAAGTTCACTTTTTAGTTTTGAGGTTATGACGTTATTTGGTTACAACTATGCTCAACATATTTTGATAGCTTTGAAATCTAAATCACGGGTGACTGAAAGGTGATTTTTGCTGCTGTTTTCCAATATTGGCAACTAGGGGTATCTTTTTGAGCAAAATAATCTCAAAAGCTCCCTGGTACCATTTTCAAAATTTTGACAACTTTTCGAAAATGATGGTGACTTTTTCCCCAAATTCACCAAAAATCAAGGACAATTTAGTCCTTATTTTAACTAAAAGCAAATTTGAAACTTTTGTTCTAATCTTACTTTAAAAAGAAAATTTTCCGAGGATCCCAATGAATTTCAAAGTTTTGTGGCAACCAAGACCAAACAATGGCTGGCACACATGAAATAAAAACTCTGGAATCTGGACGCTAGATTGTCATGAAAACCTTATTAAGAAAATATTTGGTTTCTTAATTTTTTATTTAAATTTTTCTTGGCAATATCTTTAGTGTCTGTTTCGTACTTAATTTGCACATTTTGTGTTTTAGCCAATTCTAAAAAAGTTTAAGAGACTTTTTTTGCTACTATTCTTGAATATTTATGCTAATACTTAACAGTTACTTTGGTTGTTGTAGCCTTGAAATCACTTATAAAGCCCATTCAATGAATTTTTAAACCTTGTATCTCATAACTGATCTACAGTTTGTCATTTACTTTTTTCATCACTCCTGAAAATTTTTATTTCAAGACCCATGAGTGTGGTAACTTTTTTGTTGCAATAAAAATGCCAGGCAAGTTGCATTTATCATTCCCTAAAGTTGCATTTATCATTACCTAAAGTTGCATTGATGGAAATAAAGTTACATTTATTTTTGATGCACCAAGATCTAAAAAAATTATTCGTAAAAAATGGGAAAAAAAAAAGAATTTATTTATTGCTTTAACATTGACAAACAGCGCTCTACAGAGACTGATGCTGCCTGACATTGTTGCTGTAGCAAATATTCACTTGGAGCAAAATCGTCTTGGGAAAGTGCTGCAATAATCGTCAGGTCGTTATTTTTTCCAATCGTTGTTTAAGACATGCTTTAAGGTTGCAAGGAACTTCTTTAAAATCCATAGATCTGATATCTTCATACGCTGTCTCGAAGTTGTACTCTTTTGATTCCAATTTTTCTACAAGGCGAATCAAGCACTCATAGTTGCTTTTGATTTTCAGCCAATGCTTTGGCAGCTCTGGGTGAACAAAATTTTGCGTTTTCAATCATATAATTATATATATATATATATATATATATATATATATGTAGGAACGGAATTCTTTCGCCTCCCCACCTACTACCGAAAGGAGAAAGGGACTATTTCATCCGGGAGACGGATCACCACGAACGCTAAGGGGAAAAAGGCTTGATCCCTTGCCCGCGGCGGAGGGTCTTCAGTTTTTTGTGTGATCGGAGAGAGTCGAGACCTGTGTGGCCACTCTTCCGTATTTTTTTTATGCGAATCTATTGAGACCTCTGTGGCTCATATGTGTACCATCTTCAATTAATTTAATAAATGTTGTGTTTTACAACACGTGGACTCATTCCAAAATACCATATCAAGTAATAGCTACAGTGCCATTCCAGTGTTGACATCACATATATATATATTAAATTTTAACATGAAATAGTAATTTTATATTTCATTTTGAACTAAATTTGAAAAAGTTGCAGGTGGTTGCATTTATGCAAAAAGTTGCTCCCATCCCAGTAGTTACATCCCATGTAGGAGGAATTTTGGTTTTAGCACTTTACATGCAGTGTAGAATGTGTGAAAAATAGTTTCATTTGTTGCAAAAAGTTGCCCTACTCATGAGGTATTGAAAGTATAAAATGATGATATGAAACAATTGATGGTGGTTATTATCAAAGAAATCAATTATGTTTTGTGTGCAAAAATGCATACAATAATTTAAATGCATTTTTATCCAAGTGCAAATATTTTGGGTTTAAATGCATATATTTTACAGGATTCCCACGGTCCTTGAAAAGTCCTTGAATTTTTTTTCCTAACTAGGGGCCCTTGAAAGTCCTTGAAAATTACGGAACTTGGTCAAAAGTCCTTGATTTTTTTAACTAGTATATAATTGCGTAATTCGTCTTGCGTTGGAAGACTCGTTATGTGTCGACTAATATTTTATCGCACTACCAAAATCGATAGGTGTGCAAGTAGCCTGATAGTTAGCATTGAGACGAGAAGCCCTCTTTGCAACAAAAGAAAATCACAGGTTCTGTGAGAAATAAAATCCAAATTATAACCAAAATTGATTATAACCTTTCTTTTTTGACCATCAGTAGTTTAAAAAATAGAGTAAAAAAAAATGGTCTTTTTTTTTTTAATATTTTGCACATTTTCTTTTTAATTGACAACTTTTGCATTTGCCTTGTTTTAGGTCGTTATAAAAAATTTTAGGTCCTTGAAAAATATTTTTTTGATTTTGAAAAGTCTTTGAAATTTTTTTTGAATAAAGGTGTGGGAACCATGTTTTAGTGTTTCGTATAACTGCGATGTACATGCTTTACAATATGGAGATTTTAGTGAGATTGGTTCGTTCTTAAAACTTCAAACTTTATATAGAAAATTCATGGAAGAGCTCAAATCTAATGCCTATTAACTACAAATCAGCTACATCAGTGTATCTAAACCGAATTTCGATGTAACGACCAGATCTTTCAAAGTCACATTTTCCTTCTATCTTTTTGTCTCACAGCCATCGTTGCGCAATGGGTATGCCCACTGTGCTAGCAACCTGCAAGTTGTAGGCAGCTCAGGTTCGATTCCTCCTGTGTATTTCTCTCTTTTGTGTTTGTAAAAATTCCCTCATAAGCCCATGTCTATTACTTGATGTTGTCTGTTTTGTATTTGTCACAGCATGGCTAAATATCGCCTGTGTGCCATAAAAACCCTGTCCAACCAACCTTGTGTGTATCTTCATTATGTGAACTTGTGTTTGGTGACACATGTCGCCAAACGTGGCCCTTGAGCTATAAATAAAACCAAACCATTCGCTTTTTGTTTCCTCTTTTTGCTTAATCTTCAAATTTGCATGTAAGAATATTTTATGTGGTTTGTTGTATTTTCATCGAGCTGTTGAAGCTCTGGTTATTTCTTAGCATATGCAATAATTTAAGAATACACACATTAAGAAATACAAGTTTTATGCTTGAATGTAAATGTATCTTAATTTTTCTAGACTGCAGTTATAGACAAGATCTTACAGACAAATGTCAGAGTGACTGTTAAATTGGATGATGACCAAAATTGTGAGTTTCTTAAGTTTCTTATTTTTTGACCCCTTAATGCAACAAATGTGCCCCTGGGGCATGAATAAATAATTAGGAATGCAATGTCTTGATTTTGCTGCTTAAGCCATTTTCCCCTGTTGATAAATTTGTTTTTACCAATATTTTTTTACTCATCAATTTCGAAATTAAAATATTTCAATTTTCTTATAATTTGTATTTTTCTGTTTACAATTTTCAGATCAATATGTAAAAAATCCATTTGTTTATGGCAAAACCAATTCAGTGCACTGATATTTTAAAAACAATATTGGAAAAAAAATTTTACAGGATGCTATAAAATAGTTAGGAATACTCTAAAATTCTAAAGTTAAAATAGGTCTGCCCTTTATTGTGTAGATTTAAGAATCTTTATAACTTTTAATGTACCCAAATAGAAGTCTGCAAACATTTATAGTTGCATTATAAAGAAATTGCTAGGAATTACTAAACTTATTTGATGCTTAGTTTCCATACTACTGTGTGGCTAGCCCGGCGTTGCCTGTGATGTAAGGTATTAATCTGGTGTAAAATTTCCCGCAGATTTTAAATATGTTGAAGATATATTCAATTTAATTCAATTTTCCTTTTTTCTAACGCAAAGGGCAAAAGCTGCAATCTGTTTTTTTTTTGGAAAGAGAATGTTTACGTGACATCACAATCTCTTGCCAAAATATAAAAGATATATTCAATTAAAAATTTATTTGTTTAAAGAAAATCATATTTTAGGTATTGATTCTAAAGTAAAATTTTCCGCAGATTTCAAATCCGTTGAAAGTTTTACTCTATCTTTAATGCTCTAGGAGATAGAAAAAAAGAACTACATAACTAAAGTTAAAACTTTTTTTTTATCCTCTGCTGGAAAATCAATCTTTTGCGCAAAATGAAAACGGAAATGGGAAAAATAAATTTAGAATCTGTCATATCTTTATGCGGTTGCCATTCCAAAGAAAACAATAATATTTAAATTTCATTAAATTCATTTAATTCATAATTAATGTTCTAGATTGAATTTTAAAATTCGCCGCAGCCCAAAAATTGCAAAAAATTTGGACTACCTGTGTGCCAAATCTCATTGCTGTAAGTGCCATAGAATTGTCATTATTTTGATCACAAAAAACAAACAAACAAATAGACAAACAAACACTTCTTTTTATAATAGTTGAGATTCTACCAAATGCATATTGTATAAATATATTTTTCATTGCTATAATTTTATAAATATTCTTTTAGCTAAAAAGCACTTTAAAGGTAAAGCGGTGTCCCCAACAATGCCTTTTAGAAACGATGGTATATACTGGGGTTACAGTGTTAGACTTGCTAAAGGTTTGAATACTGTATTCACAGAGTGCCCTTATAAAGAAGGCTATGACCTCACCATCGGCACCTCTGACAAAGGCCAACTTATAGATGATGTTAAATTACCTAAATTTAAGTAAGTAGTGTGTTTAATTTCTTAATTGCATCCATCTAAGTATTTAGTTTATGTATGTGGTGGAAATGTGTTTGTTTCACATTTTGATATTTGTGTTTTATTTTTAATAGTGTCTAATTCAATGTGATCGTGAACTTTCATTTTGAAAAAAAATTGTATGATAAATTATTTCTGGAAGGATCTTGAAAAAAGACCACAAATGAAATATTTGCCCCCAGATGGCAGCCTACTAAAATTGGAAACTTTTGAAAGATCTTCATAAAACATAAATCAACTTTCAGCATATATTAAATTTAATACTTACTTTCCTTATTAATAATACCACAGGAAGTAAAAATTGATTAAAATTTAACATCATAGTTGAATGATTATTCTAAAAAGAATTATGAGAAAAACAATCAGTCGTGGTTTGGTATGCAGAATTCCTTTGAGTTTCAAATAGCAGATTTTTAATATCAAACTGTTGAAATGGTCTCTTTCATGATGCTTGAAAAATATAGCAATGTTTCGACACAAGAAACAGCTTTCCTGAAAGTTGGTAGAGAGAAAATTTCTTCGAAACATTATTTCTAGAGATGTTTGCGTAATATCATTTCTTGAAACATTGTAGTTGAATAATTTTTTTCTGAAAAGAACTATGCGAAAAAATTAGTTGTAGTGGCAATCAGCATTTCTTTGAGTCAATTAGCAGATTTTCTTTCAAATCTAATTATTAAAACGTTCTTTTCCTTGATTCAAGAAAAATTGAGCAACACAAGAAACAGCTTCTCTGAAAATTGGTAGAGATCAGAATTTCTCCATAGTAATACTTGCTGCTCTTTATTGTAATACCTGCTGCTATCATTTTCTACAAATTTAGTTATCTGCAAAATTTTGAAGACACCTGCTCAAATGCTGTCACACGACTCAAAAGCTGTGCATGTAAAAATAGGCATTTCCTTAGGATTCTCGGTATCATAAATGAAATGTCAGAAAAAATTGTGATAAGCATGTATAAATGGAAACTTAAAAAGGAGCTCCTGTTGTATAGTATGAAAATTAAAACCTTAAGCCTGGATCTGATTTGAGTGACTGATCAAAAAGTAACTCAAGGGATAAACTAAACTAGTATATTACAGAAGAAATTAATGGAAAGAAAGCAGAGTCTGTGGTTACCCAGTTTGAAGAGTAACGGACTAGCAAATGGAGGGGTGCAAGTTCGATTCCAACCAAAGATCGTTGTTTACAAATAGGGCTAGTGCACATTAAATCTGTTGTGGCCTCATGTTGGCATGGTGTAGAAGTTTGGAGTGGAGTGCCAGCTCAGATGTTGCCTTGTCATCTGATCATGGTTTAAAATTACGTGGTGTTGTCCTTGGATCTTTTCCTCCAGGGGTTGATCCTGGACCATCATCAACAGCATTATGGGATTTGCATTGAGTTGTACCAGTGCAACGTTAATTAAATACCTACTTACCTATAAAAGGTGATTGCTCACTGAAATGTAAATAAAAACCTTTTGTGTGGTTTCAACATAAAAGGCTAATGCCAATTTTTAAAAGATGTATTTGGTAGATGTAAGATGAGATTATTGTTTTAGTGTATAAAATCTTGAAGTTTATTTGCAGTTTTATTTTTTTCTAGTTTTTTCTTAAATCTCTTAACATTTTTTTTTGTATTGATCTTTCATTGAATGGTACATCATTGCTATCATTTCAGTCATCTTCTGATTGTATTTGGTGGACTGAAAGGCTTAGAAGCTGCTTTAGAAGGTGATGAATCAATGAAAGTCGATGACCCCAGTCAGCTGTTTAACTACTACTTAAACACTTGTCCCTCTCAAGGCTGCCGGTCTATAAGAACCGAGGTAATCTTTTGAGAATGAGTTTGTTTTAAAATAGATGCATTATTTTGGATAAAATTATGATTTTGTATCTTTTTAATTATAGTTACATTATTATTAAATTAAAAGTGTTTTATTAACATATTTTATTTATCTTGTGTTTTGCACAATATGTCCTGTGAAGACCCCACTGTCAACCAACTGCTTCATTATGTTACATATTATTTTCTGTTGGACATATCGAACTGTGCATTAAAAAAAAATTTAAACCTCATTTTGAAAAACCCCTCAAAGGCACATCTTTAGGTGTGCGTGGGCTTCATAATCCTGCGATACCCTAGTGACCTATTCTTTTCCCATGGGGGTTTAGTGTCTGGTAAACACGGGGTCACGACCCCAGGTTGCCCAAATGATGCTTTCTACTTTCTCCTCTCCATCTTTTCCTTTCACATTTACTTGACATTGTCTTGTGTTTGGCACAGCTTGGCCAAATCTGGTCCTTGCGCTATAAAACCTAAAACCAATCTATTGAAAAAAGCATATTCGTTGAAAGTTTAGTATAAATGGATGAAACCATATACAGTTGAACCCCGTTATAGTGCACCAGCACAGGGCCCAATAAAAAGTTCACTATAACCGATGGTTCACTATACCCAAATTTTTTTAACACATAAAAATTTCTTAGCATTTGATGGTGGTTTTGTTGAAAACTATCATTGGGATTTAACACAATTTACTAAAATTTAAATTATTAAATACTGAAATAATCTTTATCATGTTTATTAGAAATGAAGAATTCAATAGTTTTACCTACTTTTAATTTTTAATCCTTATGGAAAAAATTCATTAATTTGGATTGGCTACATTCCGATTTTAAGTACAGTTCATCAATTTTTTTTATCAACGATTACGAAAGATTCCATAGTTCTTTTGTTCACATTTTCCATAGAAAACAAGTATTTAGAATTACCTTTAAAAATCTGGAAAAATATATGGAGAAGGGATAATTCAGTTCACTATAAGTGAATTTAATTTTCTCAAGTTCACTATAGGCATTTAAAATAATGTTAGTTAGATAGGAGTTCAGTCGTGACCAATGAAAAAGTTCACTACAACCGAGAGTTCATTATATTCCGTATTCACTATAGCGGGGTTAAACTATATTTGTTTGTAAAACTTAAAAACATATCTTTACTAAAACTTCACTGTGTTTTTCTTTTTTAGGAAGCGATATTAATAACTTTGTCTGCCATGAGACCTGCAATTTCCAAAGCTCTTAATGCATAGGGAAATGTGGTCAAATCCCTGTATGTCATTTCATTCATTTTGTACATACTTTATTGAGTATCAATGATGTAAGATAATGTAATATACATTTTAGTGACATGAAAATAAAAATTTTACTATTTATTATTTTTTCGTGGAATGATTTAAAAAACTATTGCTTGAAGCATTATAAAATGGCAAAGTAACACAGTACAAAATGGGCACAAAACAAGGCTGCCATAGGTGACTTTTTTCTATTATTTTTAAAGCCTTGGCAATAAAGGACGTCTGTTTAACCTTTTAACTACAGCTATATATATAACTGGTGTGATTCTTATAAATGTGAAGGTACAACTGCTGTACGGGCAGTACTCTAAAGGTTAAGCAAAATCGATGGAAAAGCTTATATTTTTCAAATTCTTTGCTTTTTGAAAATTATACTGACGTTTTTGAAAACTCTAAGGTCAATGAAAATTAAGTCCTGTTTTAAGAACTAATAGTGGATGGAAAAATGTTTTTCTGGTGTTTCTTTAAGGAGAAAATTTTTCAAAGGATGCCAATTCCATAGTTTTGGCACCAAACTGTCAGCCTTTAAAAATGAACGAAAACTTCAAAAAATAATCAGCATTTGAATTTTAAATTTTTAAGTATTTTGACGAGATTTTTATTATCTATTCATACTTAACTAGTACATTTTGTCTTTTTGCCAATTCATTGTTTCTGCGCAACTAAAATAACTTTGAGGTGAGACTTTTGCTATTTAAAAAAATTCTGCTACTATTTCGCAAGTGCTTTGGCTAATAAAATCATTCCCATTGTTGCCTTTTTGTAATTTATAATAAATAATAATTATACTTCAAAATTCTTTGTTGAAAAAGAATTTTGAATCTTACAGCGATTTGGTTTTGTTTGTTATGTGCATATTCATTACCTAATTAGCAAGCACATGATTTCTTAAAAATGAATTTTTACCCGGATTAATTTTTTGGATCGTCATCTGATTTTTAGAGTCAAACTTTTTACACATAAATATTGAATGAGTAGGCATGAATATTAAACTAATGATTTACTTACCTACTATGAATTAAAATGCTCTTGCTCATCATAAACCAATTGGAAAAAACTTGGCATGGTTCCAAAGGATGATGGCAAGGTCACATGGGTAGAAAAAGTCAAGATTGGGGTGGTTCTTCGTAAGAAACGCGTTGAAAAGCCGATGGAGAATAAATCTATTAAATTCATTTAAAAATCTTCTAGAGTGAATTTTAAAATTCGCTGTGACCCAAAAATTGCAAAAAATTTGGATTACCTGTGTGCCAAATCTCTATGCTGTAAGTGCCATAGAATCGTCAGGATTTTGTGGCAAGAAACAAACAGACACTTCCTTTTATAATAGTAGAGATGAATGGGACTTTCTAATGTGTTCCACAAGTTTCCATGTGTAAGGACTAGTGGTATAGGTCACTTTAGCATAGCATAACTTTCCTGAAGTTTGTATGTTCATTTCTTGATGCATCTCTTGCATTGCCATAAAAATGCAACCAGCCTAAAAATCTACATATCTCGAATCTAGAGACTACAAATGGGCAGTCTATCCATACGACCATTGTTTATGAAGTGCTAATCCAGGTCCTGGTAACTATAAAAAGTTTGCTGGTTTTGGTGTACAAGCTTCATTAATAAATTATTGCTATAATTAATAGTTGATTTAGTTTATTAGAATGGTCTGCACAATTCCTGTACCTTGATAAAAAAGGGGGCCAATGTCCATTTTGCATGTTTTTGACTACAACTGATATAGTTATTTTTAATACAGTGTTAAAAAAATACATTTGGATGTCCTGAATCTTTCATAATGGAATTTTTTAATCTTTCATAATGGCAGTACATTAGCACTTTTTTTTTGTACTCTAACCTTTAAGTGATATGTGGAGATAACTCAAAATCAGTGAATTTGGACATTGGCCCAAGGTACAGATTTATGGAATCTTGTTCTTTGTAAAATGCATACTAATATATACAAATAAAACCAGACATCTGCTTCGATATAGAAAAATTTAATATTCAGGAAAGGCGGCTTCATCACAGTCAACATTTTAAAGGATATTTTACATATTGATGGGTTGTTTACACTGATAATGATTTCACACATAAACAGTAAACAAGTTAAGAAATATTTCAAAAAATTTGTACATGTAAATAGATATAGGCAAACTGTTCTAATGATTTTATTCTGTAACCATCAAAATTATGTCTCCATCCTTAATTCAGTACTAGATTTAATTTTCCTTATGATGCAATGATATTACAGCAATGGTATTACAGCTTACTAGGCGCTTTAGACATTAGCATTTAAAAAGAACTAGATTTCTATTAGTAGATGGAGATAAATAGTTCAATTTTGTGGTAAGAGATGATATTATTTTAAAGATTAATGTGGAAATACATATATATTTGTGCCAAAGAAAACAGTTGAATATTTTGCACATAAATTTGAATGCTGCATTTTATATGTTTTGTTAATTAAGTTTTAGCAAAAATTATTATGAAATAATAGTATGGCAAAGTAGCATTTAAACTTACTGGTGCTAATTATTTGAATTCAAATAAACGTACCAAGGTACCAAATAACTTATTTTAACAAGGAAAGCGAAAAAAAATTATTTTCTTCTAATTTTAATAAAGACAGAAGTTTTAACCAGTTTTATTATTAAAATATTTTATAATGAAAATGCATTATTGTTTATAATATGTACTGTACAATAAGAAACTATGCTATTATTTTGCGCCTTGATATTAGGTACTTACAAAATTGCAGTGGTGTATTAATCAGGCAGTTACAGTGATATTGGCATGATTCTGTAATTTTAAAAGTTTGAATAAAATGAAAAGACCAATTATAATAGTTAATTTGGAAGCATAACTGCCTATATGCTATGTGATTACTTTCTGACAATAGTAAAAGTGTAGTTAAACGTTTAATTGGTGTTTTATAGAAACAATTTACTTTCAATTAATTGCTGTGAAGTTACCTTATTAGTTCCATTTCACCATGTGGATATTTTATAAATGAATATGATCGCATAACAAGTTTTAATAATGAGATAAGTGTTTTTAAAATTATTTGGATGTGGCGAATGTTTGTCAAAGAAAAAAGTTTTATGATAAATAAGTTTTTATTAATGGAAAAAGATGCTTTATAAGGAAAAACACTGAATAAATGAAAAATGTAAAGTTGATGCTAATGTATAGTCCTGCTCCTTGGAGAAGGCAGTCATGTTGTTTGGGACAAGTCTATTCCTTATGTAAGGTGATAGGTTGCAAAATAAACAAAGTGTGCTTCCACAACTGGCATCTTTAGTGAGGATCCTAATTTTCGTCCTAATGACTTTTCACACTTCAAAAATCAACTGATCCATGGTTGACTTGCCTTCTCGTCAGAGCCCTACTGTACAAAGGTTTAGTAATTGTTGACAGGTATGTAAGTGTAATGCTTGACTGTATATATTTTTATTGTTTAATTTAAAAAGGAGAATCAGTTTTTTATTACAAATTCCAATTTTCAGAGGCATAAATTATAAAAATTGAGTTTACAATTTAAAACTAAAATCTTTCTGAATTAATTGCAAGTTTGAATTTTCCTACTTGAAGCACTTATGTTTTATTTTATTGCACATGTGTGATAGCACCATTTATTGAAAATTATGCAATTTTCCCCATGTAGTAAAACTTCTAAGGTCTTTATCAGGCAGTTTTAATATAATTTAGTAACTGTGGTTAATATCTCCCTATATCACTTAGCATTATTCCGTATTCTTATATGCTGTTCAAATCTAAAAAAACATAAAATAACTCTAAATTGCTGTGAATCTTTCATTGTTGATCTTTTCTCAAGTCATTTGGTTCATTATTAATTCTTTCAATCATCAGGAGTTTGGTATCAAAGTGAAACAAAAATGAATTTGATTAGAAATACGATTTCATTAGAACAGATTCACCCCAACATTTTCCTTAAAATGGGGATGATTTAAAAATAAAATTGGTTGCACAAAAGTTTAATAAGGTAAACTATATTCACTTAATATCCAAGATAATATTTCTATTATGTTTAAGGGGCTTTTTATTAAATTCCTTTTCTTAAGGTAGTTGAGGGGAATTTGTTAATAAGTGTTTGACTGTATCCTTTTGCATGTGTAATTTGTTGGACTAGACAAATCAATGAATGCTTTAAAAAATAAATCATTACATTATTGGAAAATCAGATGCACCCAAGTTTTGGTATGCTAGGGATGTTTAACATTTAAAAATATTCTAAGATAAAATCATTTCAAGAGTTAGAGGTAGTTTCTCTGCTGCCACTTATTCCAAAACTAATTTTGTAATTATTTTGTTTTAAGAGTATTAACAGTAAAACTATTTTTTTTCCTTTCAATAGAAATGCCTGAGATTAAACTTTTGTTATGTGTTGTTTATTTGGGTAATTAAGGAGGCACTTTTAAAGGCAGTAAGATTGCAGTACCTTGAAATTTTATAATATAATAGTTTTTATTTAATGTTTGGGTCAGAAAATAAGTTTAGGAATTTACATTGTTTAATTGAAAAATTAGAATTTTAAAAGCCATTTCACATAAAATTAAACATTAATTTCTAAATCAATGAATCTTTCAGCAATGTGGAATGATTAAATTTCATAAAATGCTTGTGGATATTGATATGAACTGCATCGAAATTTTGTATACATGTGATATGAAATTAAGATACATATCACTATTATTATCACTTTTATAATACCTCTCATATACACCCAAGATCATAGAACAATCACATTTAAGACAACACATCTCAACATTTGAGAACTTTGTCATGTAGCATTTTACAAGGAGTATTTCTATATAATTATAGTGCTGTGCAGTGTGTTAAAAGGAAATACTTAAGTGCAATGTATTTACATTTATTACGCTATTAACTATTGAATGTGCTATGGTCCAAGATTCTATGTACAAGGTATCAAAACTAATAAGGATTGACTTAGTCAAACAAAATTTCATTAAGATGTTTAATTTTTCAGTGTTTAAATTTAATTTTTTTAATATTAATCAAAGCAAATTGAGCACAAAGGTGGTAGTCTAAAATATGTGGTAGTCTTGAAAGCCATTTAAAGCATTTAGGAATGAAATTTCCTTCATTACAGGTATATTTTTTAAACTATCTAATAATTTCAATTTGTTATCACTTTAAATAGTTTTAAAGACAAATTATACACTAACTTTTTTTGTGAAATTATGTTTTTTTTTTTTACATTAATTATTTTGATTAAATTTTTTTTTTCACAATTACTCTTTCCTGGGATCTGTTTTTATTATTTGTATTTACAACATGACAAACATAGTATAAATTTTAAATTGATATTCATTTGCAAAATCCGAATTAATTTTTAAAAATGATTTCAGAATCGTATATTTAAAGTTTTAATTATTACATACATTTGCATGGCTTGGGAATTGTTAAATTTCTTGAGAAATTTATGCAGCTTTATATATTTTACAAAATGCATAAACACACTGTTGTTTATTGAAAATGCAACACAAAAGAAAGGTTGGATTTGCTGGAGATTTGGCACAGATAGTACCACCTGTAATCGCACAAATAAATTTCATTGTTGTAACTTAAGTCTGTTGGTGTTACACTTTTAATGAACAGTAGTGCATGTTAGGTTTCAACTAGCTATTTGAATGTGCTTTTGCATAAATTATAGATATAATTATAATATTAAACTATTCAATAAGGAATTCAAATATGAAATAGTGGAAAGAAGAAGGAGGGGGAATTTGATTCAGCTTTTCAAGTTGGTAAAATAAGGGGACACAGTGGGCTTAAATTTCAATAGGGATAACAGAACAAGGGGCCATGGGTATAAATTGAATAAGACACATTTTAATCGGGATTTAAGGAAAACCTACTACTTTAATAGGGTAATAGACAGTTGGAACGCGTTGCCAGAAAATATAGTTAATTCAAAGGGAGTGTACGAATTTAAGATACAATTGGATTCAGTGGGAATTGGGGAATTCATAAACAAAGGACCAGCCTTGTTGGGCTTGAGCCTGTAGCTGGTCGACAATATTTGTATTTGTTTTATGTTCAAATGATTAAAATAATTATTAAAATTCTCCAATGTCTATTTATGATACCATTTGAAAACTTCATCTGAAAAAGATTGCACTCTAAGAATTTCATCAAGGAAAAAAAAACGTTATTTATATAAATTTAGAGATGCATTTTTCTGTTTCAAACATCACAAATAATGGCTATTCAATATGAAGAATGGAAAAGGACGCAGCACAACATTTAAAAACTATCTCTTCTCTTAATTTTACTTGACAAAAGAGTATATTATTGAATAATTTTGAGTCCCACATACATTTATTTTGAATAACATCTATTTTTTACTGGAAAATTTCAGGTTCATTTTTGTAGGGAAATAAATTTACAAAGGTTTTTAATTAAAAAACATACCCTTCTATAGGTACACATTTTGTTTACGAAACCTGTAGTTTTAGGTACGTACAATAATGAAACCATCTTAACTTAAAAGCTTCTAAAACTGGCTGAATTATTCAAAAAATACTTTGATGGAACTGTTAAGAAGCATAGCTAATTTCATCCTTTACTTCAAATGCAAGAGTTTGAAAACTGCATATTTATAGCTTTAAAATGATATTTGGCTTATAGTTTTGAAGTACTACCATGAATTAAAATGAAACGAATGATTGCTCTTTATATTAACTCTTACTTTATATTTAAAGATTAGGTATAGAAGTTGAGTGCAAACATGGATAAATACACAGCAAAGAATATTTACACAAAAAAGTACCAAATATAAATAGATATATGTATACAAGAATGTTCTTATGAAAGGTCAAAACTCTTATGTCTTTCTATTCACTAGAAAAATGTGAAGATCTTAAATTCTATGAGCATTTTAAAATATCTCCCTTTATTAGGAATAGTTTTTTTTGTTTAATTTGTCATGTTTCGCAATGATTCAAACCTTTGAGTCTATCAGACGTAGTGTCGAAATTTCAGGATATTAGGAGTGAAAATTTCAGCTTCAGTCTACATCGTAACTTTCCTGTATACAATTCTAAAGCTTCCAAATTTCTGAAGTTCTGCAGGATGTACAAAAAATATTTTAACGCTCTCTTTTGGGTAATGCTTATTATCTGTTTCCAAAATACTTTTCGCTCGTTAGTTATATATATATTGGTCTCTATTGTTGCAACATCTTTTATGATAAAAATATGCAATCGCATTCTATTTCTACGTGATTTATAGATCTGAATGTCTTCTGTATACTTTTTAACACGGCCAATTTTGCTCTGTACTCTTTGTTTTGTAAATATTGGCTATAAAGGCACAGAATATATGTTAATACTTTTTATCTTTGATCAACGAAAGTGTTTCAATTCTCACTTCACATGAAGCTTTATATTTCTTGGAGCACATAGTACATTTATCTTCAATGTCTCATGAAGAACACTGTTCTCAGTTATATTTTATGGATATAGCTAGATTTCCAAGTTTTGCACCTCATTTGTCACATGGGAAATCTTCACTGACTAAGTGATGTTGTCGATTTCAAGTCATAGCTATTGAATTTGAAGATCCATTGATTAGTTTAGTTTGTCCATGGAACACTTAAGATGCAAACCATATTTTCAGTTGTCTGATAGGAAAAAGCTCTTATCGATGGCCAATCATAAGTAGATATTGATCTTTTAGAATATTTTGCCATATTATGGTTAAGTTAACACCTTGCCTTGTATGGAAAGAAATGTACCATGTCGACTGTACTTCCCCAATAGAGGTAATGATATTCATGAATCACTTGACGACTTTCATCAAGTGTTTCACAAAAACAGCACTTGCTTAGTTTCATCTTGAAATTCACGCGAGTTACTATATAATCTCAGTGCGAATCTCCTTGCTTTAAATTATCTCGTTTTGTGGCGATCCACATTTGATATTTTTTCATCCGTCCATGAAAAGATCTGGGACCGCCGTGGCTAAGTGGGTTTGTCCACTACGCTAGCAACCTTTGAGTTGCAGGCAGCACAACTATGATTCCTCCTTGGGAATCCTCCTTGATTCCTCTGATGTGTCAGTAAAACTTTCCTTGTATGTGTATGTCCATTTCTTGCCATTGTCTGCCTTGTATTTGGCACAGATTGGCCAAATAGACCCTTTGATCCATAAAACCCCAACCAACAACAGAAATACCTCTTTATGGTTAACGAATTGGTATTTGATGGCTTGCTGGTGAATTTTGTTCTGCCCATACAACAAAGCTTATCTGTAAGAATTAATTATAGGAGTATCTGTAGGTGGCGAACAGTACCTCGACTTTGCCATTCTTTCATGAATCCCTTACTTTTATCTCTGCCATTACAAAACTTGATGTGATTTATAAAAAAAATTCAAGGATTTCCCCCTTTTATTTGGCATTTGTTGAGATTCCTCGCATCTTTTCTACGGATGTACATAAGCTCATTTGCGAGTGTGAAGTTCTTTTCAACTTGTGAGCATTAGACAATAGTTCCCTCTTTCTCGTTTTCGCCTTTGCACCTGTCATCTCCGCCACTGTCACACGTGGACCCTGGAAGATTGTCTTCTTGAGAAGACTTGTTGGCACCCTGCCTTTTGAGTTTGTTTGGGGATTTTATACGTATGGAGCCTCTGGTCAGGAAAACCTTCTTGCTCCAGATTGGACTAGGTCGAATGACGTAACTGCAAGAGATAAGTCCTTTGTTAATAGATTAGAAGAACCTTGATTTTATCTGAGTTTTAATGTGGACTAGACAACCTGGGATAACCAGAAACTTAGATATTACGGACATAGCAACACAAAACAGGCATATACGAAATAAAGAAACAAATAACTGTAAATGTTATTACTAAATGTTACTACTCCCTTACGAAATCCTTTTAGAATTCTATAGAGAAACGAAATTTAGTTTTCATAGAAAAAAAATTATATTGAATTCTATAATAGATATTTATATAGAGAAAAGGAGCACTAATTCTGCACAAATGTATTTCTATATAGAAGTTTTATATAGAAAAGAGTGAGACACAAGAAATTGGCTGCTATGGAATTCTAGAGGTTTCTTCTGAGAGGTTATCTGTAGACTTTCTATAGAGATCACTTTATAGAGCTTATAGAAAAATGGGCTATAATTCTATAAGATTATGTAGACCACATTCTCTCTCTCTCTCTCTCTCTCTCTATATATATATATATATATATATATATATATACACTACCCTATAGTAATGGACGGGACGACAGATATTTGCATTTAATCTGATTACTTGTTTTGGGATGTGTTTCGTGGTAAGGCCTGGGATTTTTACATGTGATTCCTGGTAAATTGAACGCCGACGCCTACATGAGCATTTTGGACTACCAGGTTCTTCCCACGCTCTGGCGATTTTCTGAAATGGACGCATGTTATTTCCAGGACGACAAAGCTCCATGTCACGTTGCAGCCTCTGTCAAGCAGTTTTGTCAAGATATGGATGTAAAACGTCTTCCCTGGCCTGCTCAGAGTCCCGACCTAAACCTTATAGAACATTTGTGGGACGAGTTAGAGCGACGCTTACGGACCAGGGAACCACCTCCGCAATTGAGCTTGCGACATTCGTGCAGCATGAATGGACACAAATACCCATAGCTGTGAATCAAAACCTTGTTGAAAGTATGCCCATAAGGGTTTCTAGTGTAATTGCAGCACGCGGGGGACCATCCCCCTATTAAAGCATGTATTATTTCCCTTATGCCATCACATTTTGCTATCCTGTCCATTATTGTAGTGTAGTGTAGACAAATCCAATTTTTTTTAGAATTCTATAGAAATCTTTCGTAAGGGTTACTACTATAGAGATGATTAAGAATAATCATATTTGGATTTGTGTCACAGTATGTTCGAAACGATACTAAAATGAACCCTTCTACCCCTTTTTTCTGCCCTTTTCACCCGTTACTGTTTCAGGGCTATAGCATTTGTCCCCAATACATCTTGTTACCACTTTCCTCTTTTGAACTTTCTCACCGTGCTAACCATGATCATACAGATTCGTTCACTCCAGATGCTTCGTCCTTACTGATCACCGATGCATTCCTCCTCAACACTTCAGATGCACGTGTACGACTTGATAGAAACTCCACTTTTTCTAGAAAAACTAGATCCCCTCATCCAATATTCTTATTTTAAATTCTTAACTCCTAATGGGCTCATTTTAAACCTCTCATTCTTTCACGGTCCCCTTAGAATAAGGAGTTCAGAGTAGGGATGAGACATCGATGTCGATGTGTTCAAAACATCGATGTTTTTTTAAAAAACATCGATGCATTTAACATCGATGTATTGGGATCGATGTTTTTGTAACATCGATGTTTATACTTGTCGATGTTTTTACGTTGTCGATGTTTTATTTTTAAATAAAAAAAAGTACCGTTATAAATATTTAAAAAGTAACCAAGTAGCATAATTTTCATAATCAGCAAATTGAACATACTTTTAGATCAAAGTGACCAAAGGTGAAGGGTCTGAAAGTAAGGATACGACATCGATGTCGTATCCCTCGATGTCGATGTTTTCAAAACATTAATGTTTTATAAAAAAACATCGATGTATTGGAGCTGATGTCACATCACTAGTTGCGAAACCAGTTATAAGAAATGGGGTAAAACGTTTAAATGCACTGAATTTTAAAAACATCGAAAGCTTAGGGGCGATGCACTATCAACATCGATGTTTTGTTGTCGATGTTGCATCCTTAGTTGCTAAACCAATTTTGAGAAATGGGGAAAAAAGTTTAAATACACTGAATTTTAAAAACATCGATGTTTTTTAAAAAACATCGATGTATTTAACATCCATGTATTGGGATCGATGTTTTTGTAACATCGATGTTTATACTTGTCGATGTTTTTACGTTGTCGATGTTTTATTTTTAAATAAAAAAGTACCGTTATAAATATTTAAAAAGTAACCAAGTAGCATAATTTTCATAATCAGCAAATTGAACATACTTTTAGATCAAAGTGACCAAAGGTGAAGGGTCTGAAAGTAAGGATACGACGTCGATGTCGTATCCCTCGATGTCGATGTTTTCAAAACATTAATGTTTTATAAAAAAACATCGATGTATTGGAGCTGATGTCACATCACTAGTTGCGAAACCAGTTATAAAAAATGGGGTAAAACGTTTAAATGCACTGAATTTTAAAAACATCGAAAGCTTAGGGGCGATGCATTATCAACATCGATGTTTTGTTGTCGATGTTGCATCCTTAGTTGCTAAACCAATTTTGAGAAATGGGGAAAAAAGTTTAAATACACTGAATTTTAAAAACATCGATGTTTTTGGAACGCTGTTTCATCAACATCGATGTTTTAATTTTGAACATCGATGTTTTGCTGTCGATGTCGCATCCCTAGTTCAGAACCGTTCGAAACATTCTATACACAACTCAGAACTACTGCATGGACCATGATTTTTCACTGTTACAAATTGCCAGCTTTTATAAAGGATTTAATAAAAGGTCTTGTGGATTCCCTCCCCATGAAAATATATGAAAAATCCGAGGAAATATATGAGAATTTTACGTGTCTAAATCTCTACAAGTAATGAATCTACTTGTAATGAATTTCATCTTTCTGCACTATCATTCCGTAAGAAACAAAATACAATTATGTCACCCCTACTCAAAATGAACGAGCCTTGTTTCTATAGCTACAGCCGCCAACCAGATGTGGTGTCTAGAGCAGAACTCGTGGTAGACAAAATCGTACTTTACACTTAGAATGAAACTAAGATTTCATTAGAAAGTGTTAACTCCTTGCATTGCATTAAAACTATTTAAGTAAGAAGTAAAAATAAATAAAATCCGTTCTGTTTGCTTGCAAAATGCAAATTTTCTTAATTCTTTTCTCAAATAAAGTTCTAATTCTACACTTAATTTTATAGAAATTCCAAAGTAAAAAAGATTATGAATTTCAATTGATGACGTGGAAAATTTGTGTTAGAAATCTTTTTGTCTGTTTATTAGTCTTTTGAAGGGTACTTGAGTTTACCTTTCTCTCCCATTTCCCTCCCCCCCCCAAAAAAAAATATTTACATACCTAGCTTTAACCAAACGTCCCTAAATGGGTTAATTTAAAAGTACTTACACGACATCGCCTTCTTCAAGTGTGAGATCACAGCTAGGATTAATCATTACATATGATAAACTGTTCCGTTTCTCCGAGCACTCATCTGTAATTAAACAATTGTAAATTAATATAATTGTTACTCTAGCAATCCATTTGCAAAACTATATTCTGTTCATATTAAAAGTTAATTTTGTTGCATATTTAAAATCGTCGAACTATATTTAAGTTATATCTTTTCTATAAACGAGATAAATAGTCCTTTTTGTGTTCGAAATGAATATCTTCGTCAAATTCGTATTGCGAAAATACACTGCTGTTTGTAAAAATTGCACCACTGTGAAAGAATCATCAGAAATATATGGAATTTTTTCCACGTATTACTTATAGTTTATAGTCTATCTAT
This sequence comes from Metellina segmentata, assembly GCA_947359465.1. Taxonomy (NCBI): domain Eukaryota; kingdom Metazoa; phylum Arthropoda; class Arachnida; order Araneae; family Tetragnathidae; genus Metellina; species Metellina segmentata. The sequence continues at coordinate 100,193,371 of OX375877.1, forward strand.
TGTTAAAAATAAATTTGTCGGTCTTTTTCAGGTTTATTCGCTTTGTGATTGGTAGATAGCGAGTCTTGTGGTTCCACGGGCTAATTAATTTGGATCACGCGCATACGATAAACACCCAGTTATACTTTTTAATTAATTAATTCATAAAATTTTATAGTAAGCGCTAGAAAGTTTGCAATGTTTTCAGAAGAACCAGCAAATTCGGTCGCTGTTTCCATAGCAACAGTCGAATATGAAAATCTTAAAAAGTACTATTATAACACAGATCAGCTAAAACATTTAAAATTATGACGAGATTTCTTCTGAATTTTAACACTATGTTATTTATTTAACAATTTCCTTTTTAATGTGGAAATGAGATGTTTTGTTTTTTTCTTGACATTTTAAAAAACATTTTGTTTTTATTTACCGTATATTTCCGTGTATATGCCGATAATTTTTGGATCGTTTTCTAAAGCTAAAGTACGGGAATCGGCTTATATACGGATCCGCTAATCTCGCAAAAAAGTAGGTAATTTTCCGTTACTCGGGCGCATGCGATAGATATCGCAATGGTAAGGGAAGGGAACCTTCAATTAACGTCGTACTAGAGGTCCGGGATCAATCCAGCAGCTATCCAAATGTGGATGGATTGTGAAGCATTCCCCTCCCCCTCATTGTTAAAAAGTATAGTTCGCAAAGCTAACTAAATATGATTCCGTAGCAATCATCGGGGGTTGACGAGCGATAGCGAGAAGGGGGAGGAGTCCCCTAGTGGTTTAAATAAACAATGACATTTACAGAGTAATAAAACAAAAATAATGCTGAAAATCAATATCATGTGCAGCCGCCACTGGCAGCGATGAGAGCTTGTACACTTGGCATCGAATCGCAGATTCTGAATGTCCTGCTGAGGAATGGCATTCTTTATGGCCTCTTATGTCTTGCCAAAGTTCAGCCGTACTCTCTGCCCCGACGAGCGGTTCGAGCGCCGTCCTATGTAGACATGCTCAATGGGCGACATATCCAGGGAAACGCGCAAGCCTTGGAAGAAGCGGAAGCTGTCGTACACTCTGAAGGCTTGTACATTCCGAGCAACATGTGGACGGCCATTGTCTTGCTGAAATTAACTCCGGGAATGCGTTGCAGGAGGGGGTTGGGCCTCGGGCTCAAGAACTTCTCTGATGTAGCGCTCGCTGTTCAGGGTCCTCACAGTTTGGACTAGGCGGAAACGCCCATGATATATAATTGCGCTCCAGACCATAACGCTAGGCGTTCGTCCAGTATGACATTGAATTCCAACGGGAGACACGAGAGAAGGCGTTCCCATCTGACGAGTATACGCGTCCATCGTTATAGTCCAGATTGTAGCAGGACTCATCTGAGAAGATGACTTGTTACCATTCGGTACGAATTTGGCTGCGTTTGTGAGCCCATTGTAGCCGGAGATGTAGATGGTTCAGCGTTAAGGGAATCCTACGTAGAGGAATCCTTGCACGTAGTCTATGCGAAGCAGACATCGACGAACCGAGGAGGCAGACACTGTAGACGTGCTTCAATGTTGTGCCAAAGCACAAGAGGACGCTGTACGGTCCGTCATCGGGGCTTCGACTTGTCCGGTTCTCCATGGTTCATCTCTTCCCCACACGCATCACTGTTGTAGCATTACGCCACGTTCGAACTCCTTTAGTTGTTCGTATAGCACCTGCGATTTTGGCTCGGCATATTGACTTCTAATCAATCATTTACAGCGTTGAAACGACGATACACACATATCAACGCATCTTTGCAGTTCTTTTTAGGCCCGGTGCACACATCCGGTTTTTCAACGTGCGGCGCCGCTACCGCAACGCAAGTGCGATCTGAGATACATGAGATCCAATGGAGCAGTGCACACATGCCTCCAGCGCCACTGGGCTGACGCACGTCCAACTTGCGTGCAATTTGGACCGCAGTTCTCCACGGCGCCGCACATGAGTCTCTGTACTGAAGTACCTTGTTTTCATTAACAAATGGAATATAAATAATAATTAATAAATGGTTGCATCCAGTAACGTCTATTTTGCTTCAAAATATACTTTTTTTTATACCAAGTAAGCGAAATAAACACGTTTTCTTCGATAGAATATTTATTGCAAATGGCGCGAAATGAATTCGTGCGTCATTTCACGGTTATGTGTGCATAGTTGGGCTGCGGTGCCGCAGTGGCGCTGCACGTTGAAAAACCGGATGTGTGCTCCAGGCCTTATACACTGCTCACTTGGGTATTTCTGGGTCCACACATGCTTGAACGCTTTGTAATTCGAATCATTTGCATATCACTCTCGGCAAGTTTCGTTAAATTTGCGTGATTCCTTCATGGTGTTGCAATTTTCAAACAGTAGTAAAAAATTAACAATTGAAAAATTATTTATTTAAAGAAAATCACATTTAAGGTATCGATCTGGTATAAAATGTTCTGCAGATTTTAAATCTGTTGAAATTTTTACTCTATCTTTAACAATCGCGAAGTTAGAAACTTGAACTAGAGAATAAAAAAGGCCTAACACACTATTCAAAACGCGTGTCACGTGAAGTGTGGCAGAATCCTATGTACCTCGAGATCCAGTCGAAGCTCTTGAAGAACCAGGGATCCTCAAGGCACCGGAGCTTTCGAAAAGCCAGATTCTCGCGTTTTCTGCATGTGAACGCTCCAGAACTCTGTATTTTGGCTACCCGCCTTTTGTGTTAACATAAAACGCGCGTTATAAAACGCCTCATGTGAACGGGGTCTAAAATATTGTTCATCCCCGTTATGGCTACGTTTTGCATTGAACGTAATTGACCTAAACCTAAACAAAATGTTAGGAATTTTTAATGGCGACTTGCTGATATCACGTTCGGTATACGTATAAGTAATACTTTTCGTCGCAGAAACACTACCTCCACCAACATTTAGCTTCATAAAAATGGCCTTATGAAGTTGAAAGTATAAACTTCGCTAAACACAAAGTCTTAAAACATTACGCCGACCAAACAGTATAATGGTTAAGGTGTTAGCCTCTAGATAGGAAGGTTCCTGGTTCGAATCCGGGTCCGGATGTTTGTAAGCGTATGGTGTAGAGGCGGCTGGTGCACCTTAAATCTGTCGTGGCCGAAAGTGCTCACGTTGGGTTGATGTGGAAGTTTGGAGAGTGGCATGCCAACTCAAGTGTTGCTTCGTCATGTGACCGTGGTTCAAAATTACGAGGTGTTGTCCTCGGATCTTTCCCATAAGGGACTGATCCCAGACCGTCGTCAGTAGCCCGTTGTGTTGCTCTAGTACGACGTTAACTAAAATTACCATTACCTTAAAACATTAGAACAGCTTCTAGAGATGTGAAGTGATTGCTTTGAAAACCTCTATAGTAAAAAAATTGTTTTTAGATATTTTTTTTTTGCCAGGTAAGGTTGTTCTAACGCAATTTTTTAATTCCAATGTTTAATTAAAATAATTTATTATTTAGGTTAAGGTTATTCTCAGGTTCTAAAGGATATTCTTTAGAAAAATGTTGCAGCAGCTCTTGAAATTATGAGAAGGCTAAAATGTACTCTTTCTATGTCTGGGAAGTGAGATTTCTTTCGGTAGAAGAAATTGTTGAATTTTTAAATAATTTTTGAGAACATTCTGTAAGCTGATTTTTGATATTCTATAAGCTCAAGATTATTTCATCAATAAGCTTTTAGCAGGTTTGATTCCTCCCTGGGTGTAATTCTCTCTTCTGTTTGCAAAACTTTCCTTGTGTGTATTACTTAACTGTCTGCATTGTGTTTGGCGCAGCAAAGCCAAATATGGCCCTTGTGCAATAAAAACCAGTTGTATCCAATAAGTTTTTAAAAATTAATTATTAAATCGATATAAAATTATTCTAGCTATAATGTGTCTCCTTACAATCAAAATAAAAACCATATTTTTAATGTTCGCATTGAAAGAACATTCTAAAGTGATTTTACACGCAATTTTGTCCACCTGTATTCTACTTCGATTTGCTTTATCAGTGTTGTGATGTCTGTGTCAATTTACAACCATCAATTTTCACTCAAAATATATTTCATTGGAATCAATATCCTATAAATCCTATATACGTATCTCCTCGTATCTCATCACCTTGTTTAGCGATGAAACATCTATGACAGGCTAATTGTCAGAATTTGCATTTCTATAAAGTTACGACCAAAGTATATGCAAAAAACTATTGTACCGTAATCTTCTGTAGGCAAGCTCAAATCCTTCATTCTGTTCCTGACCAAGTTGCCGATCTCTTGTCTCTCGACGTCTGATTTTATCGCTATTTGGTCCTCATCGTCCATCAGATCAAGAGACATCTGTAAAAACAAATAATTGACGTGAGGCTATATATTTCTAAGAACTACTTACACAGTGTGAAATTGGGACGTACATTGAAAAGTGACAGTAACAAAGATGTTCTACTGTTCCCCGGGACAAGTGTAGCTTTGATAGATCCATATACGAAAGACATTGTTCGAAAATTTAAGACTTGCACCACATAACATCAAACGAAATGCTGTTATACATTTTCGAGTCATTTTATTTTATTTAGGGTTATGAAATATATTTATGAAACTTTCTTGTTCAGATGCGGGTCTACTAGTTTGTATAATTATGATTCTGACTTACCGAAGAGGTTTCTGCTAATGATGATTTTTGTGTTCGGCAGACACCTATCGGTATTTCATAAGTGGTAGACGAAAGCTTCTGGTACAATCGGCCGTATGTTTTAATCCACATGTCATCCTTTGTTATGCGAATCTAGAAATGAATTATTAAAAGATTAAAATTTGAACAGTTTCGTTAAACAAATGAAATCTTTAGTCAAATTGATGGCTAAATATGAAAAACTTTCAAAATATTGGGGTACGGGTTATGTTGATCAAACCAAACGAGATTTGGAATTTCAGTTGCAAGAACTCGTGCGTTGTGTCAAAAGTAAGGATTTAGACAAATCTGCCATAGCTCAGCACTTTTTAGGAATTTTCTCACCAGTTCGATTTTAAACCAGCAAAAGTGCTCATATCTCCGAGATCTCATTATCGAGTTAATACATCATAGAAGCCTCACATATTTTTACGTTGTCGAACACACTAGTGCTTCCCATAGACGTTGAATATAAATAGACCGGACATTACTATAGAGAGCGGCTTTAAAAAGTAACCAACCTTTCGACAAGACTGTGACTGCTCTGCGAAAAATTGATTTGCTTGACCGATTAGGTATCTCATCGCCTCGTTTAACTATAAAACATCTTATGGCAGAATAGTTGTGAGAGTCCGCATTTCTATAGAGTGGCGACAAAATAATGAAATTGCCAGTCGATTACAGTCTAAGCCAGTCAGAGGGCCGATCAGATGGGGAATAGATGGATGGGCGTCTTCTCCGTTCCGTGGGCCAATCAGATGACGAGTGCTTGGTTCCATTCAGCAGCCGAAATAGTCAGAGTCACGTGGCTATTAGTTTCGGTCACATGATCAGATGATGAATGGATGGATGAGCACCTCTTCCCGTTCCGTGGACCAATCAGATGATGAGTCTTGGTTCCACTCAGCAGCCGAAACAGTCCGAGTTACGTGACTGTTACGGCCATATTCACAAGTCTCGAGTTAACTCGAGAATCAGTTGATCCGCGAGTAAGAGTTAACTCGAGGATTATCAAAAACGGTATTCTCAAACGGCGTGTTAAGTGATCCGGGGATTAAAATGAGACGCTCGCTGTGATTGGCTACCTCACGATCACGTGGTATTGTTTACATTGGTTACGACGCCCCAATATGCATTCATACTGATCAAGCACGTACTTCACCGTAGAATTGATTCCAAATTGTGAATAAATAGGACTCGCACAGCATTTAAATATGGGTTTGGGAAAAGAAATGCAAAGGTATTTAATTTCAAATTGGATTTTTATGGAAACCTAAATTTGGCAAGAAAGAATTGTACACAATGTCTTGACAGATGTATGTAATCTGATTATCTTTATACTTGTCAGTATGGGTGTGTGTTGGTGTCGTGAAAAGTAACTTGCATTGCCAATTTTCTTTCATTCGTAATAAATCAACAGAATAATTTTTATTCTACGACGAATTTGTATCTGCCATGGTCGTTTTCTACCGTTCGCTCTCTCCGGCTTATAGGACAGAGGTGGCGCCATCTATCTTTTCGCTAAGCTGCTTGTTTAAGATTTACGCAGCTACCTTTATTTTCATTTTTCTTTTGAATTTCAATAAAAATATGTTTAAATTTTTTCATTTAAGCAATATTATGATGATGAGATGAGCTGCTATTTAGCAGGTGCTCCGTAATGACAGATCCAGTCCAGTCGTCGAAATAATACTGTAATTGAGCATAGAATGAAATGTGTCCTCCATTTTGCTTTTCCAAAAAGATTGTACTGCGCATGCGTTAAATGTAACTCGCGAGTTAACTCGCCGATTTCGGAGGATCAAAATGTAACACCGAAACGGCTGTTTAAACCACGGATCAGGACTTGTGAATACGGTTTTTTCGATAACTCGCGGATTATCGTTGATCCTCGAGTTAACTCGGACTTGTGAATACGGCCGTTAGTTTCGGTCACATGATCCTCCGTACATAAAAAGGCTACTATTGCTCACTCTACTTATATATTTTCTGTGCTCAACTTGAGAATTCTCTAGTCCAGGGAAATACGGAATAAAATACAGATGAAAAGTCACGCAGAATGTAAGACATTAATGAAAAGACCATTATACGCAATTTAGACCGTATAAACAGCTAAAAATATTACTTAATTCAGTGATTGCTTCTTTAAAAATCGACTATATAGGTGCTTCGATATTCTGAAATATTATATAGCACGAAATATAGGTTAATAGTTTTAAGTATGGGTTTTTATTCCTTACAAATATGTACCAGGTACCTCGAATTCTGATCCAAGTACTATTACGAATCAAAACAGGTAAATCTGAGATTAAACTTCAATAAAGTTGCAATTTCACTAACAGAGGGAAAAAGATAAATATTTCATGCCTCTTGAATTCCGTAGGAGTCGCGGTAACTCAGTAAGTAGAGCAGCGGAGCAACCGGAGGTTTGCGAATTCGAAACCAGATTCAATCAATATTAGTCGCGTGCGTGGGGGCTGGTGCACGTTGAATCTGTCGATGCAGCAAATATAATTGCTTGGGCGTAATGTGGAGGTTTGGAGGGTAGGGTGTGAACTAATGTGTTGACCTAGTTATCTGACCGTGGTTGAAAGTTTCGAGGTGTCCTCGGATCTTTCTCTTCGAAATTGATACCGGACAGTAACCAATAGTCCGTTATGCTGTTCCAGTGCGACGTTAGTTCAACCCACACTTCCGAAACAAGACGGAATAATGTGGGAGCAATTGTGAGGATATGAAGCGTGCAACTAAAAGCCTTGGTTTAGTTAATATTAAAACTAGGCTTTTAATGGTATTTGAATGAGATTTAAAAGATACTTATAGATGAAACATTTTCCTTCTTTGTTAACCTAATATTGAAAACTGTACCAACTGAAACAATCTGTTTCAGTTGGTCTGTAGCTAACTTAAAAAAAAGATCTCGTCTATTTTTAAAAATGGAAAACGATATAATTCGTATTTAACTCAACATTTGAGCGAGGTGTTATAAAATATATTGTTTTAAAAACCCATAGTTTATGGACCAAAATATAAACGTTAATGTCATTGAAAGAAACTAAGATTTAATTGATTTCATTCCCAGTATATTTTATTACTAAACCGCAATTACAACCAAACTACCCCTTATTGCACCCAAATTATTAACCTTAACCAGTTTTACTATAGAAATAGAAAGCAATGGTTCATGTTCAAGTAAAAAAAAATTGTGAGACAATATATTTATGTCAAGTGGTTTACACTGACAACTATAGACTAATTTCCGAAATTAGTCGTAGTTTAAATGTATTAAAGCGGAGAAGGAAAACGTATTCTGTCATAGTTACACTGTATTTATTTGATTAAAAATTATTAAACATTTTCTACAATGCATAACCAATAAAGTATTTTGACGAGCCCAAAACATGACAACAGTATTCTCAAAATAAAATATTGTTATCTTGAATAGAATGTGCAACAATGGAGGCAATAAAATATGTTCCCAATTTTGAACAACGCCAAAATCATTTCTTAATTTTTATACAACAATCAAAGATAGGTATTATTAAGTTTGATTATTTTATTCAACAACAATACAGAACTTCGTTTAACAATCGAGCAATCGAATAATTATTAGAGATTTCAGTTGGCTAAGTCAAGTTTATTGTAGACAAATGTTCTCACATTTCATTCTCTTTTAGATTTTAAAACTGTTTTCAGACACAAATCCACAATTTTCATAAAGCTCCACAATCAACTGTTAGGATGTGTATCAAGGAAACAAGCACCCGTCCATGGACCACAGAAATATCCTACAATATTCTCCATAGATACAAAAGTAAGTTTAAAAAGTTTAACCAACTACTATTAAAACAAACGCTATTAGTATGAATTCTGAGGTACATTCTGCACCTCACGTTACATACTTTTGCGTTTCATTCACAAAATATGAACTGTTCTTTTCTTTTGCAGCTTCAAGACGAAATCCTCTCTTAAACCTCCCATCCATTTCATATAGGGTGCGTGCTAATATAAAGAGCACGCACCCGTCAATAGTGATTAGACATGCCTTACAAAATACTCAATAGATAGTAAAGTAAGTTTCAAACTTTTTACCAACTACTCTTAAAACAAATGCAAGGAATTGTATCCCCCCCATTCGTACGAATTCTGAGGTACATTCTACACCTCACAGTACATACTTTTCCGATATTATTCACAAAATATAAATTCTTGTTTTCTTTTGCAGCTTCAAGACCAAATCATCTCTTCATCATCCCATCCATCTTATATAGGGTGCGTGCTAACATAAAAAGCACGCACCCGTCAATAGTCAATAGAGATGCCTTACAATATACGCAATAGAAATAAATGTAAGTTTAAAACATGTTACCAACTACTCTTAAAAGAAATGCAATGAATTGCAACGTCGCCATTAGTACGAATTCTGAGGTACATTCTGAACCTCACGTTACTTAGTTTTGTGATATTATTCTCAAAATATATTGTTCTTTTCTTTTGCAGCTTCAATACAAAATCTTCTCTTCATCCTCCCATCCATCTTATATAGGGTGCGTGCTAACATAAAGAGCACGCACCCGTCAATAGTCAATAGAGATGCCTTACAATATACTCAATAGAAATAAATGTAAGTTTCAAACATTTTACCAACTACTCTTAAAACAAATGCAATGAATTAATGAATTGCAACGTCGCCATTAGTACGAATTCTGAGGTACATTCTGAACCTCACGTTACTTAGTTTTGTGATATTATTCTCAAAATATATTGTTCTTTTCTTTTGCAGCTTCAATACAAAATCTTCTCTTCATCCTCCCATCCATCTTATATAGGGTGCGTGCTAACATAAAGAGCACGCACCCGTCAATAGTCAATAGAGATGCCTTACAACATACTCAATAGAAATAAATGTAAGTTTCAAACATTTTACCAACTACTCTTAAAACGAATGCAATGAATTGCAACGCCGCCTTAAGAATGAATTCTGAGGTACATTCTGCACCTCACAGTACATACTTTTCCGATAGTATTCACAAAATAAAACTTGTTCTTTTCTTTTGCAGCTTCAATACAAAATCATCTCTTCATCCTCCCATCCATCTTATATAGGGTGCGTGCTAACATAAAGAGCACGCACCCGTCAATAGTCAATAGAGATGCCTTACAATATACGCAATAGAAATAAATGTAAGTTTCAAACATTTTACCAACTACTCTTAAAAGAAATGCAATGAATTGCAACGTCGCCATTAGTACGAATTCTGAGGTACATTCTGAACCTCACGTTACTTAGTTTTGTGATATTATTCTCAAAATATATTGTTCTTTTCTTTTGCAGCTTCAATACAAAATCTTCTCTTCATCCTCCCATCCATCTTATATAGGGTGCGTGCTAACATAAAGAGCACGCACCCGTCAATAGTCAATAGAGATGCCTTACAATATACTCAATAGAAATAAATGTAAGTTTCAAACATTTTACCAACTACTCTTAAAACAAATGCAATGAATTAATGAATTGCAACGTCGCCATTAGTACGAATTCTGAGGTACATTCTGAACCTCACGTTACTTAGTTTTGTGATATTATTCTCAAAATATATTGTTCTTTTCTTTTGCAGCTTTAATACAAAATCATCTCTTCATCCTCCCATCCATCTTATATAGGGTGCGTGCTAACATAAAGAGCACGCACCCGTCAATAATCAATAGAGATGCCTTACAATATACGCAATAGAAATAAATGTAAGTTTAAAACATTTTACCAACTACTCTTAAAACAAATGCAATGAATTGCAACGTCGCCATTAGTACGAATTCTGAGGTACATTCTGAACCTCACGTTACTTAGTTTTGTGATATTATTCTCAAAATATATTGTTCTTTTCTTTTGCAGCTTTAATACAAAATCATCTCTTCATCTTCCCATCCATCTTATATAGGGTGCGTGCTAACATAAACAGCACGCACCCGTCAATAGTCAATAGAGATGCCTTACAATATACGCAATAGAAATAAATGTAAGTTTAAAACATTTTACCAACTACTCTTAAAACAAATGCAATGAATTGCAACGTCGCCATTAGTACGAATTCTGAGGTACATTCTGAATCTCTCGTTACTTAGTTTTGTGATATTATTCTCAAAATATATTGTTCTTTTCTTTTGCAGCTTCAATACAAAATCTTCTCTTCATCCTCCCATCCATCTTATATAGGGTGCGTGCTAACATAAAGAGCACGCACCCGTTAATAGTCAATAGAGATGCCTTACAATATACGCAATAGAAAAAAATGTAAGTTTAAAACATTTTACCAACTACTCTTAAAACAAATGCAATGAATTGCAACGTCGCCATTAGTACGAATTCTGAGGTACATTCTGAACCTCACGTTACTTAGTTTTGTGATATTATTCTCAAAATATATTGTTCTTTTCTTTTGCAGCTTCAATACAAAATCTTCTCTTCATCCTCCCATCCATCTTATATAGGGTGCGTGAAGAGCACGCACCCGTCAATAGTCAATAGAGATGCCTTACAATATACGCAATAGAAATAAATGTAAGTTTCAAACATTTTACCAACTACTCTTAAAACAAGTGCAATGAATTGCAACGTCGCCATTAGTACGAATTCTGAGGTACATTCTGAACCTCACGTTACTTAGTTTTGTGATATTATTCTCAAAATATATTGTTCTCTTCTTTTGCAGCTTCAATACAAAATCATCTCTTCATCCTCCCATCCATCTTATATAGGGTGCGTGCTAACATAAAGAGCACGCACACGTCAATAGTCAATAGAGATGCCTTACAATATACTCAATAGATAGAAAAGTAAGTTTAAAACATTCTTCCAACTACTCTTAAAACAAATGCAATGAATTGCAACGTCGCCATTAGTACGAATTCTGAGGTACATTTTGAACCTCACGTTACCTAGTTTTGCGATATTATTCTCAAAATATGTTGTTCTTTTCTTTTGCAGCTTCAAGACAAAATCATTTCTTCATCCTCCCTATCCATCTGATATATAGGGTGCATGCTAATATAAAGAGCGTGCACCCGTCAATAGTCAATAGAGATGCCTTACAAACACTCGTAAGTTTAAAACAAATGCAAGGAATTGTAACACCGCCATTAGTACGAATTCTGAGGTACATTCTGCACCTCACGTTACATATTTTTGCGATATTATTCAGAAAACATAAATTGTTGTTTCTTTTGCAGCTTCAAGACAAAATCGTCTCTTCATCCTCACATCCATCTCATATAGGGTGCGTGCTAACATAAAGAGCACACACCCCTCAATAGTCAATGCAAAATACTCCATAGAAATAAATGTAAGTTTTAAACATTTTACCAACTACTTTGAAAGAAATGCAATGAATTGCAACGTCGCCATTAGTATGAATTTTGAGGTACATTCTGAACCTCACGTTACATAGTATTGTGATATTATTCTCAAAATATATTGTTCTTTTCTTTTGCAGCTTCAAGACCAAATCCTCTCTTCATCCTCCCCATCCATCTTATATATAGGGTGCATGCTAATATAAAGAGCATGCACCCGTCAATAGTCAACATAATTAGGATTCAATATTTTCACTGAAAAAGACAATGAAGACATTCCACAAATAATAAATTATTTTCATCTGGTCACGCATAAATAGCATTACAATAGTTCTTGGCACAATGTGAAAATTCCAATAGACAATAGTATGTGGATGGAACCTGAGTCTAATCGTCGACGAAAACCAACAAATGATTGATATTAATATGACCAAACGTCAGTTTACTACACAGCTAAAATAACCAACAAGAAACCTTCATCTCAAGATCATTACTATCAGCATTCAATTATTGTGTCTTTTACTTAATAAAATAACATTTTCAATCTTCCATACTTTCCTAAACATACTCATCTACAACTACTTGAGTTCATTATGTATGTTAAGCATATACACCTCATGAAGTAAAAATTAATATATTTGCTTTACATAAAAAACTGATACATGTGTATTGAATGTTAATAAAATTTATGTGAAGAACACACTTTCTTTTGTAATTTCAATTTCTACAAAGTTGAATGTTCTGTCCAACTACTTGCAACCTTCACAGGAGGAGATTCAGGCATTATAGAGTGTGGAATTCGATGGATACGACTAAAAGTTTCTAGCACGATCTCTTAGTTTACAGAATATTCAGAAAGAGTATTCTCACTACATTTGTGAGGCATATTTTTTTTCAATGAGAATATGCATTTACAATTATTTAAACATGAATGTTTTTAAAAATGTGTTGTTTTTTCAAAAAATATATTTCTTAATTTACCATGCTTCAGTATTCCGTAAAAAGTAAACAGTCATAAAATGTGTTTATCCATTCAAGTAATGAAATGTAATGTACATACAAATGGAGATAAATTTTAGAATGAAGAAGAGATAGACAAATTGTAGGGTATTGCTTAATATTATTTCTCAAAAACATATATATTTTAGTTCACAAATCAATTATAAGTATTTAAATAATTGATGGGAATCTTTAAGAGATTCAAGAATATTTGAATTTCGTACTTTTGATTATCTGTATTTGCAAAATGTTATTTCATGAAAACGTTTGCATTGATTTATAAATTATTTTAAAACTAGTTGCTTTGCGACATCAAAGCAAAACTCACTCGTACGATGCTTTCTCTGGACTGTACCGTCTACCTCTAATTCACACTGAAGCTCATTTATTTAATTCTAAGGTACCACAAAAAACTACCACATTACTATACAGGGTTATTCGGAACTTATGAGATAAACTTCAAGGGATGTTAGAGCACTCTAAAAGAATTATTTCATTGTATAGTAATGTATGGGTGCAAGTGATACGTTTAAATACAGGGTGTGGCAGAAACAACGTTCTGATTTGGCACGTCAATAAAAAAATACAAAGCAAGATAGAGAAATAAATCTTTTAAACCTAAGAAGTACACAGTATGCCATTGTCATCCATTAAGTTTTGAAGAGTACACCAGTTACATAGCGACCGTCAATGTCGATGCAGTTTTGAAGTCTCTTTCGGAAATTTTGCATTGATCTGCGGACCATGTCCCGCGGAGTTGCCGTGATTTCTTGCGTAATTGCTGCCTGTGGGGTTATCTCAAATCAAAAGTGTACCAACACCGACCAACAACTTTGCAAGCACTCAAGGGAGCAATTTTCCAAGAAATCACGGTGATTCCGTTGGACATGGTCCTCAGATCAATGCAAAATTTCCGACAGAGACTTTAAAACTGCATCGACATTGACATTCGCCATTTAACTGTGTACTCTTTAAAGCTTAATGGATGACAATGGCATACTGTGTACTTCCTAGGTATAAAAGATTTCTTTCTCTGTCTTTTTTTGTATTTTTTTATTGACGTTCCAAATCATAGCGTTCTTTCTGCCGCACCCTGTACATGACCCAAATAAAAGAATTTAGCATGAAAAGAAACAAACTGTTCATTTACATTATTATTTTACTATTACTTATTTAAAATAATTTACAATAACTGCTCAAAGGTGCGTTCACCAATATTAATGCAAATTTTTACAGCGTGGCAAGCTTGCACTCTTTAATCTGCCCGCTGGTACCCGCCTTTCAACTGACTGATGTTCAAGCTCACCAAACCAAACAGTGCACTCTAGCAGCGAGAGTCCGCCAATCCATGCATCGACGCTGCCAAGCTTGCATTTATGTTGATAGTCGAACCTTTCAGCATTTATTGCAACAAAAATCATTGTACATGAGCGAGTGTAAAATAATGACGAAAATAAACGTTTCGTTTAATTTCCTGCCCAATTCTTTTATTTGCACCTAAACGTGTCAAGTGCACTCATTGCACTGCTATGCAAAAATGATTGATTTCGTTTGCTCTTAGTTTGTTCCATAAGTTCCGAATCATCCGGTATGATCCAAGAGTGGCGCAAAACTATTGTCAACACGGGCACATGTATGAAGGGGGTCATGGAGGCTTAAGGCCCTCCCAGACCGTATAAAAGCAAAAATAATCCCATTCAATATGGTGGAGCCTCTCGTCGCAACTTCGAGCGAAACCGCGCCAATCTTGGCACAGTTTGGGAGTTGTGGGATTTTTCGTATTTTGTTCTATTTTTTGTGGAAAATATTTGTTTCTTGAGGATGTAGGTGGACTGGACCATCTCTCCTCTTATATGAACTCTTGTGCTGATATATTTATACTCGATGGTACTGTCCATCTTGTAAGGTCCAATCATTAAGTTGTAAATCTGCATATATATCAATTAATTAAACTAAATAAAACTGCAGTCCACTTTTATCGAACTATTCCATATCTCTGAATCGACCAGACACAGTTAATTAATTGCTTTAAAAGCCACATATAAAAGTTTTTAAATATCCCTTATTATAGTCACCTAATATATATTTATTGCTTTCAGTCCATTAACAAAAGTGTTAAATTTCGTATTTACTGGGGTTAGATAAAATAATTGAAAATTTTAATATTGTTCATTAAAACCCTGGTACCTTTTCCCTTCAATACAGCTTTTATTCTTTTGGAGTAGTCACTTTAAAACAAGTCTCTAGGTAACATACTTTAATCTCTTGATAACTAAAAATAGTCTCTGCACAACACACTATAATTATAATCTCTTGGGAACACTAGTCTTTATGTAACATACTCTATAACTAATCTGTAAATAGCACCTAAAACTACTCAATTTTCAATCACCCCCAACTAAAGAGCTTACGATAATGTCGCCACCTCCAGATCGATAATGTAGATTGTGGACCTGTACCCAGCACATGACTAGGAACAGCGTGCATTAAATGTGCATTAACAGCGTGCGTCTCTAACGCGTTTGGTGACTGTATGTATGTGCCCGTACTACTTCCAAACGGTTAAATATATTTTCATAAAACTTTACACACCGTGAGAGCTTACATTCATTTAGTGACTGAACTTAGTTACGTAAATCTGTCCATCCGTCTTCCTATTCTGTGTTCGATTTTGTTCCTTTGTGCTTGAACAAGTTTCACAAAATTTATTCATTCAACACACGAGTTTTAATGCAATGTTCTATATTTGAGCCGTTATTTTTCAAAGTGGGTATAGGTCCATTTTTTCATACATCGAGATATTTAAGGGTTTGCGTTTAAATTCATTTTAAAATATTGGCAAACATTACTCAATTCGGATGATGTTTTTAACACTATAAACCTGTTAAATTTTATTAGGCAATAATAATTATTAAAATTGTTAAAGAAAATAAACTAATTTTTTTTCAAAGTGGACTTATACCACTTTCAAAAATAACGGCTCATTTGATAAACCATATTCTGCGCCTCTTATAAAATTGAATCTGTGTAGATCTTTTTATTGGCACATTTTTTGTATCATATTTTTCTCTGCAATTAGGTAGATTTCGGTAGAGAATCACTAATTATAAATATATGAAATATATACAAAGAAAACAACAGTGTTGACGATTTTACGAATTACCAACATTTTTTAGCAAAACCGAACGCCTTTTAGTTTATTGGCAATAGTTGGAATTCTAAAGCAAGCCACTCATGGATCCACCAAAACAACCGACGCATGCGTACTCCGTTTCTATCCAGAAAACGTGTCGGTACGCATGCGTAGTTCAGCCTATTAAGCCTCTCTGGTCTGATTTTGGACCACTGTGTGACTTGCCAAAATATCAAGTAAAACTGTACGTACCGATGATAAGAAACCCGATCCTGGAGCTTGATCCACACCCAGCAGTAATCGAACAAAAGTAATCATGTAATCTTTAACGAAAGCCTGGAAAGATACAATTCATATGATTCATAGGTAATCAAAACTTGAGTATTTTCAATGTCAATGAAGGATATCACATTGGCGTCATGGCATTGAGTGCGTGCATAATTACTCATGATTTCTTGTCGGTGCTAACACGAAAAACTATTCTCTTACTTTTCTTCATTGCAAAAGTATTGATTATCCAATCAATGGATCTATAGACTTGACACATATTCTATAAATTATGTTTTCGGTATTGGTTATCAATATTTTGCTCCTACGAGCATCAAAATTTTGGTTCTCGTTTTGAGCTGGACGGTGAATATGTAATGCAGAAGAATGAGATCGGTGTTTCCTTTCCAGATGAATTTTATGGCATGTTAACGAATTTATATATGTACGGGTTAAAGTTAGTGGTGTAAGTCACTTTTTCAAGAAAAAAAAACTTCCACTGCCATCCGTTGGCAGTTGAATGAAGGTCTGACTTACTTTACGTTTTATGTTAACAGTTTGACTTATCTAGATCTGGTTTCTGTGTCTACAAATTATCTTTAGTTTAATTTGGTTACTTTATATCTGGTTCTGAAGTGTCTAAACCTTTTTATTTTTGAAAAAGTGACTTACACCGCTGTAACTTTAACCCGTCCATATATCAATCCATGTAGAAAACAAACAAAGCGGTAAAATAGCGATATGATATTAGATAAAAGAAATGAGATGTCTCTAATAGTTAGAGACATAACTATTGCTGTGCCATGTACTTGAAGCCTTTTGACGGTTTAGTTGAGACATCTCGTCGTTTAGTAAACTGACCAGATCTTGATGGACGAGATACCTTGTCATTAGAAGAAAACTGACCAGATTTTGATTTCGTCATTGTCAAAAAATCGGCAATTCGTGTAGACGAGGTACCTTGTCATTAGCAAACTTGGTCAGATCTTGATGGAAGAGATATCTCGTCGAAACCACCTGGAGGGTTAAAGTTGTAGTCTGACAATGAGTGTCAATTCACTATGAGAGAGTACAAACATTAATAAGGTGGTTTATTGAGTTTGTACACACCACTTATCACTCACCAAGCTGTAGACGAAGCAGGTTTGACTCCTGTGTTGAAGCCAGCTACCCTAGGTGAAATTCTCTCTTCTGAGACAGTTAACTTTTTCATGTATGTGTATGTTACTTGACTTTTGTTGGGCACAGCATGGTCATTTTTGATTGGTAGGTTGTAGAATTAACCTTGCACTGGAGCAACACAACTTGGTCATGCTTGGCACATGTGGTATTACCTTCCAAGTGTTTTCGCCGAGATATCTCGTTCATCAACTTCTGCTAATGAGATTTTGCTAATGACGATATACCTCATGAGGAGAACCACAAGGAGGGTTAATAAATCAAACCATCCGTTCATGCATACTTACTTTGGTTCTGAAGGTTGATGGGCGGATAATATTACAGGAAAATGGTATAGGTTTTCATAGAATTCACCTATTTGTCTTCACTAGAACATTTTAACTCATTTGGCAATGCGTCTTCATTACGCAGATTGTTGGTCCGAGTCTGAATTTGCGTGACGACTCGACAACCCGCATGTCTTGCCAAGAGAGTTCCCATTTTAAGTATAAATAATAGCACTTGTAAAAAAAATTGAGTTTCATGTATATCCTTACAAAACCACATACTCTTTTCCCATTATATAAAGTAGTACCGTTCTTTTATCTTTCCTTTCTCCTCCGTTTATCGGAATTCCAATACCTCCTTGGCCACGAACAGAACGGAAAAGCAAACCAAAGTAATGCACGAGTATGCCACTCGAGGCAAGGGTGACAAAGCATTCCTCTTTTATGCGAAATCCTCAATAGAAAAGTATAGGTACGTTCAATGGATGGCTGAACGACGAAACAGATTCCGAGCAAATGTGGAACCCATTCAAGTGACTCGAAAAAAAATTAAGGGTTTTCAATGGGGTGTTTGCGTTTTATAAATCTTTCCGCGGAAGATAGGTGCAATATTCTGCTTAAAAATTGAATTATTTACTAATGATCCAAATGAAAAGAAACGGATTAAAAATAAGGATAAAATCGGGTTTGGTGTGATACAGGACTGCTTTCAAGTGGGTATAAATATCAATGGAAATTCATTAAATTCGAGCAGGAATATTTTCAGATATGTTCGTTTCTCAACTTTTTTTCCAATGGCGGGTACTGGATTCTATCCTTGGCCACTACAAGGCCTGAAGTGATGGTCGACTACTTCCAATGGCTGGCACTAAGGACTTGTTCTTGGCCACTACAAGGCCGGATGTGATGGTCACTTGTGAAGGGGCCCCTTGTGGATGGACCATCATTGACCCTAACAAAGGACAGCAAAATTCGAACCAGGAACCTTCCGATCCAGAGACCAACACCGTAACCACTAGACCAGTTGGTCGGCTTCTTTCTGAAGTCTTTCAGGTTAAAAAAATACTGTTGCGATAGGTGGTGTTTGATTTTGTCTCGTTGATGACAATTCGAGTATATGCAACTAACCAAACTATTGTACGAGTATGTGTGTAATGCTTGTGTATGTCCAAGCATAGAAATGTCCTTGACATAGAAATGCTGCTTGGCAAGATTAGGAGATGGAAAAGTAAACATTAAGAACAAATTTGATTTATCGACATTTTGGCATTAACTTTAATACAATGGCATGTAAAAACTTAAAAAACAATATTATTATTTTTTATTACAACTTAAACGAAATCACATGTGGCGAGTTGAGGACATTCAGTAGAAAACTGGCGCATATTCAAATTTTGGAATAGTTATGTCAGAGGTCACAACATAGATATGGGTTCTGTTACCGAATAAATCCATCCACAAACTCATTCCCTGCATGCAAACGCTGTGAAAAGCCTACACTATTGTTCGAGGTCGTCATACAGCCTACAAAGGACCGCATTCTCTCATTTTTTAAGTTCTCACAGTCACTTTACCAAATGCGGTGTCACTATTTCAATTCCAAGACTATTTTTACAGTTCGCTTCTGTTAATGTTTTGTTTTCAATCATAAAATATCGGTAACTCCCGATGTGGTATCTTTTGCATAATTTTCTCACATGTAAAGTAGCAGCTGAAAACCTTATGTTCCTTACGCCCGATTATATAACGGACAATGCTAAAATTGTATTAGAATCGCGAGTACGCATTAGAGATTTAACGGTGAAAAAAGCTATAATGTTTAGAAATGGGTTGAATTGAATGTTCAGCGCTATTTCACCGCGTAAAATACATTCGAAAACAGTAGAAGAATGGATGGTGCATAAACGTTGAAATATTTTTAATTCTGCAACGTTGACGATACAATAGTTTTTCTGTGTTGAACAAGAGGCGTTTAAAATTGATTGAACGGCAATTCATAAACTTCCCGTGCAAGGTATTAGGTTCAAATCAATGGAATGTGTAATAAAAAAGTGCTTTTTTTTTTACAAAATTCTATATGCCTTAACAGAGGCCGTAACTCTAAAATAAAGATTTCGTGGGAGCGCTTCTATGGGTTCGTACAAAATTTGCGATGAGGCATAGAGTTAAGTCGGCATTCAAGCTTTTCGAAGTATTCTTACAACAAACAGTTCTGAATAAAAAAACAGAAATTCCAATATCTTTTTTTAAATATTACTATGACTGGAAAATAAAAACGAATTTTAATTCTTCGTGAGCCGAGGTATCAATGCAAGCGCAAACGATAATCATTCTGGCATTCGAGCAAACGATACTTATTCGGCACGTGCACGCTAAAACAGCGTTGATGGAAAGTCGAATTTTCAACGAGGATAGTAAGTTGAAGCCTAGAACGTCGAATAAACTTTGAAAGGATAGTTTCACATCGATGATTGAATGGTGTCAAATAACCCCACAAATTACAGAAAGAAGTTAATCGTATACAAAAAATTTATTACAATACAATATAACAGAGTTCTACTATAAAATACGCAGAATTGATGGTTTTGCAAGGTATATAAGTATACTAAACTTTCTATGGGTCCGTACAAAATTTGCTCTGAGGCAAAGAGTTAAGTCGGCATACAAGCTATTCGAAGTATTCTTACAACAAACAGTTCTGAATAACAAGAACAGAAATTCCAATGATATATTTTTTAAAATATTGCTATGACTAGCGCCTAAAGAATAAACACAAAAGTAAAAACGAATTTTAATTCTTCGTGAGCCGAGGTATCAATGCAAACGCAAACGATAATCATCTGGCATTCGAGCAAACGATACTTATTCGGCACGTGCACGCTAAAACAGCGTTGATGGAAAGTCGAATTTTCAACGAGGATAGTAAGTTGAAGCCTAGAACGTCGAACAAACTTTGAAGGGATAGTTTCACATCGAAGATAGAATGGTGTCAAATAACCCCACAAATTACAGAAAGAGGTTACTCGTATACAAAAAGTGTATTATCTAACAATAACAGAGTTCTACTATAAAATACGTAGAATTGATGGTTTTGCAAGGTATAAAAGTATACTGAACTTTTAGAGAAAAACCGGTATAAGTTTTCAAAATATGGATTCCAGTCAAAATATGGAGTGTTGCGCATCACTCATGTTTAGGGTGTTGTCAACAAAGGTATTCGTGGGCTTGAATGTATTCAATTTATCACACCATTCGAACCCGATTCTTCTCGATGGATATCATGAAAGGAATGGACAGGTAAAAGATATCGCGGAGGAATGACGCACTGGATGAAAAGAAATACATGAAATGTGAAGAGTTTTTTTTACCACGAGAGAAAAATATCGTTTTGAATGCTGTTGGTTCTGGTTCGTAATGTACCAATTTTTATGAAATTCAAAAGAAACCTGCATAATTCTTTATAGAAAACTTGGTAGAAATAGGATATTTTTCTGTCATCTACAAATGGGACTACCTTTTTACTATCTTGCATTCGGAAGCAGTTTATGCAATTATTCCAATGATTTGTGTTGTGAAAAAATTAATCTTTCAAATTCTGTTATTTACAAACTTCTGAAAATCAATCAAACAATGCTCGCGAAAATTAACTAAAACTCTTAAATAAATGTAATTTGAAATTCCATATTAATTTGTTAAACTAATAATTAAGAAAGTTGTATTTAAATATTTTATACATAGAAATTGTATGGTAATTATTTTAAGAACAATATGTACCGTTCATTCGGAGGGGAAAAACAGTCCTGATCTTTCAATACTTTATTTATGATACTAAAATTAATTAGTTTATATTTATTTCTATCATTTCTTATTTTAATTTACGTTTTTAACATTTCTGATAATCTCTACTTTTATGTTTATCTACTGTTTATGACTAATATTAAGTTCTTAAATGAAAACGAATTGAATTTATTTTCAATGATCGTATTTTCATCAATCATTACACATTCCAAAACTGGTTCTGGAGTTGGGCGTTAATTTTGCTGTAAAATAATATGAAAGGTGAACTGTGGTATTTTATTGTATAAAATGTAAATAACGTTTATATGTATTTTGTTTAATGTAGTAACGCTTTTTTTAGAGTGAAATTATAAGAAGTATTAAGTGAGTCCTTTTCATTCCATATGCCGGTGATTAAGAAAATGGTTGCAGCCATATTTTTTATTTCGAGAAATTTAAAGCTTTGAATTTGAACACATTAAAATAAAATATTTTTGTTACAACACAACAAAATAGTTGCTCTTATAATGTCAAAAATTAAAAAAATAAAATAAAAAAAAACATTTCCTTTTTCCGAAATAAAAGATGTAAAGACTTTTCGAGGAACAATGATTCAAATAAGTCCTGATCATAAAAAAAAAGTACATTTAAAACTTTGGGCTCCCACCTAAAGAAATTTTGGCGACGCTAGGAACACTTTCCATCATGACTCATTTGGCAATATAGAATTCTGAAGAAGAATTTTTACTTTTGAAACACCATTTTCCTTCTTAAACCGCCATTCTATGGAAATTTTGTCATCGTTTCTATTCAGAGTTGATTAAGTGGTACAAAACGAATTCGCTTTAGGCACTAAACTAAGTTAATGTTATTTGCGTTCTCTAATAACTCTTCTCAAGACGCAAGAAATGGCGAGTCTCTGAACATCATTAAGGTAATGGCTTTTTAAGGAAATTGTTCCCTTAATTTGAACTCTAGTTGCTTGATGAAAGCTAAGTTTCTGATATTCATTACCGTGAACTCTCTTAATGCATCGACAAGTTGCGGAGTAGGATAAGGAATGTTTACAGGTACAAATCTAGCTTAAGTGCATGATTATAATGAAAATGGCGACTAATCTTGTTGATGGAAAACTCCAAACAACAGCAGTTAATATTTAGCTGCTATAACTGAAAATTATATGTAATGTTTATTGAATATTTATGCTAATCTTTGTTTACCAAGTTCAGTTATTTTACCTTTAAAGCCACAACAAAAGAGAAAATTTAGAACAGTTTTATAAGAGAAAAGTTAATCGAAAAATGCTCTTAAAGATAAATGTTTGGTTAAATTAAATGAGACATTCAGGTTTAAATTCCGAATACCATGGCATGTAATTACCGTTATAGCTTTACTTTTCGCAAACGTAAAGAATTCAAAATCAGATTAATAGGCTCTAGTTTGTTTTTTGACAGTTACAAAAAGATTTAGAAAATCAAGAATGTAAACCTATTTATACACTACAAATTGTGTGATAAAGAATATATTCGAATAAATTGTAACCTGTAGCAAACTCATCAAGCCAGCTATAAATGCAATCAAATCTCAGGACGAGATATCAAGCCCCTTCATGTTTTTTCTTTCGGTCTCTAGGGTTTCAAGATCTGTCACGTGGTTGTGGGAAAAAGCATGAATGATAAATTACACTGCTCTGCATGAAAATCAGCCCTGACACCCTTCCTGCTGATTTTTATGTGAATTGACCTCCTGAATCCGAATATGACCCCCGTATTTCCACATCACGTACAGTTTTCTGGGGATGCGCCCTCTATGTTTATCACTTTTAGATATAATTTTATGGACATTAATTTGATTTGGTGTGGGAAAAAGGTTTATTTTAATCATAAAATTTCTTCTGAGGGGCTAGAGAGGTGAAAAGCTCTAAAACATGAACATTTGTAGCAAGGAGGGAGATTTGGGGGGATATGTCCTCTGAAATTGTAAAAAAAAAATCATTAAAAATAGTTGTTTTTTCTGGGTTTTTTTTCGCAATTTTTCCCTTTATTTTCTACATATTCCAGCCTTTAGCCTTCCCTTTTCCTCCCCCAACTAATAAAAAAAAACAATTTTGACTAAAAGCGGGTGAGAGGGGAAAGGTCCCGAATCCCTCGCAAGAAAGTTTGGAAGATTCACTGTACGACAGTGGCGTTCTCAATAACTTGTTCGCTTCGTGGTTTGAGCAGGAATTCTCATGCTTTGAAAAGTTTAAACTTGCATTGCTTTTATAACTATAGTTGTGAACTGTAATCGTTATCTTCCTTTATTACATCTTTCGCGATCGTAGAATCAACTTTTCGGTATTCTAGGCGGGGATTCTATGTTTCCAATTTGTTTAGATACTGTAGAACGGTCCAAATTTTTTTCCTCCCGCATTTTCAAAGTGAATTACAATACGTGAGTGTAATTTGTGATTAATACTGAGCAGTGATTTACTGTTTAATTATGCCTCGCGAGTGTAAAAAACTTCCCGATAGCTTTTGCTATGTTTGCGGTAAATTAATTTTAAAAGCAAAACGAAAACACCTTTCTCCGCTTCTTAAAATTGCTTATCAATTTTACTTTGATAGCCAAGTTGACGATCAGGACAAGGATTGGGCTCCAAAGTTTTGCTACTTACAGTAGCTTGACCAAATGGCTCAAAGGTACCCGTAAATCAATGCCATTTGCTGTGCCCATGGTTTAGCGTGAACCTCGCTGTCATCTCACAGATTGTTACTTTTGTATGACTTCCACCGTTTAGGACCCATTTCCAAATGCCTTGTAATTCGAACTTCCAATACAGCCACGTCTCATATCATGTTTCATTTAGTGGCGGTGAAAGCAATGAGGCATGATCATTGGAACTCGCCTCGTTGGAGCGTCCGTGACGAGAACAGCCAACCTTGTGGGCGCTGCAAATGACCACTGTGTCAAGGGTTATGACAAGCCTACACAAAACTTGGAAAGATTTTATCTGCGAAGAAGAACAGTGGGCGAAAGTCGGAACTGTCCGACAGGGATAGACGAGTGTTGAAGCGGATAGTCGACCGAAAACGCAAGACTACATCACCGCGGATAACTTTCGAGATGAACACCCATCTCCAGAACACCGTATCAACCAAAACTATTCAACGGGAGCTGCATGCTGCGAACGTTCAAGGCAGAGTGGCTATTCCAAAGCCGTTAGTGTCGAACGGAATGCTATTAAGGGATGAGATGTTGAGTACGGCAGCCCTCCTACTGATGTCCTCTCACACCTACTCAAAGTCGACTAACCCAAGGTAAACTATCTTTTCGTTGCAGCAGGACATAGGTGTGGCTGATTGAAACACGATGCAGCGATCAGTTGGTGCGGTGAAACCAACCACGGCGATCGACATTATTGCTTTGGGTATAGGGCAGCACTTATTCTACTATACCTTTACTATACCTTTTCAAATATCGACTGATCCAAGGTAGACTGCCTTCTAGTAAGGGTCGAACTATACCCGGAATCTTTCGTTTTCTGTCATGATTATTCAGGGGTGTCAAAGTTCTGGATATTTCCCTAAACCAAACTAGTTATTGAAATTTTCAGTGTGTATATTTTTATTCATAAAAAAATTTCATGCTTAATCCTCCTGGTGATTGTATTGACGATGTATCTCGTCGTTAGCAAAAACTGACCAGATCTTGATGTACGAGATATCTCGTCATTAGAAAAAGAAGAGACCAGATCTTGATCTCAACATCAGGAAATAATTGGCAGTATCTTGATGACGAGGTACGAGTACATGTCATTAACAAAATTGGTCATGTCTTGATGGATGATATATCTCATTCATCAAGATATAGTCGTTTCTTGTTATTAGAAGAAAATTGGCCAGATCGTGATCTAATCCTGATGACCTAATAAAAGGGTTAAACTCCTCGCTTATGGGCCAATTCGCTTAACGACCTTGATATAGGAAGGAAACAGGGTCGCTAAATGAGGAATGCTGACACTGAATACGAAAACAAATATCTGTAGAAAAACATCACTACGTAAATATTTAGGGTTGCAATTTGCTTTTAATGTAACGTACCTGATACAATAGTGTATCCAGCATACTAGCACTGAAGACGTTCCCAGCTGCGAAAGGTAGTCGAAACATGTATGATATGTGGGAACCTCTGTCCTTTTCTCTCTGCAAAAAAACAAGCAAAATCTGTCGTTTTCTCAATATTTCCACTGAAACATTGGTAAGAAATACGAAACAAGTTGAAGAAATTAAAAAACATCAATGTTTTTAAACATCGATGCTTTTAAAATTCAGTGTATTTAAACTTTTTTGCCCCATTTCTTAAAACTGGTTAAGCAACTAGTGATGTGACATAGGCTCCAATACATCGATGTCTTGAAAACATCGACTCGATGTCGCAGCCCTACTTTTCAGACCCTTCACCCTTGGCCACTTTGGTCTAAAAGTATGTTTAATTTGCTGATTATAAAAATTATGCTACTTGGTTTTATTTTTAAAATTTTTAAAACATTACTTTTTTTATTTAAAAATGAAACATCGACAACGTAAAAACATCGACAAGTATAAACATCGATGTATCAAAAATATCGATGTTTTGAAAACACTGACATCGATGTCGTATCCCTACTTAAGAGGAGATTGAAGACCTACGGTTCAAGTTTTCCAACCACTTCAAAACCGTCTAACCATCTTTATTTAACACACATCTTGGTAATTATATATATTAACACACGATGTGTATTAATTATGCATATTTATATGTATATTAACAAATATTGAAATATTTATTTAGCAATACCTTATTCACAAATATTATAAAAGAGAAAAATATCTGGGATTTTTTAAAAAGGTTTCATTTCACACATAATTGGAACGTACATTCAATTTGTGATTCTTCATTTAACTCTTACGCCTTTTAAATCTTTATTACTATTCTTAAATTGTACATTAATAATTCATAAATGTTATTTACGAATGAATTTTTGGAAATCTGATTGAAGGATTGTTCAAAGCTCATTAACCACTATTCAAAATTATGTTGGTGGGTTACATTGGTGGATCCACAGCTCC
Source organism: Metellina segmentata (assembly GCA_947359465.1). Lineage (NCBI taxonomy): Eukaryota > Metazoa > Arthropoda > Arachnida > Araneae > Tetragnathidae > Metellina > Metellina segmentata. Next base: position 100,220,086 of record OX375877.1, read on the forward strand.
TGGGAGGAATTATACAAGGGGCTAAATATGAAAAAATGTAGCTGTATAATGCAAAAGTTTAATCGACTTCGAACACACATGTCCAGAAATTAAGAATAATTTTGAATTTGTATCAACCAAGGGTCACCTAATCTCAATCCAATTGACGTGCTCTAGTTCGCGCATAAAACGTATTGCCGAAAAAACCCGTGGACTGCCTTGTGACAAGCATGTACGCACGTTGTGTGGCCTGCATTAGTGGCAGATTTCAGTATATTCCTTATTAAGTTGCCTTTAGTAGAGCAATATATATTTTTTACTCGCAATTATTTAAGACTACAATGTGTTCAACTAAGCATTTTGTTTATCCTTTCTTTAGTTCTCGGTATCACCACGAGGTTTGTGGTTCTTTTAAAATTTTATTGCACATAACTTATAGAATTTTCATTTGTCATTTGAAGTACTTCGTTGCACGTACTTGGCACGGGATGAAAATCTCGTATTTCATTATCCTTACTTTCTGATTGGTTGTTTGGGGTTTTATGCACCAAGGGTCATACTTGGTCAAGCTGTACCAAATGCAAGGCAGACTATCAACTAATTGCGAAAAGGAAAATGGGGAGAAGAAAGATCGCTTGAGTATCCTAGGGTCGCGACCCCCCTGTTAACCACAGTACACCCCAGAGGAAAATAATTAGATAACCAGAGTATCTCAGGTTTGTGAAGCCCGTACACACGTAAAGATGTGTCATTGTGGTGGATTACTTTACGGAAATGTGGTATTTGATTACTTAACACTAAAAATATGCAAGAAATTTGAGGATTTCTGCCAGGTACTTTCAGTGAAGTAGGTTTACATTGGGGAATTGGTAAAGGAGAAGCAAAAGCGATTCTCGTTATTAGGCTGTCTTTAAAAAAAACACAGTGCCCTTGAACTGTTTGCGACTTAATCTTTAACTGCTGTCTTTGGTCTCACAGACCCCGAGTCATTTTTGACAGGTCGTTTCAACCCCTTAAAGTGAATATTGGTACTTGTCCTATTCAGTACCTTCCTACTACGTCCAACAGAAGCCACATTCCAAGACTGGTTTGTCTGCCCCAACTATTTCGTGTTTTACACTGTTTGCATTTCCCGCGAGGTCTCTTAGACCTTTTCACTTCATTTGCGTTACCGTTCTTGTTGAATGAAACCGTCTAAGTTGGAGTAGGGAATTTCGGCATAGAGCCTAAAATGGCAACAAACTTTACTAAAAAACGACCTGTGTATCTTAAACAAAAAGAAATTCAGAATATTGTTGATAATTGATCGGAAATAGAGTACTGGGGCAATGAAATTTTGGATAATATTGAAAGCGAACACGAAACGGATTCGGAAATTTAGGCAGATGAAGATGAAGACATTTCAAGTGCGTCTTCACAAGAATAATATTTCTACGAAAAAAATAACTTCAAATGGGATGCCTTGGGGGGGGGGGGGAAACCTGATAGTGCCGTTAGAACACCAAAACACAACATAGTTTTACAGTTTCCAGGGTTGAAACGTCCTGTAAAATTAAGTCTGAAAGCTGAGCCTGAAGAGACATGGAATCTACTTAACTTATATAGTAACATAAAATGTATTTCATGTTAAGAATTGAATTACCTCAATTTAAAATGTGTAAATAATAATTATGTATAGAATCTTTCATTGATATATTATATTAATCAACTTTATACGCACTTTAGTGAGCGAGGTCTGAGAGACCCCTCCACACTAGTTACGAGACGCTTTGTGACACGGAAGTTAAGGGTTAACCTGGCATCTATTGTTTGAAAATTATAAAGGAATTGATGACATTTACCTTTTCCATTTTAGACAAATGCAGAGCGTACGCATCCCTTGCCCTGAACTGCATGAAACGCATGTTGCACGACTGACTCAGCTCTGTGACGATGCGGACACTGGGAAATAGCCTGAAAATAGGAATAGTTTATGTTATTTGCGAACTGTATTAGTGTGTTGTGACATCGAGAGATACACCGACCGGAAAAAGAAAACAATCATCGGAATGCCGAATGCATTCGGATTGGTTATATTTCGGCGGCAGCTGCTGCTCTTGTTTCGCGCACTTTAGGACATGAGACGAGCAGGTGAAAATACACTGCTGGCCACCCAAATTGCAACACCAAGAAAGACAAGAGATATCACAACAAAATTTATTTTGTAGATAATATGTTGACCAAGTATCAAATGATTAAATTTATAGACTTCTGTGAAGTGTGGTTCCTGCCAAAATCAGTAGCCAGAGTAGTCGCCATTGTTGGAGATCACCGTTGCCACACGCCTCGGCATTGATTCAAAGAGACTTTGGATGTGTTCTTGGGGTACAGCAGACCGAGCAGCTTCCACACGTTGCCAAAGTTGATCTGGTCTGGAAGCTGGGGATGTAATCTGGGTCAATCATTGAGCAACCATGGACCACATGTTTTCTATCGGCGTAAGATCCGGAGAGCGAGCTGGCCAGGGAAGCAATTCAATCTGGCGATTGACGAAGAACCCTTGGACAATGCGTGCCACGTGTGGTCGCGCATTATCCTGTTGAAATATGGCTGTGGGCAAGCCCTGAAGGTAAGGAAGGACAACTGGCTCCAACACCTCGGAAATGTAGCGCTGGCTGTTTAAAGTACCGGCAATCCGTACTAGAGGAGTGCGAGAATGATATCCAATACCGCCCCATACCATAATACCCGGTGCAGGACCAGTGTGGCGGTGCATAACGCAGCTGTTCAGCATCCTCTCTCCACGGTGTCTCCAGACTCAAATCCGACCATCGTGGTGCTGCAGACAGAAGCGTGACTCGTCAGTAAAGACAATTTCATTCCATTCTGCCGTCCACATCCTTCTTTCATCGCGCCATTGGCGGCGGAGACGTCTGTGGTTCTGCGTCAAGGGTAGACGAAGCAATGGACGTCTTGCGGACAGACCACTCTGCTGTAAACGGCGTCGAATGGTACGCGCAGACACTGAATGATGCGTTACAGACTGAATGTGCCGTGCTATGGCTCGTGATGTGGCTGAGCGATTCGTCACTGCCATGCGCACAATATGCCTGTCATCACGTGAAGTGGTGCACTGAAGTGAATGCTATCGAAGACGTCGGTCCGTCGTACCCTCCTGCATCCAACGATTACATATCCGCATTACAGTTGTTTGGTTTCGTCCTCACGACTACCGATTTCCCTATAAGATAATCCACAATCTCGGTAGGCCACTAACTTTCCTCTGTCGAACTCGGATACTTGATCAAAAGATGATCGCTGTTTTCTTCGAGGCATATAATTAAATCTTTTTTTTTGAAAAACCACAAGAAAAACACAATTGTCGTACTTGAAATCGTCGAAATCTCCAAGTCTTGAATAGCGCTTTGAAGTGGCGCCACAGGCGCGCGTGATGTGCGTCTGTGCTGAAATTCTAATCATTTGCATATCTCACCTCCGCTAATGCATGTTGTAAATTTCATATTATTTGCATGCTTCCTTCAGGGTGTTGCATTTACGGTGGCCAGCAGTGTAGAATCATCCTCTGTAGGTGGTGTTCTTTTAGAATGATCTTTGATTGTATTTGACTTTTTTGCCGTTGGGCCCTTTTAAAAGCTATGGTAGACGCCGGCACCGTTGAGGAGACAATCGAGAAGGGAGCCAGAAGCAACGGGTGAGGTTGTTCTCCCCCCCCCCCCGAGCTGGCCTGTTTGATATTTGGAAATATGTTGAAGCGATGATGTAAATAGATTATATATTCTTGTTCTCGGAATAATAAGAATGTAGTTATTTTAGTTGTTGTCTTATAATTGTGTACGTTTCGTAGTTTTCATGCCACCGTTTTTAGAGTGACGACACCACAGTGTCTTGTACCTTTCAAAAGATGCAACAAAAGTAATTCCTTGATTAATATTACTAATTTCGTAGTGTTGCCCCAGTGTGACGTTAATTAAAATTACCAATACAAATACCATTACTAATTTGAAAATTGCTCTGAAATTGCGCGAGAAAGTTAGGAGTTGATCGATTTATGCATATTATTCCAGGAAGAATTATCCTGGAGCAGCCGATAAGTAAGGTCATTAAAATTTGTAATAGTATATTTTTTAACCCCCTGAGGGGTTCACAGGTAATTCTACCTTACGACTTGTAACCTCCCATACAGCCAGTTTTCAACTTCTTGACCAACAGAATGACCCAAAGAATTTTATTCTAAGTATAGGAACTATAGTAACTCTTGCCAAATGATTTTGGACCGTGGATAGCTTTGCTTATAACCGAGCTCGAATCCAACCAAAGACCGTCGAGGATAAAGGGGGCTGGTGCATGTTACATCTGTCGTGGCCTCAATTATCCTCACGTTGGTGTGGTGTGGAAGTACGGAGAGTGGTTCCAGCTCAGGAGTTGATCTCGTCATCTGACAGTGGTTCAAAATTACGTGGTGTTGTCTTCGAATCTTCCCCTTCGGGTTTGATCCCGGACCACCACCAATGGCCCGTTATGTTGCTCCAGTGAGACGTTAATTAAAGTACTTAGTTCTTATGAAAGGATTCTGTTACAATGAAATGAGCAATCGAATCTTTCCAAACTTTTTTTGTTAACGCCTCATTCCGAATTGTAAAATAATTGTATTTAATTCATGTTCTTTTCTGTCAATATTTCATGTATCAGATTAATTATTCTGTATCAGAATTCAAGCATCGTCATCTATCGAAGTTCATTTACTAGAATACGTAGCAACTAGTATACAAGAACAACTGTTATTGTAACCTATCACATTCGTAGAAAGGATCAGATGTAGTCGGTGTAGTACATCGCAGATCTTATTTCAATAAAGTTGTGTTTGTAACTACATCGCATTTCCTTTTCTCAAAATATTAACGCATCGCATTTACCATATCGCAATCATCACCAATTCTAATGTAATGAAAGGACAAAAGGAATTTATGAATACTTTAAAAGTTGTGGGATTATTTAGTCACTAAGAGTGTTGTGGGATAATTGCAACACTATACGGAAATTTTCCGAATTTACGAGGGTTAATATTTACAGAGATCCGAACCTGCGATGTAAGTTTTCAGTTGTACCAAAGGAAAAAATCCGTAGTTTTAAGAATTTTTCAGTAGTCGAGTAAAAATTTAAGAAATAGGCGTTTAAATACGCATATATCATTAATTCAAATATTTAATTAGAAATGTGAAACATATATGCATACACATATTATTTATAATTAGTAAGGTATATCACACATGAAAACACACATATGCAACCAATAATTGTCTATATAATGTAATGTATAAAAGGTAATTGGTAATTGGTAATTTTAGTTAACGTCGTACTAGAGCAACGCATCGGGCTATTGACGACGGTCCGGGATCAGTCCCTTAAGGGAAAGATCCGAGGACAACACTTCGTAATTTTGAACCACGGTGAGATGACGAAGCAACACCTGAGCTCAATGTATAAAAGGATTATATATAAAAAACATTTAATAATTAGGGCAACTTTTTTGTTGCAGTAAAAATGGGAAAAGTTGCATTTATCATTCCCTAAAGTTGCATTTATAGAAATAAAGCTGCATTTATTTTTGATTTATTTTGAAAATCTAAAGTAAATTATTCATAAAAAATGAAAAAATTCAATATATATTTACAATTTTAGTCGTGTACAACAGTATTATAATACATCATTAAATACAGAAGAACGTTGAATGGCCGATCCTTGGCCAGTAATTTCTTTAACATTGAAAAACTGCCCCAGCCGCAGTCATATAAAGTACTGTATCGGATAGCAGAAGCCCAAAATCCTTTCGCTCAACATTGAGATTTTAAAACGTCATCTACCAGGCAAACAACGTATTGATGATCGACACTCACCTCACACACTCTGCAGTCGATTACACAAGTTTCCTCAGAATTATCAAGAGTGCCAACCAATGTGTTAAGGTACTTCTTGCCATTTATTTCACTTTCGTCTCAGGACGAACACCTTATACAAATACAAATATTGACGACCAGCTACAGGCTCAAGCCCAACAAGGCTGGTCCTTTGTTTATGAATTCTCCAATTCCCACTGACTATCCAATTGTGTCTTAAATTCGTACACTCCCTTTGAATTAACTATATTTTCTGGCAACGCGTTCCAACTGTCTATTACCCTATTAAAGTAGTAGTTTTTCCTTAAATCCCGATTAAAATGTGTCTTATTCAATTTATACCCATGGCCCCTTGTTCTGTTATCCCTATTGAAATTTAAGCCCTCTGTGTCCCCTTCTTACCATGAACTTGTTTGATCCGCATTACTTCGGCGTTCGCAAGATCAGACACACGTGATCGAAGGGTTGATTGAGAGGGCAAAAAATTAAATAGTAACTACATCTTAATTAACTTTAAGCTAAATTTTAAAAAGTTGCAGGTGGTTGCATTTGTGGAAAAAGTTGCATTTATGTTGCATTGCGGTTATAACTCATTTATAATACACCCCATGAAGGCGGAATTTTGGTTTTAGTACTTTACATGCAGCGTAGAACGTGTGAAAAAAAAAAGTTGCATTTGTTGCAAAAAGTTGCCGTATTAATAATTAAATTCAAGCACTCTTTTTCTCCCATTAACGAAAAAAAAATATAATCGTAATGAAAAAAATTGCAGAAATAAGTAAACTAATTGATGTGTTGTGAAAAAATAATAAAACTGAATTTTTCCGTAGAAAAAATTAATCGATTCCGTAATCCATAGTACCTGATTCACTTCCGTAGAAACTACGGAGAATCCGTAGTAGTTGGAATCCTTGATATTTGTAGCTATACATACTTTTTCTTCTAGAGTTAAAATGGTGATTTGACCTAGGACGTGATAAAGTTGGGTAGCATTGATTATAGTTCATGGGCTGTACGAATACCAAACAAATTAATTATTGATAGGATAGACTCTTGGTAAAACTTAGTAAAATGGTCGATTATTGTACAGAAATCAAGGACCGGTTGGTTCACACTACACAGAGATGTTAAATAATATTTTTTTCTGCTCGTTTTTTAAATAAACGTATGGCCGCGGTAAATTAAAGTAACAACCGAAGGGTCGCTAGTTTGAAACACGATCCATACAAAAATCGCCGGGTACGTGGTGGCTAGTACACGTTCAATCTATCGTCGCCTCGAATGTCCTCATGTTGACCGTCGACAATAGCCCACTGTGTTGCTCCAGTGTGACGTAATTGAACTACCTAAAAAATAGTATTATATATAAAGCAGAAATCTGTCGTAATCAGTTAAGACTCGAATGCTGAGTTCTAGCTTCGTGAAATTTGTACAGCTTATTTTTTTCCGGAACTTTAACGTCAATGCTACTATTTTCAGCTCCCTACGTTAATCGTTTCGAATCACGAAAAGTAAAACATTAGAAAAGTAAGATTTGACATAAAACATTACTCAAGAAGAGAAAGTTTCTAATTAAACTCGAATGAATACAAAGAGTCTAAAGCTGTCATGATCGGAGCAATAAAAAGAGGTACGAACACAAACACGCGAAGTGGATAAAGCTCAAAAAGCTGTTCGACGCCGTCGACGCAACAAAACCGCTGATGAGACAGAAGCGTGACTTGGGTTGTCTGAAGCTGAAAGAGCCTGGTCGTGAAGATAATTAGTATGAAACTTGAAAGTTAATAAGAAACATGCTAAAGTAAACATTATTTAAATATATTCCAAACGTATTTTTAATTTTATGTCAGCACAAACTTTTAGCTGTCGTTGTGGAGTGAATTATTAATTTATCTAAATACGTATAATGTTCTCATCGCATTACATTTTGTAGGAAAACGCCAGCTCCGATTTACTTGGTCTCTCTAATCTCCAGATCTCAATCCTATTGAACATTTGTGTCAGAGCATCTTCGATCATTCACTTGCTACAAGGCATCGTGAAAATACCATTAAGGATAACTGACATGAAACTAATCGAAATGAAGTATTTTACTAATCGAAATTACGTATTTAACTTATCGAACTTACTAATCAAGATTAAGTATTTTAGTAATCGAACTTACTAACCGAAATTAAGTATTTTAGTAATCGAACTTACTAAAATCGAAATTAAGTATTTTAGTAATCGAACTTACTAATCGAACTTAAGTATTTTAGTAATCGAACTTACTAATCGAAATTAAGTATTTTAGTAATCGAACTTACTAACCGAAATTAAGTATTTTAGTAATCGAACTTACTAATCGAAATTAAGTATTTTAGTAATCGAACTTACTAACCGAAATTAAGTATTTTAGTAATCGAACTTACTAATCGAAATTAAGTACCAAGAGAAATACACGGGTAAAAAAAAACCACCGAAGAACTTAATTTACTGAAAGATAAATTTATCATGACCAGGAAATAAATTAGGCGCTCATTGTTATTATTTTGCATGATAAAAACATCTTGAAATATGAATATGGTAATGAGAACCAAACAATAGGCGCAATTACTATAAAAATTCCTTTTTTCTTTGACACATACAAAAACACTTGAAAAATCGATTAATAATTCCACCCCATTTATCTTCCCTTGCTATAAAAATTATTTTAATTTCCAGGATTGCCATGTTTTCTTAATCCTAGCTGCTAATTATTTAAAATAACTAAATACGGTATTTTACCATGACTACTAGGCAATCATGAAAGTGTAAACTATTGAATGATTTTGTAGAATGAAATGAATGAATACCTTTTTGTTGGTGATACAAAAAATTAAAATCGATCTAGCAAAAAAATTAGTCCACACGCGATTCGTGCAGATCTTTTTACTGTTGCAGAATTAATCTTCATTTCATTAATTGTTCGAGTTTTTAACTTTTCCCAACATAACTTTGCTGCTAATTATTTTAATAAAAGCTTCTTAATTTTCAAAGCAATTTACGCAACATCAACCGAAAGCAAATCCCTCATAATATTATGAAAAAAAGTGCAATTATCCGTAGCTGTTACAATAAAGAAAAAAAAAATGCATATTTATAAACAGGCATAAGTTAAAAAAAGTAACTATACGCTTTAGAAAACCTCGAGGCACCTTCGATGCATTTAGTCTTCAAGAAAAAAAATTATCTCAGTGCCTTCATTGCGTATCTGAAAGCCTGTGACTTAAAGAATATTTTTACAGATTAGCAATTTAACGAGATTGCTCTTTTTGTTCATTACATGAAGAACACGGCTCATAATGAGAAAGCGTTTGGTATTAAACAAAATGTTTATGAGGGAGTTTAAACTTATTAAATAAACTAGCTGGGGGGGGGTATGACCCCATACCACCATATAAGGAATATAATACTATGATAGTCAATGTTGAGACAAAGCAGAAAACAGAAAGACATTTAATAAGACGAAAATACGATAGCGATGATCAAACAAGCGAATATTCTTTCAACTACAAAAACCTATTACTGTTGCCACTCCTCTTCTAGTAATGAAACAACTTTCTTTTATCTAACGCGATATGATACATAAATGGACCTTACAACCAGCTCTAAACTATCTTTATTGCTTATATCTATTGATGGGAAAATGTCGTTAGTCACATTTCATGCATTATTTAAATATATTTATGTTAAATATAGCATCATATTCACATTTCATACCTTAAAATGAATCATCGTTCAAAAATATGTAACAGCATTTCGTATATTTCTTACTGCTGTTTCGGGTTTGATCTCGGACCGTCGCCAATAGCCCTTTTTTTTTGCTCCAGTGTGACGTTAAATAAAATGTCTACCTACCTACCTTACAGTTGATCATTCTTATTTTTAATAAAATGCAAGATAAAATGTTCATATGTAAGTCATGCCACCCAATTAGCTACTGAACGTCCTTCGCCCTATTCCCTAGTTCAAATGAGATTCGGCATTTTTTATGCTCATTTGACTCGCTTTTTCTTGTGCCAACTTTTTTAATCTTCCAGTTTGCTCATTGATTTCTGTCATCAGACTGCTGAATGACGTGTTCTTACAGGTAGTTTTAGCAATATAATACAGCTCTACATAGCTCAATTCAAGCATATTCAAACTAAACGGCAAAATTGGTAAGTGAATTCCTTGACGGTCGATTTTGCATTGCTTATATCAGTAACCATTCAATAATAAACAATGTCGATTTCTGTGCCACGTATGTTAGGGAAATATATAATTATATAAATGCCTCAAAGTAATTGAAATAATTATAACAATTAAGATGAGAGGCTTCACGATGATGAAAACCAACAATTATTAAATTTGGAAAATGACTAGTTATTGCACCCTTGTTAAGTTGTTTTTATTGATGGTAGACAATCAAGCCAAGTGTAGTTTTAAAATTTTATCGGTAGCATTAAGGCCAGTAAACTTTGAAATCTTGTTCCAGCTGTTTAAATATTGGATAGAGCAAAGTCTGCCAGTAAGTGTCATTAAAAGTATTTGTAGATTATATAATTCCTTCCTTCGTCAATGCCTATAATCTTAAATCGGAAGTTAGAACAAAAGTCTATAATTTCTCGATTTGAGACATATTACCATCGCCAAGTGGCGATAATTTTGGATTATAGTAACCTCCCATAGGCCTATACAAATGACCATTTGGAGACGAAAACTTCAGTTGGCTATTTGTTGATGGGCCGGTACCGGGTTCTTGAGTTCTCTTGACTTGTTTTATGTAAGATTTCAGAAATGTGCCTGTGCAATCAAGATAATTTTTTACATCCTGCTGTGTATGACTGATTATCGCAGACCATTCAATCGCTTCAAGATTTTATGTTATGTTCTTGTAGATGACCACGATTAAGTGTAATATATTTAAAGATTTTAAGTATGTTCAAGCAATTATTAATTGTGTCAAAAACTTACTATACTTTATTATATAATTATGTTATTCACACGCACACATTTGATTCGCTGAAAGAAAGTTCGAAAATGTTCTGAAAATAGTTGTTTTTCTTAATAAGTATGTTTTATGAGTGATCATAGATGATTTCTTGGTGCGCAGAAATTATTTATAATTCTCTGTAAAATATTATGACAGGTTATCGCTAGGAATATGAGTTATTAACGAGCGGCGAAGGCGAGAAACTCACAGAAACAAGGGAAAGCCTCAGAAGTAGAGACTACAACACTAGTTTCTGAGAATGTCTCGCCTAGCACTCGTTAATAACTCATAGTTTTTGCAATAACATGTCATGACTTGTGAGGGAAAATTTTGCATATAATGATTTTTTTCAAACACGTTTCTTTTGTCCTTGTTCCTTTGCGCCTGTTTTTGTTTTCACACTGTGTATTTTGTACTTGTACTAACAAAACTCGCCTCGAGAGATCAAAAACACGAGAGACTGACTATCTAAATAAACACTGTACTTTATTTATCATTATTTATACCACAAAAGTATTTTGAGTAGCGTTGATGAATAATGTTCATAAATAAATTTAAAATAAGAAACCTGAGTGATGGTATTAATATGTAGTCCCTTTTTGTTCCCAGAGATACTACATTGTTGTGATTTTATTGCAGTAGAGCAAAGAGGTCCCTTAAGGCGATTATGATGACAAACAATACAATTTTTAACAGCTTAAAATAATTTAAAAAGTCGTGCTAGACGCAACTGAGAAAAATACTTAGTTCCGTTATTCATGATTGATTTTCTTTGGCGAAAGTTGAACGTCGTTGTTGCGATTTTTTGACATTTTCCTCGGTGTTTCTGAGAGGTTTTTGAACTCTGCTGATGTGGTTCCAGAAATTGAAGTACACAGTGTACGTCGTTTTAATCGTACATAAAAATACTTAGTTCCGTTATTCATGATTGATTTTCTTTGGCGAAAGTTGAACGTCGTTGTTGCGATTTTTTGACATTTTCCTCGGTGTTTCTGAGAGGTTTTTGAACTCTGCTGATGTTGTTCCAGAAATTGAAGTACACAGTGTACGTCGTTTTAATCGTACAGAAAAATACTTAGTTCCGTTATTCATGATTGATTTTCTTTGGCGAAAGTTGAACGTCGTTGTTGCGATTTTTTGACATTTTCCTCGGTGTTTCTGAGAGGTTTTTGAACTCTGCTGATGTGGTTCTAGAAATTGAAGTACACAGTGTACGTCGTTTTAATCGTACAGAAAAATACTTATTTCCGTTATTCATGCTTGATTTTCTTTGGCGAAAGTTGAACGTCGTTGTTGCGATTTTTTGACATTTTCCTCGGTGTTTCTGAGAGGTTTTTGAACTCTGCTGATGTGGTTCTAGAAATTGAAGTACACAGTGTACGTCGTTTTAATCGTACAGAAAAATACTTACTTCCGTTATTCATGATTGATTTTCTTTGGCGAAAGTTGAACGTCGTTGTTGCGATTTTTTGACATTTTCCTCGGTGTTTCTGAGAGGTTTTTGAACTCTGCTGATGTGGTTCTAGAAATTGAAGTACACAGTGTACGTCGTTTTAATCGTACAGAAAAATACTTATTTCCGTTATTCATGATTGATTTTCTTTGGCGAAAGTTGAACGTCGTTGTTGCGATTTTTTGACATTTTCCTCGGTGTTTCTGAGAGGTTTTTGAACTCTGCTGATGTTGTTCCAGAAATTGAAGTACACAGTGTACGTCGTTTTAATCGTACAGAAAAATACTTAGTTCCGTTATTCATGATTGATTTTCTTTGGCGAAAGTTGAACGTCGTTGTTGCGATTTTTTGACATTTTCCTCGGTGTTTCTGAGAGGTTTTTGAACTCTGCTAAAGTGGTTCTAGAAATTGAAGTACACAGTGTACGTCGTTTTAATCGTACAGAAAAATACTTATTTCCGTTATTCATGCTTGATTTTCTTTGGCGAAAGTTGAACGTCGTTGTTGCGATTTTTTGACATTTTCCTCGGTGTTTCTGAGAGGTTTTTGAACTCTGCTGATGTGGTTCTAGAAATTGAAGTACACAGTGTACGTCGTTTTAATCGTACAGAAAAATACTTACTTCCGTTATTCATGATTGATTTTCTTTGGCGAAAGTTGAACGTCGTTGTTGCGATTTTTTGACATTTTCCTCGGTGTTTCTGAGAGGTTTTTGAACTCTGCTGATGTGGTTCTAGAAATTGAAGTACACAGTGTACGTCGTTTTAATCGTACAGAAAAATACTTATTTCCGTTATTCATGATCGATTTTCTTTGGCGAAAGTTGAACGTCGTTGTTGCGATTTTTTGACATTTTCCTCGGTGTTTCTGAGAGGTTTTTGAACTCTGCTGATGTGGTTCTAGAAATTGAAGTACACAGTGTACGTCGTTTTAATCGTACAGAAAAATACTTAGTTCCGTTATTCATGATTGATTTTCTTTGGCGAAAGTTGAACGTCGTTGTTGCGATTTTTTGACATTTTCCTCGGTGTTTCTGAGAGGTTTTTGAACTCTGCTGATGTGGTTCTAGAAATTGAAGTACACAGTGTACGTCGTTTTAATCGTACAGAAAAAAACTTATTTCCGTTATTCATGATTGATTTTCTTTGGCGAAAGTTGAACGTCGTTGTTGCGATTTTTTGACATTTTCCTCGGTGTTTCTGAGAGGTTTTTGAACTCTGCTGATGTGGTTCTAGAAATTGAAGTACACAGTGTACGTCGTGTTAATCGTACAGAAAAATACTTATTTCCGTTATTCATGATTGATTTTCTTTGGCGAAAGTTGAACGTCGTTGTTGCGATTTTTTGACATTTTCCTCGGTGTTTCTGAGAGGTTTTTGAACTCTGCTGATGTGGTTCTAGAAATTGAAGTACACAGTGTACGTCGTTTTAATCGTACAGAAAAATACTTATTTCCGTTATTCATGATTGATTTTCTTTGGCGAAAGCTGAACGTCGTTGTTGCGATTTTTTGACATTTTCCTCGGTGTTTCTGAGAGGTTTTTGAACTCTGCTGATGTGGTTCTAGAAATTGAAGTACACAGTGTACGTCGTTTTAATCGTACATAAAAATACTTAGTTCCGTTATTCATGATTGATTTTCGTTGGCGAAAGTTGAACGTCGTTGTTGCGATTTTTTGACATTTTCCTCGGTGTTTCTGAGAGGTTTTTGAACTCTGCTGATGTGGTTCTAGAAATTGAAGTACACAGTGTACGTCGTTTTAATCGTACAGAAAAATACTTATTTCCGTTATTCATGATTGATTTTCTTTGGCGAAAGTTGAACGTCGTTGTTGCGATTTTTTGACATTTTCCTCGGTGTTTCTGAGAGGTTTTTGAACTCTGCTGATGTTGTTCCAGAAATTGAAGTACACAGTGTACGTCGTTTTAATCGTACAGAAAAATACTTAGTTCCGTTATTCATGATTGATTTTCTTTGGCGAAAGTTGAACGTCGTTGTTGCGATTTTTTGACATTTTCCTCGGTGTTTCTGAGAGGTTTTTGAACTCTGCTAAAGTGGTTCTAGAAATTGAAGTACACAGTGTACGTCGTTTTAATCGTACAGAAAAATACTTACTTCCGTTATTCATGATTGATTTTCTTTGGCGAAAGTTGAACGTCGTTGTTGCGATTTTTTGACATTTTCCTCGGTGTTTCTGAGAGGTTTTTGAACTCTGCTGATGTGGTTCTAGAAATTGAAGTACACAGTGTACGTCGTTTTAATCGTACAGAAAAATACTTATTTCCGTTATTCATGATCGATTTTCTTTGGCGAAAGTTGAACGTCGTTGTTGCGATTTTTTGACATTTTCCTCGGTGTTTCTGAGAGGTTTTTGAACTCTGCTGATGTGGTTCTAGAAATTGAAGTACACAGTGTACGTCGTTTTAATCGTACAGAAAAATACTTAGTTCCGTTATTCATGATTGATTTTCTTTGGCGAAAGTTGAACGTCGTTGTTGCGATTTTTTGACATTTTCCTCGGTGTTTCTGAGAGGTTTTTGAACTCTGCTGATGTGGTTCTAGAAATTGAAGTACACAGTGTACGTCGTTTTAATCGTACAGAAAAATACTTATTTCCGTTATTCATGATTGATTTTCTTTGGCGAAAGTTGAACGTCGTTGTTGCGATTTTTTGACATTTTCCTCGGTGTTTCTGAGAGGTTTTTGAACTCTGCTGATGTGGTTCTAGAAATTGAAGTACACAGTGTACGTCGTGTTAATCGTACAGAAAAATACTTATTTCCGTTATTCATGATTGATTTTCTTTGGCGAAAGTTGAACGTCGTTGTTGCGATTTTTTGACATTTTCCTCGGTGTTTCTGAGAGGTTTTTGAACTCTGCTGATGTGGTTCTAGAAATTGAAGTACACAGTGTACGTCGTTTTAATCGTACAGAAAAATACTTATTTCCGTTATTCATGATTGATTTGCTTTGGCGAAAGCTGAACGTCGTTGTTGCGATTTTTTGACATTTTCCTCGGTGTTTCTGAGAGGTTTTTGAACTCTGCTGATGTGGTTCTAGAAATTGAAGTACACAGTGTACGTCGTTTTAATCGTACATAAAAATACTTAGTTCCGTTATTCATGATTGATTTTCGTTGGCGAAAGTTGAACGTCGTTGTTGCGATTTTTTGACATTTTCCTCGGTGTTTCTGAGAGGTTTTTGAACTCTGCTGATGTGGTTCTAGAAATTGAAGTACACAGTGTACGTCGTGTTAATCGTACAGAAAAATACTTATTTCCGTTATTCATGATTGATTTTCTTTGGCGAAAGTTGAACGTCGTTGTTGCGATTTTTTGACATTTTCCTCGGTGTTTCTGAGAGGTTTTTGAACTCTGTTGATGTGGTTCCAGAAATTGAAGTACACAGTGTACGTCGTTTTAATCGTACAGAAAAATACTTCATTCCGTTATTCATGATTGATTTTCTTTGGCGAAAGTTGAACGTCGTTGTTGCGATTTTTTGACATTTTCCTCGGTGTTTCTGAGAGGTTTTTGAACTCTGCTGATGTGGTTCCAGAAATTGAAGTACACAGTGTACGTCGTTTTAATCGTACAGATTAAATAACAGTAAATATATTTAAAACCAACATCGTCCTCTATGCTAAAACGGTACAGTTGCATTCTCTGCCCTGTTTGGTGGCAATGCTCTTGGCGCACTTTTAGTAGCGAGTTATGGCAGGTGAAGGCAACCCTTCTTTATCCCGTTTTTCATGGAAACCTCGGCAAGTGAAAAGTTTATATTTTTATTTTAAATATTCTAGAGAGTTCCTTCAATATCTGTTTAACTGTCCTTTGATTTCATTGGTTTTTTTTAAATTATTTCATTTGGTTTCATTGGTTCTTTAAAATTATTTCATTTGGTTTCATTGGGTACTTTGAATTTTTTCCACAATTCTTTTCCGTTTGATTTTTGTTGGTTCTTTTTTAATTTGTTACTCCTTTGATTTCATTGGTTCTTTTAAATTTTCATCCACGATTATTTTCCGTTTCATGTAAATTGTAAGAATTCAAACGTTCAGCATCGGATTGTATCGATTCTTGATATGTATTTCCTTTTGAAAAAATCGTTTCTTTTTTGTGTTTCAAATTGCCTTTTATGTGGAAAACATGTTTTTTCAAACCTCTTTTTCACATTTATAAATTTTCATTAAAATTTATTATTTTCCTTTGTAAATTTTTTTTTAAAGAATTTTTTTCCTTGGTGGCTTAAATTGTGGGCTCCAAAAATGTGCCACGAGCGTTGCCACCAAACGTTGCAGAGAATGCAGATGTACAGAGGTGTGAAAATTATTAGAATAATTGTGATACAGTTTTTCTTGATTCATTTTGTATATACTTGCAATATTTCATGAAAGGTAATTTGTTTTGTTGATCGAATCAATTTTCAATCCTTTAGAATAGTTTTGGGGATATAATTTTGTAAATAATGCCATTTTTTAAAAAGAAAAATGTTTGATCCAAAGTACTCAAATTGTTTGCATTGCATAAAAAATTTGTTTGATTTACAAACGAATTTAAAATAAAATTTTTAAATCGTCTACTTGCTGTGCTTGTATATTCTTTCTTTTCTTGAGTTGGCATCGTTATTATTTTATTGTTAAAGCAATTATTTTCGCTGCTTTGATTAGTTTATAATTGGTAATTTTTTTTCGTTTGTCAAAGGATTATTGCGTAATTATGGGTAAAGGAAGTGATATTTCTCCTAGAAAGCTAACTGTGGTAAAGTGTCTCATCCAAGAAAATAACTATACGCAACACAAAATCGCAAAAAAAAAAGCAAACATTTATCAAGTATCTGTGTGTAGAATAAAAAGGATATTTGGACTCCAAATGTGAATATGGAAATTCTAGAGTTGGGAAATGCGAAAGGAAAAGTGAATTTTCTGCAAGAACTGAAAGGAAATTAATTCGAATTGCTGAATCGAACAGAAGAGCAACTAGTCATGAAATAAAAATCTCTCTTCAAGCGTATGGAGTAAATGTATGTGATTCTTCTATTTTCGTCGTCCTCGAAAAAAGGCTAAAATCACATCTGTTATGCAAAGAAGAGGCTTGCTTGGGCAAAAGTTGTGCAAGAACAAATCGGAAATGACTGGAGCAAGGTGAGAAATATTAATTTTCCTTTAATTAATCAGTTGAAGTCAAGTTGTTCATTTCTTTTCCTGAAATCATGTTTATTGCATACTGACTAAAGATACAGAACTGTTTATAAATTTGATTAAAAATTTCTTTATACGAATATTTCTCTACAAATTACATACCTTAAAGTATTTTTATCTTTTAGGTATGTTTTTCTGATGAACAAATGTTTACGATATCAGAAAAAAGCAGTCAGTATTTCAAGAGAAGTACCAGTGAAGAATTTCCCCCAAATTGCATAGCACAAACAGTTAAACATCCTACGAAAGTAATGGTTTGGAGCGTAATGTCTGCTCAGGGTACTGGACGTTTATACATTGTAGAAGGCATGATGAACCAGTAGCAGTATAAAAAAGTGCTTGAACAAAGACTAATTCCACAATTAAAAGACTGGTTTCCAAATGGAGACTTCATATTCATGCATGACGGAGCTCCGTGCCATAAAGCCAAAATCTGTGACCAAATTTTTGGATGAAAAAAATATAAAACTCTTCCATGGCCTGGAAACAGTCCAGATATGAACCCAATAGAGAATTTTTGGACCATTGTAAAGAAACAATTAAAGAATTGTAACATCACATACAAAAATGGTCTGATAGAAAGACTCATCCAAATTAGGCACCATGACAACGAAATACAATCTAATTGCCAAAAACTCATACAAAGTATGCCAAGACGTATTGAATCTTTAATAAAAAACAAGAGGATGCATACTAAATATTAAATGTATCAATATTTTTCAAAATAATGTATTATTTCTTTAATATAACAAGATTTTACTGTAAATTTCACAATTATTCTAATAATTTTCACACCTCTGTACCACTTATAAGCTCTTTTATAACTATACTTTTTAATTTCAACCTATCTTTCATCATCCTTTAATAGTGAATTTTCGTGTACTTCTGCTATCCAAATGCTATTGCAATATTCACACCGGGATTACCTTAAAATTGTAGTCTATTGCCGGTTTAGCAGTGTTTGAAGTTAATATAACTGGTGTTGAGTAATAAACTAGCTTTATCACGTTGGACTGTATTCCTTGGAATTTAAAGTGCTGAAATCCTATTAAAATAACAAGCCAACTGATGTCACATTCGGAATACGTACAGGAAACACCTATCGTGGCACAAACATTACCATCAACCTTTATTGAACTTGACTGAAAATGCCTCGCATATTAGTGCTGTACCTTAGAAACCTTAATAAGCCTTGAATATTAACATACATGACTTTAACCAATTCAAGCGTAATCATTCCACCGTCCCATTAATGGATTAGCATTACCCAGGAACATGATGACGACATTTAAATGCGCCTCAAGTCTGAATCTGAGAGTCGTTTATGATGTTCCTAGAAGTAGCGTCCTGAATGAGCTTTTGAATCTGTGGACATTCAGACATGCCTTTTCTCATGCTTGTCCAATATGAATATTATTTCAAAAAGATACTGGTAGAGCTGGGATGATTTTCAACAACTGCTAAATTATCCCCAATTTAATGTGTAAAGGGGCAAACACAAGTGAATTACTTAATAAGGAATTTATTAGACTTTTTTTACCATGGTATCACCCCTTTTCCGTTTGGCCAACTTTTAACTGAATATAGTTTATTCTTGACTAATGTCCTAATCACACAAAATACACGAATTTTTTCAATAGGGCCGCCATAACTCGGTTGGATGTGAAGTGGATAAGCAACAGGAGGGTTTTGAATTCGCCTTATCCAACCGAAAACAGCCGTGCACGCGGGGATCGTAAACGTAAAATCATCTGTCGTGGCTCAAATGCCCTCAAGTTGTTGAGATATGAAATTTTGGAGAGGTGCCAGCTCAGGTTTTGTCCTCGTTGTCTGACCGTGGTTAAAATTTACGGTGCTGTCCTCAGTAGTAAATTCACGTCGTGTTAGAGCAACATATCGGGCAATTGGCGATGGTCCGGGATCAATCTCTAAGGGCGATCTCTCAGATCGGTCGGTTGATATTGTCACCAGGAAATGTTTACAGATTCATTAACTGCGCATAAACTATTCGAGCAAAGAGAAGCAATACAAAATTTTTGACTGGAATTGTTTAGTTTTTTGTTGTTGTAAAATCAGCATTGTTAAAGATAGATTGAACATTTCAACGGATTTGAAATCTGCGGAAAATTTTACTTCAGATCGTTGCCTTAAATGTGATTTTCTTTAAATAAATAAATTTCAATTCCAACTTTTATATTTTCGCAATACGAATTTAACCGCATTTGTCGTAAATATAAAAGTTACAATAGAAATATTATTTATTTAAAGAAAATCACATTTAAAGTATCGATCTAGTGTAAAATTTTCCCCAGATTTCAAATTCGTTGAAATTTTTACTCTATCTTTAACGATTGCGAAGATATAAACTTGTACTAGAGAATATAAAAGCTCTTTTGTTTTGTTTCTCGAATAAAATAAACATAAAAAGTCTCCGCGAATGAACTTGCTCGGTGACAATTTTTTAGTCTCCCATAACGGTCTCCTGCTAGTCTTCTCGTGTGAAGTGCTCCTATGGTTTCTATGTAAGTTTCGTCACCTTCAGACCGGTCTGAGCGATCGATCTCCTTCGTGTGAAGGTGCCCTAAGAGAAAAATCCAAGGACAACGCCTTTTAATTTGAACCACGGTCAGATGACAAGGTCAATACCTGAGCTAGTGTCCACGAGTATACTTCTTAAAAAGTTGCAAGCTCGCCAAGAGAAAGAGCACTTACCAATGTAAAAATTCCTTAAGATAATCTAGCAAAATAGAAACGGACAATTTCTTTGCCTACAGTTTTCGATCTACTGTGACAAACGCTGTACAAATCATGAGTAGGCTAGATTTCCTGTACAGTTGACACTCTCTATATCATTTATAGTAACCCTGTGTAATGTTGAATCCTGAAACAGCCTTCATGCATCTTTGAATAAAAAAATACACTGTTAATGAATGGAAATGTGCTTACTTGAACATGGTTTGAACAGCCACAATGGTGTTGCAATCGGCTAAATAATCCTCCTCTGCTGAATTAGACGATTCCTTATTTACCACCACTACACTGTCTGCCAAGTTGATTCCGGCACGCAGAAGATCGTCAAGGCTATCATAAAAAAATTTGAATTCGTAAGCATAGAAGAAATTATAAAAGTAGGCCAAGTTTCGGTAATATGTGTTTGAACGTTCATCATTTGATTGATACACGGGATGGGAGAAGACAATCATTCATTGATTGATTTGATTACTCAGTGAGCTATGGCATTAGTTTCGATATTTCACCATTTTCGTTGCCACTGTATAGAAATGCGCATTATACCGCCAAACGAGGTAATAAGATGCCAAATCGGTCATTCTAATAAAATTTCCGCAGAGCAGTCACGTGACTACTAGCAGACGTGTTGGCCAGTATTTTTAAAACTCCTCGCAATAGTAATGCTCGGTCTACTTATATTTCACGTCCATGGTCCAACGCACACTTTTCTAGCTGTAAAAATAGTGCCTTCCTAACTACATTTCCAACTACTAAGGAAATAAAGACACAAATCTGCTATCGCTACACAGTTGAGGAATTTCTCACCAGTCGTATTTCAAACAAGCGAAAGTGGTCCAATCTTCGATATCCATTTCTCAAGTTAAGCATCAAAGAAACCTTATTTGTTTTTTACGTTGTCGGAACATATTCGTGAACGATCACTATTGCTTCACTGTCTTTATATGTGACCGCGAGGCTTAGTTAAAAAGTGAATGGGGTGGAGGACAACACTATTATAGAATAACATTTTTAAACTCGAGTTTTCTTCTTGTGACTTATTTCTGTCCTAATCATGTTGGGAGTCTTGCTCTATCAAAAAGGTCATTGACGATTTTTTATAAGTTTATATAATCTTTGTTAGTTTTGTTGTTTAAATTTCTTTTTATTTTTTACACTCCTAACTATTTTGTGATGTAGTATCCTAACATACGATCATTTCTATTTTTATTACAGTGTACATACGATATTAGATCAAGTAATATGATGAAGTTGGGATGTTAATCCTCCAGAAGCTTACTCTTTGCGTTGAAAACTGCTCTGTAGTGGACAGTCTGTGGTGCAAAAATTTATTTAAAATTGTCACCAGTTATAGGCAAGGAGGATTTGTTTTTCTTACTTGGATATTTATTCCAGCGTGGAGTATAGGGCAGTTTTGACTCAACGAGATATCTCGTCTGCAGAAAAATTGGTCAGATATTGGCAAGCTATCTCGTTGAAAACTTGAGGGTTGATTCTGATCACTTACATGAATGTATTTTGCACACGACAAAACTTTAGAATTTCTAAAGAGCGGGGGGGACCTATTACGTCTCAGCATTCATCTGAAGCACTCCCTAGACATCAGAACATAAAGAAAAGTAATATTTCTGTATTTCATCAGCCTCAGTAGCTAGAATATTTATGTATTTTATCAGCCTAAGTAGCTAGCATATTTATATTATACTCATCCTCAACAACTTCAAGTGTGTAGAACGTTAAAGAGATCCTATAACACTCAGATCAAATTAACTTTATTTTCGTTGAATGGTGAAAAGTGAATTTCAGAAAGAAAAGTATTTTATCATGGAAGGGTTTTCTGGCTCTTATCTACTAGTAGTTAACACCGTGAATAGTTACTCATCTGTCCTTTCTCCGCACCTTGATCTATTCTAACTCCTCTCCCCTTACGAATAGAATGGAATTGGTTTATGGCCCCTCTGTATTCGTCTATAGTCCGAATCGATCTGGATCCATTAGCACTGACTAACGAAGTCTCGGATGCACTGAAGCAGAACGCTCCCGACTCGGGCAGTGTGAAAGGTTGAAGACGAACACGTTATTTGTTATGGAAGCATCGCTTCTAATTCTTCAGTCATTTTCTATTATATTCGATTCAGATTCATTCGGATCGAACAGGATTCAATTGGTGTGAAGTGGTCTTTATATTCGGGTGCATTGACGTAGAATGTTCTGAATTCAGGTGGTGCGAAAATGTTTTAGCTGTTTGATAAGGAAACGGCCTTCTCGCATCTTCGTTAGTCCGTTTCTATTGGATTCAGATTGACCGGATTCTATTGGTGTGAAGTGGCTCTTACATTCGAGTGCATTGATGTGGACCGATCCAGATTCACGAAGTATGAAAGTTTTAAGACGAACAAGTCATTTCTTATGGAAACGGCTTTAGCGCATCTTCGTTAGTCCGTTTCTATTGGATTCAGATTGATCGGATTCTATTGGTGCGAAGTGGCTCTTACATTCGAGTGCATTGACGTGGAACGATCCAGATGCACGAAGTATGAAAGTTTTAATACGAACAAGTCATTTCTTATGGAAACGGCCTTCTCGCATCTTCGTAAGTCCGTTTGTATTGGATTCAGATTGACAGGATTCAATTGGTGCCAAGTGGCTCTTACATTCGAGTGCATTGACGTGAAACGATCCAGATTCACGAAGTATGAAAGTTTTAAGACGAACAAGTCATTTCTTATGGAAACGGCCTTCTCGCATCTTCGTAAGTCCGTTTAAATTGGAATCAGATTGACCGGATTCTATTGGTGCCAAGTGGCTCTTACATTCGAGTGCATTGACGTGAAACGATCCAGATTCACGAAGTATGAAAGTTTTAAGACGAACAAGTCATTTCTTATGGAAACGGCCTTCTCGCATCTTCGTAAGTCCGTTTAAATTGGAATCAGATTGACCGGATTCTATTGGTGCCAAGTGGCTCTTACATTCGAGTGCATTGACGTGGAACGATCCAGATTCACGAAGTATGAAAGTTTTAAGACGAACAAGTCATTTCTTATGGAAACGGCCTTCTCGCATCTTCGTAAGTCCGTTTGTATTGCATTCAGATTGACCGGATTCTATTGGTGCCAAGTGGCTCTTACATTCGAGTGCATTGACGTGGAACGATCCAGATTCACGAAGTATGAAAGTTTTAAGACGAACAAGTCATTTCTTATGGAAACGGCCTTCTCGCATCTTCGTAAGTCCGTTTATATTGGATTCAGATTGACCGGATTCTATTGGTGCCAAGTGGCTCTTACATTCGAGTGCATTGACGTGGAACGATCCAGATTCACGAAGTATGAAAGTTTTAAGACGAACAAGTCATTTCTTATGGAAACGGCCTTCTCGCATCTTCGTAAGTCCGTTTGTATTGGATTCAGATTGACAGGATTCTATTGGTGCCAAGTGGCTCTTACATTCGAGTGCATTGACGTGGAACGATCCAGATGCACGAAGTATGAAAGTTTTAAGACGAACAAGTCATTTCTTATGGAAACGGCCTTCTCGCATCTTCGTAAGTCCGTTTGTATTGGATTCAGATTGACAGGATTCTATTGGTGCCAAGTGGCTCTTACATTCGAGTGCATTGACGTGAAACGATCCAGATTCACGAAGTATGAAAGTTTTAAGACGAACAAGTCATTTCTTATGGAAACGGCCTTCTCGCATCTTCGTAAGTCCGTTTAAATTGGAATCAGATTGACCGGATTCTATTGGTGCCAAGTGGCTCTTACATTCGAGTGCATTGACGTGAAACGATCCAGATTCACGAAGTATGAAAGTTTTAAGACGAACAAGTCATTTCTTATGGAAACGGCCTTCTCGCATCTTCGTAAGTCCGTTTAAATTGGAATCAGATTGACCGGATTCTATTGGTGCCAAGTGGCTCTTACATTCGAGTGCATTGACGTGGAACGATCCAGATTCACGAAGTATGAAAGTTTTAAGACGAACAAGTCATTTCTTATGGAAACGGCCTTCTCGCATCTTCGTAAGTCCGTTTGTATTGGATTCAGATTGACCGGATTCTATTGGTGCCAAGTGGCTCTTACATTCGAGTGCATTGACGTGGAACGATCCAGATTCACGAAGTATGAAAGTTTTAAGACGAACAAGTCATTTCTTATGGAAACGGCCTTCTCGCATCTTCGTAAGTCCGTTTATATTGGATTCAGATTGACCGGATTCTATTGGTGCCAAGTGGCTCTTACATTCGAGTGCATTGACGTGGAACGATCCAGATTCACGAAGTATGAAAGTTTTAAGACGAACAAGTCATTTCTTATGGAAACGGCCTTCTCGCATCTTCGTAAGTCCGTTTGTATTGGATTCAGATTGACAGGATTCTATTGGTGCCAAGTGGCTCTTACATTCGAGTGCATTGACGTGGAACGATCCAGATTCACGAAGTATGAAAGTTTTAAGACGAACAAGTCATTTCTTATGGAAACGGCCTTCTCGCATCTTCGTAAGTCCGTTTATATTGGATTCAGATTGACCGGATTCTATTGGTGCCAAGTGGCTCTTACATTCGAGTTCATTGACGTGGAACGATCCAGATTCACGAAGTATGAAACTTTTAAGACGAACAAGTCATTTCTTATGGAAACGGCCTTCTCGCATCTTCGTAAGTCCGTTTATATTGGATTCAGATTGACCGGATTCTATTGGTGCCAAGTGGCTCTTACATTCGAGTGCATTGACGTGGAACGATCCAGATTCACGAAGTATGAAAGTTTTAAGACGAACAAGTCATTTCTTATGGAAACGGCCTTCCCGCATCTTCGTAAATCCGTTTGTATTGGATTCAGATTGACCGGATTCTATTGGTACCAAGTGGGTCTTACATTCGAGTGCATTGACGTGGAACGATCCAGATTCACGAAGTATGAAAGTTTTAAGACGAAACAAGTTATTTCTTATGGAAACGACCTTCCCGCATATTCGTGAGTTCGTTTCTATTGGATTCAGATTGACCGGATTCTATTGGTGGGAAGTGGTCCTTATATACGAGTGCATTTATGTGGAACGATCGAGATTCAGGAAATATGAAAGTCTGAAGACGAACAAGTTATTTCTTTTGGAAGCGGCTTTCCCGAATCTTCGTTAGTCAGTTTCTATTAAATTCAGATTGATTTGGATCGACCAGGATTCTATTTTTGTGAAGTGGCTCTTAGGTTTGGAAGAATTGAAACGGACCGCTATGGATTCAGGAAGCGCGAAGTCTTAAAATGAAAAGCTATTTTTCTTACAGAAGCGGCTTTCCAGTATCTGCGCCAGGCAGTTTCTGAATTTAGATGAATTAGAAATTACCCGGATTATGGCGGGTGTGAAGGGGCCTTTAGAGTAGCTGATTTTGAATATTCACATAGTAATTGACCATATTTGGATTCATTTCTGCAAACACTTCCTAAGTTATTTTTTTAGAACTAGGGGGCCTGCCCCATGCTCGCTAACGCTCGCCAACCCCTGGAGGATTGCTTCGCAATCCTCATTGGTTCGCTGCGCGAACCTATGCTCGCTTCGCTCGCCTCAATGAAGACATGTGTCCTAGAAGGGATTGTTTACAAAATATGTTACCAAAAAAAAATGTTTTTCAGATCTAAATTTGCTGTATTACAGAAAAAATATATACAGTATCTCTAAAATCAGAATTCAAATGAAAAATTTGTGTAAATTTTGACTCGAAATGTGAGCGTTGCTTTGGAAATTGAATACCCAGCATGTTGTTTGTGTGTACATTTTCCCAGCACTCAAACGACCCACACTTTTTCATTGAGTGTGTTGCCGAAAGTTGTA
Organism: Metellina segmentata; assembly: GCA_947359465.1. Taxonomy (NCBI): domain Eukaryota; kingdom Metazoa; phylum Arthropoda; class Arachnida; order Araneae; family Tetragnathidae; genus Metellina; species Metellina segmentata. The sequence continues at coordinate 100,246,189 of OX375877.1, forward strand.
GTGCAAGCGTCTTGTTGAACTATAATTGTTGGCCCTGAAAAGGACCGTTTTTTAAATGGCCCTGAAAAGATCCTCCCCTTTCTTTGATTTCTATTATAAACTAACTGCAACAGCTCATTAAAATTTCCTTTTTTTTCTCAATAAAATTTCATCCGATAACGCTATAAATTCAATCGATGCGCGAGACTTCGCGATAAACAAACAATCGTACAGTGTTGCCAAAACGCGATTACAAATAACGTCTTTTTTGCGTGCCACGTAAGAGAATCATATATATAGATGCGAATTTGGATATTTTGTCTTCGAGGGTCTAGTGACGTTGGTGTGTTTCTCTGGCATGCAGTTTGACTGCGGAAAGGAAATATTGCAAATAATGATTTGAAAAGAGAAATGCTTTTCCGTACGGCCCACTTCAACTTCCTTTAATGTCCAACCATTAACCCTTAACTACTGCCCAGCTGATTTTTGACAGTCATATCTATGTTAGATTGATGATACTATACGGAACAGATTCTCTGCTCCACCTAGAAATATATTTAATATATTTAAAGAAATATATTTAAATATATTAATAAATATATTTAAAGAAATATATACTGCTTTTCCTAGAAATATATTTAAAAAATTTATTTTCGCAAGTCTCGAAAAAGACAAACTTTATCTCTACCAAAATATAATCCGAGCACTCCTATATAAACTGCAGTACTGTAAGGAAAATTTGTAGTGGTGGTTAGGTTCAACACTTTACTCCTCTCCAGAATTTAGAAGTGAGTGAATTCGATAGATACGCCACACTAGCGCGTCTTTGTTGGAATGGCTCCGCGTTGCGTGGAAGATTCTATTTTGTACCGTAGGTAGGTCGGTAGATATTAAACTCGTGAAAAGTGAATCGATTCTTCAATTCGATTCTGTCGTAACTTTTTTTTATCTACAGTGAGCTATGATTATTTACTTGTTATAATATCAATTGGACTAGACAAGAGGATGTATTTATTCCACACTGATGACATTTATTTTGATTTTTGTATTGGATCAATCAGATTTACTTATGAAGGATACCTTACAGAGATCAGAACACTTCTCTGAGGGAAACCTCGAACACTTATTCGTGATGAAAATCGAATTACATTTCGAATTCATTCATACAGTAAATCTGCTTCAAAATCATTGAAGACACGTAAAAAGACTACCTGACAAGTAAATAATCATACCTCAGTGTCGATCCAAACAAGTTACGAAAGAATCGAACTGAAGAATCCATTCACTTTTCACGAGTTTTATATCTACCGACCTACCTACGGTCCTAAATAGAATCGTCCACGCAACGCGGAGCCATTCCAACAAAGACGCGCTAGTGATACGCCACTAGTTGATAGATAACCAATCGTGCATGGTCCTGAGAGCAGTATTAAAATAACGGGTGTACTCCCGTATGCGTGGTCATACAATGGATGATTGGCGAACTTTTGACTGCCCAGTCTTCCTTTAGCAGTCTAGTGTGAGAAGCCGTGTGAAATGAAGTCTGAGTAGCAAAGAAGAGTGAAGACGTGATAGGAATAGAAGTCCTGTCTTATCACAGCTGCTGGATCTTAAGACAGTTATTGGATGTGGGAAGCATCGAAATGGTAATTTATTTGTTCATCGTGGATATTTGTCAGAAGTGCCATTTGAATTGATTTTATTCTAAAAGTACGCTTGCCTATATCATATCTAAGGCCCGGTGCACACATCCGGTTTTTCAACGTGCGGCACCGCTGCAGCAACGCAAGTGCGTTCTGAGATACATTAGATCCAATGGAGTAGAGTACACATGTCTCCGGCGCCGATGCGGTGACGCACGTACAACTTGTGTGCAATTTGTACCGCAGTTCCCCACGGCGCCGCAGCTCGCCGCAGACGCGTCTCCGTTTTGAAGTTCCTTGTTTTCATAAATAAATGGAATATAAATAATAATTAATAAATGGTTGTATCCAGTAACCGTCTATTTTGTTTCAAAATATACTTTTTTTACACCAAATAAGCGAAATATAAACACGTTTTCTTCGATAGAATATTTATCGCAAATTGCGCGAAATGAGTACGTGCGTCATTTCACTGTTATGTGTACATAGTTGGGCTTCGTGTCACAGCTGCGCCTCACGTTGAAAAATCGTATGTGTGCACCGGGCCTTACAGTCATCAATTTAACAAGATGTATGAAATACATTCAACTAAAAGGTATTTCATGGTGAAGTAGGGTTACACTGCTATATATTCTACTATATTGCAGGTTAATTTTTGTAGCGGTGGCTAAATTCAATAGAAAGTTTATTTTAGGAGAGCTACTTTGAATGATAAACATTTGATTAAAAAAAATATTACTCAAAATGTTTTTATTTCCAGGATATATGTCGGAAAGTTTTTACTTTTACATAGAACACTGCTTTTTTTGGTATTCAAAATGGCTCAAGTAAAAATATTTTGAACATGCATGCAGTGTGGTAGAAAAATAAAAGTAAGAAGTTATCTTTGAGCATTTGTAAGGATTAACTTACTCGTCTATAGATCCCAACATCCAGTAGATGAGCGGAAACCACGAAATAGCATCGAGGAAGGCAGGGTGAGGCCTATAAAACAATTCACCATTGAACGAATTATTTAAACTCAATCATATAATGAACATCCGACGCCGATTTGCATGCACAGTTTCAACAATTCCTACTAAAATCCAGGAAGAAACATTTAATTTATTACCAAAAACAATGTATGAGATATTTTTCATTCCAAAGGTTCGATTTTATAACCCGTTTGCATAATTTAATTTTTATGAGTCCGTTAATAGAACTATTTTCGTAGCGTTAATATAATTTTCTGGCATCAGTTACTTTGAAAAAAATCAGTTTATTATATAATTTTTAATAATCTTAATAAAGTTAGCGGGGAAAAATTATTTTTATAACTTAGGAACTTTTCTAAATTTGTTTCTCCTACTGATCTTTATTTATTTAACATTCAATTACTGAGAATTTTAAGCCCATGATGCAGCGTAATCTAAAAAATGGAATCTCTAAATTTGTTTAGTTGGATTGATGATTATTAGAGATACTTCACAACACGGGGAGAGAGAGAGCAACATTATCATTTAGTCAACTAATTTATTGTGTGCTCTTGCTGCTTTCTAGCGTTTCAAAGTATCAGATTCAGTATACGCAGCACATAACTGTAACCGCTAAACGATCAAACTAATAGAAATCACCATCTTGAACGGAAGGACAGTTTAAAGTAATTCTGGTAAGAAGGCAAATGACCTTGGACAAGTCCACTTCTAGGAAGGTGCTCGCTAGGGTAAAAGTTTGTCACATTCGAACCCACGATAGCGGTCGTCACAGTAAGTATTAGAAGTCTCCAACTCGTAATAACTGGTGTCGTTTCCACCGCCGAATGATACATTCCTGGCTGGAATCCGCTCTAAATGTGCCAATTGTGGAAGCACATTTTTTATATTTTTACCGATCAGCCAATTTACTATCACGGTATCAATAAAAAAGGTTTTCTCATGGATAGAATTCAAGGATTTAGCCCAAATTTTAATTATATCACGGATTTAATAAAAAAAGTTTTCTCATGGATCCAATGTATTATGAATATAATGCAAGGATCGAAAGCATAGATAGAATACAATGATCGATTTCACCTACTTTAACAAATCGACTGGTTCAACATCACGCTGCTTAACTTACCAGAGCCCAAATTTTAATTCTATCACGGATTTAATAAAAAATGTTTCCTCATGGATCGAATACATTACAAATCGAATACAAGGATCGAAAGCATAGATGGAATACAATGATCGATGTCACCTAATTTATCAAATATACTGGTTGAACATCACGCTGCTTAACTTACCAGAGCCCAAATTTTAATTCTATCACGGATTTAATTAAAATAGTTTACTCATGGATCAAATGCATTACAAATCGAATACAAGGATCGAAAGCATAGATAGAATACAATGATCGATTTCACCTAATTTTACAAATAGACTGGTTCAACATCATGACTCTCAATTTACCAGAGCCCAAATTTTAAATCTATCCCGAATTTAATAAAAAAAAGTTTTCTCATGGATCGAATGCATTAAATATCGAATACAAGGATCGAGTACAAAGATCGATTTTTTGCGCTTAAGACGGAATCGTACTTCTTTTCCAGCAGCAGCACGATAGGCCTGAGAGTCTGCGGACTGTGAAAGTGAGCCCTGAGAGGAACTATGAAGTTGTAGATGCCGTTGCTGGCGTAATCAGCTGCGAGGATGATGCACCGGTTGGGCCAGTTGTAGTTCTTGGCCGTCCGGAAAGTGCAGTGGTCGCACACCTGGAACAGGAAGACATTACACTATTCACCTGTTGATTCCATACTTTTTTGATTCATAAACACTCATATATACATATTATTATTATATATACAGAATATTTCCGAACTCCCAGTACAAACTTTAAGGGGGCATAGAACTCAAAATATGAAAAAATGTCCAACATTTTTTTTTTATTATCTTAAAAATAATATAGATTTTTCTGAATAAAATGACACTTCACAATTGTTTTTACCATACGTAGAACCAAATATATTCAAGTTTTTATATACATGACAGCTGCAAATCCAATGAGCCTTCGTAATTTTAAACGCTCTTTTTCTCCTTTTGTGTAAAATGGGATTTCACTAGTAAAAATCGATATAACTTAAGAACAACTTGTCATAAATCAACGAAATTTTCAACATTTACTTTTCAAATAGATTTCTTTAATTTGTCTTCAGCAATTGTGTGAATATATATTATTTTTTTTAAAATAATTTTTCGAACTTTGTATACTATGTGTTTTATAAAGTTTTTGAACAAAATATTTTTAAAATTTTTTTATAATTCTTTTAACTAAAAATCTCGAAGACAATTTAGAGTATGAACTCTTAGAAGTTATGTAAAAATTAAGTGATTTGTTACAAAATATTTTGCAATATATCAATTTTGCCCAACGTCAAAATTTTGACATTTTTAAATTTTAATAAATAAAATTTTAAAGTTTTGAAAATATTAAATAGTTATTATAATTTCAAAATACAATGCATACCTAAAAAAAATTTCAGAACAAAAACTTTAAAACTAAAGATTTTAGAATTTTTAGTCTAGTTTTTTTAAAGGGAGGTAGAGGTACAAAATCAAATTGTATTCACACATCCCCGCTTGCATCACCCGGATTTTGTAGAGGGTTTGGTTTTGGATTTATTTTTCATAAAGGATGAACTTAGAGATTTCTTACCTGCGATAGTTGAAGACAGCAGAGGGGTTTCTTGTTTTTGAGCAAATAACAGAGTGTGGGACTGACTCCAACATATGGCGTTACTGGTGGAAAGCCCCTCAGAATTCTAAGCAAAAAAATCGGAAAAGAAAGGCAATTAGAAATTAGTTATGCAGGATTAATACTAGGAATAGGAAATGAATGAACGTTGTGGTGAAGCTACCCTCACCACACGTTCATCAGACCTTGAATATATCACATTGAAGTAAGCCCCTCACTAGTTTACCTTTCGAGATGACCCCATCTCATTTGAAGCCGCTGCGATGACATCAAGTTACCTTTTCCTTCAATGAGGGTTTCCCCTTTACTCCCACGAAACATCAGACCCAGAGGAGAGGGGTAACTAGATGCTCGGGATCCACTTCTGAACGCACGTGAGAAATGGTGTGACGAGGTGCTGACGGTGCACGTGATTTCACGTGAGTCTTTCAACACAAATCTTTACTTTACTCATCTATATATATAATTCTCTTACGTGGCACGCAAAAAAGACGTTATTTGTAATTGCGTTTTGGCAATACTGTACGATTGTTTGTTTATCGCAAAGTCTCGCGCATCGATTGAATTTATAGCGTTATCGGATGAAATTTTATTGAAAAAAAAAGGAAATTTTAATGAGCTGTTGCAGTTAGTTTATAATAGAAATCAAAGAAAGCGGAGGATCTTTTCAGGGCCATTTAAAAAACGGTCCTTTTCAGGACCAACAATTATAGTTCAACAAGACGCTTGCACTACAACTTTCGGCAACAAACTCAATGAAAAAGTGTGGGTCGTTTGAGTGCTGGGAAAATGTACACACAAACAACATGCTGGGTATTCAATTTCCAAAGCAACGCTCACATTTCGAGTCAAAATTTGCACAAAGTTTTCATTTGAATTATGATTTTAGAGATACTTTATATATTTTTTCTGTAATACAGCAAATTTAGATTTGAAAAACATTTTTTGGTAACATATTTGGTAAACAATCCCTTCTGCTAGGACACATGTCTTCATTGAGGCGAGCGAAGCGAGCATATGTTCGCGCAGCGAACCAATGAGGATTGCGAAGCAATCCTCCGGGGGTTGGCGAGCGTTAGCGAGCAGGGGCCAGGCCCCCTAGTAATATATGATTATTTTTGTGTAAAAATAGGAATTCCCCACTAAACCAACCTTAATATTTTGAACAAAATTATAAATGTGTATTTGTGTTTTGTATTTTTTTTAATACTAGCCACTGCGTGACTAGCCAGGCGTTGCCCGTGGTGTTGGTTTGCCACAGGCAACGCCGTGATGTAATGTATTAATCTGGTGTAAAATGTTCCGCAGATTTCAAATCCGGTGAAGATATATTCAGTTTAAAAATTATTTATTTAAAGAAAATCATATTTTTAGGTATCAATCTGAAGTGAAATTTTCCGCAGATTTCAAATCCGTTGAAATTTTTAATCCATCTTTAGCAATGATTTTACGAAACAATACTTAATCCCAGTATATGTTTTTTTTTATTTCTTGCTCTCATTGAAAATCGTGCAAAATCAAAGCGGAAACAAAAGAAATAAATTTCTGAGCTTCTCCGAAGCGATGAAAAAAACGTGGCATAGATCCAAGGTCACGTGGGGAGAAAAGTCAAGATTGGAGCTGTTCTTCTATCGTCCGAAGAAGAACCACGTAGACAATAAAACTATTAAATTCATTTAAAAATCTTCTAGATTAAATTTTAAAATTTCGCCGCGACCCAAAAATTGCAAAAAAATTGGGCTACCTGTGTGCCAAATCTCATTGCTGTAAGTGACATAGAATCGTCAAGATTTTGCGGCAAGAAACATACAGACAAACAAACAGACAGACTAACACTTCCTTTTATAATAGTAGAGATATATAGGGTGTCCCAAAATTCAAACAATTCACTTTCTGCATGCGTCACTTCCTGGTCGTGTGATTTCCCGTTTTGGTGATCAGAATTGGCCGCCCACATCATGCGTCTTTGGACTTTTTTCTTTTGGGGTTTTTGAAGTCTAAGGTTTATGCCAACAAGCCCTCGACCATTCACGCCTTGAAAGAGGAAATCGAGCGCTGTATCAAGGAAATTCAGCCAAATTTATGCAAAACGGTCACAGAAAATTTCAACAAAAGAGTACGTATGTGCCAGCAAAAGCCTTGGAGGCCATTTACACGATATGCTATTCTATACATAACCCTATATTATATACTTTATGAATCAATAAAAAATTTACAATTTTTATTTATAAACCTGTGTTTTCTATCAAAATTACTTCTTGCGTGAATTTTGGGACACCCTATATAACGTCTTTGTGCCTATTATTCGTAAGCCACTACCATTATTACATCTCAATTCTCATTGATCACTACAGCAGATACCCACCTTACAAGCGTTATCGCTTTATTTGGCGAAAACCTTTTGGCCTTCACACATAATTTATCATTATAATTAAGTAAAAGCTATAATCTGAGTTCCAACCGGTGCATCTCTGGGTAAAATGGGCAGCAGAGGACCAGACTGCTCTTTTAAGGTTTCTCAGTGGACACTTGAAGCCAATGAAAATAGAAATGGGCTGCAAGTATTTCCCTCAGTACTCTTAAATGCAACTTGTCATTAAAAATCTCACCAGTTTTGCTAGCGACCAGATATCTCGTTATTAGGATATTGCCGATTCTTTTGGTGTTGACGAAATCAAGATATAATCAGTTTACCTACTGACGAGATATCTCGTCGCTCATGATCTGGCCAGTTTTCCGAATAACGAGATATCTCGTTCCTCATGATCCGGTCAGTTTTCCTATGACGAGATATCTCATCCATCATGATCCGGTCAGTTTTCCTAATGACGAGATACCTCATTCATCATGATCCGGTCAGTTTTCCTAATAACGAGTTATCTCATTCATGATGCGGTCAGGTTTTCTAATGACGAGATATCTCATCCATCATGATCCGGTCAGTTTTCCTAATGACCAGATACCTCATTCATCATGATCCGGTCAGTTTTCCTAATGATGAGATATCTCATCCATCATGATCCGGTCAGTTTTCCTATGACGAGATATCTCATCCATCATGATCCGGTCAGTTTTCCTAATGACGAGATATCTCATCCATCATGAACCGGTCAGTTTTCCTAATGACGAGTTATCTCATTCATCATGATCCGGTCAGTTTTCCTAATGACGAGATACCTCATTCATCATGATCCGGTCAGTTTTCCTAATGACGAGATATCTCATCCATCATGATCCGGTCAGGTTTTCTAATGACGAGATATCTCATCCATCATGATACGGTCAGTTTTCCTAATGACGAGATATCTCATCCATCATGAACCGGTCAGTTTTCCTAATGACGAGATATCTCATCCATCATGATCCGGTCAGTTTTCCTAATGACGAGTTATCTCATTCATCATGATCCGGTCAGTTTTCCTAATGACGAGATACCTCATTCATCATGATCCGGTCAGTTTTCCTAATGACGAGATATCTCATCCATCATGATCCGGTCAGGTTTTCTAATGACGAGATATCTCATCCATCATGATCCGGTCAGTTTTCCTAATGACGAGATATCTCATCCATCATGAACCGGTCAGTTTTCCTAATGACGAGTTATCTCATTCATCATGATCCGGTCAGTTTTCCTAATGACGAGATACCTCATTCATCATGATCCGGTCAGTTTTCCTAATGACGAGATATCTCATCCATCATGATCCGGTCAGGTTTTCTAATGACGAGATATCTCATCCATCATGAACCGGTCAGTTTTCCTAATGACGAGATATCTCATCCATCATGAACCGGTCAGTTTTCCTAATGACGAGTTATCTCATTCATCATGATCCGGTCAGTTTTCCTAATGACGAGATACCTCATTCATCATGATCCGGTCAGTTTTCCTAATGACGAGATATCTCATCCATCATGATCCGGTCAGGTTTTCTAATGACGAGATATCTCATCCATCATGATCCGGTCAGTTTTCCTAATGACGAGATATCTCATCCATCATGAACCGGTCAGTTTTCCTAATGACGAGATATCTCATCCATAATGATCCGGTCAGTTTTCCTAATGACGAGATATCTCATCCATCATGATCCGGTCAGTTTTCCTAATGACGAGATATCTCATCCATCATGATCCGGTTAGTTTTCCTTATATATATATATATATATATATATATATATATTTCAGCCAATTTACTATTTACTTAACAAAATATAACCCAGCGCTTTTCTTTAGGAACGGTTGTTTTCTTGTCTTCAAAATTCTTGAAATCACGCGTCCTCATTAATTATACAAAAACATCACAAGTATCCTTTCCACTTTTAGCAACTCAAAGACCATGCCCTCCAGTAACTGTGACATCCAATCAGCGTTCAACATCTTGTCGCCAAAACTGTTAAGCAAACTAACTCATTCGACCAAATTATGAGAGTTCCAGACGAAGTTTCCGCTCCGGTGAGCGGTTTCGTCGTCTGAAAGAGTGTCCGAAATTAAATTTAAGTCTGCAGGGCTTTTAAGCAACGTTAACGCTATTTTTAGACCGGAATTCGAATGGTCGCGTTCAAAAATGCGTTAATTTAAAACTTCATAACTCAAACAAGTTGAGAAATCGAGGAAGATTTTTAACCCTTCCTGAAAAGTACAGAATGTTCCTAGTGAGTCATCAGGAATTTTTCACAGTTTTCAACATCCTTTTAATTTATTAGCATTAATAAACCTTTCTTTTACGCACCTGATGAGTGAATTATTCGATTTTCTTGAAAAGAAAATAAACCCCTTTCGTGTTTTTCCACTTGGAAAAAGCAAGTTTAAATATTTAACAAGCAGTGAAACTAATTCTTAGAAAGCATTTTGTCTTTAATGAAATTATTGGTTAACTTGGAATGAAATAAATTAACTGAATCCGTGCGACTAATTCGCACAGGAAATATTATTATTTTAAAATTTGGCTTTCTAAGAAAGGGTTGGTTGGGTTATATGGCGCAGGTATCATACATGGCCATGATACACCAGACAACATCAAGTAATGCACATAACACATTAGTAAATTTTACAAGGCAAAAAAAAAAGAGAAATACGCTCAGGGAGGATACAAGCCTGACAGGAATCGAAAGTGTGCCGCCTACAGCTTGCAGGTTCTTTGAACAGTGGCATACCCACGGCCCTTTCATAGAAAGGTTTTGCATGGATATAATTAGTGTTGTAATATCGTCCAACGCTCTAGACGGGCCAGCGGTCTTGACTGTTTTACTGACGGTTAACCCGAACGTAGACTTGTAGAAGACTTTTCATGCTCATAAAGTTTTTAATTCACGAGCCAACTGCCCACAAGGGAGTCAGCTTCTACTTCAAGCGTTAATTAACATTTAGAAAAATGCATGTTGCTTGTAACACTTTGGTGGATATGGTGTATGGGAAAACGACACAAAAACGGGGACCCTTGCAATATAGAGCTGGTTACAGGTTCGAGCAGTCGTTAAACAGATAGGTCGCTAAGTGAGGTGTACCGGTGTTAAAATGGAAATTAATTTTTGTAGTGATGGTTAAGTTCATCACAGCACCGTGACTTATGAAAGAAGAATCCCTATGTTGCAGAGTAATCGTAAATCCAAGCGGTCATAAGGCAGAGCAAGTCCTTATATGGACCTTGCGTCATAAAACATCAAAATCCAATTCAATGCAAGCGATCATAAAGTTTGAAGTAACTTTTATATTGAAAGTTTCGTTCCAAGAAAGTGACCAAAGAAAGTGGAATCCCACTGCTGGAGAGCTGGTCGTAAGTCCAAGCAATCGTTAAACAGATAGGTCGCTAAGTGAGATGCACCGTTGTTATATTGTAAATTAATTTTTGTAGTGATGATTAAGTTCATCACAGCCCAGCAACTTTGAAAGAAGAATCCCGATTCTAAAGAGTAAGTACAAGCGGTCGTAAGGCGCAGCTTGTCTTTATTTCGACCTTGATCCATAAAACCACAAAATCCAATTCAATGCTTTTTTTTATTGAAAGTTTCTCCTCAAGAAAGTGGAAATAACAAATTAACAAACCAGTGCTGGAGATCTGGTCGTAAGTCCAATCAGTCGTTAAACAGGTAGGTCGTTAAATGAGGAGTACCTGTACTAGTGATGTGACATCGACAGCAAAACATCGATGTTTTGAAACATCGATGTTCAAAATTAAAACATCGATGTTGATAATACATCGCCCCCAAAACATCGATGTTTTTAAAATTCAGTGTATTTAAACTTTTTTCTCCCATTTCTTAAACTTGGTTTAGCAACTAGTGATGCTACATCGGGTCCAATACATCGATGTTTTTTATAAAACATCAATGTTTTGCAAACATCGACATCGATGTCGCATCCCTACTTTTCAGGCCCTTCACCCTTGGCTACTTTGGTCTAAAAGTATGTTCAATTTGCTGATTATGAAAATTATGCTATTTGGTTATTTTTTAAATTTTTATAACGGTACTTTTTTCATTTAAAAATAAAACATCGACAACGTAAAAACATTGAGAAGTATAAACATCGATGTTACAAAAACATCGACTCCAATACATCGATGTTTTTTTAAAAACATCGATGTTTTGAAAACATCGACATCGATGTCGCATCTCTAACCTGTACTATATTGAAAGTTAAATTTTATAGAGGTGCATTAAGTTCACCCCATGATGAAAATGATCTAGGATAGGGGAATCATAGTGCTCGACAGACAGAGAGTCATTAAGTAAGGACTATGTACTTAGTTTATGTAGTGGCTACTAAGTTCACCACAGTGATGCATAATTGAGAAAACACAGTACAGGAGGACAGAAACACTCACTCGCAGTTCTCGGCGGGGGTGACCCATGGGATGTCCAGGTACTTTTCCTGTTCGGCCTCCATAGCGTCGTCGCTGCCGTCCGAAGAAGGGTGCGTGATATGGACCCCCGGTGGTGCGAAGCTGTTGACCACGGGCACGATGCCGCTGCGCTTCAGACCCCCGATGCCCACCGACTGGGGGATGCACTCGGACAGGGGAACCTGCAGGTGGCTGCCGAACCGCCTGGCATTGAAGGCGTTGCCCTTCAGTTCAGCTGAAAAGGAAATATTTGTAATACAGATGTGATCATGCATCAGTCCAATATCCAATGGACGGCATACATCGACCTTCTAATGAAATAGACGGAGCATATCGCACCCCTGCAAGAAAAGTGACACTAGCCAAAAAATAAAACATTTGATGTTATGACATTGAAAAACATGTATGGTAATTGGTAATTAACGTCGTACTAGAGCAACACAACGGGCTTTTGACGACGGTCCGGTATCAATCCCTTAAGGGAAAGATTCGAGGAGAACACCTCGTAATTTTGAACCACGGTCAGATGACGAAGCAACACCAGAGCTGGCACCCCACTCTCAAAACTTCCACCCCAACCCGACGTGATGACTTACGACCGTGACAGATTTAAGGTGCACCAGCCGCCTCAAAGCCATTCGCTTACAAGCATCCATGCCCTTTCACCTTTCATTTGTAAATAAACATAATCACAATCATTATATTCACAGCTCATATTCACAATCGTGTTTTACAGTTCTTGTTTCAATTTTATATATTGTTCTAGAAATTCCACTAGTTTGATTTTGAGTAAACGTTTTTTTTTTCTTTTTTCTCTGTTCTGTTCGGTTGTTCTCAATACTCCCGGTGTGCCACCGGTGTTTATTTTCTTATTTCCGGTGTGCCACCGGCTCATTGTTCTGTTTTGCCCGGATTTTCCGGAGGTTTTGTTTATTTGTTAGTTTTAAGGCCGCTTAATGCGTGCATGATGTAACTCCAGATCGGGAAATGTAATCTGCCCCATACCATTTCCCTTTGAATCAATAAGTGATCGTTCGGCCGGCGTGGGTCCCTATGGACCTTCTTGTGCTGCGATGGAAGTCGCCACCCTTTCCCCCCGGATCTTATTACTCTCTAAACCTAACGGTGAGTGGATTCGGGGAGGGTCTTAAAAAAAAAGCATCCATGCCCGGACCCGGATTTGAAACAGGAACCTTCCGCTCTAGAGGCTAACACCTTAACCACTATACCGGTTGGTCGACGAAAAATATGTATGAGGCGCCCCAGCGTGTTATATTACTATTCTATAGATTATAATAGAAGTTACCACCATAAATATAATTTGTCATCTGACCGTGGTTCAAAATTACGAGGTGTTGTCCTCGAATCTTTCCCTTAAGAGACTGATCCCGGACCGTCGTCAATAGCACGTTGTGTTGCTCTTGTACGACGTTAACTAAAATTACCATTACCATTACCATACCACCATAAATACTTGGCCGACCAATCGGTATAGTGGTTAAGGTGTTAGCCTCTAGATCGAAGGGTTCCTGGTTCGAATCCGGGTCCGGGCATGGATGTTTGTAAACATATGGTGTAGAGGCGGCTGGTGCACCTTAAATCTGTCGTGGCCGAAAGTCCTCACGTTGGGTTGGCGTGGAAGTTTGGAGAGTGGGGTGCCAGCTCAGGTGTTGCTTCGTTATCTGACCGTGGTTCAAAATTACGAGGTGCTGTCCTCGGATCTTTCCCTTAAGGGACTGATCCCGGACCGTCGTCAATAGCCCGTTGTGTTGCTCTAGTACGACGTTAACTGAATTACTATTACCACCACGAAAATCAACCAGAATATTAATAAATATCTTATTAATTCAAAATATTTTCCAAGGTATTAGCTTTCAAACGATGCCAATATCTTGCAAATATTCGAAATAGTTTTTTAGTTACAAGGGTGTTTGTTAGGTAATGTCACCATAAACAGATATGTATGCTTCCACAAATCTTTAAACTCGATTCCTGAAGAACTGCGTTTTTACAATAGGATGCTTTTGTTCAAAACGTGATAACTCCACAATGAATTCCCATAACTATTGTTGCACCATTATGACCTGCCGACCAACCGGTATAGTGGTTAAGGTGTTAGCCTCTAGATCGGAGGGTTCCTAGTTCGAATCCGGGTCCGGGCATGGATGTTTATAAACGTATGGTGTAGAGGCGGCTGGTGCACCTTAAATCGGTCGTGGCCGAAAGTCCTCACGTTGGGTTGGCGTGGAAGTTTGGAGAGTGGGGTGCCAGCTCAGGTGTTGCTTCGTCATCTGACCGTGGTTCAAAATTACGAGGTGCTGTCCTCGGATCTTTCCCTTAAGGGACTGATCCCGGACCGTCGTCAATAGCCCGTTGTGTTGCTCTAGTACGACGTTAACTGAATTACTATTACCACCACGAAAATCAACCAGAATATTAATAAATATCTTATTAATTCAAAATATTTTCCAAGGTATTAGCTTTCAAACGATGCCAATATCTTGCAAATATTCGAAATAGTTTTTTAGTTACAAGGGTGTTTGTTAGGTAATGTCACCATAAACAGATATGTATGCTTCCACAAATCTTTAAACTCGATTCCTGAAGAACTGCGTTTTTACAATAGGATGCTTTTGTTCAAAACGTGATCACTCCACAATGAATTCCCATAACTATTGTTGCACCATTATGACCTGCCGACCAACCGGTATAGTGGTTAAGGTGTTAGCCTCTAGATCGGAGGGTTCCTAGTTCGAATCCGGGTCCGGGCATGGTTGTTTATAAACGTATGGTGTAGAGGCGGCTGGTGCACCTTAAATCGGTCGTGGCCGAAAGTCCTCACGTTGGGTTGGCGTGGAAGTTTGGAGAGTGGGGTGCCAGCTCAGGTGTTGCTTCGTCATCTGACCGTGGTTCAAAATTACGAGGTGCTGTCCTCGGATCTTTCCCTTAAGGGACTGATCCCGGACCGTCGTCAATAGCCCGTTGTGTTGCTCTAGTACGACGTTAACTGAATTACTATTACCACCACGAAAATCAACCAGAATATTAATAAATATCTTATTAATTCAAAATATTTTCCAAGGTATTAGCTTTCAAACGATGCCAATATCTTGCAAATATTCGAAATAGTTTTTTAGTTACAAGGGTGTTTGTTAGGTAATGTCACCATAAACAGATATGTATGCTTCCACAAATCTTTAAACTCGATTCCTGAAGAACTGCGTTTTTACAATAGGATGCTTTTGTTCAAAACGTGATAACTCCACAATGAATTCCCATAACTATTGTTGCACCATTATGACCTGCCGACCAACCGGTATAGTGGTTAAGGTGTTAGCCTCTAGATCGGAGGGTTCCTAGTTCGAATCCGGGTCCGGGCATGGATGTTTATAAACGTATGGTGTAGAGGCGGCTGGTGCACCTTAAATCGGTCGTGGCCGAAAGTCCTCACGTTGGGTTGGCGTGGAAGTTTGGAGAGTGGGGTGCCAGCTCAGGTGTTGCTTCGTCATCTGACCGTGGTTCAAAATTACGAGGTGTTGTCCTCGAATCTTTCCCTTAAGGGACTGATTCCGGACCGTCGTCAATAGCCCGTTGTGTTGCTCTAGTACGACGTTAACTAAAAAATTACCATTACCATTACCATTATGACCTATATAATACAGTGGATGATTTGAGCCTCAATAAGAGTATTTAGTCAAGAATCTGTATTCTATTTGATTTTTAAATGTTGAAATTTCTGAAAAAAAGTTGAATTTTTAACCCTTCTATGATAAAAAATTGTAAAAGAAAAAAATTTCTTCTAGCAACTTGAATTGAGGCTCAAAACATGAAGAATAATATTAGGTATTTTTTAGTCACCGTCGTACTAGAGCAACACAACGGGCTCTTGACGACGGTCCGGGATCAGTCCCTTTAGGGAAAGATCCGAGGACAACACCTCGTAATTTTGAACCACGGTCAGATGACGAAGAGACACCTGAGCTGACACCCCACTCTCCAAATATTCACGCCAACCCAACGTGAGGACTTTCGGCCACGACAGATTTAAGATGCACCAGCCGCCTCTACACCATACGCTTACAAACATCTATGCCCGGACCTGGATTCGAACCAGGAGCCTTCCGATCTAGAGGGTAACACCTCAAACTATACCGGTTGGTCTACGAATAATATTGGGAATAATTTAAACAGGAATCGCCTTTTTGAACAAATTAGAATTTGAGGTATCACGTTTCAAAAAACTAATTTGCTAATGCTAAAATGCTAATTATATCTTAATTACATAATTAACTATTTGCACAGTCTGATTTTTCTCACTGAAATTATTCTCATCTGACCGTCGTTCAAAATTATGAGGTGTTGTCCTCGGATCTTTCCCTTAAGGTATTAATCCCGGACCGTAGTCAATAGCCCGTTGTGTTGCTCTAGTACGACGTTAACCAATAATAATTACCCTGAAATTATTTGAAGAACACACCAATTGCCTGTGGTAAAAAAAATGTATTCTTAATCAAGATTAAAAAAAATATCTTCTAGTACATCCCTGTACCTAATTTAAAAATACCTAAATACCATACCGACAGTACAGTGATGACGTCAAGACCATGACAGCGATTACCTTCGCCAATAACTGACTGGAGAAAGATCAACAATATTGTAGTTGTGTGCAAAGAGATCCCACTCAACAACATGCTTTGAACTTTTTAAAGGTTAATCGGTGGACTTAGGTTGATGTTGATGAAATCGAAAATAATCCTACGTTCCTCTCAATCATTTAGATGGATTTCCGTTTGGATTGACTGGAATGTTGCCAATAGGGATGCTCCATTTCAATTCGATAGCCTATCTACTTACACATCTTGATATAACATATCGCACCCCGGCAAGAAAAGTGACACAACTCAAAATTTCAGAATTGAGAAACATCAACTTAAACAATACTATAAAACTTATAAATGAAATAGTATAAGCTTCTCTTTTAAATTTTAGGTAAGTATTTATGGTGGTAACTTTTATTATAATCTATAGAATAGTACTATAACACGCTGGGTCACCTCATACATATTTTTCAATGGCATAACCTCTCACGTTGGGTTGGCGTGGAAGTTTGGAAAGTGTGGTGCAAGCTCACGTTTTGCTTCGTCATTTGACTATGGTTCAAAATTACGAGGTGTTGTCCTCGGATCTTTCCCTTAAGGGACTGACCCCGGACCGTCGTCAATAGCCCGTTGTGTTGCTCTAGTACGACGTTAACTAAAATTACTATTACCATTACCATGGCATAACCTAAACATTTTTATTTTTTGAGCTGTGTCACTATTTTTGCCGGGTGCGATGTATAAAGCATGTGCATACATTAATATTAGTAAATGTATTTTTAACCATGCACGTATAAACTTTCATCGTGGTATGGAATGCGATAGGTATTTTTAATTAACGTAGTACTGGAGCAACTCAATGTATGGAATGCGATAAAAAATAATTAATTTGGCATTTAGAAGAATTGGAGATGGAGTGTAAAAAAGAATTGATCCGCGTTATTTATAGTATTATATTGTCTTCAGTTTGTTTTAACAAATGGCGAAATTTTTCTAATAAGCGTTCGTCTCTATGTGTCCAACGTGGTTCAAAATTACGTGGTATTGCGCTCGGAATTTTCCCATCGGGTTTGATTCCGGACCTTCGCCAATAGACAGTTTTATTGCTCTAGTGTGACGTTAATTAAATACCTACCTACCAGATCCGAAGGTAGAATGTTCATAACACATCCGGGAAAACAATTTGGCAAGCTGATGTGAAACAGTGCAACCTTGTCATCCAAAAAGAACTTCATGGTGGAGTTGGTTGACACTGCTATATATGCTATTGCATAGTAAGTTAATTTTTGTGGTGGTGGTTAAGTTCGACAGAAACCGAAAAACTAATCTACAAATATTTTCCAGACATTAAATGGTAACATCGGTGGAATGTAATATTCCAGATATTAAATGGTAACAGCGGTGGTATGAAATTTTTAGACATTAAATAGTAACAGCGGCAGGATGTAATATTCTAGATATTAATGGTAACAGCGATGGGATGTAATATTCCAGGCATTAAATGGCAACAGCGGTGGTATGAAATTTCCAGATATTAAATAGTAACAACGGTGGGATGTAATATTCCAGACATTAAATGGTAGCATCGGTGGGATGTAATATTCCAGACATTAAATGATAACGGCGGTGGGATGCAATATTCCAGACATTAAATGACAACAACTGTGGGTTATAGTACTCCAGACATTAAATGGTAACAGCGGTGGGATATAATATTCCATATATTAAATGGTAACAGCGGTGGTATGATATTTCCAGACATTAAATAGTAACAGCGGTGGGATGTAATATTCCAAACATTAAATAATAGCATCGGTGGGATGTAATATTCCAGACATTAAATGACAACAACTGTGGGCTGTAGTACTCCAGACATTAAATGGTAACAGCGGTGGGATATAATATTCTAGATATTAAATGGTAACAGCGGTGGTATGAAATTTCCAGACATTAAATAGTAACAGCGGTGGGATGTAATATTCCAGACATTAAATGGTAGCATCCGTGGGATGTAATATTACCGACATTAAATGATAACGGCGGTGGGATGCAATATTCCAGACATTAAATGACAACAACTGTGGGTTATAGTACTCCAGACATTAAATGGTAACAGCGGTGGGATATAATATTCCAGATATTAAATGATAATAGCGGTGGTATGAAATTTCCAGACATTAAATAGTAACAGCGGTGGGATGTAATATTCCAAACATTAAATAATAGCATCGGTGGGATGTAATATTACAGACATTAAATGATAAGGGCGGTGGCATGCAATATTCCAGACATTAAATGACAACAACTGTGGGTTGTAGTACTCCAGACATTAAATGGTAACAGCGGTGGGATGTAACCAGATATTAAATGGTAACAGAGGTGGTATGAAATTTCCAGACATTAAATAGCAACAGCGGTGGGATGTAATTTTCCAGACATTAAATAATAGCATCGGTGGGATGTAATATTCCAGACATTAAATGACAACAACTGTGGGCTGTAGTACTCCAGACATTTAATGGTAACAGCGGTGGGATATAATATTCCAGATATTAAATGATAACAGCGGTGGTATGAAATTTCCAGACATTAAATAGTAACAGCGGTGGGATGTAATATTCCAAACATTAAATAATAGCATCGGTGGGATGTAATATTCCAGACATTAAATGACAACAACTGTGGGCTGTAGTACTCCAGACATTAAATGGTAACAGCGGTGGGATATAATATTCTAGATATTAAATGGTAACAGCGGTGGTATGAAATTTCCAGAAATTAAATAGTAACAGCGGTGGGATGTAATATTCCAGACATTAAATGGTAGCATCCGTGGGATGTAATATTACAGACATTAAATGATAACGGCGGTGGGATGTAACCAGATATTAAATGGTAACAGTGGTGGTATGAAATTTCCAGGCATTAAATGGTAACAGCGGTGGGATGTAATATTGCAGACATTAAATAATAGCATCGGTGGGATGTAATATTCCAGACATTAAATGACAACAACTGTGGGCTGTAGTACTCCAGACATTAAATGGTAATAGCGGTAGGATATAATATTCCAGATATTAAATGGTAACAGCGGTGGTATGAAATTTCCAGACATTAAATAGTAACAGCGGTGGGATGTAATATTCCACACATTAAATAATAGCATCGGTGGGATGTAATATTCCAGACATTAAAGGACAACAACTGTGGTTTGTAGTACTCCAGAAATTAAATGGTAAAATCGGTGGGATATAAGATTCCAGATATTAAATGGTAACAGCAGTGGTATGAAATTTCCAGACATTAAATAGTAACAGCGGTGGGATGTAATATTCCAGACATTAAATAATAGCATCGGTGGGATGTAATATTCCAGACATTAAATGACAACAACTGTGGGCTGTAGTACTCCAGACATTAAATGGTAACAGCGGTGGGATGTAATATTCCACACATTAAATAATAGCATCGGTGGGATGTAATATTCCAGACATTAAAGGACAACAACTGTGGTTTGTAGTACTTCAGAAATTAAATGGTAAAATCGGTGGGATATAATATTCCAGATATTAAATGGTAACAGCAGTGGTATGAAATTTCCAGACATTAAATAGTAACAACGGTGGGATGTAATATTCCAGAAATTAAATGGTAACGGCAGTGGGATGCAATATTCCATACATTAAATGACAACAACTGTGGGTTGTAGTACTCCAGACATTAAATGGTAACAGCGTTGAGATAAAATATTTCAGATATTAAATGGTAACAGCGGTGGTATGAAATTTCCAGACATTAAATAGTAACAGCGGTGGGATGTAATATTCCAGACATTAAATGGTAACGGCGGTGGGATGCATTATTCCAGACATTAAATGACAACAACTGTGGGTTGTAGTACTCCAGACATTAAATGGTAACAGCAGTGGGATATAATATTCCAGATATTAAATGGTAACAGCGGTGGTATGAAATTTCCAGACATTAAATAGCAACAGCGGTGGGATGTAATTTTCCAGACATTAAATAATAGCATCGGTGGGATGTAATATTCCAGACATTAAATGACAACAACTGTGGGCTGTAGTACTCCAGACATTTAATGGTAACAGCGGTGGGATATAATATTCCAGATATTAAATGATAACAGCGGTGGTATGAAATTTCCAGACATTAAATAGTAACAGCGGTGGGATGTAATATTCCAAACATTAAATAATAGCATCGGTGGGATGTAATATTCCAGACATTAAATGACAACAACTGTGGGCTGTAGTACTCCAGACATTAAATGGTAACAGCGGTGGGATATAATATTCTAGATATTAAATGGTAACAGCGGTGGTATGAAATTTCCAGAAATTAAATAGTAACAGCGGTGGGATGTAATATTCCAGACATTAAATGGTAGCATCCGTGGGATGTAATATTACAGACATTAAATGATAACGGCGGTGGGATGTAACCAGATATTAAATGGTAACAGTGGTGGTATGAAATTTCCAGGCATTAAATGGTAACAGCGGTGGGATGTAATATTGCAGACATTAAATAATAGCATCGGTGGGATGTAATATTCCAGACATTAAATGACAACAACTGTGGGCTGTAGTACTCCAGACATTAAATGGTAATAGCGGTAGGATATAATATTCCAGATATTAAATGGTAACAGCGGTGGTATGAAATTTCCAGACATTAAATAGTAACAGCGGTGGGATGTAATATTCCACACATTAAATAATAGCATCGGTGGGATGTAATATTCCAGACATTAAAGGACAACAACTGTGGTTTGTAGTACTCCAGAAATTAAATGGTAAAATCGGTGGGATATAAGATTCCAGATATTAAATGGTAACAGCAGTGGTATGAAATTTCCAGACATTAAATAGTAACAGCGGTGGGATGTAATATTCCAGACATTAAATAATAGCATCGGTGGGATGTAATATTCCAGACATTAAATGACAACAACTGTGGGCTGTAGTACTCCAGACATTAAATGGTAACAGCGGTGGGATGTAATATTCCACACATTAAATAATAGCATCGGTGGGATGTAATATTCCAGACATTAAAGGACAACAACTGTGGTTTGTAGTACTTCAGAAATTAAATGGTAAAATCGGTGGGATATAATATTCCAGATATTAAATGGTAACAGCAGTGGTATGAAATTTCCAGACATTAAATAGTAACAACGGTGGGATGTAATATTCCAGAAATTAAATGGTAACGGCAGTGGGATGCAATATTCCATACATTAAATGACAACAACTGTGGGTTGTAGTACTCCAGACATTAAATGGTAACAGCGTTGAGATAAAATATTTCAGATATTAAATGGTAACAGCGGTGGTATGAAATTTCCAGACATTAAATAGTAACAGCGGTGGGATGTAATATTCCAGACATTAAATGGTAACGGCGGTGGGATGCATTATTCCAGACATTAAATGACAACAACTGTGGGTTGTAGTACTCCAGACATTAAATGGTAACAGCAGTGGGATATAATATTCCAGATATTAAATGGTAACAGCGGTGGTATGAAATTTCCAGACATTTAATAGTAACAGCGGTGGAATGTAATATTCCAGACATTAAATGGTAACGGCGGTGGGATGCATTATTCCAGATATTAAACGACAACAACTGTGGGTTGTAGTACTAAAGACATTAAATGGTAACAGCGGTGGGATATAATATTCCAGATATTAAATGGTGACGGCGGTGGGATGCATTATTCCAGACATTAAATGATAACAACTGTGGGTTGTAGTACTCCAGACATTAAATGGAAACAGCGGTGGGATATAATATTCCAGATATTAAATGGTAACAGCGGTGGTATGAAATTTCCAGGCATTAAATAGTAACAGCGGTGGGATGTAATATTCCAGACATTAACTGGTAACGGCGGTGGGATGCAATATTCCAGACATTAAATGACAACAACAGTGGGTTGTAATACTCCAGAAATTAAATGGTAACAACGGTGGGATATAATATTCCAGTTATTAAATGGTAGCAGCGGTGTTATGTAATATTCCAGACATTAAATGGTAACAGCGGTGGGATGTAATATTCCAGACTTTAAATGGAAACGGCGGTGGGATGTAATATTCCAGACATTAAATGACAACAACTGTGAGGTGTAGTACTCCAAACGTTAAATAGTAACAGCGGTGGGATATAATATTCCAGATTTTAAATGGTAACAGCGATGGGATGTAATATTCCAGATAGTAAACGATGATAGCGGTGGTATCATTCAATGTTCCCGAGAGAGAAACTTTAATTTTCAACATACGGTTTTCTTGTATCGGCCGAAGATTTAAAATTTTTTCAACAGGGAATACCGGGCTTCTGGGCTTCAAAGGACGCTAAGCTACAGTACATCATATAATTTTCTTGTACCAAACGGCTTTCTTTTCCTTACTATTAGAAGGTAGGTAGGTATTTTAGTTAACGTCGCATTGGAGCAACGCTATTGGTGGCGGTTCGGGATCAAACCCGAAGGGAAAGATTCGAAGACAATTGCAATTTTGAACCATGGTAAGATGACTACACTGTTAGAAGAAACCCGTAAAACCATTAACATTTACTGTTTTCATAGCCTGTCTTGATAAATATGATGTTTTCTAGAATTCATTTAACCGTTAGATGTGTCTATTTTGTCATTAAAAGATGTAAGTTTAAAGCACTAATAACTCAGCACTATACTACTCTGAGATCTCGTGACATTAAGAAGACTAAACACATTTAAGAAGTATGGTAATTTGGTGAGGTATGTAATTTACAAAATAATATAACGCCTCACAGTGTTCAACTCAATTTATTTAATACCTATTGAGAGACCCTGGCTAGACTACAAAATGCGATTCGAAATATTTGACAAAACGTATTTATTCCATTGATGTCACTATGCTAGGCCCATTCTCGTGTATCAAATAATGACCCAATAGCGACTAACCAAACCGTAAGAACATTACTGACAGCATCTGCTGAGGCATAAAATGCTGGGTAAAGGATTACTGTCAGCAAAACACACTCTGTAAAACAAAGTATGACATTACTAGGAGCGTGAGTTATATTATGTCATCATACTAACCATAAATGCAGACCAGACTGAAAAAATCTCAACACCATTAAAACGGTATCCATATTAAGCGCTGAGGAGATTGTCCCCAAAAATGCAGGGTTAATTAACGATGCCCAAAATTAGTGTAACCGTTTTTTGTGCAACGGTATTACGAAGGGAAGGAAGATTTTAATGAGGGACGGGATAATCGAACTGAATCTTCTACCTTTAACGTTCGCACTGTGGTTTGGTTGTTGCTAAATTAATTACCTTTTTTTTTTGTAGATTGCAGTTTGATTTTTACTTCAATGTATTTTTGAATAAAGGAACTCTGTGCTACATGTAAAAGTCAATTATCGTATTTATCCTCAGTTGTTGCATGCATAAATATGCAATCTCTAAGAATTAATATTAGGTAAAACATTTTTATGATAGTTCCATCACTGCCTGGACATGGACAAATATGGCCCTTGTGAAATAAAACCCTAAAAAACACCAACTGCTTTCATTGTCTATTGTATTACTTATGTAGCATTTAGGTATGGTAATTTAGTAACAAATCTATGGGTAGTTGGTCGTTGAATTAACGTCACACCGGGAACAACACAACGTGTTATTGGCGACAGTATAAATATCGAAGGGAAAGATTCGAGAACAACACCTCGTAATTTTCAACCACTGTCAGATGGTTGGCATCCCACTTCCCAAATCTGTTACTCTTCCAATTGCGCTGCTCCACATACTATAGTTAGGATAATCCAGGTAGGTTGTATAAATAACATATTAAACACAGAGGTAAATATGTATACATTTTCTATTTTCTTTCACAACAAGGGTATAAAATGCATGCTTGTAGCATGTCAAATTGTCACGAAAGATGTAATGATGACGGACAGCTTCCACTTTAAGGTGACAGAAATAGGGACCATGATGGACACTTTCATTCTTTTCCAATTTTCCTACTGTGACTACCTTCACCAGGTCACTGTGAACATGACATGGAATATTGAAGTGACACAAGAATCGAAGTTTCTCGGCAGGTTTCCTTCTATCGGTTATGATAAAGTGAAAGAAAATCGATATATTTGAGTTCAAGTTCACTCGATAATACTCTTTCAACTTTAGTTACAAACACGATTTTCTGTTCAGTTTGTTTAGATAGCATGTAACATTTGAAGCGAGAGAAAATTTGATTTTAAAATATTTGTTCTTTGGTCAGCCTATAGTCTACAAGCTATTAATAAGCTATCGAACTAAAAGGCGTATTGAAGGTGGAAAGTAACTTTTTTGTAGACATAAAATGTGACCTACAATACAAATATTAATGTACTAAATGTAGGAAATACACTACCCTACAATAATGAACCGGACGCCAGCGGATTTGCATGAAATCCGACTACTTGTTTGTGGGTGTGTTTCGTGGTATGGCATGGGACCTTTGCATGCGACGCCTACATGAACATTTTGGACCATCAGGTTCTTCCTACGCCCTGGAAATTTTATGGAATGGACGAATGTTATTTCCAGGATGACAACGCTTCATGTCACGTTGCAGCCTCTGTCAAGCATTGGTATCAAGATATGGATGTAAAACTTCTTCCCTGGCCTGCTCAAAGTCCGACCTAAACCCCATAGAACATTTGTGGGACGAGCGACACTTACGGACCATCAGGTTCTTCCTACGCTCTGGCAATTTTATGGAATGGACGAATGTTATTTCCAGGATGACAACGCTTCATGTCACGTTGCAGCCTCTGTCAAGTATTGGTATCAAGATATGGATGTAAAACTTCTTCCCTGGCCTGCTCAAAGTCCGACCTAAACCCCATAGAACATTTGTGGGACGAGCGACACTTACGGACCATCAGGTTCTTCCTACGCTCTGGCAATTTTATGGAATGGACGAATGTTATTTCCAGGATGACAACGCTTCATGTCACGTTGCAGCCTCTGTCAAGCATTGGTATCAAGATATGGATGTAAAACTTCTTCCCTGGCCTGCTCAAAGTCCGACCTAAACCCCATAGAACATTTGTGGGACGAGCGACACTTACGGACCATCAGGTTCTTCCTACGCTCTGGCAATTTTATGGAATGGACGAATGTTATTTCCAGGATGACAACGCTTCATGTCACGTTGCAGCCTCTGTCAAGCATTGGTATCAAGATATGGATGTAAAACTTCTTCCCTGGCCTGCTCAAAGTCCGACCTAAACCCCATAGAACATTTGTGGGACGAGCGACACTTACGGACCATCAGGTTCTTCCTACGCTCTGGCAATTTTATGGAATGGACGAATGTTATTTCCAGGATGACAACGCTTCATGTCACGTTGCAGCCTCTGTCAAGCATTGGTATCAAGATATGGATGTAAAACTTCTTCCCTGGCCTGCTCAAAGTCCGACCTAAACCCCATAGAACATTTGTGGGACGAGCGACACTTACGGACCATCAGGTTCTTCCTACGCTCTGGCAATTTTATGGAATGGACGAATGTTATTTCCAGGATGACAACGCTTCATGTCACGTTGCAGCCTCTGTCAAGCATTGGTATCAAGATATGGATGTAAAACTTCTTCCCTGGCCTGCTCAAAGTCCGACCTAAACCCCATAGAACATTTGTGGGACGAGCGACACTTACGGACCATCAGGTTCTTCCTACGCTCTGGCAATTTTATGGAATGGACGAATGTTATTTCCAGGATGACAACGCTTCATGTCACGTTGCAGCCTCTGTCAAGCATTGGTATCAAGATATGGATGTAAAACTTCTTCCCTGGCCTGCTCAAAGTCCGACCTAAACCCCATAGAACATTTGTGGGACGAGCGACACTTACGGACCATCAGGTTCTTCCTACGCTCTGGCAATTTTATGGAATGGACGAATGTTATTTCCAGGATGACAACGCTTCATGTCACGTTGCAGCCTCTGTCAAGTATTGGTATCAAGATATGGATGTAAAACTTCTTCCCTGGCCTGCTCAAAGTCCGACCTAAACCCCATAGAACATTTGTGGGACGAGCGACACTTACGGACCATCAGGTTCTTCCTACGCTCTGGCAATTTTATGGAATGGACGAATGTTATTTCCAGGATGACAACGCTTCATGTCACGTTGCAGCCTCTGTCAAGCATTGGTATCAAGATATGGATGTAAAACTTCTTCCCTGGCCTGCTCAAAGTCCGACCTAAACCCCATAGAACATTTGTGGGACGAGCGACACTTACGGACCATCAGGTTCTTCCTACGCTCTGGCAATTTTATGGAATGGACGAATGTTATTTCCAGGATGACAACGCTTCATGTCACGTTGCAGCCTCTGTCAAGCATTGGTATCAAGATATGGATGTAAAACTTCTTCCCTGGCCTGCTCAAAGTCCGACCTAAACCCCATAGAACATTTGTGGGACGAGCGACACTTACGGACCATCAGGTTCTTCCTACGCTCTGGCAATTTTATGGAATGGACGAATGTTATTTCCAGGATGACAACGCTTCATGTCACGTTGCAGCCTCTGTCAAGCATTGGTATCAAGATATGGATGTAAAACTTCTTCCCTGGCCTGCTCAAAGTCCGACCTAAACCCCATAGAACATTTGTGGGACGAGCGACACTTACGGACCATCAGGTTCTTCCTACGCTCTGGCAATTTTATGGAATGGACGAATGTTATTTCCAGGATGACAACGCTTCATGTCACGTTGCAGCCTCTGTCAAGCATTGGTATCAAGATATGGATGTAAAACTTCTTCCCTGGCCTGCTCAAAGTCCGACCTAAACCCCATAGAACATTTGTGGGACGAGCGACACTTACGGACCATCAGGTTCTTCCTACGCTCTGGCAATTTTATGGAATGGACGAATGTTATTTCCAGGATGACAACGCTTCATGTCACGTTGCAGCCTCTGTCAAGCATTGGTATCAAGATATGGATGTAAAACTTCTTCCCTGGCCTGCTCAAAGTCCGACCTAAACCCCATAGAACATTTGTGGGACGAGCGACACTTACGGACCATCAGGTTCTTCCTACGCTCTGGCAATTTTATGGAATGGACGAATGTTCCTTCCAGGACGACAACTCCCCATGTCATGTTGTAGCCTCTGTCAAGTATTGGTATCAGTATATGGATGTAAAACATCTACCCTGGCCTGCTCAAAGTCCGACCTAAACCCCATAGAACATTTGTGGGATGAGCGACACTTACGGACCATCAGGTTCTTCCTACGCTCTGGCAATTTTATGGAATGGACGAATGTTATTTCCAGGATGACAACGCTTCATGTCACGTTGCAGCCTCTGTCAAGCATTGGTATCAAGATATGGATGTAAAACTTCTTCCCTGGCCTGCTCAAAGTCCGACCTAAACCCCATAGAACATTTGTGGGGCGAGCGACACTTACGGACCATCAGGTTCTTCCTACGCTCTGGCAATTTTATGGAATGGACGAATGTTCCTTCCAGGACGACAACTCCCCATGTCATGTTGTAGCCTCTGTCAAGTATTGGTATCAGTATATGGATGTAAAACATCTACCCTGGCCTGCTCAGAGTCCGGACCTAAACCCCATAGAACATTTGTGGGACGAGCGACACTTACGGACCATCAGGTTCTTCCTACGCTCTGGCAATTTTATGGAATGGACGAATGTTATTTCCAGGATGACAAAGCTTCATGTCACGTTGCAGCCTCTGTCAAGCATTGGTATCAAGATATGGATGTAAAACTTCTTCCCTGGCCTGCTCAAAGTCCGACCTAAACCCCATAGAACATTTGTGGGACGAGCGACACTTACGGACCATCAGGTTCTTCCTACGCTCTGGCAATTTTATGGAATGGACGAATGTT
The DNA here is from genome assembly GCA_947359465.1 of Metellina segmentata. Classification (NCBI taxonomy): domain Eukaryota; kingdom Metazoa; phylum Arthropoda; class Arachnida; order Araneae; family Tetragnathidae; genus Metellina; species Metellina segmentata. The sequence goes on from OX375877.1 coordinate 100,274,906, forward strand.
ATTTCCAGGATGACAACGCTTCATGTCACGTTGCAGCCTCTGTCAAGCATTGGTATCAAGATATGGATGTAAAACTTCTTCCCTGGCCTGCTCAAAGTCCGACCTAAACCCCATAGAACATTTGTGGGACGAGCGACACTTACGGACCATCAGGTTCTTCCTACGCTCTGGCAATTTTATGGAATGGACGAATGTTATTTCCAGGATGACAACGCTTCATGTCACGTTGCAGCCTCTGTCAAGCATTGGTATCAAGATATGGATGTAAAACTTCTTCCCTGGCCTGCTCAAAGTCCGACCTAAACCCCATAGAACATTTGTGGGACGAGCGACACTTACGGACCATCAGGTTCTTCCTACGCTCTGGCAATTTTATGGAATGGACGAATGTTATTTCCAGGATGACAACGCTTCATGTCACGTTGCAGCCTCTGTCAAGCATTGGTATCAAGATATGGATGTAAAACTTCTTCCCTGGCCTGCTCAAAGTCCGACCTAAACCCCATAGAACATTTGTGGGACGAGCGACACTTACGGACCATCAGGTTCTTCCTACGCTCTGGCAATTTTATGGAATGGACGAATGTTATTTCCAGGATGACAACGCTTCATGTCACGTTGCAGCCTCTGTCAAGCATTGGTATCAAGATATGGATGTAAAACTTCTTCCCTGGCCTGCTCAAAGTCCGACCTAAACCCCATAGAACATTTGTGGGACGAGCGACACTTACGGACCATCAGGTTCTTCCTACGCTCTGGCAATTTTATGGAATGGACGAATGTTATTTCCAGGATGACAACGCTTCATGTCACGTTGCAGCCTCTGTCAAGCATTGGTATCAAGATATGGATGTAAAACTTCTTCCCTGGCCTGCTCAAAGTCCGACCTAAACCCCATAGAACATTTGTGGGACGAGCGACACTTACGGACCATCAGGTTCTTCCTACGCTCTGGCAATTTTATGGAATGGACGAATGTTATTTCCAGGATGACAACGCTTCATGTCACGTTGCAGCCTCTGTCAAGCATTGGTATCAAGATATGGATGTAAAACTTCTTCCCTGGCCTGCTCAAAGTCCGACCTAAACCCCATAGAACATTTGTGGGACGAGCGACACTTACGGACCATCAGGTTCTTCCTACGCTCTGGCAATTTTATGGAATGGACGAATGTTCCTTCCAGGACGACAACTCCCCATGTCATGTTGTAGCCTCTGTCAAGTATTGGTATCAGTATATGGATGTAAAACATCTACCCTGGCCTGCTCAAAGTCCGACCTAAACCCCATAGAACATTTGTGGGACGAGCGACACTTACGGACCATCAGGTTCTTCCTACGCTCTGGCAATTTTATGGAATGGACGAATGTTATTTCCAGGATGACAACGCTTCATGTCACGTTGCAGCCTCTGTCAAGCATTGGTATCAAGATATGGATGTAAAACTTCTTCCCTGGCCTGCTCAAAGTCCGACCTAAACCCCATAGAACATTTGTGGGACGAGCGACACTTACGGACCATCAGGTTCTTCCTACGCTCTGGCAATTTTATGGAATGGACGAATGTTATTTCCAGGATGACAACGCTTCATGTCACGTTGCAGCCTCTGTCAAGTATTGGTATCAAGATATGGATGTAAAACTTCTTCCCTGGCCTGCTCAAAGTCCGACCTAAACCCCATAGAACATTTGTGGGACGAGCGACACTTACGGACCATCAGGTTCTTCCTACGCTCTGGCAATTTTATGGAATGGACGAATGTTATTTCCAGGATGACAACGCTTCATGTCACGTTGCAGCCTCTGTCAAGCATTGGTATCAAGATATGGATGTAAAACTTCTTCCCTGGCCTGCTCAAAGTCCGACCTAAACCCCATAGAACATTTGTGGGACGAGCGACACTTACGGACCATCAGGTTCTTCCTACGCTCTGGCAATTTTATGGAATGGACGAATGTTATTTCCAGGATGACAACGCTTCATGTCACGTTGCAGCCTCTGTCAAGCATTGGTATCAAGATATGGATGTAAAACTTCTTCCCTGGCCTGCTCAAAGTCCGACCTAAACCCCATAGAACATTTGTGGGACGAGCGACACTTACGGACCATCAGGTTCTTCCTACGCTCTGGCAATTTTATGGAATGGACGAATGTTCCTTCCAGGACGACAACTCCCCATGTCATGTTGTAGCCTCTGTCAAGTATTGGTATCAGTATATGGATGTAAAACATCTACCCTGGCCTGCTCAAAGTCCGACCTAAACCCCATAGAACATTTGTGGGACGAGCGACACTTACGGACCATCAGGTTCTTCCTACGCTCTGGCAATTTTATGGAATGGACGAATGTTATTTCCAGGATGACAACGCTTCATGTCACGTTGCAGCCTCTGTCAAGCATTGGTATCAAGATATGGATGTAAAACTTCTTCCCTGGCCTGCTCAGTCCGACCTAAACCCCATAGAACATTTGTGGGGCGAGCGACACTTACGGACCATCAGGTTCTTCCTACGCTCTGGCAATTTTATGGAATGGACGAATGTTCCTTCCAGGACGACAACTCCCCATGTCATGTTGTAGCCTCTGTCAAGTATTGGTATCAGTATATGGATGTAAAACATCTACCCTGGCCTGCTCAGAGTCCGGACCTAAACCCCATAGAACATTTGTGGGACGAGCGACACTTACGGACCATCAGGTTCTTCCTACGCTCTGGCAATTTTATGGAATGGACGAATGTTATTTCCAGGATGACAAAGCTTCATGTCACGTTGCAGCCTCTGTCAAGCATTGGTATCAAGATATGGATGTAAAACTTCTTCCCTGGCCTGCTCAAAGTCCGACCTAAACCCCATAGAACATTTGTGGGACGAGCGACACTTACGGACCATCAGGTTCTTCCTACGCTCTGGCAATTTTATGGAATGGACGAATGTTATTTCCAGGATGACAACGCTTCATGTCACGTTGCAGCCTCTGTCAAGCATTGGTATCAAGATATGGATGTAAAACTTCTTCCCTGGCCTGCTCAAAGTCCGACCTAAACCCCATAGAACATTTGTGGGACGAGCGACACTTACGGACCATCAGGTTCTTCCTACGCTCTGGCAATTTTATGGAATGGACGAATGTTATTTCCAGGATGACAACGCTTCATGTCACGTTGCAGCCTCTGTCAAGCATTGGTATCAAGATATGGATGTAAAACTTCTTCCCTGGCCTGCTCAAAGTCCGACCTAAACCCCATAGAACATTTGTGGGACGAGCGACACTTACGGACCATCAGGTTCTTCCTACGCTCTGGCAATTTTATGGAATGGACGAATGTTATTTCCAGGATGACAACGCTTCATGTCACGTTGCAGCCTCTGTCAAGCATTGGTATCAAGATATGGATGTAAAACTTCTTCCCTGGCCTGCTCAAAGTCCGACCTAAACCCCATAGAACATTTGTGGGACGAGCGACACTTACGGACCATCAGGTTCTTCCTACGCTCTGGCAATTTTATGGAATGGACGAATGTTATTTCCAGGATGACAACGCTTCATGTCACGTTGCAGCCTCTGTCAAGCATTGGTATCAAGATATGGATGTAAAACTTCTTCCCTGGCCTGCTCAAAGTCCGACCTAAACCCCATAGAACATTTGTGGGACGAGCGACACTTACGGACCATCAGGTTCTTCCTACGCTCTGGCAATTTTATGGAATGGACGAATGTTATTTCCAGGATGACAACGCTTCATGTCACGTTGCAGCCTCTGTCAAGCATTGGTATCAAGATATGGATGTAAAACTTCTTCCCTGGCCTGCTCAAAGTCCGACCTAAACCCCATAGAACATTTGTGGGACGAGCGACACTTACGGACCATCAGGTTCTTCCTACGCTCTGGCAATTTTATGGAATGGACGAATGTTATTTCCAGGATGACAACGCTTCATGTCACGTTGCAGCCTCTGTCAAGCATTGGTATCAAGATATGGATGTAAAACTTCTTCCCTGGCCTGCTCAAAGTCCGACCTAAACCCCATAGAACATTTGTGGGACGAGCGACACTTACGGACCATCAGGTTCTTCCTACGCTCTGGCAATTTTATGGAATGGACGAATGTTCCTTCCAGGACGACAACTCCCCATGTCATGTTGTAGCCTCTGTCAAGTATTGGTATCAGTATATGGATGTAAAACATCTACCCTGGCCTGCTCAGAGTCCGGACCTAAACCCCATAGAACATTTGTGGGACGAGCGACACTTACGGACCAGAGAACCGCGTCCGAAATCTACAGCTGAGCTGGCGCCATTCTTGCAGCAGGAATGGACACAAATACCCAAAGCTGTGTATCGAAACCTTGTTGAAAGTATGCCCAGACCGGTTGCTATTGTTATTGCAACAAGTCTATAGCATGTAACAAGTGCATACATAAAAGCATGTATTCTTTCCCTTATACCATCACATCTTGCTGTCCAGTCCATTATTGTAGGGTAGAGTATGTATTGTTTTCCATTGATGTATTGTACCGAAGCTTACATGTCACTTATGGATTGTTGTTTTGAGGTTTGTTTGACGTAAAGGCCATGTTTGGCTAAGTAGCGCCAAACAAGACAATGTAAGGTGAAAACTATCGTGAAAGGGAAAAAAAAGGGTTTGGGGATCCCGAGAGTGTGACCTCCGTGTTCACTAAAGACAGTAAAACCTATGGGGAAAGAAAAAAAAAACTAGAATACTTTGTGTTCGTCGGTGGGAACAATAAACTTATTTGTAAAGTAAACGTATAGAATATATACAAAGCTATTAATTCCTACTGATCATGAGAACATATGAAATCGCGTAATGGACGATGAGTAGTGACTAGAATAATAGAATACTTTATGAGAAAACGTGTTACTCTACAAATGTATTGGGTGATTCAAAAATATTTTTAACTCACGCAGTAAACATTATGGGAAAAGGAAAGATCACCAGACTACCTTGGGTTCGTCGTTGGGAAAAATAAACTTCTTTGTAAAGTAAACGTATAGAATATATATAAAGCTATTAATTCCTACTGATCATGAGAACACATGAAATAACGTAATGGCCGATGAGTAGTGACTAGAATAATAGAATACTTTATGAGAAAATGTGTTACTCTACAAATGTATTGGGTGATTAAAAAATAGTTTTATTCACAGCAGTAAACCCTATGGGAAAAGGAAAGATCGCTAGACTACCTTGGGTTCGTCGTTGGGAACAATAAACTTCTTTGTAAAGTAAACGTATAGAATATATACAAAGCTAATAATTCCTACTGATCATGAGAACATATGAAATCGCGTAATGGACGATGAGTAGTGACTAGAATAATAGAATATTTTATGAGAAAACGTATTACTCTACAAATGTATTGGGTGATTAAAGAATAGTTTTATTCACAGCAGTAAACCCTATGGGAAAAGGAAAGATCACCAGACTACCTTGGGTTCGTCATTGGGAACAATAAACTTCTTTGTAAAGTAAACGTATAGAATATATACAAAGCTAATAAATCCCACTGATCATGAGAACATTTGAAATCGCGTAATTCAGGATGAGCAGTAGATTAGATAACATCAGACACTAATAGTCTTTAAATGAACTCTCTGCGTTCTAAAACATTAATTTCAATTAAAATAGAATACTTTATGAAAAAACCCTCTACTCCACAAATGTCTTGGGTGATTCAAAAATCCTTTTATTCACAGCAAGAGTAGAAATTTACAGAAAAATTATTTAAAGATATCGAACTCGAGCATTTTCCTACATCCAAGTCACATAATCAGAAAGTAGCACCTGATAAACCTCACCGTTCCTTTCTTAAATTTCCTAGCTAAATTTCGCACGCCTGTATGTCTACGCATATTTTGACTTTTCAAAAGGAACAGTCACGGTATTAGTAACATCCATAAGATTCACTCACCTTTCAGGACTGTCTCATCCTGTGGAGCACTTGTATCTGGGGTAGGATCCGGGTTCAGTCCCACAAGGCTCTCCCTCTTGAGTGTGTGTTCCGCTGGAAGAAATGCGCTGTTCTCCTCTTTGGTGATATTCATATAAAAGCATATATCGGAAGCTTTGAGCACGTAGCTGGGTCCTGGGTTCAAAAGGATAGGCCAGGTGCCGCCCATTTCTGTTTTTACTCCGACGAGAGCCACCCCATACCTGGTGGAAAGGAAGAACTCATAGTGGTAACTGTATGTTACAGATTTGATAAGATATTAACGCCCAAGTGATTTCGATAAGACATCTTGTCTATCAAGATCTGACCCGTTTTACTAATGATGAAATATCTCTTCGCAAAGATGCTACCATTTTTCGATGATGGCGAGATAAAGCTCTGGTAAGTTTTCTACTAATGAAGAGATATCACGCCAATAAAGATCTGTTGTTTCTAGTTACGAGACACCTCTTTAAGGAAATCACCAGGAGGGTTAACCTTTAACTGCTGTCATGGGTCTCACAGACCCCGAGTCATTTTTGACAGGTCGTTTCCACCCCTTAGAGTGAATATTGGTCCCTGTCCTATTCAGTACCTTCCTACTACGTACAACAGAAGCCACATTCCAAGACTGGTTTGGCTGCCCCAACTATTTCGTTTTTCACTCTATTTGCATTTCCCGCGTGGTCTCTTAGACCCCTTCCAAGCATTTGCGTTACCGTTCTTGTTAAATGAAATCGTCTAAGCTGGATTAGGAAATTTCGGCAGAGAGCCTAAAATGGCAACAAACTTTACTAAAAAACGACCTCTGTATCTTACACCAAAAGAAATTCATGATATTGTTGATAATTGGTCGGAAATAGAGTACTGGGAGAGTGAAATTTCGGATGTTGTTGTTGTCGTGCGGGACATATATGGCCCAAATGGGGGTGCCATTGCCCCAGAGGGTTGGATTTCTTCATACATGACACATACGTTTTACAGGAAGGTCCCTTTCACACATCCATTCACTCACACATATCGTAATTTAGATCCCAATCAGAGGCCGATAACCCCCTGATCAGGTACCCCCAGAGGTATTGATTTGGTATGGGAACATGGGGGACTTTGTGACCACGACCTATTTAACGTGCTCCAGCCACCATTAGCGAACACGACGGTCTTTAGCCAGGTCCAAGCGCCGATCTCGCAACCATCAGAATTGCAGGCTCCGCCGAGGACAGAACCCACAATCTTTCCGATGCGAGCCCGACGCTCTACTGACAGAGTTACCGCGGCTCGAAATTTCGGATAATATTATTAAAAGCGAACACGAAACGGATTCGGAAATTTAGGCAGATGAAGATGAAGACATTTCAAGTGCGTCTTTCACAAGAATAATATTTCTATGGAAAAAAATAATTTCAAATGGGAGAGGGAACCTAATCGTGCCGTTAGAACACCAAAACACAAGATAGTTTTACAGTTTCCAGGGTTGAAACGTCCTCCAAAATTAGGTCCTAAAGCTGAGCCTGAAGAGACATGGAATCTACTTAGATTATATAGTAATATAAAATGTATTTCATGTTGAGAGTTGAATTATCTAAATTTAAAATGTATAAATAATAATTATCTAAAGAATCTTTCATTAATTTATTAAATGAATCAACTTTATACGCACTTTAGTGAGCGAGGTCTGAGAGACCCATCCACACTAGTTACGAGACGGTTTGTGACACAGCAGTTAAGGGTAAAGTATCGAAGAGCATTTAAAATAAAAAGTTGCCCAATGTCTTGTGTGCTTACTTTCTGTGGGAGTGAAACGACGCCATAGTGAAAGGTTTTCCTTCATATTCACCAAAGAATCGACTGTCTCCAAGGCGAATGTGATAGATTTCGTTTCCGGAACACTTCCCGTAAAGCCGGTGCCACTCTTCACCCGACATTTGGCCTTCCCTGAAAAACAGATTAATAACGTGGCTTCAGATCTCCGTAGGCTGCATGGATGAAGTTGGTATATGTGTGCAATGCCAGGAAAGGGATCGGAAATGGCTGTTTGCCAAGAACGGTCGATTATTTACGTTGAGAGTACAATGAGATTACTTCAAGCGAACAGTGTAAATAAATTAAAGGAAAATGCTGAAGAATTGAAGTTTTATACTAGCAAAGCATATTTAAGAATAATGGCTTCCAGTGCATTTGTTTCTGAGCTTGGATAAATTAATTTGCTTTGTCAAATGAATGCCCTACTTTATAAGGAGTTTTTGAATGTTTTTGCTTTTCCTCAGTTTCAAATACGCATTTATCATCTGTTTTTAGTGAAATATATACTGTTTTAAATAAAATAAAAAATGTATTGTGAAGTACAGTAAAAGTTAACCGAATGGGTAAAAGAATGAAATGATTACCTACCTTCTACTTATTTGACAACAATTTCGGCTTAAGATAGTGGAAGATAATTGTTTATTTAATCTTTACTTCTACTTCGATTTACTTTGTGTTTTAAATATGAATAAATGTAGATGACACCGGCAGAGTAGTCATTTAGGCCCTGTTCACATGAAGCGTTCTCGAACGCGGGTTGCCAAAATTCGTCTTCGAATTCGTGTTGAGAGACATGCGTTTTGACAGACGTTAAGACTTCTTTAATTCTGTAGTCCAAGTTTCTATTTTCGCGATTGTTAAAGACAGAGTAAAAATTTCAAAGGATTTGAAATCTGCGGAAAAGTTCACATCACATAATTACCTAAAATGGGATTTTATTAAAAAAAAAATCATTTTTCAATAGTGACTTGAATATTGTCTGAAACGAATTTGGCCGCATTTGACGAAGATGTTCATTACGAACACAAAAAGGGCTGTTTATTTTGATTTTATAGAAATATATAACTGGAATGAAGTATTTTGTTGCCTTAATCTACTGCTTTATATTTATAACCATTAAAAATATAATGCAAATTTTATCGAATTCGATGTTTTGAAGAAATTTAAACCACGCTTCACACAAAACTTGTTAAATAAAATATGATAGTTTACAACAAAAGGGATAGCAGATAATTTTATTGCTGTGATAACGCTTGCTGACAACGGTCCGTTTTAGTTTTCATTTACGGCAAAAGTTTTTAAAATAAAGCTAAAACTAAACATTCAATTTTGGAAGCTAAACTTTTAAGTTGTTTCTTTTAACGTCTTCAATGTGAAAAGTGTAAGATAAATTTCAATTTTTATTCATTTTCACATCCTCGTGTTAAATTGAACTCGATATAACTTTTGAAAAGGAAATTATTAAATGATTTACTGAACATAACTTACTGTGAGTTTATTTGTCATAGAATTTATATTTCAATATTTCAGTTAGTGTTATTAACTACCTTTTTAGAAATGCTTACATTATATGTACGTGTAGACGGATATTTTATTTGCATTCTCCTGTTTTTTGGTTATTTTTGGAGATTTTTGGTAGTTTTAATCCCAGGTGCAGAATTATATTCAGTGTTCTGCAACACTCCAAGCAATTGCAATTGTTATGCAGGGATTTGTCCGAATTTAGAAAATTGTAGTAAAATCAAAAACAGACGTAAAACACATTATAGGCTAAATATGTATTACATATTTGCAGTAAAACGCTTCAAAATTAATTTGCTTACTTTATTTGAAACCAAGGCATACTTTCAGAATTTGCAATTCTGGGTCGATAAATTTTGAAGTTAAATATTTTGACATTGACATAGAAGATGTGTTATTTATTAAGTGTTTGTGGTAATTTAGTGCGGTGTAAGGAGGTTGTTCCGTAGCTAGAAGAAAAAAAGGTGTTGCAAGGAGCGCGCTTTGCACTGCAGAGCATCGTAACTTATGATAAAAGAAAAAATCGGCCAAAATTTTGTTATAATTAATGAAAAATTGTTCTACAAAGACTTTTTGTTGGTTCTACAACGCTAGTTTTAAGCATTTCCTTTCTGCTCCCGGGGTATTAACAAATTTTTTTCGTTATCTCGTGGGATTAATCAAAATTTAGTTAACATATTCCACAATTGTTGTTCCATTCGCGGATCCATTTGTGCTTTACCCTCGATAGAAAGTAGGTTGGAGGATTAGTTTCCGTTTCGGATAGTCGAAACTTCGGGAAAATTGCGTTCAAAAAATTTAAAAAGCCTAGTTATTGCTATATATGTGTTTCTTATACTGACACATTATATAAAATGTTTTTAGAGACAGGTTTTTAAAAATATATACAAATATATTTGAAGGAAAATGAAATAAAAATTAGAAATAGATCAAAGGAGACACGATAAAAGCTACAAGGATAACAACAGGCAAAGAAAAGTTATCATCAGTGCCGGATTTTGTTTGCATCTCATCTTTTTAATAGTATTTCTTAGATACGTCCCATATAAACAGAAAATTCCGCTTACAAATTCCGGATTCTTGAAATAAAATTTTGGAGGCAAATATGTTTTTATTTTACGCTGTTAATTTTAAAATTTTTAGGAAATTGTTTAATGGTTCCCATTTTTTGGTGGGAAAAAAATTCAAGTACTTTTCAAGGCCCAATGAAGTTTTTCAAGGACTATCGGCAAATTGTAATCTTCGGAATCGGAATAAAACCACGCCTTCTAAGCCAATGCATTTCAAGCAAAGAGAAATTCAAGAATTCGAGATTAAAATTTTTTTTAATAAATTCATGGACTTTCAAGTATTTTGCACTAAATTCAAGTACTTTCTGGGGCCCTTGAAAACAAAAATGAAATTCAAGTACTTTTCTAGGATTTTCAAGTCCCGTGGGAACCCTGTGTTTGGTAAATTTCAAAAGAGAGTCTTGTTTTATCAAAGTTTTGTGTGTGGAAATATTCCAATTTTGCCAACGCAGTTTAGCTTTTCGATAAAACACATTACAAATTACTCATCTCCTTCAGCTCAAAAAATCAATCCGTTATCATCCCTTAACACAACAACTATTTTCTTACTATATTTTATTAGTGGGCAAATCATCAATACTGGAAAGTGTAAATCTTATAGGGGTTTTCTCTAGTCTTGACAGTAAGAAACGAATACTGGGATTTTTGAGTTGACGAAAATACTTAATGCTACAATTTTACCTACATAAAGCACTGTTTCTCTGTGATGCATTGGTCTGGTTTACACCGGTTACTAGGACTAATATAATCCCGTCATTTGAAAACCGTACGAAAATGTTCCGTGTAAAGATTTATAAACGAGATTGATGGCATTGGCATTACACCAGATCGCATCCTCCTCACTATGTCACGATAGATTTACCTGTTTAGGTTGTCACTTCTGGTCAGTAAGTTGATTATAGTGCATTCATCTCTACAATTATTAAAGGAAGCACCTGTCTCAGTGCGTGTTTGCGGTGTCCAGACAAATCTATTGGAATTACAGTAATGAAATTTGGCACAGGTAGTCGAAAGGGTGACTGAATAGACCTCGAAGTATAATTTTTAAACTATAATCTAGAACATTTTTTAGTTAATTTATTGGCATTTATCTATAGTTTGTTTACTTTAGAATGGCCACAGTGTGAAGAGATCACAGATTCTAAATTAATGCTTTCCTTTCATTTCCTGAGCACCAACGATTCCAACGGAACGAAACAAAACAAATAACAAATTTTTGACGAGGATTTATTTCTTTTTATTCTTTAGTCTAAGTTTTTTTTTTTTTATCTTCGCGATAGTTAAAAATAGAGTACAAATTTTAACGGATTTGAAATATGTGGAAAATTGTACACCAGATCAATACTTTAAATGTGATTTTCTTCAAATAAATCCTTTTTCAATTGTAAATTTTATATTTTTGCAACACGAATTTGGCCGCATTTGACGAAGATATTCATTACTAACACAAAAAGGACAATATGAGGTTTTCTATCTTCGGGATCGTTAAAGATAGAGTAAAAATGTTAACGGATTTGAAATCTGCGGAAAATTTTACACCAGATCGATACCTCAAGTGACATGCCCGTGTCATATCGGGTAGAGGTGGGACACATTCTTAAAATTATTGCTTTCTCTGTTTAATTATTGTTTTCAGTATCAGTAAGTCCACGAAAAGAACTGTCACGGACCACACCGTGATGGCCTGCTAGTTTATGTATAAAGATTGAAGTTCCAAAACTTAATTTATTCACAGGAGATGTAGAATTTTAAACAACTCACAAGGGATAGGGAACGGGTGTTTTATAAATCTAAATACTATCCATCAAATTTTTATGTAATTTTCAATATATTTTAGATAATTTTAGGCATAATATTGGTCTCATTTTATACACTTTTAAGTTGAACAATCCAGGCCCCTGTTAACACAGGAAAATAAATTTTTGGTTGGGAAAGAATGATTTTGATCCTAATTTTAATGGCTGTAAAATTAAAATATTCAATAAGGAGAAACAAAATAGCTTATTAAAGTTGCATTCTCTCTAAAATGGAGGCAATACTTTCCCTTATGTTTAGTATAAAAGGAATATCTGAAAGCCAAAGTTTTTTTCTGTTCAATACAGGGCTTATGCTACAGAAAATATTCCCTTAGCAAAAAAGCTCAAATGAATAAAAAAGTTTTAGCAAAATACTAAAATAACAAATTTGTTGGTAACGGCAATTTTTAGAATTGTAAGAAAAGGCACAGAGGCTTTAAAACATCGGATTGGAATATTTCAAGGAATTATTTAATTTAATGACATAATTAAGAACAACTGTTTTCTTCGGTGTTTATTATTCTTGCTTAAATAATTAAGAACATATATTTCTTCGGATCCTATTCCGTTTTTTTTTATCAAGGAAGCGATGTTTGGAACATATGCCGTAACGATTTTTTATTCGGATTTTTGAAAAACTGGTCACCATTTCTTTCGCATTTTGAGACCTTTCATCCGCATTTTGCGAAAAAAGCGACCGTAGCTTAATCCCTGGTTCAATATTAAAGGAGCTATACTTACTGGCCTCGAGATGTGTGCAGCAATAGAGTAACTAACGTTGATGTTCCAGGACAAAGGCAATTGTTGGCCAGAAGTGCGTATTTAAATTCGTCTTCGCAGACAGCGTGCTCTGGAAGATATAAAAGTAATTGAATCTATAAAGGTCATCATATGCTGTGCATCACATATGATTAACTAGACGCTTACCCAAAACGAGCTATAGTATATTTATTTGATTTGCATTTATAATAAGATTGAGAAACGACGCATTTAAATTTAACAAGGAACTATACTGAAAATAATGCATTTAGAGGGAGCTGGAGCGGAGTAGGATTTCAAAACACTCTATTTTGCAAAGTCTTACGCAAAAAGCAATGTGTACCACTACAAAGAACTGGAAATGGTCCATGCTTCAGTTATAACACTTCAAATGTTCGATAGTGCTATAACTAAAGCATGGACAGCGTGCACATGCAGTACTCCCCCGTAGATGGGCATCAAAACAACAACAATGCGATCCTTTATCTTATTCAGTGCTGATGGCAATAGGGATACGTAAACAGTTACTTCAACATAAAGTCGCAAAGGGTTTAAGATAGGAAGATCTGGTCGGCCATCTGAACAAGCGCTGTCACCCCCACCGCATTGCCAAATACAGCTGCGAGGGAGTTCATCGTTCAGTTAGCTTTGGGTGCCGCTGCCATGGACGCCCATTTTGCAAGATTATAAAATTTTCATCATCATCATCAAAACGCTTTCTGCTGTACAGTATCCAATTTGTAAACATACCACTTACTGCCACCTGGTGTGTCACAAGTGAGTCTGCAAACGCGAATTTAAAATTTTGAGATAGATTCGTTTTCGTTACGTGATTGGCACGAACAGTGTATAGCTTAGTAATTGTAGGTCATCAAACCCCAAAGAATATTTTGCAATAACCCCGTATTCTATTGTTTATGATGTCTGATGCATCGCAGGAAACTCCTTTCATCATTTCCGTAAGAATAAGACAGTGGTTCGAATTTACGTGACTTAAGTTCTATAGAATAGATTTTCATGTACGTATCAAATTGTTTTATTGGGCATAGTTCACACAGTGAATAATATACAAATTAGTTTCCGAGCACCGCGAAACGAAAATTATGATTTCTGTAGGGAAAACACATTACAGGTTTCCCCATAAATATTACATTGTACCAAGCATTGCCCTTTGAACACTTAATAGGGCCAGCGCTTATATTATTTAAGTGCGTGCAATTGTTTGCGTGGTTTCAACTTATTATTAATGCAAATCACCTTCAAATATTCCTACTGTTATGAAAGAGCAATTTATTTAAGTAATTCTTTGTCGTTCTTTTGCACGGATGGAGGCCTTCCGGTAATTTTTAGTTATCATTATTGCAACTCTAAAGTTCAATGCTCCTCATTACCATGCTATTTTGTAATCACGTTTACAACTCTGATTTGTCTAGTGCTTAAGGGGACAGTGGACTTTCAAAATCGCCTGTCACGATTCCCTGCCTTTCGCCACGTTGGTTGCGAACACAGATAGGTTACAAGTAGTATTACACTGCTAACAACTGGATCACTTGAAAAACCTGCTAACAACTGGCTCACTTGCAAAACCTGCTAACAACTGGCTCACTTGAAAAACCTGCTAACAACTGGCTCACTTGCAAAACCTGCTAACTGGCTCACTTGCAAACCCTGCTAACAACTGGCTCACGCGCTTGACATGTTAGTGCCTAACTTACAGTTCGACATGTTGATGGTATTATTGTTTGGCTCACACACGTTAAGTGTGTTATTGTTTGACTCATGTGAAAGTGTGTATGCAACAACATGCGAGTATTAGATGAGAAAAATTGTTAACACTGTGTTAATAGCCCTCCCCTGTTTGCGAGTCGAAAGAGCGTAAACCGTCCCTTAGGGGCAAGCCGACGCGAATAATTCACTTCCTGCTTTCTGTAGAAAGTTAGAGCGTGAGGAGCGGAGGAGAGGTTTTTTTTTTCAAGAGTAGAAGAATTTGTTTTTTCCTTCCACCTCCTCCTTCGTTGTTGGAGGTGTTCCGTATTTAAACGGAGAGGGGAAGGAGAAAGTTCGCAAGAGGTCTTTGATGTGTGCTCGGAGAGGAGGGAAAGTCAAAATAAGGAAACAGCTGGATATTTATCAGCGGGAGAGGGTTAGATAGAAAAAGATTTTTACATTGCGATTCAAATCGTATGAAGTAGAAATGGATACTTACGTTGTTTATAAAGGAAGATGATTAATCTAATGAGGCTCATTTCCCATTTGTCGTTATGGTATTCAACACGTTAGGAGATAGAAGCACCTAATTGAGTAAAATGTTTATTTTTTCGCCTGCGCTTAAACAGAGATATGTGTTGGAATTGGGGTTAGCTGTTATTTGTATTTTTGCTATTGTAACATTTCTTTCCATCTTTTACGTTAGCGATAATTGCAAGTATGATGATCAGATTGATTTAACAAACACCTCCTGTGTCTATTCGGAAAAGTTGGGAAGAAGACTCTATTTCCACATTTGTAATAAAGAACATTCTAGAGTGTATGACATTCGTTATTTTTGGAAAGAGGAATTGAATAAGATAAACCCTCAAATTATTGGCGTACAGCTTAGCGAATATGAATTTGGAAAACTTTGCAAACACAGTGTTAAATTTTAAACACCCCAGCACTTGTTTAATTGTAGGACCAAGTCAATCTGGTAAAACATCGTTAGTGCGTAAGATGATTAAAAGCAACATCTATGATCAACAGATGAAAAACATAAAATGGTGTTACAATTATTCTTCACCTTGGTTTTTTGACGAACCTGGGATAGAGTTTGTACAAGGTTTACCTGAAAATTATGAAGATGTTGACTTCACGGTTATTGACGATCTGATGCATCGTTTAAATGAAAATATTTCAGAGTTGTTTACTGTGGTATCTCACCATAGGAATATAAGCGTTTCTGCGGGAGAGGGAATTGAATAAGATAAACCCACAAATTATTGGTGTACAGCTTAGCCGAGTATGAAGTTGGAAAACTTTGCAAACACAATGTTAAATTTTAAACACCCCAGCACTTGTATGATTGTAGGAGCAAGTCAATCTGGTAAAACATCACTAGTGCGTAAGATGATTAAAAGCAACATCCATGATCAACAGATAAAAAATATAAAATGGTGTTACAATAGTAGAATATGTTGTTGACACTGACACCTGGACTAAATATCGTGTGGATAGAAAAAGTGTTGACACGTGGTCTAAATATTGTGTACAGATCCCAGTTTAATAATTCCAGTTAATAATGTTAATTGAGTCCAGATGTTTGGTTCATCATATATGTATATATATATAAAGTGAGGTGAGAGTACATCAGAATTCAACACAGATTACAAGAGGGTGTTCATGTCGGTCTTAGGAATCGTCTCAATTGCATTAGTGATATTTACATTGAGTCTGAGAGACGGCATTAGTGAGGTGGAACATTTCGAATTCAACGTGTTATTATTCTGAACGGTTAGGTGATAGAAAGATTTTGTTTTTTCATGTTTGTCGGAAAGGAGATTCACACGTGTATGATATACGTTATTTTTTTAAAAGACGAATCTTTGGGTTTAAAAGCAAATGTTGTAGGAGTACAACTAATAGAATTCGAATTTTGTCAGTTATGTCAAGTATGCTAAAACTGAGACATCCTTCGACCTGCATGGTGACAGGACCGTCACAGAGTGGAAAAACGAGAAAAATGATTGCCAAGCAAGTTTATGAATGCAATATGAACAAAATTGTGTGGTGTTACTCAGTGTGGCAACCTTGGTTTGTCGAAGAGAAAAACATAACGTTTGTTTGTGGTTTACCACCGAAGGAAAATACATGCAATTTGATCGTAATCGATGACATGATGAATGATCTAACAAGTGTTATTTCATCCATGTTTACGGTTGGGTCACACCACGAGAATTATAGCGTGATTTTAATCACACAAAATCTATTTCCTCGTGTGAGAGTTATGCGGGATATCAGCTTAAATACACACTATTTGATTATGTTTCGCAATAGCCGGGATCTATCTCAGGCTGCTTGTTTCTCTAGGCAGGCATTTCCTGGAAAAGGGAAATATTTCATGGATGCCTATAAAAAAGCAACCGCAGAACCTTTCTCCTATTTGCTTGTTGATGTTCATCCGAGAAGTCCAGAGGAGCAACGTCTCCGACAGTCTATATTTCCAGATCGTGGGCTTATTAATTGGGTCTTTTTACCGTTGAAAAATGAATAGAGTGAGACGTCATGTACATTTACTACACTTACTCTCCAATGCGAGTCCCCAACAGCGAAAAGCCATTTTAAGAACAGCGTCAAATGAACAAATTCAATCATTGTGTGAAATTTGTCAGAATTTGTTATCGGGAAATATACCCAATGCTAAAGTGAAAAAACTTGGATATTACAAGAGAGTGATTCGTCAGTTGGCAGATAGAAAAATACCAATTACAAGAAAACGCAAATTGTTCACGAAACAAACGGGTGGATTTTTGCCTTTGATTTTACCTGCCGTGTTGAGTCTGTTGGGGGGAATTGCAGGTAAAGCTATTGGTAAACGCATTTGAAAATGTCGAAGAAAATGGCGTTAGTACCACCGGAGCTGGTATCTGAATATTATCAGTTAAATAAACCCGAAATTCGATTGGAAGACAATATTCTTAGTTTGTTACAACAGAATGAAATGCCTGACGATATGAGGGCTAAACTTCTCTCTCAGTTAATACCCAAGTACCAGAGGGCAATGCAACCTCCACCACCTCAGAAACCGTTTGAAATTCCTCCTGAATTGTTGGAGAGTATACAATTGCCCGAAACAAAACCTTCTGAAGATGTTTCTATTCCTAGTATGCTGGTTAAATACCTGGGATATGCTGTTCCGAAAACACTAAAGAAATATGTATTGCCAATCTTGGAAAAATTGAAGAGTGCAAGCTATACATTTAATGAAAACAGTGAATTAGAAGTGAATGGGAAACCAGAATATCGAAGCAATGCTATAGATCTTTTTAACTATCTGATGAGAGACACAAAAAATCGAACCTCCTCCTAAAGGCTTTGATAAATTTTTTAAAGGCATTTACGAAATTAACATTCCACATCAGTGGATTGGCAATAAAAGACTTCGAGAGCAGTTAACTGTTTCAGAAATGAATCCACTGATGAAGAGAACGGGTTCACTCTCTTCTGTCGAGACTAAAAAACCAAAATGGGAAGCATGGAACGAATGAGAAAACTTTACTTCAATCCCAAAGAGCCCGCTTCGTTTGGAGGACTCAGCCGACTGTCAAAGGCAACTGGTATTAATAGGCACGATGTCCAGAAATGGCTTTCGCAGCAAGATGTCTATACTTTACACAAACCAGTGCGCTACAAATTTCAGAGACGGAAAACAATATCTTACGGTGTGAATGAGTTATGGCAAAGTGACTTGGTAGATGTACAGAAACTATCACGACATAATAAAGGATATCGTTATATTCTTACCATTATCGATGTGATGTCACGATTCTTTAGAGCCATTCCTATTAAAAATAAGAAAGCAAGTACGATGGTAAAGGTGTTTCGAAATGTTTTCCAAGAAAGGAAACCTTCGAATTTACAAACCGACAAAGGAAGTGAGTTCTATAATAAAAAGGTTCGGGATCTGTTCAAGAAATATGGTATTCATCATTATTCCACTAAAAGTGAGACCAAATGTGCTATTTTAGAACGCATGCATCGAACGCTACGTGCGCGTATGTATCGAGTTTTCACCCATCGTAACTCATATAAATATTATGATATTTTACAATCTCTTGTGGATTCGTACAATCATTCCGTACACAGTAGTCATGGTTTCAAACCGGCTGAAGTAACCACTGATGATGAACCGACCATATATAAACGCCTGTATGGGTTCAGTTCCCTAACCAAATTTCGTTTTGGTGTAGGTGATGTTGTTAGAATATCGAAAGCTCTCAGAACGTTTAGAAAGGGATATCTACCAGGGTGGACCGAAGAATGTTTTAAAATCTATAAAAGATATCCTACAAGTCCACATACTTATATTCTACAGGATTTGAATGGAAAAGAGATTGACGGACGTTTTTATGCTGAGGAGTTACAAAAGATAGAAAAAACTCCAGACGGTTACTGGGCTATTGAGAAAATTATTCGAACTAAAGGCAAAGGACCATCTCGTCAACTTTTGATAAAGTGGCTAGGATTTAACGATTCCTTCAACTCGTGGATTAAAGCAGAATGGATCAGAACATAGATGATTTCCATGTCATATTACCTTCAAATGCTAGTATGAACTACTTTCCGAACAACACTCCTGATCGTTATCGGACTAAATTAGCTTATCCGATCACTTTAAATGGAACATGGGAATGTTGTTTAGCAGAAGCAACCATTCCAGGTAGATTCTTTACCATTCACCCCGGTTATAATGATGAATATTCTATAGAGAAAATAGTGGAAGTAGAAGGTGTAACAACTTTACCTAAATATGACATACCACTTTATAGTGAAGATCATACAGACTTTGTGGAAGGAATAAATTCAAATCTTAAAAAGACATTTACAGATCCTCCTCTTATTCTTTTTCTGAATGAGGTAAAATCAAGACTTCGTATAACATTAAAAGTAGGTTGGGATATGCACGTTACTGTACAACATGCGGAACATTTCTTGCGCTTTTTAAAAGTCAACCCAAAAATTGATGATATAACTCGTAGTATAAGTACAGAACAAGTTTACACTACGGATTATCACGAACCGAATTTAGAGAATTTTCGAGATCAGTTTATAACACTTGTCGCCAATAAACCAGTACCAAAACTCACTTATGATATATTACTAGATAAAATTAATGATAATGTATTTGAACAAATCAATAGAAAGATCGTTGCTACAACAGCGAATAGTCTAGCACAGTTCTTACGACGCGAAAATAGTATAGTTGTAAAATTAAAAGAACATATAGATATACTTCTTGAACGTGATTCCTGCCCCAATTTAATGAGGTCTCTAGGCATCGATGAATCTTCTTACATTATTAGTGGTGATAAAAAAGAAATCACATTCAACTACTCTAATCCATTAAATGGAGCTGAAGGTGAAAAGTTTAAGATTATTGTCAATGAAGTATTTCCAACACTTCATCATGAACTTAGAACATATAATTTTAAAATACCCAGTGGCATGTATCGACAAGCCAAAGACTTCTTTAGTGAATTCAAATCCATTCAATTCAAAGTACTACCTAATTCTAAAGTCAAACTGATTGTACCACATGACACCAAAGTAGTGTTTGAAGATAAACTCTCGGATATATTAGGATTTACGCTAAACACTTTCACGGAAGGAGCATACATTTCCGATTATAACTTGGAGTTAAATGCGGGTATAACAGAAATATATGTATATAGTGATATTGTATCTTCATCGCTTGTTGGTGATTCATTGGTTCCGATTTTAAAAATCATACCAATTGCGAATGAACGACAGGATCAAATTGTGAAACATTTTCCCGTACCACTTTACTTTCGCGTTAAAAAGCAACACTTCGATGCTATTGAGATCGAACTGCGAACAAGTAGGGGTACACCCATACAATTTATATCTGGAAAAACGAGCTTGGTGCTCTCCTTTCGAAAAAAATCGTTATAAAGCGGTGTACAAACGACCCTTCCTTCATATATGTCTTTCATCATGCATAAACACGGTCGAATGCTGGATCCCCAGGACTGTATTGATTACTACTGTAATCAACAATCGGGGAAAGGAGGTTATTTTTCATCAGATTTCCCCATACAGAGAGGATATGGAATATTCACTAATTTGCGTCGATTTGTTCAACCACTTATGATCAAAGCGGGGAAATATTTAGGCAAACACTTACTAACTGCAGGAGAGAACGTACTACAAGACCTTTCACATGGGAAATCCTTCAGAGAAGCCTCCCGTAATCGATTAGGGGAATCTGGCAGAGAGATCCAACACGATCTACTTCGCAAACTGAGAGGTGGTGGGGGTATTAAAAGAAAGAAACAAACGAAAAAAACTCAGATGAAACGCCGAAAGAGGTGTTCGAAAGACGTGTTTTCTAGTCTCTGAGAAAATGGAAAACTGTTATTGCACAAAAAGTGAACTAGATTTGTTCGAAACATCACGAATTCAGCTAGCAATTGACCGGTCGACGTTCATAGAAGTTCATCCTGTAGCATCCATTTCGGACAGCAATACAATTGAATTTGCCATATCTGGATTAGGTGAATCATATTTTGATCTTTCCCATGTTTTCCTCAATGTTCAAGCAAAGATTGTAAAAGCAGACGGTAGTGCATTCGTTGCTGCCGATCAATGCGGGCCTATCAATTATCTTTTAAATACTATGTTCTCTGAATGCCATGTCTCCTTTAATGATAGACAAATTTCCTCAGAAAACAATTATGCCTACAAAGCTTATATTCAAAGCATATTGTTTCATCCAGAATCCTCTCAAAAGAATTTGCTGAGTGCTGCAATGTTTCATAAAGATACCGCTGAGAAGTATGATGATTTGGATATTGCAGCGGGGGGAAACAAAGGATTGAAGCAAAGATGGAATCGCACTAAGAACGGAACCCTCTTTGATATGTATGGTGCGCTTCATTTGGATTTAGGTAGTCAATCCAAATTATTAATAAACGGTGTACCGATACGCATCAAGTTAGAAAAAGCGAAACATGCATTCAGCCTATTGACAAATAACGGTGAATACTGCCTTAATATTGAAAACATAAGTCTCTTTGTGAGACGGTGTGAAGTATCGAGTTCAATACTTATTGGACATGAGAAAGCGTTGGAACATTCTCTCATTCAAATGCCATTTACAAGAATTGAAATGAAAACATTCACGCTTAGCTCGGGACTAAAAAGTATTACGATACCAAATGCAATCAACGGTGCACTTCCCAGTCGAATCATTTTGACTATGATATCTAATTCTGCATTTAACGGTGATTTTAAAAAGAATCCTTTTAATTTTAAAAATTATAACCTGAACCATATTTCTCTGACAGAGAACGGTGTACAGATCCCGACCACCGCTTATGCACCAAGCTATGCAAAAAATCTTTATGCTCGAAATTATTTAAGTTTGTTTACAGATCTTGGTAAACATGACACAAACATAACATTCAACGAGTATAAACATAATTTATGTTTTTACGTATTCGATCTCACTCAAGACTATTCTGCTAGCGATCCATTTGCAAACGTAACTCGAAGTGGTGATCTATCGATTCATCTGAAGTTTGAGACAGATCTTGACGAAACGGTTACATTGATAGCATATATGGAAATGCAAGCTCTCATAGAAATAGATAAAAGCAGAAACATCTTTACTGACTATTAAAATCATGGACACCTCAATGTTGACTAGACTTGCATATAGCGATCATAAGATCAGAACTACGTTCGGAGGTGTATTCGCAAGTGATATGCTACCTTCAAAAAGAAAGCGCTATCGTTCCTTCATCGTGAACACCGATCCTGCACATTGTGAAGGACAACACTGGCAAGCTATGTACTTTGATGAAAAAGGATACTGCACATTCTTTTGCTCTTATGGCACACCACCCGGTCGCAATATCAAATCCTTCTTAGTCAAAAATTCAACTCAACTTGAGTGGAATAGACAAACGTTGCAACATTTTAAAACCAGATCATGTGGACTATTTTGCCTCTATTTCTTATGGCATATCACGAGAGGGTTATCCATTGACAAACTACGAGTTACAGATGTATGTGAAAACGAACGAATCGTTCAAAGTTTTGCCCATCAATGGTTCAAAATTGGTAACGCACCAGAACTGTCTTATAATCAATATTGTCAACCTCTTCGTAACGCATCAAAGAATCTACACGAATGAACTAGTAGTAATAAATACACTATCGCATCACGAATAAAGTTATTCAACAGCTCACCATGGAGCGATATGGTTATATCATTCTGAACGCATGCGATAAAAAGGTTAAAAGTGCAAATAAAGTATTATTTGATGATATCGTACATTGTGTAAAAAGTGGGATACTTCAAAAGATCGACAAAGATGAACTGCTCGTGTATTTTCAAATCTTAGAAAATTCAGAAACGATCAAATTAATGCACAGAGATCCAATTAGTTGTAGGTATGGATACATGTACTTGTATCAACCCTGTGATTCGGAGCAATATATGATTCTTGAAACTGCATCAGATATTTTGTTTTCTAACTTACTGGATTGCATTATCAGTGCGAAAGCTTATGGTTTGGAAGTTCCTTGTATATCCAATCTGAAAGTAAAAATTGGATATTACAAAATTTTTGACAGTGACGAACTCATGAAAGAGCTTCACTTCCCCCACTGTATGGAGAGAGCTTAATACAGGCTCGTAAAATGGAGAGAATCGTGTCAGTACACGTTTCTAACTTTACGAACTATAAGTACGTACTCTAGTAGGAAATTCATCATTTGAATTCCAACATGGAACGGTATGGATATCTCGTTCAAAGCTCAGAGAAAACATATGATTATATTCACCACGAATTGTACAATAGTGTGTTCGATTGTGTCCAAAGTGTATTGGCATCTCTAGGACTAAATAAAGAAAACAAGAAAAATGTACGCTATTTTAAAATACTCACTAATGAAGACATAGTGAATTTGGTCCATGAGGATGACAAAGAACATAGATTTGGAGTGTGTCATCTACATCGCATGTCTCCAAATAAAAAACTCTCCCTGTATGGAAGTGGACTCATTTTGTACTCAAATATTCTACAATGTATTGAAGCCACGAGTGATTGTATTTGCCAGATAGAAATGAACTTTCCAAACTGCATCCTCAAGTATGGTTACTTTCAAATTTTAAATGAGGATGAATTTGTTAACTTGTTAAAAATGTAAAACAAAAAGCCTGCGAGCTTTTTGATTTTTGAAACTGTAAGGTAAAAAAATGTACTCATCACTGGTTTTTGTTTGAAATAAAGAATGTTTTCAAAATTGTGTTTTGTCTAAATGTTTCACTAGATTTTTCTCATTGTCTTCCAAGGTCTTATGCATAATAGTCTTGTTAAGATCACGTTTTTGTAATATCCTCGAAGAAATTATCGATGGGAATTATCTATTACTTTTAAAACTCTCTCTGAATTAATAACAAGCTAAATGTCCTTCGCTCTTTCTGGAACGGTTGCGGTTCGGCAGATTTCCCCTGTGCGTCATACATGGTCTTATTGCATTAAATTGCTAGTTTTAAAACAGATACTAGTTCATAACACTTTGCTTCTTAAACACTTCTACAACACTTACATGTAATATGTGATTGATAGAAACTCTTTAGAATGCTTATGTTTCTTAGTTTGAGGAATATCTTATACTAGACCTTTAAGGGTTTTAAATGTCTTTCACAGTTAATTTTACATTCCTGTTTAAGAATACTTATGTTTTTTACTTTTTATGAAACTGTTTCACTTGCTTTTGTAATATGTTATATGTTTTTATAAACTTTAAATGTGGTTTTTGCTATTAATTTTCTATACGTAAGACTTCTAATTTGTTTTTCTTATAACTTATTTTAATTATGATATCTTAAGGTGACTAAATTTTCTAAACTGTTTTACTCATTCAGAATTATTGTTTATGTGTTTTCTTTTATTTTCATTTTTAGAATCTTAAAAAATATCAGAACTCAATACTCCTCAAATTAATCCGAGGATGTCTTTATCCAGTTATGTTAATTATGGCTTAAACAATTTTATATTAAAATGTAGAATATTTAAAAGACTCATAAAATTTAGTTTCATATTTTATTATATCCGATACTACCCCGATGTTTAAAAGATGAAACTATAGGCATTCCTATAGAAGAATTTTGTGCTCTTCGACCTAAAATGTATGCATACATTAATATGAAAATATGCATGAAATAATAGCAAAAGAACTGCTAAAGGAACAAAAAAAAATCTGTTCTAGAAAATAACCTAGGACATGAATTATACTTGTAGGTTTTAAAAGAAAACAAACAATTAAAACATAAACAATGTAGTATTATATCCAAAAAACACACACTGTCTACTATGTTACAAAAAAAGACAAGTCTGTCAAGTTTTTATGGTAAAATGTATTCGATAAACGAAGAACTTTTTTAGCTTTTAATCACTATGCTATAAAATGATATGTATGTCCATGGAGCATTTTGTATGATAAATATTCGAAAGATTTTTTACTTTCATTTGTGTACTTATATTTTCAAATGCTTAAATAAAGAATTGTAAGCGGAAATATGTATGTTTCTTTTGTTCTTTCATTAATATGTAAAATAATATGTACAACTTTTATATCAATACAAACCAAAACATCGAACTCTGAAAATATCTTAGAGTCATTCATAGTGTAACTACTTTTCGCAAAATAAGAACTCTGGAGTATTTTTACAAATTGTAGTATCACAATGATGTTCATGCTGACACCTATAGAGAAATTCTAAAAGCTAAAAATTAGGATAAAATTAGGATTTATGCAGACTTGAACTTGAGACTGTAAAAGATACTCATGCTCGAGTGTTTGTTCATCTAAACCACTCGACCATGAATATCTACCAATGGGTGGTGTATAAATCTAATGATCAAACGAAATTCCTCTCACAACAGTCCTTCAATTCCTAGTACATTTAACACTCAATAAACGGAGAAACATACTTTTTTGTGTCAGCACTTTTTCTATCCACACGATATTTAGTCTAGGTGTAAACACTTTTTCTATCGACATGATGTTTAGTCTAGGTGTCAACAACATTTTTAGCGACAGACCATTTAGTCCAGGTGTCAACAACATATACTACTTACAATTATTATTCACCTTTGCTCTAAGGGATGGTTTACGCTCTTTCGACTCGCAAACAGGGGAGGGCTATTAACACAGTGTTAACAATTTTTCTCATCTAATACTCGCATGTTGTCGCATACACACTTTCACATGAGTCAAACAATAACACACTTTACGTGTGTGAGCCAAACAATAATACCATCAACATGTCGAACTGTAAGTTAGACACTAACATGTCAAGCGCGTGAGCCAGAACTTAATAGTGTATGCGAGTGAACCAGTTATTAGCAGAGTTTGCAAGTGAGTCAGTTGTTAGCAGGGTTTACAAATGAGTCAGTTGTTAGCAGGGTTTGCAAGTGAGCCAGTTGTTAGCAGAGTTTGCAAGTGAGCCAGTTATTAGCAGGACATACAAGTGAGTCAGTTATTAGCATAGTTTGCAAGTGAGCCAGTTGTTAGCAGGTTTTTCAAGTGAGCCAGTTGTTAGCAGGGTTTGCAAGTGAGCCAGTTGTTAGCAGGTTTTGCAAGTGAGCCAGTTGTTAGCAGGTTTTTCAAGTGAGCCAGTTGTTAGCAGGTTTTGCAAGTGAGCCAGTTGTTAGCAGGGTTTGCAAGTGAGCCAGTTGTTAGCAGTGTAATACTACTGTTACAAGAACAGTTGTTCTTGTGTTCTAGTTGCTACGTGTTCTAGAGGACGAACATTGATGGTCGACAGTAGTGATGCGACATCGACAGCAAAACATCGATGCTCAAAATTAAAACATCGATGTTGATAATACATCGCCCTCAAAATATCGATGTTTTTAAAATTCAGTGTATTTAAACTTTTCCCTCTATTTCTTTAAACTGGTTTAGCAACTAGTGATGCTAAATAGACAGCAAAACATCGATGTTTTTAAAATTCAGTGTATTTAAACTCCCCCCCCCCTATTTCTTAAAACTGGTTTAGCAACTAGTGATGCTACATCGACAGCAAAACACCGATGTTTTTAAAATTCAGTGTATTTAAACTTTTCCCCCTATTTCTTAAAACTGGTTTAGCAACTAGTGATGCTACATCGACAGCAAAACATCGATGTTTTTAAATTTCAGTGTACTTAAACTTTTCCCCTATTTCTTTAAACTGGTTTAGCAACTAGTGATGCTAAATAGACAGGAAAACATCGATGTTTTTAAAATTCAGTGTATTTAAACTTTTCCCCCTGTTTCTTAAAACTGGTTTAGCAACTAGTGATGCTACATCGACAGCAAAACATCGATGTTTTTAAAATTCAGTGTATTTAAACTCTTTCCCCCATTTACTGAAACTGGTTTAGCAACTAGTGATGGTACATCGACAGCAAAACATCGATGTTTTTAAAATTCAGTGTATTTAAACTTTTCCCCCTATTTCTTAAAACTGGTTTAGCAACTAGTGATGATAAATAGACAGCAAAATATCGATGTTTTTAAAATTCAGTGTATTTAAACTTTTCCCCTATTTCTTTAAACTGGTTTAGCAACTAGTGATGCTAAATCGACAGAAAACATCGATGTTTTTAAAATTCAGTGTATTTAAACTTTTCCCCTATTTCTTGAAACTGGTTTAGCAACTAGTTATGGTACATCGACAGCAAAATATCGATGTTTTTAAATTCAGTGTATTTTAACTTTTCCCCCTATTTCTTAAAACTGGTTTAGCAACTAGTGATGCTACATCGACAGCAAAACATCGATGTTTTTAAAATTCAGTGTATTTAAAGTTTTCCCCCTATTTCTTAAAACTGGTTTAGCAACTAGTGATGATAAATAGACAGCAAAACATCGATGTTTTTAAAATTCAGTGTATTTAAACTTTTCCCCCCTATTTCTTAAAACTGGTTTAGCAACTAGTGATGCGACATCGGCTCCAATGCATCAATGTTTTTTATAAAACATCAATGTTGCATCTCTATTTTTCAGACCCTTCACCCTTGGCCAGTTTGATCTAAAAGTATGTTCAATTTGCTGATTATGAAAATTATGCTACTTATTATTTTTAAAGTTTTTAGAACGGTACTTTTTTCATTTAAAAATAAAAAATCGACAACGTAAAAATATCGACAAGTATAAACATCGATGTAACAAAAACATCGTTGTTTTGAAAACATCGACATCGATGTCGCATCCCTAGTCGACAGTGCCTGAGTTCTAATACAATCAAGAACATGAAATATTGGATGCTATTCTGAAAAAGAACAGGAATAAGGATAGAATTGTTGTACAATTCGGAAGAGTCAGACGTGTTTTTGCACCGGACGGGGCGGAGTATTTATTTGAAACTATGTATTGTATTTTAAATAAATGTCAATGTCCGATTCAGGTGTGCAGTTTCCCTCTATTCGTGGCCACTACTACACGAACTGTCAATCAAAATAGACATTGCTCGGTCACCGACACCACCAAAATCGATCGAAAAAATTATTTTTTAAATATTAGAGCTGAAAATTGATGGATGTCAAATTCTGTGGATACCAAAAAGAATCTTTCAATTTCGATCATTTTTGACGGAGTTACACATGCAGCAGCATTAAAGATATAGTATTGGGTGGAGGCAAAATTCATCCGCCCCGTTCAATTGACAAACAGTGAAGAAAAATTAATTTATTTACTAAAAATTGCATTTTATCAATATTTTATGTGTCATTATGTTCGATGACCTAACTCCATCTTTCCAGTAGCTCCATAATCCTGCGCTCAGAAGTTGTGAAGTTTCTTGCTAAAGAACTGATCCAGCTTTCCGTACCACTTAGAACAATATCACATTACGCAGCAGATATATAAATAGATTGGAAGGCTTTTGCGTCTGCAAAGCATTCTTGCATTTTCGAAAATAAAAAAAGGACACTATGTCGAAAATGTTCCTTATTTTCTGTCATTTTTAATGTTTAATAAATAAAAAAAATAAAAAAAACGAATAACACATTTTTTCTCAGTCATCGCTGAAATGTTTTACAAACAACATCAAAAGTTTATACGTGTGAAGTAGAAAACACTTCGGTTTTTCGATGTAATCCCATCTAATACCAAAAATGGGACGAACTTTCACATCAAAACCCAATCCATATACACTACCTTACAATAGTGGGCCAGACGCCAGCGGATTTGCATAACATCCGACTACTTGTTTGAGGGTGTTTTTCGTGGTATGGCCTGGGACCTATGCATGTTGTTCCTGGTAAATTGAACATGAACACCTACATGAACATTTTGAACAATCAGGCTCTTCCTACGCTCTGGCAATTTTATGGAACGGACGAATATAACTTCCAGGACGGCTGCTCTCCATGTCACGTTGCAGCTACTGTCAAGCAGTGATAAATAGAAAAATGGGCTATAATTCTATAAGATTATATAGAGCACATTCTCTCTATATATATCTATGCACTACCCTACAATAATGGATCGGACGCCAGCGGATTTGCATAAAATCCGACTACTTGTTTTGGGATGTGTTTCGTGGTAAGGCCTGGGACTTTTATATGTGGTTCCTGGTAAATTGAACGTCGACGCCAACATGAACATTTTGGACCATCAGGTTCTTCCTACGCTCTGGCAATTTTATGGAATGGACGCATGTTATTTCCAGGACGACAACGCTTCATGTCACGTTGCAGCCTCTGTCAAGCAGTGGTGTCAAGATATGGATGTAAAACGTCTTCCCTGGCCTGCCCAAAGTCCGACCTAAACCCCATAGAACATTTGTGCGACGAGCGACGCTTACGGACCATCAGGTTCTTCCTACGCTCTGGCAATTTTATGGAATGGACGCATGTTATTTCCAGGACGACAACGCTTCATGTCACGTTGCAGCCTCTGTCAAGCAGTGGTGTCAAGATATGGATGTAAAACGTCTTCCCTGGCCTGCTCAAAGTCCGACCTAAATCCCATAGAACATTTGTGCGACGAGCGACGCTTACGGACCATCAGGTTCTTCCTACGCTCTGGCAATTTTATGGAATGGACGCATGTTATTTCCAGGACGACAACGCTTCATGTCACGTTGCAGCCTCTGTCAAGCAGTGGTGTCAAGATATGGATGTAAAACGTCTTCCCTGGCCTGCTCAAAGTCCGACCTAAACCCCATAGAACATTTGTGCGACGAGCGACGCTTACGGACCATCAGGTTCTTCCTACGCTCTGGCAATTTTATGGAATGGACGCATGTTATTTCCAGGACGACAACGCTTCATGTCACGTTGCAGCCTCTGTCAAGCAGTGGTGTCAAGATATGGATGTAAAACGTCTTCCCTGGCCTGCTCAAAGTCCGACCTAAACCCCATAGAACATTTGTGCGACGAGCGACGCTTACGGACCATCAGGTTCTTCCTACGCTCTGGCAATTTTATGGAATGGACGCATGTTATTTCCAGGACGACAACGCTTCATGTCACGTTGCAGCCTCTGTCAAGCAGTGGTGTCAAGATATGGAGGTAAAACGTCTTACCTGGCCTGCTCAAAGTCCGACCTAAACCCCATAGAACATTTGTGCGACGAGCGACGCTTACGGACCATCAGGTTCTTCCTACGCTCTGGCAATTTTATGGAATGGACGCATGTTATTTCCAGGACGACAACGCTTCATGTCACGTTGCAGCCTCTGTCAAGCAGTGGTGTCAAGATATGGATGTAAAACGTCTTCCCTGGCCTGCTCAAAGTCGGACCTAAACCCCATAGAACATTTGTGCGACGAGCGACGCTTACGGACCATCAGGTTCTTCATACGCTCTGGCAATTTTATGGAATGGACGCATGTTATTTCCAGGACGACAACGCTTCATGTCACGTTGCAGCCTCTGTCAAGCAGTGGTGTCAAGATATGGATGTAAAACGTCTTCCCTGGCCTGCTCAAAGTCCGACCTAAACCCCATAGAACATTTGTGCGACGAGCGACGCTTACGGACCATCAGGTTCTTCCTACGCTCTGGCAATTTTATGGAATGGACGCATGTTATTTCCAGGACGACAACGCTTCATGTCACGTTGCAGCCTCTGTCAAGCAGTGGTGTCAAGATATGGATGTAAAACGTCTTCCCTGGCCTGCTCAGAGTCCGACCTAAACCCCATAGAACATTTGTGCGACGAGCGACGCTTACGGACCATCAGGTTCTTCCTACGCTCTGGCAATTTTATGGAATGGACGCATGTTATTTCCAGGACGACAACGCTTCATGTCACGTTGCAGCCTCTGTCAAGCAGTGGTGTCAAGATATGGATGTAAAACGTCTTCCCTGGCCTGCTCAAAGTCCGACCTAAACCCCATAGAACATTTGTGCGACGAGCGACGCTTACGGACCATCAGGTTCTTCCTACGCTCTGGCAATTTTATGGAATGGACGCATGTTATTTCCAGGACGACAACGCTTCATGTCACGTTGCAGCCTCTGTCAAGCAGTGGTGTCAAGATATGGATGTAAAACGTCTTCCCTGGCCTGCTCAAAGTCGGACCTAAACCCCATAGAACATTTGTGCGACGAGCGACGCTAACGGACCATCAGGTTCTTCCTACGCTATGGCAATTTTATGGAATGGACGCATGTTATTTCCAGGACGACAACGCTTCATGTCACGTTGCAGCCTCTGTCAAGCAGTGGTGTCAAGATATGGATGTAAAACGTCTTCCCTGGCCTGCTCAGAGTCCGACCCAAACCCCATAGAACATTCGTGCGACGAGCGACGCTTACGGACCAGGGAACCACGTCTGAAATCTACAGTTGAGCTGGCGACATTCTGGCAGCAGGAATGGACACAAATACTCATAGCTGTGTATCAAAACCTTGTTGAAAGTATGCCTAGGAAGGTTGCTAGTGTAATTGCAGCACGTGGGGAACATTCCATATTAAAGCATGTATTATTTACCTTATACCATCACATCTTGCTGTCCGGACCATTACTGTAGGGTAGTGCATGTAAAAAGGCGTGTGTATATGTGTGTGTGTATTCTCTATACAAATCTACACCGTTTGACCAATCCACACCAAATTTGGTACACTTAAACTTTAGGACGCTGCGGAAAACAGAGGCTTCTTCTTTCCTGACTTCAGACCAATCAGTAGCCATGAAAAGTGGCACACAGGTAGTCCTAAAAGTATCCCTCGAAGCCCCAATTTTAAAATTTAAAGTTTGTTTTACTGCAATAAATGGATATGGAAAAGGAAACACGTACACGTACTGCAGAGTTTGTGTATTTGAGTTACCAGGGATATGTCTCCGCCATATTTAAGCTGTCGTGGTAGGGAACACGTTCTACAGAGTTTGTGTATTTTGAGTAAACACAGGGAAATGTCGCGGTCATAATTGAGCTGTCGCGGTGATATTTGAATCCCAAGGAACGCCGGGTTATTCAGACAGTAGATAAATATAATAAGTCTATAACATAAACGCGTTGGGGTCCTCCGACTGAGATTCTTTGACATTCTTCTGATTTCAAAATATTCTCGGCGCATCTGGTTTTGATTTAATTGATATTATTTCGGATAACCTTTGAATTCTCCGTTGTATATATCTAAGTGCAAATGAGAAATTAATCGTACTTTGGAAATTTTGGTTTAAAATGTTGCTTAACCTATGTTTGTTTGAAAAACACTAGGTTTGGTTAGGTACACAAATTATTTTTATTTGCTTTACCATTAAAAGCGATACACTTACAAGATGGAGTTAATTTGACTTATACGAAAATAAGGATTAAAATTTTAATAGAAATTAATGCGCACATTGGACCTATTAATTTTTTCTTATTAATCAAAAATATTGACCAGGTTTTTATAGTTACTTCCAAATGATTTAATATATTTGGACCAAACCTTATCTATCTAGCGTGTTTGGGCAAAATAGTATAAGTTAAAAGTTGTTCAAAATGAGATAAGTAAATGAGTACACGTAAACAAAATTATCTTTCAATTTTGATCCAATTAGTATTAGTTTACTATAAATAAAAGCAGATTTATAAATTCTGGTTGAAATGATAAAATCGATTTATAATAGATATATAAAAAATACATTCAATAAAAACTGTCTCCTAATTTTTTTTATTCATACCGTGTTGCCCTAATACTCTAGATAATAGCTTTATAAAAGAAAACAGTCTGTGCCAATTTTATAACAATCGGATAATAATTGAAAAGTTTGTTCTGGAATTCCATTATTCTATTAAGATGTGCAATCAACGAATAATTTTTAGTCGCAAATAACCATCCTGTTTTCTTATTTTACAATGAAACTTCAAATACTTTCCTTATTTCTCAAATATATTTCTTTCCCTTCGAAAGTACATTGTTAGGTATTTGTGGTTACGTTATGTGCATTTTTGTTTGGATTTAAACAGTCTTCCAGTTTTTATACTCGATGGCGAACATTTGAATGATGTAAGATTTATGCACATTTCGTGTTCTTTCATTGATGTAATATTATGATCGTTAAAAAAATATAACTGATGATAGTAAACTATTGCTTTGAAGCAAATAATTGAATAAATTGTATTGGAAAAAGCTTTGTTGCTTACTATGCATAAAAAGTATCAAGAGCTAAAACCCTTTTACATTTTTAGCAATAGAATACAAAAGTAAATACGCTTTGTGATGGATTTTTACGGCTTATATTTACCATTCAATTTTTTTATGAACCTGGGGCAACATATTCTTCAAATATTTATTTATCGTAATAGAAATTCACGGAACTTCTACTTTTAAACTGTGGTATTAAAAATGCTAATACAAATATACCGCTAAAGGGATTTTCTTCATAAAAATATTCTAAAGATAACTTTTCTCTCCAAAAGCTACTGCGAGAATGTAATAAAATTTTGAAGGTGGTGTGCTGGGTTTTAGTATAATGATATTTATTTTGGTACAAGCCTGAATTTCGATGCAAAAAATATAAAAGGACAATTTTTCCCCATTGAACTAAAATGCGAAATCTGCGTTTAGAATAATGAATGATGCAAAACCATTTGCTTTTCAAACTATCATGTTTAGTCTCCAATTTTATCGTTTTAAGAAACATTTGAAATGTAGAAGATTTATTTTGGAGGGTATAGATTTTTTGCTCCCTATTTTAAACTTGAAATTCTATGTTTTCATGCTACTTTTTCTGTTAATTCAGAACAGGCCACATTGTAACTCAGGACAATTTCAATCGTTTTCACAAGGCTAGCTTCAATAGGTGTCTAATTTGCATTGATGAGGAAGAGGCTGGAGTACATCTTGCTCAACTGCACCGGAGATAACAATTTTTGAAATTTTTCTCTAAGTGTGTTTCATTGTCAATTCTTACTGTTTTCTTTCTAATGCTCATTTCATGTATATTGCTTCTCTCATATATATACTAGAGTGCATAACTTAAGCAACTCTTCTGATTTTGCTGTAATTACACTAAAGATCAACTGGGAGACATAAAATAATTCATACTACAGAGGCACAGTGTAGTACTTAAAGGGTGAAGAAAGCATAGTAGCAAAAAATTAATAGGACGAATACAGTATGGAATGCAGCAGAAAAAGGTTTTATTGATAGAATGGAATTGTCACAAAACAGTCTGGCCATGAGGAAGAACAACAAACCAAAATCCCTTAGAAATGGAGGTACAGCTACACTCTACGTTTATGAGTGATGGCAACGGCTTGGCGATTTTTTTTGGCGCACTTCTAGTAGCGAGTTACGATAAATTAAGGCAACCCATCTTTCGTTGCTGTTGTTGTGGTTTTCACGGCAACCTCGGCAAACGGAAACTATCAATTTTCATTTTGAATATTCTAGAAAGTTCTTCCAAAATTCGTTAAAATCGTTTGATTTCATTGATTCGTTTGAAATTTTTTCTTTCCTCCCATTGGTTATTTTGTTTTTAAAATATCCTTTTATTGCATTGGTCCTTTTAAATCGTTTTCTGTGATACCATTGGTCCATTTATTTGTATTTTGACAGTCGTGGAATTTTTATTTTGTTATAATAGTTTTCACGACAGGATTAAGAGTTTTGTTTTTTTGACCATTTTCGTTTTCATTATTTTTTTACGAGAGAATTCTGACGTTACCAGGTATTATTTCTTGCTTTTTTTCTTTTGTAAATCTTTTTCTTTTTCAACATGCTCACTGTATTTAGTGTAATTGATAAGTTTCAGGGTATTCTTACCATTCGTAGCTTAGTTTCTCTGTTGGTTCACAAATGTGTTTTGATATGTGATTAAGCTTACTACTTTTTGTGAAATTTTTTTTAAATATACTTTTTAAAACGTTCTGAAATGTGCTTAAAAAGTGTGCTGTAAAAAGAAAAAAAATTGTGACAGGAAAAGAGTTAAAAAATAATTTTTTTCCTTGGCGACTTTAGAAGTGCGCCAAAAAAAAATCGCCAAGCCGTTGCCATCAGTCATAAACGTAGAGTGTAGCTGTACCGTAATGGATATGACCTCCCCTAACTGCAATGGTTGCGTGGCACCGTCTGTTCATATTCAACACCAGATTATCCAACAGTTCTTGATGTAAGATAGCCCATTCCTCAGTGAGCCTCTAAGTCAGTTGTCTGGTGTTCTCCTGAGGATACTAGTGTGCCGCCAGGTGTCTCTTCAAAGTATCCTACACATGTTCAGTGGGATTTAAATCAGGGGAGAACGCTTGCCAATCCATTCTATGAATACATTCAATTTCTAGAAGCTCATGAACAGCATGGGACCTGTGTGGCTTTGCGTTGTCGTCCATAAAAACAAAGTCTTGTTCAATGGCACCTCGGGTCAGACGCACATGTGGGAGGATAACTTTATCACAGTAAGGATCTCCGGTAACTGAACCTCTGCCAAAAATGTAGAGCTCCATTTGTCCGTTTATCATAATGATTCACCACACTAGCACGCCAGGACCACACCAACGTTCTCTTTCCCTGATGTTAGTGGGATGAAAGAGTGTCCTTACCTCTCTGCATATCAACAGGCGCCGAGAATCAACTGTCAGACTGAAACGACTCTCATTGGTAGAGGATGTGATTCCATTGATGAGATGTCCAGTCTTTGTGTTGTCGTTATACCACTGAAAATAGTGCCGCCGATGGGGTGCTGGCAATCGTATACAGCGTTCAGGACGGCTGGCGAACAGGCCATCTTTTCGAAGGCGTCTGACTACAGTAAACCAGGACATCTGTCGTCCAGTTGCCGTGCGCAGCTGCTGAGCAATTTTGCCCACTGTCTGGTTTCGGTCTCGTTTCGCCTCATTCATAAACTCATAGATGTCACGCATAGTAGCTTGCAAACACGACTAGGTGATATATCGGGCATCATTTGACGTTGTTTTCCTTGGCCGACCACCATACACCTTTCTTAGAGATGTACCTGTCCTTTGGAAAGCTTTCCAAGCCGTGAAACAACACTTTTGCCAATTAGAAACTCTATCGTTCTACTACGTGTAAAGACGTCCTAATGATTTCTTGTGGTCATACTACACATACGATCTCAGTTTCACTTGCAGCGAATGTCTGAAAATGTGCCTTTCTTCCTTTTTCTACGTAGCATTGCTCTTCGCGCGCTGACTCCACGAGTTTTGCGTGTCCTCACGTCATCTCATACGTCATGCTCCTGATATTTGGAAAAGCATCACCTTTCTACAGAGTTGGCTTTTCATTGTACTGATCGCAAAAAGCCCTGTTCTACAATTTCATAGCTGTATGCTGAAAAGTGACTTTGTTGCTTACGTTTTGCACACTAGTGTAGAAGGCATCGCCAAATCACTGGGATCATATAGGGAAGGTGTTCCAAATATCGACTACCCTAACTATTTCTCTGTATATAAACCTCCTGTGTTGGGAAATCAAGCTGGAAATTAAACGAATATCACTAGGAACTATTCTTTGGTTTCCAGAGATCACATACCTCCTTTACTTATGTTAGTTTAAGTTAACTAGTCAAACTTCAAAAAGTTTCCCAGGAGAATTTTCAAGAGTAGGTTCCTAATATCGCCATACTCCGTTCCTATTACCACCCACCAAGCGAAATCAGGAGCATCTACTAAAAACGGGTTGCTAGTAGAGCATACATACCTTCTTTTAGTATTTAATGTACTTTCAAGTCATATAAACGAAATTATGATTTGGAAACAATTGCCTGGATATTCCCTGAATGGATTGGAGACAAAAAAAATATGTTGATCTCAGCCTCAAATACTTTAAATGCAATAGTGTTGTTGATATAACTGATAAAAAACTTGACGGTTGCGCAAGATGTCGCAAAGCCTAGACCGTCAAGGTAACTACATAAACTCATAGATGTCGCGCATAGTAGCTTGCAAACACGAGTAGGCGATATTAAGCACAGGGGCGATATTTGGAACACCTACCCTCTCAATATTTAAAATATTAAAATTTATAAAGACCGAAACGACTTTTAGTTGTCAAAACATACAAGGAAACGCATAATAGTCGTAAAAATTATATTCCCCACCCCTCCGTCTTGAATTCTATGGCGTCTCGGTTTCATGTTTCATATTGAGATATAGATATGCTTGCTTGTTGGTCAACGCCCACCCTTGGCTGTTGAGCTATTTGGTGACTAGCCAATCAGTTGCGACGGGAAGCATTCTCGACTCGATATAAACATATATGTAGTGTTTATTTTATTTTACTTTCTCGTTTATATTTTATAACTGTAAAATGGTACAAAACTGTGGATGTAACATTAAAAAATAGATTTCAATGCTATCGAAAGTGGAAAGTAAATTTAATCTGACCTGTAACTTTTAAAAATAGGGTTAGGTGTTCCAAATATCTCTCCTGTGTTTAATATCGCCTACTCTTGTTTGCAAGTTACTATGCACGACATCTATGAGTTTATGTAGTTACCTTGACGGTCTAGGGTTTAGACACTCGAAGTATCTGAAGTATTTGAGACAGTGAACAACGTATTTTTGTCTCCAATCCATTCAGGGAATATCCAGGCAAGTGTTTCCAAATAATGATTTCGTTTATATGACTTGGAAGTACATTAAATACTAAAGGAAGGTATGTATGCTCTACTTGCAACTCGTTTCTAATAGTAGCTCCTAATTTCTTCTGGTGGGTGATAATAGGAACGGGGTATGGCGATATTAGGAACCCACTCTTGAAAATTCTCCTGGGAAACTTTTTTGAAGTTTTACTAGCTAACTTAAACTGACATAAGTAAAGAAGGTATATGATCTCTGGAAACCAAAGGAGAATGTTCCTAGTGATATTCATTTAGTTTCCAGCTTGAATTCCCAATCAGGAGGCTGAGAAACAAAGAAATAGTTAGGGTAGGCGATGTTTGGAACACCTACCCTATTCCTAGGTGTTCTGTTTTCACCAGTTTCACTCAAATTTCTGGTTCACTTTTGACAAACTATACTCAAAGAGGTGGTATAGAAAACCAGGTGATAAGAGTGCCACCAGGCTTGTTTTTAAAAGTGCGCGAGTTCATAATCACGTCCCGCAGTCACCAGTTTAACAAGACGTGAGGAAGTACAACTTCGTCAATCAAAAAGTGATTCATGGGGAAATAGGTTATATTACTATGTGTACAACTGCACTGTAAGGTAATTTTTGTAGTTGTGGTTAAGTTCACCATAAGAGCATTAATGTACTTACCAGCAAAAGCAACGTGAACTTTGTTTTCGGGACGGAAGATTTGTACATACTGAGGCACACTCGGCGCAAAATCTCTGACTGCCCAAGACCTCAGAATTGTATGCTCATCCTTCAAAACACATTTAAAAGAGAAATGTATCATCAGAGATATTCTGTTCATAAAGTATGGAGAAAATATTTTTAACGAATGGGGGGGGGCAACTTACAATACATAAAAGATGATAAAGCATTTATCGTAATGAATGAGGATTAATTTTGCTGCCGAGTATGTACTGCATGTAAGCACAATAAAACCAATGCATGCATTATAGAAACTAAAGGCATGTACTTGAAAAGTAAGGAAGCTGGAAAATATTTACTAGAAAAGTGATTCTTAACATTTAAATAGATACAGTGCTGACTCTAATTATGGACGAAACTGGAAATGACAAATATTCTATACCATACCAAAATAGAAAATATTTTCTGAAAATAATTGTTTCACAATTAAAAATGCAATTTATACTTGCTTCATAAAGTTACTGGAGTAAGTATAGTTTTTAAAATGTTATAAATAGGTAGATGGTGTTTAAAATTCTATTTTTGAGCATTGTTTCTTAACAGATTCTAAAACTTAACTTTTAAAAAACTTAACTTAACTCTTACATTTCGGCATGTTTCATGAAGCTTAATAATAATTCATATGTGCATGGAAGAAAGTACACAAAAAAGAGCATTAAATATTTTTTCACAATGTACAAACATTCTTCGTATCACATCTTGCATTGACAAGTAATTTTAGTAATTTAATTTCACAGTATCTGAAAGTCACCAATACTCAGGTTTTGAAAACAAATATGTTAACCTCTCTCTTCTAATATCTATGCATATTAATATATTAAAAAAAGTTTTTATATTGTAAAAGTATGTTTAATATTAAAATTTTTTTTTATATATTAGGGGGCTCCGCCTCCTGCTCGCTTACGCTTGCCAAAATAAAAGTCCAGTAAGAAAGAGTACATTCTAAGGTTTTCCACGATCAAGATGTTTTCAGATTTAAAAAAGAATAGTAATAATATATAGATGTGGCAGTTTAAAAAAAATAACGAAAATGTCCCGATTTTTCCCGAATTTCAAAAAAATATTATCAAGAACCAAATTAAACTTTCTATAAAACTCGATGAGCTGCAAAAATTCACGTTTAGAGGTACTCGAGAAAAAAAAACTTCTGAAGACTAAAAATTTGTACGTCTTTTGCTCACTTCCGTAAGAAATTTCTCTCTTTCAACTTTGACACTTAATAAACCCTAAACTAATAGCCGCATCGAAAAAATATCTACGTCTTATTTCCTGTACAATTTTGAACAAACCATGTTAATTAAGTAATTTCTTGATCCGTACTTTCTCGGGAAACCGTCTAAGAATCGAGCTAAACAACACAGTTTTCAATCCTGCGGCGGCGGTAACTTTTTTTTAATACAGAAAGATTAAAAGTATTACATGCTTTGAATAAGTAAAAATATTATATTTTACTGCAATTTGTTGCAATGAAGAAATTAGACACTCGCCTGACAAAGTGTGTAGCCTTTAATAGAGAATTCGTTTAGAAATAAAATCGATTGTTTCTAAAAAAACTGTGTTTAAAGTGTTTTTTTTTACCATACTTATCAAATTCCTCCTATCACGTGTGACTCTAAAAAGCGTCTATAATCGTCGCATTATGTTTATTACAACACATAGGAGGAAAAAACTGAATAATTTATATATGTAAGAAAGAAAAAAACATCAGCTTTGCTTGCACAACATTAAACGAATCACAAATTCCACATTACACTCGATTAAACTGAACTGTATACTCAAATATTTTCCACCATAACCTAATAAAGAATGCATGCAAAGTCCCCGGTCTAGCCTCAAATGATTCAGAGAGATTTAAAATCTAATGAAAACTTACGGCAGCTGATCGATCTGCGTAGTTCCTGGCTGCAAGAATAAAGCACGCCTCCGCTGCATTCATTCTGAAAAAGACATAAAAACGAAACGCTTCAGTCGTTTAAAAGAAATGATAGCCTTCGCCGCAACAGAGAAGAGAGGATCGGGGAATAAATCTCACAAGACGTACGTTTTAGAATGAATGTTAAAAACAATGCGCGGATAAACAGGACGTATCGCTATCTGATGTTTTGCAAATACGACGTTTCTATTCTAAACATTATCTTATTACCCGATTCCATATAGTTCGATTGATTATAGCTAAGAGGATATATTTAATATTGTGAAGTAAGAATGGGGAATTTTTGAATCCTCATATCAAGAAAAAAAGCTAAGTTAGGATCAAAATTTAAAATTTGTTTATAAAATAGCAGATATAATGGGGGAGATGCTGAATAATATATCAATACTTACGAGTTTGAATAAAGTCCTCAATTTTTTCGCGTAGTGTTTGTCCTAAAAATAGTGGTATTGATTGAAGATCGTACAAAACACTCAGATAATGCACATTTTGTAAAAATTTAAACGATGCATCTCGGAAATTTCACTTCGGGATCAATCCCGAAGGGAAAGATCCGAGGACACCACGTAATTTTGTACTTTCAGATGACGAGGCAACACCTGAGCTGGCACCCCACTCTCCATACTTCCCCGCTACTACCAAGGCGAGGAAAAT
The DNA here is from genome assembly GCA_947359465.1 of Metellina segmentata. Taxonomy (NCBI): domain Eukaryota; kingdom Metazoa; phylum Arthropoda; class Arachnida; order Araneae; family Tetragnathidae; genus Metellina; species Metellina segmentata. The sequence goes on from OX375877.1 coordinate 100,315,892, forward strand.
TGAGGTCACGACATATTTAACTTACACCAGTTCCTTTTGTATACGATGGTCATTGATTGGACCAGGTTTCGAACTTACAACCTTCCGTTTGCTTATATTTTCCTCTTCTAACTTGGCTATTTTCCATAGGAATGCTTGAAGAAATGAATTGTCCCATTGGATGACTACCCTCTAATAATGGACCGGACAGCAAGATGTGGTGGTATAAGGGAAATAATGCATGCTTTAATAGGAGGATGGTCCCCCTACGTGCTGCAATTACACTAGCAACCCTTCTGCGAATACTTTCAACAAGGTTTCGATACACAGCTATGGGTATTTGTGTCCATTCCTGCTGCAAGAATGTCGCCCGCTCAGCTGTAGATTTCGGACGCGATTCCCTGGTCGTAAGCGTCGCTCTAACGCGTCCCACAAATGTTCTATGGGGTTTAGGTCGGGACTCTGAGCAGGCCAGGAAAGACGTGTTACATCTATATCTTGATATCACTGCTTGACAAAGGCTGCAACATGACACGTAGCGTTGTCGTCCTGGAAGTAACATTCGTCCATTCCATAAAATTGCTAGAGCGTAGGTAGAACCTGATTGTCCAAAATGTTCATGTAGGAGTCGGCGTTTAATTTACCATGAACAATAGGCAAAGGTCACAGGCCATACAGCATCAATCTTCAAATGAAATAGAGAAAGCACGTGGGCGGAATTGCTGTCGTAATATCTCTGAAGAGTAAATCAAGTGGCGTTACGAATCGACCATCCCAGGAGAAATTTACACTCTCCCACTTGAAATGCATAAGCCTTGTTTCTGTAGCCTTCACCCAGAATTAGTATCCGTTGGAGTTCTCGCTATAAACAGTCATTTAAATTAGAATAATTCTTCAATGCCAATTTTTAGCACCTCCATCTCATGCTGCGTCTCCATTTTCTTGATATATTTCGTCTCCTAAAAATTTACTCTTTAAGGGTTTATTTTCAACCTGGAAATTGTATTAAAGTAGCATGAAACTATTATTGACTTCAACCGAACCTCTGCATAGCTGTATTTGGTCCCAAATATCTCGGGGGCTAGGTATCTCGGTTGTTAGAGTCACAGATTAGCAACCAGGTAATGTAATTTTAGTTAACGTCGTACAAGAGCAACACAACGGGCTATTGACGGTGGTCCTGGATCAAACCTATAAGAGAAAAACCCGAGGACACCATCAGGTACTTTTGAACCACGGTCACATGACGAGGAAACATCTGAGCTGGCATACCACTCTCCAAACGTCCACGTCAAACCAACGTGAGGACTTTCAGCCACGTATATTTAAAGTGCACTAGCCACCTCCACCATACGCTTACAAATATCCATGTACTGTACTGACTCGGATTCGAACCAGAAATCTTCCGATTTAGATGGCTAACAATTTAACCACCAGACCGGTGGGTCGGGATTAGCAACCAGAGGGCAGCGAGTCGGAAATCTAACCATACACCCATACACCACTGTGTACATGAGGCTGCTCTAAGTAATACATTCTACTTCAGAAATTTGTGGAACACTTGGGTACTTAAGTAGAAGCAACGGCGGACAAGAATAATCCTGAATTAATCTTGCAGATTGATTCTGTAATCATTCCATGCTACGAGGGTGTCAACAATTATTCGTACTTTTGCTATAACAAATCGCACCCAAACTGTGTCACTTTTTTTGCCGGGATGCGACATCTTCAGGTTTGTCACATGAATGCTTAGAGTTGATGCTACCGTAGTCACGTTTCCGAAGTTTGACTTGGATAGCATTTTTCTTGCTTCTGCTTCAGTGCAAACATGGCCGCTTCACTAGTAGTGTGCACCAAGGAGGTATAAAGAACAGTGATCAGATTTCAATGGGTTGGAAAATGTGCCAGGCTCTGGCATTCATAGGAGGTTTATAACACAATACGGGGACAGGGATCTACCTCGTAGAAGTGATGATGAGTAGACCGAGAAGATTAATAGAGGCCGTACAAGCGTGATGCACGAAGGAAGGGTACGCCCGTAAACCTCCTTCACCATTGATGAGAAGTATCATCAAGCTCGAGAAATGGTGCAAGCAAACCGACGAGTTACCATCGACAATGTAACATGTTTTGTGCAGATTAGACGGACAAAGGAATGGGGGAAGTGGGGCATAAATGATTGGGCAACCAACCCAAAACCTTCTTCTTGTAGGAAAAACGCAATCCTGTGGACTGCTGAACCAAGTGCATCGAAAAGGAAAGAGATTATATAGAAAAATTATGAACTTATTCACCCCCCTACACTTGTATAAATAAATTAAAAATAAGTGCAGGTAATTTTTGACTTTCTTTGGTTTATGTTCCATATCCATCTCAGGTTTTATTTCAGGAGACTGAAAAATAATTTTAAATTTTTAAGATCAAATTGAAAAGTTGGGTGGAAATTTTGCGATTAAATAAATTAAGTTTGGTCTAATTCAACATATGAATGAGACGCATAATATATTCTTTCATTTTTAAATTTACCCCGTTTCAGGTTTTAATATGTTTCCTGTTATTACATCTCTTTCCATCTTAAAAATATTTCCACCGGTCTGGAGTTACAACACTTTAATAAGTTATATTAAGTACACCCTTTTATTGAAAGTACATTACTTATTTTCTAAAAACCTGCTGTGTCTGAATTTATAAAGGTTATGGGATATTCGTGTTAAAATTTCATTTATATCTTTTTGCGGAAGGTTTCCTGCTTGAATTCCGGAAAAAATTGAACTCTAGTCACTGGATCATTAATCAATGTCGAAGCACGGAGTTTTTAACGGTTTCATACGACACGGTTATTTTATCATCTTATTTTTAGTTGAAAGATTTGTACTGTTTCAGGTAATTTTATATTTAAGGTAAGATGTATGACATATGCATTATTTTTTATGTATTAAAGAATAGATTGAAAAGTGAGTTTACTAAATATTTATATTGGGATCTAAAAGGTTTTTCCTTTTTAAGGAATACAGATTGAGCATTCTAAATAAAAGTTGTATTTCTTGTTGAGTACATATCCCAGCAGTGTAACAACATTTACAGAAATTATATCTGGAACTTCGACAGTAACAGACTTCTTGATTTTAGTCACTAGGTGGAGATTCTGTTTTAACCCTCCCTGTGGTTGCGACGATCTCATAAATCAAGATCTGACCAATTTTTCTAATGACGAGATTCTTCGTCATCAAGATATTCCTGTTTTCATATGATGACGAAAGCCAGATATGGTCAGTTTCTTTTTAATTACGATATACCTCGTTCACATCAAGATCTGGTCAGTTTGGCTAAACACACGAAATACCTCGTCGAGATGACCACCAGAAGAGTCAAAGTCAGAAGCCTTAGAAAACATGTGGTCGTCCTAATGTTACACACAAGAATATATTAAAAAGGATTTTGGATTGTTTATTGCAATAGTCTACAATATGGGACATATTTGCCATGTAAAGTAGCGTCAAAAGCTTAAACATTAGTAGAATATTTATTTTTTCTTGTCAAATAAGCTACATTTATTACGAATACCGAGAAGGGGAACTACTTACTCTTACAAGCATCCTATACATTTTTTTAATATATCCCGAGACGAACACTACAAGAAACATTATTTTAGCGATAAAGGGAGAATATTTAAATCAAATTAACTTTCTTGGCATAACTTGAGTATACAGTTTATAATAGAGATGCCAAATTATTAAGTGATGCATATAGGGTTTATGCCCTTCAATGTGTGCGTTATTTTCTAACACTGAAACACTCCACATTTTGAAATGAGCAAAAATTAAATAAAAATAAAAGTAAAAAAACAAAACAAAAACGGTGGAGTCCATAAATTCAATAAAGACATCAACGTGATTCACTTATATATGAGCTGATTTAATCGAGATACTAGTTTTGGTTTTGAATAAAGGTGTTTCCTTAGTAAAATGTCTTCTCTCTTGGGAGTTCATCATGGAATGAGAAACGTTGCTTGTTTATTTCACGTTTGCACACATAATATAATTTCCCTTTTTTTCAATATTATTATCTCATAGCCACTGAAATTCATAATAATTAGGGTTTAGAAGTATTTATCGAAGTTCATACATTTAGCGATTACATTGGCATGCGGTTTTAAAACAAACCGACGACTAAAAGAAGAAATATTTTTGTGTAGCTGAACACTTATATTTAACATAAGGAACGAAATCATCGCAATTAGTGTATAAAATTAAGCACTTCATACATATGACTCATTACTATGATACATAGAAATATATCTTCTTGTTTAATTTATATCTGTTACGTCGTATCTGGGGACTAATTAAAAAATGATTAAAACTTTTGTTGTGCAAATTGACGTTTAATTAAAGGTAAAATATTAACAGTTGAATACACAAAAGCAACAAAACTAAACTAAACTAGGTACAGCTACACTCTACGTTTATGAGTGATGGCAACGGCTTGGTGATTTTTTTTTTTGGCGCACTTCTAGTAGCGAGTTACGATAAATTAAGGCAAGCCATCTGTCGTTACGGTTGTTGTGGTTTTCATGTGGCAACCTTGGCAAACGGAAACTTTTAATTTTCATTTTGAATATTCTAGAAAGTTTTTCCAAAATTCGTTCAAATCGTTTGATTTCATTGGTTCGTATGAAATTTTTTCTTTCCTCTCATTGGTTATTACGTTTTTAATATATCCTTTGATTACATTGGTCCTTTTAAATCGTTTTCTGTGGTACCATTGGTCCATTTATTTGTATTTCGACAGTTGCGGAATTTTTATTTTATTATAATAGTTTTCACGAAAGGAATTAAAGTTTTGTTTTTTTGATTATTTCGTTTCTTTGTGTGAAAGTTTTACAAAAATATATTTTTCAAAACGTTATTAAATGTGTTTTCAAGATTTCATTTTCCGTTGTAAAAAGAAAAATATTTTTGGAATAAAAATATTTTTCCAAAAAAATATTTGGAAAAATATTTTTAAAAGAATTTTTTCCTTGGCGACATTGGAAGTGCGCCAAAAAAATCACCAAGCTCATTAACGTAGACTGTAGCTGTACCCTAAACTACATTACGTAATATTAGAAGAACAATGAATGACCCATATATGCTATTTTAACATTCTAATAAAAAAAACTTCTGTTATCGTTTGCAAGACTATTCATGCTCGCTTTACCAAACATTACTCAAGATATTTTTTCATGTAAATAGATTGAACCAGAATTTCTATCTTAAATTGTTACAATACTAAAGGAGAAGGCGATTTCAAACTAGCAAATTTTCTAATAATAGACACTTTAGAATAGAAATTACTTTATCTGCACCACAACCAATACGAAATGTAAAATTTATTTACATAGATATCTAGGAGTATAATTTAAAACTTCAGAATATGTATTAAGTGATGGATAGTTAAAAAAAGTTATATAGAATTTTTACAGTAGGAAAAACATCAAGATAATTTAAACAAAGAATTGTTTTCAGTATCAAATAGTCATTCTAAAGCGACTTACCTTGCTCTTGCCAAATCCAAATCTTTCAGAGCAGAACCTTGAATGTAAATGACTCTTTGTGCCCACATTGGAATTTGAAGTATCATTTTCATGGTAGCATCTAACTCGCAAGGGGACAGTAATACTACATAGTAATCCTACAGAAATTGCAAGCAATAGAAAATCTTAAACTCAATTATGAATCAATGTACCAGAATAAATAATCTAAAATAAGTTTTAAATATAACTCAAATCATTATTTATAAACTACATTATATTTAGGAAATTTGAACGCTATAATTGTAATAGGAAAAGGAAGAAGTTACAAAATTCTGTAAACATTTTTATTTTGGGAGGTTCTTTGCAAATTCAGAACTTTTATACAACCCTTTATGTTTTAAGTTTGTATAGTTTTGCAAGTTATCACAAAAACTAATTATTTTACAGAAATGATACTTTGTGCTCTTATTACAGTACTCATTACCTGCACAGTGATCTCTATAATGATAAATTCACAGTATTACTCAAGTTATGGCTTTAAAAATGCTAAAATTATTCTACCGATCTGAATACCTCAGCAAAGAACAGCGAGTATAGTGCTAAGAGTTTGAAAAAAGGTAATTTTATAGGTAATGAGTCCTATAATGATTCTATGAAAAATTCGATTATTATAGAGTAATTAGTTTTTTTTTTTTTTATCTACTCAAATCTATGAAAATAACACTTGGGGAAAATTGAATTGGTTCTTATATTTTTTCTGTAAACATGGAAGTTTAAATGATACAAATTTTCAAGTGTGATTTCCTTTAAATATTGCATCAATATTAAAGTTGTAAATTGAATAGAGACCACAAAACAACAATTAAATTAAAACTTTGAATCTTCTATCCGTTTTTAATGAAATTAGTGATTTTTCAAGAAAAAATGTGTTTACTTCAAACTAAATTATTCACAAATGCTGTAACGAGGGAATAGTGTCATAAGTAAATCATATCCTTAGAAAACTAAGGACAAGGCCATTTTTACTGAAAACGAACGTGCAGGGATATTTATAATCGTTCCAAAATTCAAAATCGACTTCTGTGGTATAGTCACCTTAAAAAAAAACTTTTGTAGTTTTTTTGCAGCAGAAGTTTGATTAATGTGAAATTGAGTATATGGATGGATATACCATGTATACATATTTGCGTAAGAGGTTGATTGTAAAATGGATAAAAAATTGAAAACGATGTTAAAAATTATTTTCGGGCACTTAAATGATGTTTGCATTATTTTATGTAAGAGAAGTGAACATTCTGATTACTTTACAAGCAACATTTAATTAATTCAACCCGAGCAGTGTCGTGTAATTCTGCTAGTAGTATCTATAATTAAATGATTTTCCTGACAGTTATAATTAAAATTGATATTAAGGACGTGTAAATGCCATGATACTTTAATTGAACTATGCGACCAAATGAAAAGATTCGTTTTCAGTAATATTATGGTGAAAGTGATATAAAGGACGCTGCTTATACCTTCTAATGAAAATAATGAATCTTGTCAATCATTAGGATCACTGTCAATTATAATCTAACTAATTATAATCTCATCAATTCAATTATAATCAAATCAACTTGATAAATTCGATTATAAACTTACTGGGGGTACAGTTTTTATACCTTGTGAAATAATGAACCAAAAAGAAGATATTCAAACAAAGTTTGAAACAAAAATGTTCAGTAAAAAATAAATTAAGTAAGAATTTAAACTTGTCAGAGGTAGGTAGATAATCGAATTAAAGCAACACATCGGTCTATTGATGACGGTCTGGGATCTATCCCGAAGGGAAATATAGGAGATTAAACTTGTCATAATATTCAAAATTGAAAACTCCGTAATGAATCACTACTTATTACCCAAACTTTAATGAAACATTGGATTATTTACTGTGAAAAAAGATAGCGTGAATTAATTTTTCGACTTTGCTTCTGTTTTCGGCAATTTAATTAATGACAGTAAACGATAACAAGTCTGAAGGACTTTTGAGTCTTCTGGTCTCCTTAATTTTAATTAAAACGTATATTCATTAGTAACGTCTAGTGTAAATATTATATATATATATACCTCTTCTCTTCATATCCATTACGCATAACCGTACGTAATAATGTACAATTTGTGCCATATATAAAAATATATATAATTAACTAATTAAATGTATTAGTTAAAAAAATGTTTAACTTATATGCACGCTAAAACCGCACAGTGTGTGTTATTACCAAATTCTACCACCACGGACTTTATAAATTTCAATAAATAGTGAGGGGCCAAAGCAACCAGTAGGTTTACACACTGCTGTCAGATAGACTTAGACTCGATTTCTGTAACATACTCTGGATGAATTTCTTTATTTTGTATCAATAAAACTTTCCTTGTGTGCATACCTCAATTACATGAAGTTATGTGTTTATTGTACAACGACCAAAAATGACTCGTGACCCCCCCCCAAAAAAAAAGAAGCTCATCATCAATCTATACTGAAATCAGGAATTTTAACAACAAAATACATTTTAGGTAGGTAATTGAATTTACTTAGCACTGGAGCAACACAACGCGCTAATGGCGACGGTCCGAGATCAGTCCCGATGGTAAAGATCCCAGGACACCACCTCGTAATTTGGAACCACTGTCAATTAACTAGGTCAACTCAGCTCTCATTTAACTCTCCAAACTTCCACACCACTCCAACGTGGACATTTGAGGTCACTACAGATTTAACGCGCATCAGCCCCCACATTCACGACGGTCTTTGATTGAAACGCGTTTCGAACTCGCAAACCTCTTAATGGTAATCCGAAAATATACCAACAGGTCTATCGCAGTCCAACATTTTAAAATTGGCCATGGCATGGGTACAACAGGCATTATTGGCGACAGTCAGGGGGGAGGGGGGAGTTGGTTAATTAACATTGCACAGTGCTGTCCTAAGTTAGGAGCAATGATAAGCTTCACAAATGGCCTTCGCTTCCGACCATTGCGCAGTATATGGATTGAATTTCAAGTATATAAGGTCATATGTAAAAAAAAAAACATTGCACTGGAGCAACACAACGGGCTATTGGCGACGGTCAGGAATCAATCCTGAAGGGAAAGATCCTAGGACAACAACTCGTAAGTCTGATCCAGTCACTTGAAGAGGATCCCACCTGAGCTTGTACCCCACTCTCCAAACTATCACACCACGCCAAAGGGAGGGCATTTGTGACCTCAACAGATTAGATATGCACCAGCCCCCACGCATGCAACGGACATTGGTTATATCGAGTTTCGATCTCGCAAGCCTCTGGTTGTTAACCCACTACTTTTCCCAACTGGCTACCGCGTGTACGTTCACAAATTGGTTATGATATTGGAGTATGGTATCCTGTTGTAGATTTGTCACACATGCATTTCCACTCACCCGCTTGTGGAAGACATCCAATATGACGATCTATCCAAATAGCCATTTGGAAACGAATAGGGGGAAACCATTGGTAGCCACATTACTTACATCTCGTAATTCATGCAATTCTTCAAGTATAAAATTTAAATTGCGAATGAGAAAATGAAAAAAAAAAAGAACGATTTGGCAAACGCGCCAAACAGGCGAGCTCTAGCGCTTACGCTCAAGATTGTTTCCGAACAATGTTTGACAAAAAATGTTTATTTTGTTCCACCGTACCCGACTAGTCCAGGGAATTTCGAATCACTGTGTCTATACTTTCCTGTATTCCCCCATATGATCTGTACCATACCTGGTTCACCACAAAGCTACGAAGCTGCAAGTAATCTTAGGAAAGGTTTGACTATCTTTACTCTCCAAGTGCTTTCCACGAGATATGTCGTCATTAAGCTATACTCAATTTTACTAATGCGAAGTTTCTTCATAAAGATAAAACTGCCCAAGGGAGAAAGAACTCCAAGCGAGATAGAACTCCAAGTAAGATAGAACTCCTAGCGAGATAGTACTCCAAGAGAGATAGAACTCCAAGGAAGATAGAACTCCAAGGAAGATAGAACTCCAAGGAAGATAGAACTCCAAGGAAGATAGAACTCCAAGGGAGATAGAACTCCAAGGGAGATAGAACTCCAAGGGAGATAGAACTCTAAGGGAGAAGAAGATACAAGTAGGAGAAACAAATGGACCCTTATGTCTTAAACCGTGACGCATCAAAGGAAAAATAGCTCTTTTTCAGGAAATCATGAATAGTATTATTGAGATTTTTTTAGTCCTTTTGTGTTTACTTTTACTTTATTGTTCATTACGGATCGATCTTTATAAACTGATTTTTCTATGACGACGATTTCGAACAGGTTTCTGTAGCAAAGGGTGACAACTGTAGGGCACTTTTTGAAGCGAAGATAAATCACCAGGTGGGGAAATAATCTCTTGTGTATTGTTTATAAATCGGATGTATTACAATTATATACATGGAAACGTCGAAAGCAACTTGAATCTAAAGTAATAAAACTGAATAAATATTACCTTGAATGAAATTAAAATTTTCAGATTTGGTAAACCACGCTTCACCAAGTAGACTTTATGCAATATAAACCACCCAAAACAACACAATTATTTAACATAAGAATATGCTTTGAAATTGACAAATTGAATGAGAACATTGATTGGTCTTTGTCCTGACGAAACTTAAAGTAATCTTCAGAACATTCAGGAAAAGTCAAAATTCTTTCTAATTTATAAAAACTTTACACTGTAATTAAAGTACACGAGATGTTATTAACTTTTCTTCGATAAAAATTTCGTGTGTGACTGAAACTATATTTAGAAAACATTTATTTAGGTTGAGAAAATGAAAGAACTTGATCATGGGTTGCACACCGAAAGGAAACTCAATCCAAACAAAGACCTCATGCATGGGGGGGGGGCGCTATGGGCTTTAGCGCACATTAAATTGGCAGTGGCTTCATATGTTCTGACGCTGGGTTGGTGTGGAAGTATGGAGTAGGGTACCAGCTTAGGTGTTAACCTAGTCATCTGACAGTGCGTCCAAATGACGAGGTGTTGTCTTCATATCTTTACCTGTGAGATTCATCCCGGACCATCAAAAATTGCGTTGTTCCAGTGTGCGACATCAATTTCCCCAACTACACCCCTCTCAAAAAAAATATTTGAAATTTGTGAATGAATTTCTTCGTTAACCTTTTCGCTGCGGTAGGTAGTAAATTGTTACCACTACAATTTTGTTTACACCAGTGGCATGGTATAGATCTGTGTACGGTGGATGTTATCCCCCCTTTTTAAGTGACCGCTGGTTTCGATCACCATTTACAAGCTGTCAGTGACTTACCTTCTAGAGGGTTCATCCTTTTGTTCGGTACCCTACACTGACGACCATGAGGTGTGAATGCTTTGGGGCAGAAAGTCGCTCCTGTGTAAAGCCAAAGCTTGGCTATGTAAAACCAAACGATACGCAACATACTACTATGAAAGGAAAGCGTCAGTCGTAAAGGCCATTCAAGGCTCTGTCGTTATAATTAGGTAATTAGGTAAGGGGGGGTCGGGCATGCAGGCGAACGAGTCGTTCCTGGAGACGATTGAAAATATGTAAGCACCGCAGCGTAAAGGTTAATCAAGCAGAACTGCATTTATAAATCTGTGCTCAGATGGTAAAATGCTATAAGTAATTTTTTTAATGTTTAGTGACAGCAATTTTAAGATTCAAGATTCAACATATGATTCTGTGGTTTTTGACTTATCATAATTCTTTCCACTTTTGTTTTCATAAACTGAAAGAAAAAGACTTGCGACGTTTTGCCACCTTCTAAACATTAACAAAAAAGACTCCAGGATGGGACTTACTCAATTTTTTGGGAAAAGTGACAAAACATTTTGCCATATGAGCACAGAAATAATCATAATATTTGCAAACAATCCTCTGTTATTAAAAACAGGTATAGCTGAAAAATATTAAATAGAAAAATACAGTCCGTAAATATTATCTCTCTAAAGAGTTCACACGCGTATATCCCTTCTGCATCCTGCACTACTTCCCTGAATAGCAATAACCAGTCTGAATGTTTGGACCAATAGAATTCTTTACTACGTTTCTTTCAACCAATCCACGCGGGTTTTTAATCATGTGGTGAGTCGTGAGGGAAAAAAGGCAATACTATACTACTCGGAAATTTCGTGAAGCTCAGAGGGTTAAACAAAAAATAAAAACTTACAATTCATTTTGTGAGAGTTTAGATTAAGAAACGAAGGAAAACCTCTTAAATTCTGTAACAAGTTCCCCATCTCTTTAATATTAATGCTTGCTTCTCCAGTATAAGCACAACTCAAGCGAACACTGGACCTGCGGCTGATGTTTTCTTTAAAGGAAATATTCATACCACACACCGTTTCACACATCTCTTTCGTCTTCAATGCACAAGCAAAAACAAGATTTATAATCTTTCTGATAATATGTTTCCCGAGGGTCATAAAAATTGATAAGTATTCTACCCTCTTTACATAAATCATCTTCACTTTTGATAGCATATATTCTGTTCAGGGTAGCTTGGGGGACTTGGGTAGGCTTTCTTTGACAATTTACGAACTGCGATATAAGCATTACAACCACATATTCCCATCTCGCTTTGGAGCACACAATATTTAAATTTCAACAGAAAGAGCTTGGAAAACATTTTTGTGTTGGAAGGTTTATGCTGTATTGGAACTCCTGCATATATATACGTATATAGCAAACGAATAAAGAAATAAATATATCTTTTGAAAAAACCACCAATTTTCTATCTCTGATTCTCCAGAGAGCTTTGGCTTTATACGTCCTGTCTTTTCACATAGATGTTAGGTTATTTATCAAAAGAAATAACTTTTATTTTTATTTTTAGTAAATAAGTAAGGAATGGTTTTTCAGTGTAAACAAACAAATAAGATGGTCAGCGACGATTTTACTTATATTGTCCAAATGTTCTGGTATCCTACATTTATTGGTATTCCCTACATATAGGCATCAAACATATAATGTAGTTTAGCACGGTTTTGGCGATGGTTGGCGTTTAATGTTATTGGGGTTGACTCAATAAACTATCATACATCAGTTCTGAAATCATTCTTTGGATTTTTTATTGGAGATGTGCTCAAATCATATTAAAAAAAACCAAGCCAAAATGACTTCACTTTAGGAATGTGTATATTAATAAATAAGAATGGAGTGTTTGTTTGTACATTCAATATTTTCGACCCATTTCAAGTTTTCTATCCGTTTTGGACCCTTCTGATGCCAAATCCGCCTCTTTCGCATTTGGTGTCTGTCTGTCTGTATGTATGTATGTGCCCTATACACGTCCACACGGTTTAATATATTTTCATGGAAATTTGCATACAGTGAGTTCTTATCTTCATTTAGTGAGTGGAATTGGTTGCGAAAGTCTGTCTGTCCGTCTTTCTGTTCTATGTTCGATTTTGTGTTTGTATGTTTGTGTAGGCATCACATGAATTTTATTCCAGATATTTGATTGCAATGTATTTTATTTTATACACTATCTATGAGTTGAGAGAATGCAATATTAAATATTAATTTATTGTTATATTTAGATGAGTTTCATGCTACAACACCTGAGTAAGTATATACTTAAATCAACCATAATTTGGTAGTTTTGGCAAAATTGGAATGTATATTGAATATTACGATTACTTCGATGCTTTACCAGTACTGCAAAAAAAGTAATTATTCTTCAAAAAACATAATTTTTTTTATGGAATTTCAGCTCTGATATTTCATTTATTTCGAGTCTTATTTTTGTTCTTTTCGCAATGAAAACGATTTCCGAATATTTGGGACTGACGATATTTTTCAACGAACGGGATTAAAACGGAAACTCGTGTTTCTTTCGCTATAAATTAAATTTGCATTTCTAAATTTTGTGCACATTTTAGTTGTAAGTTGTGGCAACTGCGAGATCAAGAGATAAAAAGGAATCACAAATTAATATCTTTAGAACAACTTTTTCCCGACCTCTTTTATTTTGTTTTATTTTGCTGTTTTCTTTTGTTTTCTGTTTTAAATATTTATTATTTTAATAAGTAGTGTTTATTTTTCATCAGGTAAGTCAGAATTAAGCAAATTTTAAGTGTAATTATGGCATTATTGAAAGAATAATGCTGTTATTGAAAGAATAATAATGTTTAAAAAATCCGAACTAGAACTTTTCAAACATAAAAAATTCTTTGTCATAATGACAAGAGAAGATTGCGAAATTCCACAATGTCGCATGCCTGATGCAAGAGTACCACAAGTAAAAAATATTGTTTTGTTGACTATGAGTGCGAGAGCACTCTCCGTAAATCGTCGTTTTTATTAATTGAGTTGAACATGAAAATAACTTAAGAAAGAGGGAATTCCAAATTTTCCTCAAAATTGTATTTTGTAGTAGTAACCTTAATGTCACTTTTCGTCGTTTTGTAGCTTTGTTGTTGCAGCAAGGGTGCGATGCATGGGAAATACATCGCACATATGATCGCAATACATGAATGGATATGTATGTGAAGGATTTGTGTCCAAAGTAAGTGGTAGAAATTATAAAAATGGCGAAAGGTGTTTAAAATATTATTTTATTTCACGAAAAACGTATGTCATTATATATTTTGATCATCTCTTCAATCTAGAGTAAACCAATTCAAACCGAGTAAGGTCGGGTATTTTGCTAGTGTGTATAAAAATCACGTTTCGCCTCAGAATATTTAAAATTACTTTTTTAGCATGGCAGAAATTGCTTTTCACACTTGAATTGAATCCGCTCAATGAGCATTTATCTCACACCTTGCGCAAAAGGTAGGTAGTGGAATTAACACGGTCGCTGCCAAAGCTGATATGGTGTGTTGATAGTTATTGCCCAGAAGCCAATACCAGAATAGATTGGCGAAAGCTCATCGAACAAATTTGCAGTTTCATCATCTGTTGGAGGCTAATTAGATTGCATTTTTCTTTGTTTTGGGCGTGAAGGCCCTGCAGAACTATCGTCTCTACAACTCATATTACAAGATTTTTTTTTAATAACTAATACAGGCTATACGAAACCACATAAATTTACAACTAGCTTCTTAACTTCTTCCACGCCAACACCTAACATATAATGCCGATTGAAGCGGAGAATAAATGTTCAGGCGCATCTCTTCCCCCGCGAACGAGTGACTGGCTACTGAGACATCACTCCATTCCACGCGCGTGCGCGTGATTTGATTCTTTAGCGTTGACGCCACATCACGCGCTGGCGTGGGATCGGCAGCGAAAGGGTTAACGTCGAATTGGAGTACCACAACGAGATATTGGTGACGATCCTCGAGATCAGTCTCCAAGAAAAAAAGATCCGAGGACAACACCTCGTACATTTGAGCAATGGTCAGATGACGAGGTCACACTTGAGCTGGAAAACCACTCTTCAAACTTCCGCAATTCGATAACTTGACATTTGAGGCCAGGGAAGATTTAACGTTCATCTACCTCCTTTGTACACGACGGTTTTTGTTTGGATTTGAACTCGCAACCCAACTATTGCTTAACC
The DNA here is from genome assembly GCA_947359465.1 of Metellina segmentata. Classification (NCBI taxonomy): domain Eukaryota; kingdom Metazoa; phylum Arthropoda; class Arachnida; order Araneae; family Tetragnathidae; genus Metellina; species Metellina segmentata. The sequence continues at coordinate 100,330,929 of OX375877.1, forward strand.
GTTACTCTTCCAACCGGGCTACCTCGGCCCTTGGATAGATAATTTAGGTAATTTTGTAATTAACGTCGTACTAGAGCAACACAACGGGCTATAGACGACGGTCCGGGATCAATCCCTTAAGGGAAAGACCCGAGGACACCTCGTAATTTTGAACCACGGTCAGATAACGAAGCAACACATGAGTTGGCACCCCACTCTCCAAACTTCCACACCTACCCAACGTGACCGGCCCTTGGAATGGGGGATGCTAGCTCAGGTGTGAGGACTGTAACCAGTAGCCCGATGTGCTGCTCCAGTGAGGCTTTAATTAAATAGCTACCTGCGCTGAATTGATAGATGAACAGTTATAAGTTTTATGCACTTCTACAGAAATATTTTAATGAAATTCAAAAATTATGGTCAGACATTTGGAATTTGTTATTTGTTGAGTTGATTGGTATAGGATTAGTTTACCACTGAAGGCGTCGAAAAAATTATCTTTACCTTTTAAAAGGAAACGCGCATAGGCAAAATAAAAGAAACTTTGCAGTAAATAATTGAATCGTACAAATTTTTCCTTCAACGCGCCTCACACGATATGTCCTTAATGTGTCGGAATATGTCTGTATGAACTGGTTAAAAAAATTATAGAAAGATTACATTTAAAAATGTTTTTATTTTCCCGCAGATTCTATTCTGAGGTAAAAAAATTCTTTTTCGAGTGAAGTCTTTTATTTCAGCGGAACGCGGTTATACAGACATTCGCCAAAACTGTCTTCCAAATACTTTAAGTATCCAAACAACTTGCAAAGGAGGAGTTTCAAAGTCTGAATTCGAAGTTTGAAGCTTTAGAGGAAGGAAACTCATTTTTTTGAATAAAAATTCATTTAAGCTTTGAAGCTGGTATTTTTTTCTATATTGGAATTCCGAACACGAACGGAAAAAAAAAATTATTTATTTGAAGATGTCCATTTTTTTTTGGTGGGGGGGATTTTTACTGAGAGGTCTCGAGTCAGTTGGAGATGAGGAACTCAAATTTATTTTGTTTTGAGGGATAAACAATAGTACAACTTCTTTCGCTTGAAAAATTTAACACTGGAAGAATTATTATTTTATGTATTTATGTAGATCACACGCAATATTTAGCGATACGATTATTCATCTCGGAAGCAATGCAAACGCAGAATACCACTCAATCATTTAGAAACTTATTTATCCTCCTTGTGGTGGTACCCATGAAGCATCACGTCATCACACAAAATTGGTGATATCTTGATGAGGAGATATCTCGTCGTATGTTCAAAACTCGTCAGATCTTAATTGACGAGATATCTCGTCGAAATCACTTGGAAGGTTAACTTTACAAATTATTTTCTGAAAGCTATTTATACTTGTTATTCATTTTCCGCAGATATTCATGGCCAAACTTATTCATTCGTTGCCCTTTCAGAAGCCTGATTAGGTATGCATCGCACAGGAGCAAAACAATTTGACGATGGTCCGGGATCAAGCCCCCAAAAGGAAATATTAGAGGACGGCACCACGTAATTTTGAACAATGGTCAGATGACGAGGTAACTTCAGAGCTGATACCCCACTCTCGAAATTTCTACACCACGCCAACGTGAGGACATTTGAGTCCACGACAGATTTAAAGAGCTACAGCCCCCTTTCTACACGACGGTCTTTCATTGGATTCAAACTCGCAACCTAAGTCCGTTACTCCTACAACCAGGCTATCACGGCCTTGGAACCAATCTCTAAATTTTATGATATTATACCTCACGCGTTCTTGATGTTTCCCACAAGTCATTCCACGCAACTAGGACGTCTCATTCCTAAGTCCTTATTCGTAATTCATATTAATAATGTTAACAATATTAATGTTAACAATGTTAATGTTAACAATGTTAATGTTAACAATGTTAATGTTAACAATGTCAATGTCAACAACGTTAATGTTAATGATAATAATGCCATAGTGTTAACAATGTTAATGATAATAATGTCATTGTGTTAACAATGTTACTGATAATAATGTCATAGTGTTAACAATGTTAATGATAATAATATCATAATGTTAATGATAATAATGTAATAATGTTAATGATAATAATGTCATAGTGTTAACAATGTTAATGATAATAATTTCATAATGTTAATGATAATAATGTCATAATGTTAATGATAATAATGTCATAATGTTAACAATGTTAATAATAATAATGTCATAATGTTAACAATGTTAATGATAATAATGTCATAATGTTAACAATGTTAATGATAATAATGCCATAGTGTTAACAATGTTAATGATAATAATGTCATTGTGTTAACAATGTTACTGATAATAATGTCATAGTGTTAACAATGTTAATGATAATAATGTCATTGTGTTAACAATGTTACTGATAATAATGTCATAGTGTTAACAATGTTAATGATAATAATATCATAATGTTAATGATAATAATGTAATAATGTTAATGATAATAATGTCATAATGTTAACAATGTTAATGATAATAATGTCATAATGTTAATGATAATAATGTCATAATGTTAATGATAATAATGTCATTGTGTTAACAATGTTACTGATAATAATGTCATAGTGTTAACAATGTTAATGATAATAATGTCATAATGTTAATGATAATAATGTCATAATGTAAACAATGTTAATGATAATAATATCATAATGTTAATGATAATAATGTAATAATGTTAATGATAATAATGTCATAATGTTAACAATGTTAATGATAATAATGTCATAATGTTAATGATAATAATGTCATTGTGTTAACAATGTTACTGATAATAATGTCATATTGTTAACAATGTTAATGATAATAATGTCATTGTGTTAACAATGTTACTGATAATAATGTCATAGTGTTAACAATGTTAATGATAATAATGTTAACAATGTTAATGATAATAATGTCATAATGTTAACAATGTTAATGATAATAATGTCATAATGTTAACAATGTTAATGATAATAATGGCACAATGTTAACAATGTTAATGATAATAATGTCATAATGTTAACAATGTTAATGATAATAATGTCGTAATGTTAATGTAAATTAAGGGTTTTCATAACCTAAATGTTACGTCTGAATAATGCCTTTCTAAACCAACTATATGAAGAGTTCACACGCCTATACCCGTTTTAAAGCCTGAACTGTTCCCTGCAAAATTTCGAACCAGATTTGGAGCTTTGGTAGCTAAGTTAGTAGAGTCGCGAATTAGCTAAACCGGAGGGCTGCAAGTTCGAAACACGACCCAACCGAAGACCTTCGTTTGGGCTGTTGCACGTTAAATATGTCGATTCCTCAAACGTCCTCACGTTGGTGTGGTGTGGAAGTTTGGAGAGATGATGGTCCAGATCATGTATTGTCCTTCGTATAAAACTTCTTGGAGATGTCCTCGAATCCTTAGAAGAAATATAAAAGTAATCGGTAAATTTTTTATGTGCCCAGAATCGTGTGACCAAATTTAGCAGTAACGTGAACCTCAGACTGCTTTCGTCTAATGGGTGGAAGGTAACATTCATATCTAAAAGGTCACGGTATTTGATCATTTGATTGGTCCATTAATTGATCATCTGACAGTAATAAACTGGCAATTTCACCATTTTTGTCGCCAATCTAAAGAATAGCGCATTTACACACCTACCCTGTCATAAGATGCTACATCGTCAAACGAGGCAACAAATCGACCCACTAAGTCCATTTTTACAGAGAAGTTACGCTACTACTAGCCGACATATTTGTCACACTCTGCAGCTCCTTTCAACAGCAATGCTTAGTCTATTTACATTCCACGTCTATCATCAGATCTTTAACTTTACGATTGATTCAGGACGGTAGTCCAGTGAGACGTAAATTCAACTACCCCCCGAACAACCTATGCAACCATTTGACCCTTAAGAAATCAAATAATTTCGAAGCCGAGGTAGCTGTTGTTTCTATGGACTTTATTAGCTAACAGATAATGAAATGAACCCAAAACTCCCACTATTGTTGACTCTCAAGCCATAACCAAGACCTGTTTCACAACTTGAACTCTTCTCGCATGATTTCTAACTAGATTTGGTTGTAGTAGGTAGGTTGGTAGCTAAGTTGGTATAATCGCGCGCGCGCGCGCTGATTAGTAACGGGAGGGTTGTAAGTTCAATACTCGATCGAACCTAAGACCGTCGTTGTTGCACGCTATATACGTTATCTCCTCATATGTCCTCACGGTAGTGTGGTGCTGAAGTTCGAAGAGTGAGGTGCCAGATAATGACTCGCACAGCTTCTCATCCATGATTTCCAGGTGCCAAGGTAGAAGGTCTATAATAGTCAGTGTCTGCCATATCACGTTGCAGTGGATCACCAATCATTGTGGTGTTCGTGGCAATGAATTGGTGGGTGGACAGTTTAGCTAAGACCGGTTCTGAATTACCACAGACATGTCCACCCTTGAGTATTACACAGTAAAAAGGATTATAAATACAAAAATCAAACATTCTCGATTTAGTATTTACAAAGACAAAGACTGCTATTACCATCAATATAATCTCAGCCGAATTTTCTCGTCACTCCCCAACCGTCTGTGTGGGTAAGTAATTTAATTAACGTCGCACTGCAGCACCATAACGAGCTATTGACGACGGTCCGGGATCAATCCAGAAGAGAAAAATCCGAGGTCAACACCTCGGAATTTCGAACCACAGTCAGATGAGGAGGGAAACACATGAGCTGGCACCCAACTCTCCAGACTTCCACACAATAGACAGGAACACACGTCAATAGTTTCCCTGGTCATTTTGATGTCGCAATGAAGAATACTGATAATCGATATCTATATTTTATTTCTGTGTCTATACTACGTACATCGGGATCCCAGACAAACTAATGGTGAAAAACCGGTCTGGCGTAGGACAGACTAAAAAGAATAAAACTTTCCTTAGATTCTTTCATCTAATAGATGTGGTTCGGTCATTATGTTGTGGAGTAAAATCACTACACTATCACTCGTAAGTCTCATGACACTCAGAGGACTAAGTATTAAACGTAGTTGCTTTCTTTTAACCCTCTAAGAGTGGTTTGAACGGGGTATCAAGTCCATCAAGATTCAACTAATACTGCTAATGACGAGATAACTCGGCACCAAAATATTGCCGACATTTTTTATCAGGACGAGATCAAGATCTGGTTAAATTTCTTCTGTTGTTGTTTGTTTGTTTGTTGTCACGCGGGCCATATATGGCCCAATTGGGGGTGCCATTGCCCCGGAGGGTTGGACTTTTTCATACATGACACATCCGTTTTACAGGAAGGTCCCTTTCACACATCCATTCACTCACACATATCGTAATTTATATCCCAATCAGAGGCCGATAACCCCCTGATCAGGTACCCCCAGAGGTTTTGATTTGGTATGGGAACACGGGGGACTTTGTGACCACTACCTATTTAGCGTGCTCCAGCCACCATTAGCGAACACGACGGTCTTTAGCCAGGTCCAAGCGCCGATCTAGCGACCATCAGAATTGCAGGCTCCGCTGAGGACATAACCCACAACCCTTCCGATGCGAGCCCGACGCTCTACTGACTGAGCTACCGCGGCTCTAAATTTCTTCTAATGTCAAGGTACAACGAAATCTTGAAGGACGATATCTTGACGATTTTGTTAATGACGGGATATTTCGTCATCAAGATACTGTCGATTGTTTTAGGGAAGAAGAGATTGTTTCGTTTTTTGATGATGACGAGGTTGAGGGGCAGTTTTTTCCCCACAATGAGGAGATATCTTGCTCGACAAGATCTGGTCAGTTTTTAGCTATCTTGTCTAGACAACCATTAGAAGGTTTAATGCAACATGTATACACAGAATGTGTTTATCTTTAAACATTATCTTAAAACAACGCACTTTTTTGTTAAATGAAAAACAGAAGTTTGAAAATATTCTTTCAATAAATTTATAATGCAACTGTTGGGTAGAAACACATAAATAAATAAATTGAAGTCTGGAAAATCTATCTCAGAGACTTAAGTATGTTTAATAAAACTGAAACTAAAAATAGAATTTTTCCACTTTGCCGCTTCGAAAAACTCTTTATGTGTCCTATCATCCACATAATTATTCAAGTCTTCGGACTCCGAAACACAAATTATTCAAAAAGAAAGAATAAATATGCGCCACGTACATAAACATTCGTGTACGTTCATTAAAGTTCTTAAGAAAAAATAACCATATTGTTTTTATATTTTGAAAGACAGTCTCCCAGGTGTACGGAAATTTGCATAAAGAGAAAGGTATCCACGAAAATGACTTTTGATTGTGTCAGTTTTTTATTTTAAGACCTGGGATGTTGGAAAGTATTTATGCAAACGTAGTAATCCTTATTCAAGTAAAGAACGCCAACATGCAGAAATGAAATGTTGCTTTATTCTTTTTCACAACGGTTTTTATTTGAGGTATTTCGAAAATGAAAATGAGCTTTACACCACTTCGATGCATATTTCACTGTTTCTCACTTTGGATTCACTGTTCAGAATTTCTTTGAAGCAGCATTAAGGAATGAGTTGTAAATTAAGAAAAATATTTGAGAAAAGAATCAATTTACCTTAAGTCAAAGAGCAGATTGTTTTACTTATCATAAGGTTTCTCTGTTTACTTTTATGAATCAATAAATATTTGTTTCCTCAACTATTAAATAAGTCATTTTATACGAATAAATGGATTTTTTTTATAAACAAGTATTTTTAGTTATAAAAACAACTAGCGTGTGGTAGCTTTATTAAAGCAATCACATTTAATTTTACATGGAATGTTCTACATGGAATATTCTAGATGGAATGTTCCTGATAGTGTGTTCCTACATAGATCACACAGGAATACGTATAAAACGAGTAACAGAAGAAACATATGCAAACTAGTAGCGCGGATGAATTCCAACACATTTAGCAGATTATATTAGGATTAGGGATGTTACTAATAGTGATTTCATAGTAACAGTTATAACTGTGACTGCTACTTAAGAATATCTGGGATTCTAAACTGTGATTGTGATTCTAAACTGTGACTGAATCTGATTGGCTGAGTGTAAAGTACCTCTTAGTCACTCATAGCAACGGGATGCTCTTATTTATGTTTAAAATCCTTTAGTAGCAATATTGGTGAATTTAATGCACATTTGAGTCGGTAACGTTGTTGCTTACTACGCCAGAGAACCTAGTTCGAACTCTAAAATGTTTTTTCGTCAAAAATAACTGAAATATCTACAAAATATTATAAAAAATTTAATCTCAAAAGCACTATCACTCAATAAACCTACAATTTAAACTGGATTAAACATTTTAGTTCAGCCGGTGAGCCGTTTTTTGTATTAAGCCCATGCTTTCTTTCTTTAAAGATGCCCTTTTCCCTCAATAAACTAATGCAGGTAACTTAGAAACCTCTTGCTCATAAAAGGTTTTTGCAGATTACAATATATATCGATATTTTTGTTTTATAAAAATTATTATTATTTTTTAGTTAATCAGATATTAAAATTAAAATACATGCATTGGAATACTTGATAAAGTTGCTGATAGTTAAATGCAAATTATTGAATTTTAATTGTTAAATAAGTATTTACCATACCTATTTTTTCTCTTAAAGTCGTTTAAATTAATTTCTCTAAACTAAAATCTTGGTTAGTTGAAGAAAGCATTTTTTACACCGTATGTGTGAAAAGAAAATTTCATTAGATTTGATAATTTGGAGGTTCTGAAATATTAAAAAAAAATGGTTTCCAAAGGAATAAGTAATTTTTCTAAATCTCTGGTAACATCTGAATTAATTTATGTTTATAACTCTCAAATCTAAAGTTAACTATTTTCTTTTGCCAAAGATAATATTGTTTTCTATCATTTTAATAAATTCATATATATCACATTTGCTAAGAGGTTGTCTTCATATTAAATTGCATATAAGCACTCAATTTTTGTGTAAAATTTAGAATTTATATTAAAATTTAATCTCGAATGCCATATTTCAAGTCATTTAACCCAGTCGTTTCCAAATTATGAGTATGGAAAATATAGTTTCTGATGACAAAAGAACAAAGTATTTCTAACCTTTACCAGTCACAGAATTCGAAAGGACCCAACTTACAACGCATAAATTTTTAAAACTATATTTCCCTCACTGTTATACAGAGAGCTCATTAGCACTGGTTGCAATATATAAGGGTACTCTTTCATAAACAAGAAGGAAGATTTCTAAATTTATTTTATGAATAAAAATGCCAGTTATTGACGCAGTGTCATAATACATTTTTTTTGAATAGAGGGAGAACTGGAATATCTATTTACAGGAAATATTCTAACGAGTAACATCTATATTTGTTTTGAAAACACATAGTATGACAAAGAAATCCAGGAAACCATTTTTTTTAGAACAATAAATAATATACTTAAAAAAAAACACTCAGTCATAATTCTTTATACTTTCATTACATTTAAGAATTCGTTCATTACCGCTATAAACATCACTGTGTTGATCCGCCCACTGAAGCAGCTTCGTATTTAAATAATGCAGAAACTCTTAAAACGTTGAAGAAATGCACAGTACAAATTACGTATTTTAGAAAAACAAAAAACAAAATGGAGCTTCGTAATTAGAATGTAAAAGGGACAAGTGGAAGATTAAATTGCTCATTAGAGATCTCTTAAATAATTATGTTACCATGGAAAGAATGTTTTGTTTTTATGAAGAACGACGATTTTTAAAAATTATTATGATTGCATTTCAATCACAGTACCTTTTCAAATCCTCTCTTCCCTTCGTTAATACCTATAATTAATCTTTGGATTCTAAAGTAACACTGCATTCAGGTATAACTAAAGAGAGTGAAAATGTCTTAGTGAATAAAAAAATTTCTCAGTGTAAAGAAATCAGCATGTAGTCATGTTCTTATTCTATTCACTAGCGAAATCAAAAAAAATATCTTCGCTTCCTCTCTACTTGATTTAGACTCATTCAATTTATAAAGTATTTCAGAGGCACCTACTTTTACACATAATTCCTATTTTTAGAATTAAAAACGATTTTCAAGAGGTTCAAAAGAAAATTTTTATTCAAACAAAACCAGAAAATACAATAGAAAACAATTCTATAGCTCATGTGTTCTCTATATAAAAATATAACTAAATAAATAATCAGAAAATTTAAATTTCTCATTTCAAATAGCGAATTTTATGAACGTTTTCTTCTGAACTTTCCTTTAAACTGTCGAGCTTCTCTTTTTGTTTAGCCAAATGCGCGGGAATATTGTGTGTTATAAAGCCCACTTTAGCAACCCGTTGAAAATCCTCCTGAGAAATCCGAATCCGTCACAGACCCAGCTGTCCCCCCTATCAAATCACCGATACTCAGTCACAGTTTTCACTGCTACTGAATCACCGATCCCGATCTCGATTAAAGGTCGCAGTAGCAGTATCAATATCAGCCAAGTGATCACCCAAGGTATCAGCCAAGATTTGCGATATCCACTTTAGTCACTGTTACCGAATCACCTATAGTCTCAATTACTGTTCCAACAATCACTGCTACCAAATCACTGTTATTTTTTATAATTCAGTAAAAGGTTAGAACAGTGATTCAAAAGAATCAGTTACTGAGTAGCAGTTCTGCAAGTACACCAACAAACAAATAAAATATATATCATAATCGTGGCTTCACACAAACAAGGACAGCGACAAAAAACATCTCTTCGCGATTGCGCATGCGTATTACAAAAAAAAATTTGTTTCTCCCGGTTTGGTCTCTGACGTTGTCGCTGCTCTTTCAAGTCTTGGAGGAAGTTCAACTTTTGTCTCAGTCGCAATGCCGACAGCCAATCAGATTCCAGAGCACCTTTCCTAATCCGATTTCGGTTGATGTTTTTCACCCACTGCTTTCTTCAATCATCAGCCAGAAGCTTTAAAATCAATCGTCTTCGCTGTAAAAGGAGTTTTATTAAACGCGGACGCGATCGGTCAGCCATCTTGCAGAATCGGAAGCTGAAATAAATGTTTTGCTTTCGAAAAATAAGATTATGCGCATGCGCAAATAAATTGCTGTCGCTAGCAGTGTGAAGGCTTTTTTAACAGCAACAGAGACAGACGACAAAATGTCGTCGTTGGTGTGGAGCCACCATAAGAGCTACAAACAGAATAAACGGCTGTACACGTCATGCACATCACATCTGTAGGTAAGCAATTTTCAATCTTTTTCATGTCATGGCATGCATTTAGTCGTTTCTTTAGGTATGATATTAGCAACCTGTGAGTTGTAGCTCCCTGGATATCTGTATAGTAAAACTTTCAGTGTGAGTATATATACATTTCTCAATGTTGTATGTCTTGTGCCTGGCGTACCTTTGCCAAGTATGGCCCTTGCGCCATAAAACTCAACCAAGCAACCATGTCTCAAACTATTTACGAGGGTATGTCAATAAGTAACGCACGTCAATTTTTAAGTAGGAAAATAATTAGTCAAAATGAAATTACTTAGTAAAAAGGGAAGTGGAGGGTCCTACTGACTGGTCACAATGCAAGATCTCGTGATTCCACGTACCGGTACCGTTCGTCAGTCACCGGTAAAATGGCGTTAGTGATTACGTCGTCAACTATGGAGAAGCAACGAGTTTGGTCGATGAAGTCCGATCTGGGAGGCCTAATGTCTTCTTCCAACCTGTTCAATTGTTGATGAAATCGACAACGTCATACGAGATAACCGTCGAACGACGTTGAATGAAATAAAAGACCGTTACAACATTTCTTTTGGATCTGCCTGGGACATTGTTCATGAGAAACTATGGTACAGGAAAGTTTTTCTCGCTGGGTACCAAAACAACTGTCGGAACAGCACAATGGATGCAGAATGGCTTGCATTCTGACACATTTGAAGCGGTATCACGAGGAAGGTAATGAGTTTTGGGTGAGTATTGTAACGGGAGATGAAACCTGGACTTTACACAAGACACCGGAGTCAAAATCTGCGAGCATGATGTGGAAACATCATCGGGATAGGGTTGGAAAGTTTTGGAGAACCCCCCATACAGCCCGGACCTGGAACCCTCCGATTTCCATCTATTTGGATCCAAGAAGAAGTTCCTTAGCGGTAAGAAGTTTGACTCTGACGATGCACTCAAACGGGGACCGTGCGAAGGTGGCTGTTCTCGCAGACGACGGAGTTCTGTGTGACAGGGAATTTCAAACTGATCCATCGTTGGGACAAATGCCTCAACATGCATGGAAATTATGTGGAAAAGTAATAAATGGGCAACACTTTCATTTCTTGTTTCATATTGTCGTTAATTACTTTAGTAGCATTATTTTTTACATTATGTGCGTTACTTATTGACATGCCCTCGTATTAACAATCTGCGGCACATCGAAAATATATTATATTTTTTGCCGATTTGGCCAAAAATTAGGTAAAACTGACTTAAGGGGGTCCGGGACACATTGAAATTTTTTTTTTATTTATTAATTTAGAATTTAGAATTTTTTGTTCTGGTTACCCATTTAACTAATAAACAAAATCACAACACAAAAATTTTCCAAAAGTTTTTAAAAAATTTTAAATGAAAATGTTTTGAAAAAAAGAGGGGTCATTTTAAATTGCTAAAACTCAAAATATTCTTGATCAATATTCAAAATTATTGCAGTAAATTATTCACAAATTTATAAACTTTAATTTTGATTCAGCAATTTAAAAAATATTAATTTAATAAAAAATAAAAACGATTTGAATGAAAAATTTTGAAAATTTAAGGTACATTTTTTAAAAAAAGTCATATTTTTAAAAGTAACTATTTGTTTAAAATTTGCTGAATCAAAATTAAAGTATGATGTTTGAAAAAGATACATTCCAAATTTCAACCCTTATCCTTTATCGGTTTTCGACTTATAGCAATTTGAATACAGGAAATCTTGAAAAAATGTATCATGCAGAAAAACGCATTTAAAGTTTTAAAGACAAATGTTGCCACGACAACAACTGTCAAGAGTGTTAGATTTTCAAAACAACGCACCACAAAAATTACTATATCTCTGGTTCTAATTAAGATCAAAACATGATTCAGACGTCATTTTAAGCAGAAAAACACAGAGAATTTCTTAAAATAATAAAACAAATTTCGAAAATTTGACGATTTTTGTGTCCCCCTTAACAAAAAATATAACAGTATATTTAAATACCTCTTTTTACATTACAGTGTCTTTAAAAAAAACCGTTTGTAAGTATTATAAAATGCATTGAAATAAAAAAAATACTCAAAATTATTTTTATGGGTATTAAAAATACTAGTATTGCTTGAAATGATGTATGAACACACAAGCCCCTAAAGTTCAATATAAAACTATTGAAACGAAACAAATTTTATACAATTGAAGCCATTCAACCATTCGTAAGGCACGCAAGCTGCATACTAGTGTGTCGGGAACATCTGTTGAAAATCGCAGCTGTATATAAATTTGCAAAGCAAAGTTTCGGATATTACCCCGTTTTATTTTCAACACACAGAGTACATGACACAGATTAGCTTTTGAGTAGCGTATGTTATATGTATAGGCACTTTGCCAGTTACGACATATCAGATGCTACCGAAGGTCGATCAGTCTATAGAAAGCAAAACTCAATGCGTCAAATACAGTACTGCATAGCATTTGAAGCAGTAGATGGTAGAGAACTAATTAATTCGAGAATTGAAAAATTTCCAAGATTACTTTCACAAGATTATGAATCTTCATTAAAAATTGAATACAAATATTTTTGCAATATATAGAGAGTGTAAAACTTGTTTATACTCTTTTTAAAAATGAGAATTTATGAACTCTATTTGAGCTGCATAATTAGAGGACTTTCGGATCAATACGTCCACGGAGAATTAACGAATTTAGTCCACGTGCCCGAAAAAAATGGATGAGTTTAAAATTCTTACACTTGTTTGAAAATCTTTAGCAATTAGAGTTCTGAAAGGAGTTGAGTAGTTATGTCTCTTGAGGAAGAGAGTTAGAATTAGTTTGTTCAAATACACTTTATTTAATCGCAGGAAAATAATTTAGTTCCGGAATTTCTAGATCACATGGTTTTTCTTGTAAAATTCCATTGGTTATTGCTTATTTCACTAACTTGTGTATTGATAAAACATTTGAGGTTTTGCAATAAAAAGTTCAGGCTCTTGTATTTGAGGCAATTCATCCAAGTGCTGAGAATGAGCAAAAACTTCAGATAATCAAGTCTCGTGGATCATCAACTTGGTTTTATTGTTATAAATTTAGGAATATTTCATCAATGTGCAAGATTAAGATTTTGTATTAGTGATCTAAATAATTTGAATATCAAATTGATAACAATCTAAAATTAAAGACATAAAATAATTTTAAAATTTATTTGGATTTATTTAATTTTAAGCATTTGTAATTGTTACATCGTTTCAGCATTTTACAATACTTTTTTTAGCGTTATTACCACGACTAAATTAACTGCCATTATTTTTCATACACATGTTTAAGCTTAAGAAGGTTGACACCGTCCTTAGTTTGCAAATAAAATTAAGATCCGTAAACATTTGTTTTGAATTACAATAATTTTCTGGTATTAATTAAAAATACGTATCATCATAAAAACGAACATTAACGGAGGGTTTTCTACTTTAAGTGTCAGTCGAACTAAATGTAATACTTTAATCTTTAGTAATAAAAGGATAAATATTAGGACTGATGATATAAATTTCACGATGAAAGTTTTTAGGACAGAAATTCTTTGTGTTCGTCCAGATGATGTCTGATTTTTTTTATTTTTACCGTTGTGTTATTTCTAGACTGCGGGTAAACGATGTTAAGGATGGTTTGAGGGAGCCAGAAGCGCAGGGGGTGAGGCGTGTTCACCGCGCTGGACTGTGATATACATATTTTTATGTATTGGCGTAAAGATTTTCATGGGATGATGTAAATACTGTATATTTTTTTAATGTTCTTGGAATAATAAGAACTTAAATATCTTAGCTGTTGGATGTCTTCTCCTTGTGTACGATTCGTACTGTTTTCACGCTACCGATTTAGGGCGACGACACAACAACAGTCACTGCCACCACTCCAGCTCCACCAAATTAGAAAAATAAAGACTAAGTCTAAATAAAAGACTGTCTCGTTTATGTGGCAACAGAACCGGTACAGACTTCGTGTCTGAAGAAGTTCTAGAGGCAGACAGATAAACAATAACTAACTGGGTATCGAATCCCAAGAAAGCTGCAGCGCAAGCACTTAAAAAAGATCTCACCTGTAGCAAGGGGTGGGCGTAGAACTCGTTCAGAAAGTCCATGACGGTGTCTGACCGTAGAGTCGTACTGCAAACTACCACGTGGCGCTCATTCTGTGCTCGATGGCGACTATAAGCAAAACCCAACTTCTGCCGCTCCATCCACGTATAAGCCAGTTGCTCAAACTGAGAGGAGAGAACGTAAATAGCATCACAATAAAGCAAATGTTTGTTTATTATCATTAAAATTATCCCCATTACAAACAAATTATACAATACTCTTGCATTTCACTATTCAGCCATTGCGAAATTACCGGTAATGAGAAATGGTATTGTAAATACTGTATATTTATAATTACCGGTAATATACTGTATATATATAATTACCGGTAATGTAAATACTGTATATATTTTTTAATGTTCTTGGAATAATAAGAACTTAAATATCTTAGCTGTTGGATGTCTTCTCCTTGTGTACGATTCGTACTGTTTTCACGCTACCGATTTAGGGCGACGACACAACAACAGTCACTGCCACCACTCCAGCGCTCCAAGGTCATGACTATCTCCAAGGTCAAGGCAGATTCGCTGGCTAAACATAGTTGCAAACTTCCACAGCCTCTTTTTGCCTTACCATACAACCAGGCATTTACCACCATTGTAAGATCAGCGGGGAGATACATACACAAAACTCAAGAGACTGATGCTGAGGGTAAAATCTGGGAAAGCCTACTATGTAATTCGGTACCAATGGATCTCCCCTGACGGATCTTTGCGGCCAACTTCAGAATTTTAAACGGACATGACTATCTCCAAGGTCATCTCCACCGGATTGGTGCGAAAGACATTTCTGACTGCCCTCTGTGTTCCACTGGAGAGAATATGAATTTTAACCACTTGACAGTTTGTGCTACTTTGTCCAACTCAAATTTGCAACTAAATCGGTCAACCAAGTCATTTTCTACACAGCAGTTACATGACTGCCTACTAGTTGGCGATACGTGTTGAAGATGATCTCAATATCGATGTTGAGTTTAATGATATTGCTCGCCTTATGATAGCAACAAGGCATTGCCATGACGAATTATCTTTATATATTTAAACATTATTTGGATATTTGTTTAATTAACGTCACTATAGATCATCACAACGGGCTATTGGTGACGGTCTGATATCAACACCTGAAGGGAAAAAATCCGAGGTCAACGCCACGGTCAGATGACAAGGTCACACCTGAGTGGGGTGCCAGCTCAGGTGTGACCAAATTAGATTTATCTCTGGAATTGTTGCTTCCAACTGAAATTGGAACTAAAATTTTTTTGCGATATTATCACTATAATTCTGTTCTTTTAGTCAATACACCACACATGCAGGACAATTTAGTATATAAGAATAAAGCTGGTCTAAAATACAAAATTCTTGTAGAAGTATAACCATTGTAGAGGTAGCATTAAATATACTTCATGTTTTTTTCTAAGGTGAGCAATATGAGAATCAAACTTCTGTAACCAAATTTAACTGTGTTATGAGTTATGGTTTTGAGCAGATTGAATGAATAAAAAAGATCAAGGAGTTGATTGGTACCTATTCTATACCTGTCAAAATTGTAGACAAACATAAAAATGTATGAATGTAGAAATTCTTAACTGGAAATTAAAATTTATTTAATTAATCTTAAAATATGGACAGCACTGTAAATTAATTTTTTTAACTGTTCTTGAACATTATTATAATTATTTTTACGCTTAGTAAAATATAATTTAATCTTATTTATCCTTACATAATTTATGCTTAATATTTGCACAGTTTCATCATAGAGCATGCCATCAAACATGATAATTAAAAGACTCCATTTTTTATTCGAAGAGCTGAGAATAAATAATATTGCATTTTTGTATAATATTACGACTGTCATACACAAAATAGATACACAATATGATAATCTGTTTATTCAAACTAATGTATAAATAGAATTCGTTTACATTATGAATTACATCAAAAATGAATAGAACGGTGACATGAATGGAACGGTGACTTACTTGTGTAGGAAGCACTATTAAGGCTACGCAGATCATGACTACCATGAAGAGTTGTGAG
The DNA here is from genome assembly GCA_947359465.1 of Metellina segmentata. NCBI lineage: Eukaryota > Metazoa > Arthropoda > Arachnida > Araneae > Tetragnathidae > Metellina > Metellina segmentata. The sequence goes on from OX375877.1 coordinate 100,347,295, forward strand.
GGCCAGTTGTCCGGCTTGTAGTCGCCGTACCCCACCGTCGAGAAAGTGACCACTACGAAGTACAAGCTCGCAAAGAGGTTCACGTGTTCTACTCCAGCCCTTTGGAAGTGCTGAAATCCGCACACACTGTAAAATGTGTTACAAATGTTTCGAATTAATTTAAAATTTCACATTCACAAGTTTGTTTACTGAGTTATTGGTAAAACTCAAGAACAGTATCGGCAACGGCAACGGAATGTTTTTACCAAACTTCAATTTGGATAGGTCTACGACGGGTTGCTATAATCCAAAATCAACGCTTCGATGTAAACCGTGTTTTGACCACCAAGGTTTACTTGCATTGGTCAATGGTAAAGGGGAAGAATTATTTGAAACTTTCTTTGGTAAATGACCCGAGTCATTCAAAAGTGACATAAGTAGCAAGTTGAATTTACGACGCACTGGAACAATACAATGGAATATTTGCGACGGGTACGGGATCAATCTCGCAGAGAAAGATCCGAGGACAACACCTCGTCGCAGCTCAGAGGACATACCATTGTGCATTACTGCCAGTCCTCGAAATATAAATGTTCCAAAAAGCGCAGCTTTCAAATTATCAGTGATCCCAAAAGGCGGCTTTTAGGTTATCAACAACACATGATTGCATGGTCTAGCATTTGAATTCTTTGGCATCTACAGTAGGCAAAAATGTTCCCTGTCCAGAGAGATACTTGATATTGATAGTGATCACCTTTTGGAATGTTTAGAATCACCAGACGAAGGCGTCCACACACGCTATTGAAAGGCGAGAGAAAATTTGAAGCATTTGGAATCTTGATTTTCTTAACTTTCCTTGTGTTCTATGCTATAACTGTGATACAGGGAGGTTACTAGATGTTTTAGGTAAGTTTTTTTTTGCAATGAAGAATTAGCATTCGTGTTCCAAAAAATGCTATACTGTGATATGCTCAACCATCTTCCATTGCTTTACCCAGGTAATACCCATGTACACACATGATCTTAATACAACTCTTATGGTCACCAGTAATTCGCAATCTATTAAATAGTGGTAGCACTTTTCGAAGTTCGGCACTGCTAAATTACGGACGGGAGTAATGTGGGTTAACTTAGTCACCGCTACATCAAATGAATTTACAATACAATAGTATATACTGGATCATTAAAAAGGTTGTATACAAACTTTAAAGGTGGGTCGAGAATACCACAACAAACCAATTTTACGAAGGAACCTATAGTCACAAGACCCATTTTACATAGGAACCTATAGCCACACTTCTAGCTTCCCCCTAGAGGAACAGAAAGCTAGAAGTACAAGACGAATAAAAATAAAGGAGTAAAGGTAAGGCATAACAACATACATATATAAGTTCAGGGGATGTGTTCAAAATTCCTTCCAATAGCATCAATGCATTCATCGTAACGTTGACGTTTGTTCAAAAATATCAGCTCTCTTACGAACACAAACTGCTACCATAACAACTCTTGCGATGAAGCCTTCGTCAGAGACTGCGGTTGCTACAAGGTATTTGAAGTAACCACAGAGCAAGAACTCAATGGGGGACAAGTCGGGCTACACATGTATCCTCCTCTAACACATCCAGGCTTTTATGCTCCGTAGTGATTTATTTTGATATGATTTATTTTTATATACCTGAGACCTACCTTTATATCTAAGACTTTTTGAAGTAGGCTGTTAATTAAAGTCAAACTGCAACAACACAAAGGGCTATAGGCGACGTTCAGGGAAACCCCCAAGGGAGAGATCCAAGAACAACACCACGTAATTTTGAACCACGGTCAGATGACGAGGTCACACCTGAGATCGCATCCCATTCTCCAAACTTCTACGCCACGCCAACGTGGACATTTCAGGCCACGACAGATTTAACATGGACCTGTCCACTTCGTACACGACGGTATTTGGTTGGATTCGAACTCGTAACCTTCCGGTTACTAATCCGTTACTCTTCCGACAAGACTACCGCGGTCTTTAGACCTTTGAATCATCCTATACAGCAGTGAAGTCTATCTTCCCACAATGAAGTACTTTTAGGTAGACAAAGTTGCCTTGCATTTAGCATGTCTTGCTAACAGATAACATTTATTCGAATTGAACTAACCCATGGATAAAACCATCTGCTTAGAAAGTGTCCTAAGACGCCTTTTGGAGTCAGAGTGATTATTTTAAGTTAAGCTCTATTTATAATTGAAAGAATATTTTTCAAGAAGATATTGAGCTTCTCAGAACTCGACATATGTGGCAATATGTTCCATGCTTACTCTCTGTAATTATTCAGTGCCACATTACACAAATGAGACTAAATCTCTCAATTCTTCAGAGTCAAATAATACATTATTCATACCAAACACTACTCCGAATCATATAAGTAGAGTTTATTCTAAGAATTACTCGTTTCTCAAATCTTAAAACAATTATTCTGAGAGTAGGCTTTTATCATGAGTTTCGGTTTGGTGCTTGTATGAAAATTGAGTTTTCCCACAAGGTAAAACAGACTTTTCTGACGCTAGTGAAGGATCGATAGGGTAAAAATTAGTTTGTACAAACTTGGTTATGGTATAGGCAAACTATCAGACAAGGATCTCGAGAAAAGACCCCTAAGAGAGTTGTTGTTTACAATTAATTTAAGAAATTCTAAAAGTGATGGTCTAACTTATTTAAGAGCTTCTTAAAAGGGTTGTACTAATTTAAGAGCTCCTAAAAGTTATAGCCTTTTAAGAGCTTCTTAATATGTTGTCCTAACTAATTTCTAGTATCTCGTTAAATCTAGTCACTAATCATATATCTACATAATGGAATTTCAATCATCTTCAATCTATTTTCTACTGATACGTAAATGTTATTATATCGTCAACTTATAGAAAAAACTCATTAACTACCTTTTTTTCTCGGAAGATAATAAATTCTTATTTTTTATGACAATGAGATGGTCATCGTCACATTTTAATTTATTTAGAATACTAAGTGTGTTATAAAAATTCTTATCATTCTTATTTCTTGACCTACTATTAGGTTAAACTTTGAATAACTAGTTAGTCTATCTTAGTCAGTCTTTGAATAAATGTGTAGACATTCTATGAGTGTCGTCTCTAAGACGAAGATATGTATGTTAAGACCTTCTTTATATATATATATATATATATATATATATATATATAAAACGGTTGTACTATTTTAAGAGCTTCTAAAAGTGATAGTCTAATTTAAGAGCTTCTTAATATGTTGTCTAAATAATCTCTACAACCTCGTTTAAGTAAAATCTAGTCATTTATCATATATCAACACAATGGAATTTCAATTATCTTCAATCTATTTTCTACTGATACGTAAACGTTATTATATCGTCAACTTATTGCAGAAACTCATTAACTGCCTTTTTTCTCCATGTAATCTCTCCAATAAAAGCTTATTTTTATGATGTTGAGACGGTCATCGTCACATCCTTTATAAGACTAAAAGTACCATCAAAATGCTTATTCTTATTTCTTTACCTACTACTAGTTAGGCTATGAATAACTAGTTTGTCTTTGAATAGATGTATAGACATTGTTAAATATTAGCTGTATCTATATAAATAAGAATGGAGTGTTTGTTTGTACATTGAATATTTTCGACCCATTTCAAGTTTTCTATCCGTTTTGGGCCCTTCTGATGCCAAATCCGCCTCTTGTGCATTTGATGTCTGTTTGTCTGTCCATCTGTCTGAATGTATGTGCCATAAACACATCCACACGGTTTAATATATTTTCATGGAAATTTGCATACAGTGAGTACTTATCTTCATTTCGTGCGTGGAAGTGGTTGCGAAAGTCTGTCTGTCCGTCTTTCTGTTCTATGTTCGATTTTGTGTTTGTGTGTTTTTGCAGACATCACATGAGTTTTATTCCAGATATTGGACTTAAATGTGTTGTATTTTATACATAATCTATTAGTTTAGTGAATGCACTATTAAACATTTCTTTATTGTTATATTCAGATGTGTTTCATGTTAAAACAACTGAGTAAGTGTACTTAAATCAACCATAATTTCGTAGTTTTGGAAAAATTGGAATGTATATTGAGTATTACGAAAACTTCGATTTGCTTTACCAGTACTGCTAAAAAAACAATCATTTTTCAAAAAAAAAAAAAAAAATATGGAATTTTAGTTTTAATACTTTATTTATTTCGAGTCTTATTTTTGTTCTTTGCGCAACATAAACGATTTCCGAATATTTGGGACAGACGATATTTTTCAACGAACGGGAATAAAGCGGAAACTCGTGTTTCTTTCGCTCTTAATTTATTTCGCCTTTCTAAATTTTTTGCACTTTTTGTTGTAAGTTGTGGCAACTGCGAGATCAAGAGATAAAAAGGAATCGCAAATTAATATCTTTAGAACAACTTTTTCCCGACCTCTTTTATTTTGTTTCATTCTGCTGTTTTCTTTTGTTTTCTGTTTTACATATTTATTATTTTAATAATTGTGTTTCTTTTTCATGACACGCAACACGACCACAAAGTATTCGACATAAAGTGGCAGGTAAATTAGAATAAAGCAAATTTTAAGGGTAATTATGCCATTATTGAAAGAATAATAATATTTAAAAAATTCGAACAGGAACTTTTCAAACATTAACAAATTCTTTGTCATAATGACAGAAGATTTCGAAATTCCACAGTTTCGTATGCCGGATGCAAAAGTGCCACAAGGAAAAAAATATTGTTTTGTTGACTATAATGCGAGAGCATTCACTGTAAATCGTCGTTTTTATTAATTGAGTTTAACATGAAAAGAACTTAAGAAAGGGAATTATAAATTACCCTCAAAATCGTATTTTGTAGTAGTAACCTTAATGTCTCATTCGTCATTTTGCTGCTTTGTCATACAGATAGGGTGCGATGTATGTGAAATGTATTGCATGAATGGACATGCAAGTGTAGGACTTGTGTCCAAAGTAAGTGGTAGAAATTATAAATATGGAGGGCGAAAGGTGTTAAAATATTATTTTATTCTACGAAAACGTTAGTCATTATATATTTTGATCATTTCTTCAATCTAGAGTAAACCAATTCAAACCGAGTAAGGTCGGGTATTTTGCTAGTACGACATATTGTTGTAAGCTAATGAGTGTCGTCTCTAAGCCGAATATAAGTATATGAGAAGGACAAAATGTTTGTTTTTACATGTTTTCAAGCAATAACTATGAAAAATATTACTTACCTCGTAAAAATGAGGCAAATTAAGGTAGCAGAAAGAATCATCAAGCGATGGGACAGGGCTGATTGAGAACGCTGCATAGCGCGATGGAGATCATGCTAAAAGAGTGAAAATAGCATTACCTTAATGCTGTTACTCGGAGAGCAGTTACTTATCTCCATTACATTAGCAGCATTTAATACCGTTAGAAATGGTTACTTATTACCATTGGGGTACAATGTAAACCTTATAATAGTCGATTTTTACAGTTAACTTTTCAAAAGGTTTACCTTCGTATTGCAAAAATAACATGTAGTGGCCAGTCTCTGATGCAATACCTTGTGATATCGTGAAATACTGGAGCCAGCTGCAATACAGCTGTTGTTTTTGCTTCGCGAGTTTTACGAGAGACAAAAAGGAGACGGAAACAGAAGCATCTTCTGCAGGTGTTCTTTCCGACGGATAGCCGACTGGTCTTTGACCTTTGCCGTTAGGGGACTTGGAGACTGCGGGGGAGGCCAGAGTCGACGGGGAGAGAGCTAGAAGTGAGGTTGAGCTTTCCTCGCGCTGACCCGTGATATGCTCATCTCAATATATGAATGTTAATTCTTTTTAAACTGTAAATATTGATTTCTAACTAATAAGAACGTGATTTGCTTAGCTGTTGGTTGTTTTCTCCTCATATACGATTTCGTACAATTCTGATGCAGCCATTTTTGGGGGACGACACCACAACCTGTTCCAAACTGTCACCAGTTCTTGTCATTTGTTCATTTGTTTTTCCTACTTGAATTTGCATTCCCTTGGAGTAATGGTTCACTTTCGTCTCGACAAGATATCTCGTATTAATTATTATTTATTGTCCATTTGTTCATGAAAACACGGTACTTCAGAACCGATACTCATTTGCCGCGCTGGAGGCATGTGTGCATTGCTCCATTGGATCTAATGTATATCAAACCGCACTTGCGTTGCGGCAGCGGCGCCTCAAGTTGAAAAACCGGATGTGTGCACAGGGTCTAAGTCATCACAAGAGCGAACGTCAAGCAGGGAGGGGCAACTGAAAAGGTGCTACCCAGTCATGTGCATAATATTACAGAGCGGGGAGAGTGGAGAATCGGCCAGTTCAATCCTAAGGCCCGGTGCACACATCCGGTTTTTCAACGTGCGGCGCCGTTGCTGCAATGCAAGTGCGGTCTGAGATACATTAGATCCAATGCAGCAGTGTACACATGCCTCCAGCGCTACTGGGGCGATGCACGTCCAACTGGCGTGCAATTTGTACCGCAGTTTCCCACGGTCGCCGCAGACGTGTCTCCGTTCTGAAGTACCTTGTTTTCATAAACAAATGGAATATAAATAATAATTAATAAGTGGTTGTATCCAGTAACGTCCATTTTGTTTCAAAATATACTTTTTTTACACCAAGCAAGCGAAATAAATACGTTTTCTTCGATAGAATATTTATCGCAAATGGCGCGAAATGAGTTCGTGCGTCATTTCACGGTTATGTGTGCATAGTTGGGCTTCGGTGCCGCAGTGGCGCCGCACGTTGAAAAACCGGATGCGTGCACCGGGATTTAATATATGGGCTTGCAAGTAATCATGTCCGGTGATAACTCGCCATTTTTCGCCATTTGCAAAACCGAACAGAGTTTGGACGAGAATCTCATCACTCTCATATCGCTTGGTGAATTAAAACTTTGAGTATCATGGCATTTCAGAGTTGCGCAATATTGATTTTTCCCATCCAACACACATTATAAACGGAAGTGTCAATACGCAGTCTTCTGACGAATCTATGGCACTTACAGTAATGAAATTTGGCGCACAGGTAATCCTAATTTTGTACAATTTTTCTATCGCGCCCGAATTCTAAAATTTTATCTAGAACATTTTTATATGAATTTTTTTTCACCATTCTTTTTTCTTTCTAAAATGCGACGTCAAAAAAAAAGAAGCGAGTCGATTTTGCGATTTTCGACCGCTGACGTGTTTTTTGTCCGAATTGCCTTTGGAACCAAACCAAATTTTCCGATTCTAGCGTGTTTTGATTTACGTTGTTGATAACAGTCACTTCTAGGCCATCACGGAGCCCGTGGAGTTCGTTTGCGAAGCAAACCAAATGGGAATACGTAGCAATCACCGGGGGTTGGCGAGTGTCAGCTACAGCGGTCACGTCTGACTCCTACGAAAAGAACTGTCACGGGCACAGTCGTGCTGGCCAAGCAGTGGCTAGTAATGAATAGGTGACCACATTGATTGGATGAAAGAACTCTAGGAAAGATTCGGATGTTCAACAAGACTAGAACTGATTGGCTGCATATGGCTTTATGTAGATGTATTCTACAGTGTCCTAAAAGTTCTCGTACTCCAACTTAAAAAAAATTATTTTCCGTGTTTTTTTTAAATATTGAATTTTATCTTCTGTTTTTTAGTTTTATCGATTCTTTAATTTTTATCGTTCGGTTTTCTTCGCTTTCAAGTTGTGCGGTAACAAAGTTCCACGTCATTTTGTTTATCACGCATTCATAGAATTGCGCTGCTGCTTGAGGCTTATTTCGAATGTAAACCTATGAAAGGCGTAAAGAATTTTGGCGACATAAATATCCAAATGATGTAATACTGAGTAAATATACGCTATATCAACTCGTTCGGCGAGTTCATGAGATAGGTTCGGTGGAAAACACAGGAGTGGAAGATTGAAAGGGGTATATATATATATATATATATATATATATATATATATATATATATATATATATAAACTATGGATGGGAGTCCCATTCGCGTACTAAAGTACGTCTTTGCTCTTGTATGGTCCTTGGTTATAGTTTTGCTGCAAATGAACGTCCTAAAGCATCCTCAGCATGCTCTTGTTACATTGAATCGAAATCAGAAGATTTTGAAGCTTTTGCTTGATACGTTTATAGTATCATCCTTGGACAATGTCGCGTAAAAAATGTCAAGCTACATAAATTTCTAATGATTTTTTTTATTAAATAAATATATTTACTTTCATTGACACTATTTAATTTGAAGCGAGAAACATTTGCAACGTTGCTAATCTCTTTAAATTAGCAAATATGTTTGTAACGCTTTTAAATAGAAAAATGCCTTGCCAGCGGCATGACGAAATTCCGAATTGAAACTTTAATCTGTCTTACGAATCTAAAATTGTTTACAAACAGCAGACACTCAAAAGAGCTTATAAACAAAAACAAAAAAAAACTTTAAGCATTCGAATAAATTTGGGAAGCACAACTATCGCTTTGAATTTTTATTTAATTCCTTTTCTTTACGTTTCGGGAGTTGTTTCTTACAAAATACCATAAAATAGTTCCTTGGCGACCTCATGAATTATTTAGTATTTTTCGAAATTTTAGCTATAACAAACTTATTCTCAAATGCTCACAGGAAAACTCTTTTGAATCGATAAATAAACCCAGTTAATGAGGATATATAAACCGAAACTGCACGACACGTAGGTTGTTCACGACCTGCCGTAGTTAGTATTCATGCAAAATAAATAAATGATGGTGACACCAGGAATAGACATCAAGGTGTTGGTGGTCCACACACCATCAAAGAAAAAGGACATCGGAGACTATCCCGTTTGGTAAAACGAAATCGGCTCGAGACAGTGGCTCAGCTGACGGCCCAATACAATGTAGGTCCAAGCGCAAGTGTTTCTGAATACACAGTTCAGCGGACGCTGTTGGATATATGAGTGTGTAGCAGACGTCCCACTCGTGTGCCTCTGTTGACCAAGCGTCATCGTCTACTACGCCTACAGTGGGCCAAGGAACATCGAGATTGGACCATGGATGAGTGGAAGAGAGTTGCCTGGTCAAATGAATCCCAATTTCTCATTCATCACGTCAATGATCGTGTCAGGGTACGCCGTCTCCCAGGCGAACAGTTGCTTCCCTCTTGTTCAGCAGGTCATACACAGGCTGGTGGTGGCGGTATTATGCTTTGGGGGACGTTCTCATGGGCAACTTTGGGACCCGTAGTTATTGTAAATCAGACCATGAACGCTACGAACTACCTGAACATCATTGCGTATCAGTTGCACCCTTACATGGCGTCTGTCTTCTCAACTGGAAATGGAATCTTCCAGCAGGACAACGCCCCATGTCACAAGGCTCGGATTGGGATGGAGTGGTTCGAGTAGCATACTGATGAATTCCACTTAATGTGCGAAATGTAAAATGCGAAAAAAACAAACAAGTACAGCTTTGATTGACACGAAATGCGGCAGTAATGTAGCAAATATGTTTATGCATGAAACAAAACAACGAATTAAATGCAAAGATGAAAACAATATTGAATTTTCATAAATTATAAGTGGAAGCCATATTGGAGTCATTAACAAAATGATGTTTAAATCCAAAACAATTAAACAAAACCGACATTAATAGGGTATGTGACCACCTCATACAAAGTTTACAGCGTGTGACCATTCTTTCCATGAGGTGATCAACAACCCCATAGTCAAATAATCACCATTCCTCCTGTAGAGCAGTTTGCAACTCTATGAGAGTAACTGCCGAAACAGCACGGCTGAGGACATCCTAAGTATTTTCAATGGGATTAAGGTCGGGCGAGTACACCGGCCAAACCATACGCGCAATCCCCTCACTCTCCAGGTAGTTGTCGACGATGGCAGCTCAATGGGGACGCGCATTATCATCCATTAAAATGAAAGGACAAACTGCTGCAGCGTAAAATCTCACAGTGGATTCCAGGACTTCATCCCGATACCGGACAGTCGTCACAGAACCCCGTATATAAATGTGCATGTCGGTGCAATATCTCAACGAAATCCTGGCCCACAATATGATGCTTCCACCTCGGAATGCGTGATGCTCGATGATGTGCAGGGACCGATTGCGCATGCCTTGTTCTCTCCAGACCCTTATTCGCTTGTCATCTGGCTGCAGGGCAAATTATGACTCATCGTGAACATAACGTTTGCCCAAACAGACACAGTCCGATTCAGATGTTGCCGACACCACTTTAATCGTGTCCCCCTGGATTGGACGGATAGATGAACACAAACTCGAGGTACCCGTTCGTACAGTCCATTCATGTGTAGCCTTCGGCGCACAGTAATGGCAGATATAATCTTAGAACGGACGCTGCAACCATAGATGTCACACGTGTGGAAGTCTCTCTTCGATTCCGCTTCGATACAACAGCAATATATCGATCTTACGCGGGGGTCATAACCCTTGGGCGGCCGGCCACTGGTAATCGGACAACTGTTTAGCTTGTTCGGAATTGTTTCCATAACAGTGAAATGACGGAATGTTGAACGCCGAAGAAAAGAGCAACATCAGTAATTGATTGCCCTGCTTCAAGGCGTCCCACAGAACGCCATAGCTCACTATCTGCCATTCGTCTTCTGGAAGCCATAGAAACACGCCTGTCTTGAAAACTAATCGCACGAAAGTTCTAAACACTTTTTATCAGCACTTACAAGCAACTTCTCTAATTCTTCACAATGCTGGATTTTTATACGACTGCTTTTTTAGCATATCTTTTGACACGAAACCGTGATTGGCTGTTACATAACACATTTGCATATTTCCATCTACCTCTGCAGCAAATTGAAGCCTTTCAAATTCAGATTGGTTTCTGGAAATTAATATTTTCCTCTCCGTGCTTAACTTTTGATAGAGATTGTATATAAAATCCGTGTATTATAATATTTTCTCTGCCTATTAACCCTAATGTATGGATAGGCACAACTAACGCAATTGAAATTTAATCTAACTTGTTAAAATAGTTTTACTGAAACCCAACTAAACTTAATGCTACAATTTATAGCAAACAAATACACTGAAGAGGCAAAACATTTTGACCACCTACTCAACAACGCGTTGCGTATTCTTTGGCCTGCAAAACAGCTGCAACTTGCCTGGGCATAGATGGCACAAGTTCTTGGTACATGACTGGAGACAGGTTGTACCAAATGTCTAAGCGGCGGTCACGCAAAGTCGAGATATTCGGACATGGTTGTGTTTGAGCTCTGAGCTGCTGCTCCCAAATGTACTCTATCGGATACGATAAAGATAAGAGATCCGGCGAGTTAGGTGGCCAGGACATAAGGTGAAATTCATTAGTATGCTCCTCGAACCTGATCCGCAATGGCGTGCAGATAGTTCGATAGTCTACGGGTTCCAGAGTCGCCCATGAGAACGTCCCCCAAAGCATAATACCGCCACCACCAGCCTGTGTATGACATGCTGTACAAGAGGTGAACAACTGTTGGTCTTGGTAGATGGCGTATCCTGACACTACCATCGACGTAATGATTGAGAAATCGAGATTCGTCTGACCAGGCAACTCTCTTCCACTCATCCATGGTCCAGTCTCTATGCTCCCGGGACCACTGTAGGCGTAGTTGACGATGACGTTTGGTCAACAGAGGCACACGAGTGGGACGTCTGCTGCACAGTCATTAATCCAACAGTGTCCGTTGAACTGTGTGTTCCAAAACAGGTGCGCTTGGACCTGCATTGTATTGGGCTGTCAACTGAGCCACTGTCTCGCGCCGATTTTGCTTTACCAAGCGGGACAGTCTCCGACGTCCTATTGCTTTAATGACGTCTGGACGACCAACACCTTGGCGTCTACTGCTGGTGTCACCGTCATTTATTCACTTTGCAGGAATGCTAACAACGGCAGATAGTGAACAACCTACCAGTCGTGCAATTTCGGTAATACTCGTTCCATGTCTTCGTGCCATTACGATCTGCCCTCTATCAAATTCGCTTAGATCAGCAGTCTTTCCCATCACTCCCAAAAGTAAGTTCAAGAATGATTATTTACCTTCTACAGCAGCAGTTAAATACCTTTCTCATTAATCAAGTGCCCTTTACGTCATCCAGACGAGTTCATTGAAAAATGTGAGGATGGTCATAATGTTTTAGCTCATCAGTGTAATTTACGATCCATATATTACAATAGCTCCGGATTTTTTTAACATGATGTTTTATAAATAAACTGTTGGTAAGTATGTTATGAAAAAAAATAAGCAAACTTTGCATTTATTCCACCCATTAATTAAAAAACAATACTTTTGTAAAGTAATCCTAAAACTTAAAGTTTTGCTGATTAATAAATTCACCATGCTTACACAAATTTTTCAAAGCAATGAAGTAAATAAATACATATTTTTCAGCAATTAAATATTCTGAATACCAGAAAGGTTTAAATATCTACCTTTTACTAAATAGACTATTAAATTATTTCTCTAATTACACAAGTGGACAGGTAATTAAATATTATTAATCCTTAATGGAAAAATAATGTTCAAGCTTAGTGCAGCGAAATCTTTTCGAAGGTTTTGAGTTTTATTGTTTTTGTCATAATGCAAATTTTTTTAATAAATGAGGTAATTTGTTTATTTGAAATAAATTCTAGCCATGGATAGTTTAACGCATTTCCGTTATAATTTCTCATGAGATAAAAGAAAATTTTCTCATATTTTCCTTATTTTTAACTATTGAAAGATAAAATGTTAGTTTGAACGATGATAAATATAAGATTTAATTTATTGATATTTCGCAGCAGACATTTTAACGTCAATGCTATTTAATTATTCGATTGGCTTGATGCCTATTATTTAATTACTGTGGTTGATTGAAAAAACTTCGAAAAGCATTATATGGAACTCATAGGCAGATATAACTAAACTTTAAAATTCTAAGAGGGTCAATGGAACAGCGGTATAATATTTGAAAATTTTTTTTCCGGTCTGTGACATCTAAATAGATTTTACTGAGAAATAAGCTACAAAATGGTGAATACGATCCGATAGGAAAGTACTTTAAGTATTTTCATTAACCTTTACGCTGCGGTGCTTAGATTTTTTTTTAATCGTCTCCAGGAACAGCTCTTTTGCCTGCATGTCCAACCCCCTCTTACCTAATTACCTAACTTGAGCGTTAGAGCCTTGAGTGGCATTTACGTCTGACGCTTTCCTTTCATAGTATTGTGTGGCGTATATCACCAGAGCGACCTTCTGCTTTTCCCCCAAAAGCGTTCACAACTCTCGGTCAACAGTGTAGGGTACGGAGCAGTAAGAGGAATCGTCTAGAAGGTCAGTCGCTGACAGCTCTTAAATGGTGATCGATACCAGCGGTCACTTAAAAGGGGGATAACATTCACCGTACACAGATCTATACCACGCCGCTGGTGTATACGAGATTGTAGTAGCAACAATTCTCTCCCTGCCGCAGCTTAAACGTTAACGTCGCACTAGAGCAACACAACGGCATATTAGCGACGGTCTGGGATCAAGGGAAAGGTCTGACAACAACACCACGAAATTTTGAACCATGAGATAAAATATCAGTTGTTGAGATCACATCTGAGCTGGCACCACACTTTCCCAACGTCCTCCCCACGACAACGTGAGGAAATTTGAGGCCACGGCAGAATCAATGTGCACCAGCCTCCCCTTTATGAACGATGGTCTTTGGTTGGATTTGAACTCTTAACCCTCCCGTTACTCTTCTAATAGGCTACAGCAGCCCGAATATGTTCAAGATGGACAGATGATGCATACAAACGTAGAAACTTCAGATACGTAGTAAAAATAATAGTGCACAGAGTGTCCATACAAATGCTATTCAATTTGTTTTAACTTCGGTAGTTTTACGCCCGGTGTACACATCCGGTTTTTCAATGAACGGCGCCACTGCGGCACCGAAGCCCAACTATGCACACATAATCGTGAAATGACGCACGAACTCATTTCGCGCCATTTGCGATAAATATTCTATGGAAGAAAACGTGTTTATTTCGTTTACTTCGTGTAAAAAAAGTATATTTTGAAACAAAATAGACGTTACTGGATACAACCACTTATTAATTATTATTTATTGTCAATTTGTTCATGAAAACACGGTACTTCAGAACCGAGACTCATTTGCCGAGCTGGAGGTATGTGTGCACTGCTCCATTGGATCTAATGTATATCAGACCGCACTTGCGTTGCGGCAGCGGCGCCTCAAGTTGAAAAACCGGAAGTGTGCACAGGGTCTAAGTCATCACAAGAGGCAACTGAAAAGGTGCTCCCCAGTCATGTGCATAATTTTGCAGAGTGGGGAGAGTGGAGAGTTGGAAAGTTCAATCCTAAGGCCCGGTGCACACATCCGGTTTTTCAACGTGCAGCGCCGCTGCTGCAATGCAAGTGCGGTCTGAGATACATTAGATTCAATGGAGCAGTGCACACATGTCTCCAGCGCCACTGGGTGCAATTTGTACCGCAGTTTCACACGGTCGCCGCAGACGCGTCTCCGTTCTGAAGTACCTTGTTTTCATAAACAAATGGAATATAAATAATTATTAATAAGTGGTTGTATAAAGTAGCGTCTATTTTGTTTCAAAATATACTTTTTTACACCAAGCAAGCGAAATAAACACGTTTTATTCGATAGCATATTTATCGCAAATGGCGCGAAATGAGTTCGTGCGTCATTTCACGGTTATGTGTGCATAGTTGAATGAACCGGACAGCAAGATGTGATGGTAAAAGGGAAATTATACATGCTGTTATAGGGGGGTGGTGCCCCACGTGCTGCAATTACACTAGCAACCCTTCTGGGCATACTTTCAAGAAGGTTTTGATACACAGCTATGGGTGTTTGTGTCCATTCCTGCAGCAAGAATGTCGCCAGATCAGCTGTAGATTTTGGACGTGGTTCCCTGGTCCGTAAGCGTCGCTCGAACTCGTCTCACAAACGTTCTATGGGGTTTAGGTCGGGACACTGAGCAGGTCAGGAAAGACATTTTAGATCCATTTCCTGATACCACTGCTTGATTGAGGCTGCAACATGACACGAAGCGTTGTCGTCCTGTGAGTAACATTCGTCCATTCCATTAAATTGCCACAGCGTAGGAAGATCCTGATTGTCCAAAATGTTCACGCATGAGTCGGCGTTCAATTGACCAGGAACAACAGGCAAAGGTCGCAGGCCATACCACGATAAACACCCCCAAACAAGTAGTCGGATTTTATGCAAATCCGCTGGCGTCCGGTCCATTATTGCAGGGTAGTGTATATCATACATCGCGATCTGACCAATTTTGATATTGATCAGACATTACCGAATTGTTGATGATGCCGAGATCAAGATCAAGCCATTTTTCTTCCAATGACTAGATAAGCCGTCTATCAAGTCCTGTTCAGTTTTTAACTAATCTAATGAATGACTAGATGCGAATAACGAGACAACCTTCTGGAAGGGTTAATTACAACTAGATAAGGTTCTAAGAAAAAAGCTCTAACAGATTAAATATTTAACTTGGATTTAAAAAAATTTTAAGCAAGATTGGTATTGTTGAGTTTTTAAAGTGAATTAGCGCATCTATCTTTTAACTAATCCCCGAAAATCACTGAATTCCACCTGCTTCCTATCTGCACTTCATTTTGGCTCGTTTCCAAAGAACCTATCCTCAAGTGCCGGAGTATCGATCTCAATCAAAGGGGTTCGACTCAAAGCTCTCGTTTGGAGAAGTTCTAAAACGCTTTTTTAACTCTCAACATGACAAGGAACTTTCTACGCGACATCGATACTTCATCAACGAAGCGTCAGACTAATAGCATGAGTAATTAAGTGCTCGGGAAATGAATGGATATCTGCGTACACGAAACAATAAGGATTCAAGTACTGATTTTAGATAGAGGCTATGCGTAATTTTCTGAATGAAGGATGCCATAATTACTCTTTGGTAATTATGTCTTTCATATCAGGAGTTATGTTGCCATAGATTGTGTGTGGGTTTAATGAGAAACGAATATATGCTTTTAGTAATTTTTTTAAAAGTTGAGTAGTGAAAATAAATTTAGAAAGTCCCTTTTGTTCTATCATAGAGCACGACGATTTAAAGGTACAGAATATCGTTTTTAAACTAGGTGGGTGGCTGAATTGACGTCACACTGGATCGACATGAGATATTGGCGTCGGTCCCGAATCTATCTCGAATGGAAAGATTCGAGGACAACACCTCGTAATTTTTAATCTCGGTTAGATGAGTAGCTCATACCTAAGATGGCACCCAACTCTCCAACTCATATCAACATTTGAGGTCATGGCACATTTTATGCACACCAGCTCTACATACACGACGGCATTTGAATTAATCGAGTTTCGAACTCGCAATAAACTAACTAGTGGCCGCAGATGTAACTAGTAACCACTAAAGACTAACTAGTACAAACTAGTGATTTTCAATTAAGAAAATCGGAGTTGCTATGGTAATGTTAATTTTGATTTAATGACGTACTAGAGCAATACAACAGGCCATTAACGACGGTCCGGGATGAATCCCCTAAGGGAATGATCTGAAAACAATACCACGTAATTTTGAATTACGGTCAGATGACGACGGAATTGTTATAGTAATTGGTAATTTTTTAGTTAACGTCGTACTAGAGCAACACAACGGGCTATTGACGACGGTCCGGGATCAGTCCCTTGAGGGAAAGATCCGAGGACAACACCTCGTAATTTTGAACCACGGTCAGATGACGAAGCAAAACCTGAGCTGACACCCCACTCTCCAAACTTCCACGTCAACCCAACGTGAGGACTGTCGGCCACGACAGATTTAAGGTGCACCAGCCGCCTCTACACCATACGTTTACAAACCTCCATGCCCGGGCCCGGATTCGAACCAGGAACCTTCCGATCTAGAGGCTAACACCTTAACCACTATACCGTTTGGTCGGCCGGAATTGTTATAGATGCAATGAATTCCAATTGTTATGTCCAATCTGTGTTATAGTTTTTAATGCTAATTCTCTATTACAAATTTGATTTAATGTCCGGATCATCAACATTAATTCTACAAGTGTTTGCGATGAGGTACAATTTGCGCCGACCAACCGGTATA
This sequence comes from Metellina segmentata, assembly GCA_947359465.1. Classification (NCBI taxonomy): domain Eukaryota; kingdom Metazoa; phylum Arthropoda; class Arachnida; order Araneae; family Tetragnathidae; genus Metellina; species Metellina segmentata. Next base: position 100,364,409 of record OX375877.1, read on the forward strand.
GTGGTTAGGTGTTAGCCTCTAGATCGGAAGGTCCACGGTTAGAATCCGGGTCCGGGCATGGATGTTTGTAAACGTATGGTGTAGAGGCTGCTGGTGCACCTTAAATCTGTCGTGGCCGAAAGTCCTCACGTTGGGTTGGCGTGGAAGTTTGGAGAGTGGGGTGCCAGCTCAGGTGTTGTTTCGTCATCTGACCGTGGTTCAAAATTACGAAGTGTTGTCCTCGAATCTTTCCCTTGAGGGACTGATCCCGGACCGTCGTCAATAGCCCGTTGTGTTGCTCTAGTACGACATTAACTAAAATTATCAAAATTACAGAGGTACAATTTACATCAAGTCTGACGATTTGTTAATGACGAGATATCTCTTTGAGATAAAACTACCCTGTAATTCCAAGGGTAAGAAGATCCAAGTGAGAAAGACTAAGTATCCCTTGCTCTGAACTGGTGACAATTTAAAACAGGTTTTTGCATCAGAGACTGGTCATTACAGAGCTGATTTCAACGCGATTGTAAACCATCAGAAGGGTTAAGTTGCTGTTTGAGATTCGAATACAAATTTTACCATGTTCGGTTGGGCTTTCCGTTACTCGCAAACTGTTGTCAATACTTATGTGTCAAATATCAGCTATTTTGTCAAGGTACGCTTTTACAGCCACTAAATCTGTTGGGGAATAATCCAGAGGATCATGAACCCCAATTTTTTTTTCTAATGTCGGGCACATTTGACCTTAGTCATTGGCCACTACAAAGCCGGAAGTGATGGCCACTTGTGAAGGAGCACCCAGTGGGAGGACCATCATTGCCCCTAACAATTTATACTTCGTAATTTTGAACCATGTTCAGATGACGAAGCAACACCTGAGCTGGTATACGCTTACAACATTACGCTCCATGCCCGAACCCGGATTCTAACCGTGGACCTTCCGATCTAGAGGCTAACACCTTAACCACTATACCGGTTAGTCGGCATGAACCCAAAATAATTAATTAAAATTTCAAGAAACATTCATTTACTGATACACTAACAAGGAGAAAATATTTACAAGATAGCTGCCCAGCCAGCATGGTGGTTATGATCCTCGGTTGTCACCGAGTGGGCTCGGGTTCGAATCCCGGATAAGGCATGGATGTAAAATTGGGAAAAGAAGTCGGATTTTCGCCTGGAATGGATTCCCGTCTGGAAAGGAAAGCAGCGCCCCCCTTCTGTTCTTTGCTGGGATCATCGTTTGTAATAATAAAAATATTCTTCTTCTGTACTTGTCTTGAATGTTTCTGTTCATCCCTTGCTTTCATATGTATCCCAGAAGAACATACAACATTTACAAGATACCCGAGATCCATCAAGCTGAAGCCGATGGAAGCCATTAAAACCTAACATATATCTTTTGGGAAGAAAAGTTCAGAGGGTGACCTTTCCTTTTATTGATCTCGATTGAATTAATAGATTCTATTTGAGTTAGACAAATGCTGCAGTAGTACCCATGTCGGGGTTCCTTAAAATATAGTTTATCACCGTTTTGGTAACATTTGGAGTTAAATCTAATTGGAATCGAGGAAGTTTGGAGAGTGGGGTACCAGCTCAGGTGTTGCTTCGTCATCTGACCGTGGTTCAAAATTACGAGGTGTTGTCCTCGGATCTTTCCCTTAAGGGACTGATCCCGGACCGTCGTCAATAGCCCGTTGTGTTGCTCTAGTACGACGTTAACTAAAATTACAATTACAATTACTTATTGGAATCGAACAATCAATTCGGAATTCTTTTGGCGATAGGTTTCAATCGTATTCGAAAAACAAATCAACAGACGTCAAGTACGTTATACGTACGGGAAACACGTTTCGCAGCCGAAACACTATCGCCACTTATATTAGCTTGACTAAAAATGCCTCTAATAGAAAAGTCAATACCAATCACGACACCTAAAACAATGAATTCGTTTGGATACTTCTGGAATCAAATAAAGTTAGAATACAATTTTTTCTAGAAAGCAAATACCATGGGAAAAAAAGGATGCATTTGTAATTATTTTATTTGTAAAATTCTCTCTCTCTCCGTAAGGATTTTCTTATTAATTAAAGAAATTGTATTAAATTATTTTGTGTACAGGAAACTTTTCAATACATGGAATTCATAAATGTGGACAAAAATAATACATGATATAAATACACGGTAAACTAATTCATGGAAAAACTAATATACAATCTATAACAAAAAAAATCGACGCACCAAGAAGGAGTTGTCCGACGGAGACAAAAATTGGTGGATAGAAAAATTATGTACAGAATAGAAAATGATTAAAATTTCAGAACTATTGAATGATTTCTTTCAGAGTTACAGTAACGAGCTCAATAAGGTGTTGAACCGCCTCAGCCTGGATGCAAGCTGCCACACGGCGTGGCATAGACCGATAAAGCTCCTGGATGGTCTCCTGCGGTACTTCTTGCCAAATTTGCTCCAATTGTCGGATTACGTCATCAACATTCCCTACCGTATGCAGTCGCCTTCCCATCATATCCCAAACATGGTCGATGGGAGAGAGATCTGGTGATCTGGCTGGCCAAGGAAGTGTTTGACAAGCTTGAAGACAGTTCATAGCAACACGTGCCGTATGTGGTCTGGCATTGTCTTGCTTAAAATTAAGCCCAGGGTACTGCGAAAGAAACGGTAGCAAAACAGGTCTCAGAATGTCGTCAACGTACCGCTGTGCAATAAGTGTACCCCTAATGACGACCAAAGGGGCTCCGGCTATCAAGGGAAATGGCACCCCAGACCATAAATCTTTGTTGAGGGCCCGTGTGGCGTGCAATAGTGAAAGCAGGATCGGCACGCTGCCCTGGGCATCTCCAGACACGTCTTCGATGATCGTCAGGACACAGTTGGAAGTGGGATCCGTTGCTAAAGACTATACGTCCCCAGTCAGCATCATTCCAACCTGATCGAGCCAAGCACCACTGTAATCTGGCTCGACAGTGTGCAGGCGTGAGTGGAAGGTGGCGTAACGGTCGGTACGAGCGTAGATTTCGCTGTCTCAGCCGTCTGTGAATGGTCATGGTGGACACTCGTGTGGGTCGCACGACTGATGGTTGATAGCGATGAATCAGGCGCTGTGACAGCGGATCTGACAATCACTCTATCCTCGCGATCTTTTATGGCCCTACGTCAACCGCTACCATCATGACGCTGAAATCTGCCATAGTCCACCCACTCTTGCCAGCATATTTTAATCGCCGTATCGATTCGACTCGCATGACGAGCGATTCTCCGATTTGCCCAACCTGCCTCTTTCAATCCAATGATACGACCTCTTTCAAACTCTGAAATTTGCTCGTAATGAGCTCGAATCCTGCGGCGAGGCATTTCTTCAGTCGTTGAAAGGTATCCTAAATCACAATGCAACATAAATTTTTAACAACAGTTCAAGAACAACTCCTTATACACATCTGCAGGATGCGCAGTTCCGATGCGCTGGAGATTGCACTATTCATTCTTTGGACACCAAATTTTAATCATTTTCATATTTGGTCAAAACATTTTTGCATACGAAATTTCAAAGCAATCGGATGATTCCTTCTTGGTGCGTAGATGTTTTTGTTATAGAGTGTATTCTAATACATAATATTCATGGGTATAGACAACGTAAATTATTAAATATTTACGGTATCCGTATTCATTATCCATTGCATGTTTATGAATATGTTAGATAAACTGTCAATAACTTTCCAAATATTAAAGAAGATTAATTGTTTGGTGTAGGTTTTATGCGTAAGAAAAACACTCCTTTAAAATAAAACCTATCATTTTATTTACACGAAAGCACAACCCGACTGGGGTTTCACCAGAAGAACATATCAGTTATATAGCAAACTGTCTGAATTAGAAATACAAACTTAGAATAACAGACCCCATACGGCACATTTGCCGATGCACATTGGGACAAATAGCCACTGATCCAACAATCGGCCCCATCAGTTGCTATCAAAATAAAAATAATCATTTATGGAAAATTTTATTTAAAGCATCTTGAAATTTATTTATTAATAAAGGTTTAGTTAAACAATCAGCTCGATTGTTGTTAGTTCCAATATGAATTATTTTAACAGAATTTTCATCTACTAAATTCCGAATAAATTTAAAGCGAATATCAATATGCTTAGTTTTAAAATTTTCCATTGGGTTTTTAGCAAAACATATGACTGCTTGATTATCACAAAAATGATTTGGTACGATGGAATTGGGAATAAGATTTAGTTCTTTTATAACTCTGGAAAACCAGATTGATTCTTTAACGCTCTCACACAGAGCCACAAATTCAGATTCCATGGATGATAGAGCAATACACTTCTGTTTGCTTGATCTCCATGCAAACGCTACGTTACAAAAATAGAAAATATAACCGCTCGTCGAGTGACGGTAGGTTAAATCTGATCCCCAATTAGCATCAGAGTAACAGTCCAATTCAGATCCTGAAATATTAGAAAGATTAATTCTGTAACTTTTGGTCATAAAAACATAGTTTACAATATCAGCAACAATTTTCCAGTGTTGAAAAGTATATCCGTTACAGAATTGAGACATTAAATTTACAGAATATGAAATATCAGGTCTGCTACGATCAGCTAAAAATGATAGACAACCAATAAGTGTTCTATAAGGATATTTTTTCATCAAATCATTTTCAACAATATCACTTTCAGGAATTTTGTCAGGCAGCATATAGCCTACTTTGAAAGGAAGCTTTACCAATGACTTTGGTAGTTCAGAAAACTTAGTAATTAACCTTTCAATATACGTTAGTTGATGCATATATAAACAATCATTAACGTATTCAAAATTCACGCCCAAAAGGTATTTAGTCTGTCCAAGTTCAGTAACATCAAATTTACTTTTAATTAATTCAACAGCTTTTTGAATTAAATAATTTGTTTTACCATACAAGATTATATCGTCAACATAGACGGTTAATATAACATTACTTTTAAATTTATATACACAATTAGTCCAATTTAGTTTAACAAATCCTAACTTTTTCAAAATACTATCGAGTTCAAAGTTCCACTCCCGCGAACTTTGGTGCAAACCATAAATTGCTCTGTTTAAAAAACACAATTTATTTTCGAACCCTTTTACTTCATGGCCAGGTGGTTGCCTCATATATATTGGTTCTTTTAATTTACCATAGAGATAGGCAGATTTTATATCCAACTGAACATTATGCCAATGTAATATAGACACTAATAGTATAAACAGTAACTTGATAATGTTAAAATTTACAACAGGTGAAAAGATTTCATTAAAATCAACGCCTGGTCTTTGCTTAAACCCTTGTGCCACTAACCTGGCTTTATATTTTTTCGGATTATTTTTATTATCCAATTTTACTGTATAAACCCACTTACTTCCAATTACTGGAACATTAGAAGGTGGATCAACCAGATCCCAAACCTTTCGATCCTTCATAATTCGAAGTTCATCGGCCATTGCAGCAACCCACTTAGCCTTATTCTGACTTTGCTGCGTTTCATAAAATGTTTTTGGCACTTCAGTGCTATAACATTCGTGAAATATATCCTCTAATTGATCATTTAAATAATCCTTTTTACCTTGAAAATAAGACATGTTAGTAGAATCTACATTTTTAGTATTTACAACACAATCAGGTTTAAAGCAAAATTTATCAGGATTAAAATCTATTCTATTTTCATTACAATATTTTCTAGCATCATTTACAGATCTTAATCTAACGCTAGAATTTGGTGGATAGTAATATACATCAATTCTATTGCTCATTGTGCGAGGTTTTTCTACTCTTTCCCACTCGCTAATATTTAAAGCACTTAAAGTACGAGTATCATAAGCTTGATCTTTTTCGATCTGATTTGAGTCGTCGTCGGAAGTCGTTTCATAAAAATCCGCATTTAAGTCAAATCTAGCATAATTGGAACATTTATCTTTACCAAACAAACAATTAACCCCTTTCTTAGTTTCATCAATTTTGACATGAACCGTTTCAATAACTTTATATACGTTCCTTAGGGATAAAAATCCTATAACCTTTTGTTTTAGTCGCATAGCCCACCAAAATTCCAGGCTTTGCTCGCGGTTGAAGTTTATTCCTGTGAATTTTAGGAACATGTACGAAAGCAAGAGATCCGAATATTTTGAAATGTTTCACAGAGGGTTTGTGATCACTCCATATTTCTATAGGAGTCAAACCGTCTGTTACTTTGTGTACACACCGGTTTCTGATGTGCACAAATGCCATAAGGGCTTCCGCCCAAAAACGTGGTTGCAATCCACTGTCTTGTAGCATGGCACGTACTCCGTCCATGGCGGTCCTATTAAACTTTTCAGCAACCCCATTTTGTTCACTTGTGTACGTAGATGTACGCTCATGTTTAATTCCTAAGTCACCGAGGAATTTCTCAAACTCTTTGTGCACGAAATCAAGAGCATTGTCAGTTCTCACACACTTCAATTTGCAATGTTTCCCTTTCTACTTTAGCCAAATAAGTTTTAAAACAGCTAAAAACTTCAGTTTTACTTTTGATTACGTAAACCTCAACTTTACGCGAATAGTCGTCTATGATAGATAGAAAATATTTTCCCCCACCCAAAGAATTCACTGGAGAAGGACCCCACAAATCCATATAAACTCTTTGTAGGATATTAGTAGTAAGTCGTTTGTACTCGTTTGTTTTTAAGGACACTCTAGTGGATTTAGCAATTTTGCAAACATCACAATTTTTGTCCTTTGCTTTAGAACATAAATTTTCAATTCCTTTCATGGAATTATTTCTACTCATTTGCTCTATCAGAGGAACATTTACGTGACCAAATCTCCGGTGCACAGTATTAATATTTAAAGATACATTAACAGATTCTTTATATATTTTAGGATATCCTCTTACTATATACAATTTATCAATTAAGGGTACAGTAAAGAAATAATTATCATTTTTAGTATATACAATCATCTTATTGTCACCCCAAATAACTTTCATACCTGAAATATCTATATTCGAACCACCTATTAAGTTTCTACGCATATTAGGAGTATACAATACATTCTTCAGTATAATTTTTACATTACCTGAAATGTCTTTTACTACAAAATCGATATCTCCTACTCCAAGGACTTTCGAAGTACAATCTTGGTCTCCAACGAGAATAGACGCAGGTTTGGTCAGCTTGAAGTTATAAAACCAGTCCCTTTGATTACAGCAATGCGAAGTAGCAGCCGAATCGACGAGGAACTCCTCAAGATTTTTACTAGGTGAAGTGGTTGCAAGTGCAATGTCAGCAAAACATGCACCGTTTTCATCTCGGACTGACTTCTTGACTAGTCTATTCTTCTTGAAACATCGACTTTCAGCATGTCCTGGTTTGTGACAATAACCACACGGCCCCATACGATAAGCTTCGTCATTTCTGTGTGACTTTTTGTCAGGGTCCAGCACACCTCCACTGCGTTCAGATTTATTGGTCGATTTCTTCTGTGCAGCATGTATTGCTCTATTCTTTGAAGCATAGGCGTTTCCAATCACTGTATGGATTTTTCCTTCATATTTTCTTTTTAAATCAATTCTTCCAGCTTCGGCAAGTAATTGTTTTGTAACGTTGTTTACTGTAAACTCTGCATCCTCGAATCTGTACATGTGTTGTACTAGGTTATCATAATCTGGAGGTAATCTTCGTATAAGTTGAAAGCATACAAGAAGCTCTGGAATTTCGAACCCGGAATCTTTGATCTGTAGTTGTTTTTCAGCAATTTTCTTACTGTAAATTCCGATAGTTTCTTCCCCAGAGTCGAAACGCATGTCGAAAAATTCATCTACTAAGCCGGCCAATCTTGCTCTTGAAGTAGGTTCAAAGTGAAGTTTCAACGTCTCCCATGCAGTCTTCCCGTCCTCAGTATCTGCGATCAGGGTGTGAAATCTTCTTTCTAAACTTTGATAGATGGTCGCATAAGCTCGTTGCTTTCTCCATAGAAACGCACGCTTTTCCTTTTCTGGTGCACTTTCTGGGCAAGGAACAGGATTTCCAACTATAAATTCCCAGCACCCACGATCCATCAGTAAGACTTTAACGTCAGTCTTCCATGTGGTGTAGTTAAACTCGCTTAGTTTTGGAAAACTAATCGATTCTGCCATCATGCAACTAGAGCAGCCAACTAAATACAATTTCGAAGTAAACTTAATTTAGTTTTAACATTTTAGTTAAAAAGGAATCGGGTTGGGCTGGGCCCATAACCCTGTTTGGTGTAGGTTTTATGCGTAAGAAAAACTCTCCTTTAAAATAAAATCTATCATTTTATTTACACGAAAGCACAACTCGACTGGGGTTTCACCAGAAGAACATATCAGTTATATAGCAAACTGTCTGAATTAGAAATACAAACTTAGAATAACAGACCCCATACGGCACATTTGCCGATGCACATTGGGACAAATAGCCACTGATCCAACATTAATGATCACAGAGATATCATCGATGTTAAAATGGATCGGAAACCTTCAACATTTTCTCATTGTTTCAATATTCCCCACAAATCATTCTAACTCTATCCAATTTATTCAAATATTGATTTCTTTTTTGATAGTCCAGAATGATTAAAATCATGAAATTATATTCAATATACGTTATATAATACGATATATTATATAATTATATAGATATTATATAAATTTTTTTTAACTATTATTTTCAGGTAAATGTTTATATCTTACTAATAAATCACAATTTGTATATTTTAAAAACTAAATCCATACCTACAAGAAATAATACAATCCTAACACATTTAAATGTAAGTTTTGTTTACCTTATTTATAATACTTTTCATGAATATTTCACATGTTCGAGTGTATAAAATTAAAACTTTCTAAAACATTATACGATTTATTCAATACAGATCCATCAAAACGGTATATAAGAAGTTACACATCATTAAAAATTTAGATTCTTACATTGTGCTGAAAATTTTGCTATCCACTTTTAATTTAACTAACTGAAAATAAATGGTTACACTTACGAACATGTGTTCAAGAGCGAACTTGGCCAACCAGCAGTTGAGGAAGCTAGGGATGAAGAGGTTTCGCAGAGGCGACCAAAAAATCTAAACAAAACAAAAAAGAAAATGTATTGACAACAAGTTAAGTTAGTATCTTCATAAATACACATCATAAATTCAAAACTGCATGAACTCAGTTTAGACAAGTCACAGAAATTATTATCTTGTCGATTCTGTGCAACCTTATTTTTTACCAGCAGTGTATGCGATAAAATCGCTTAACTTTTCAGTAAAAGTTTGTGTTAAAAAATAAAGTAACCCCACAAATATTCCATTCTTTTAACAGTTTGGAGCAACAATGTTTCAAAGCCCAAAAGAAAACTATCAAATCCCACACTACTTTCATCAACACAATGTTTCAATCTTTTAAAAAATTATTTATGATATATCAAGGCCACTAAAAGCCAGAAACAATTAATTGATGGTAAGAGTATTGTATTTTGATATTTGTAAGGTTTCCTGGCTGAAAATGACTACGCGCATACTTATTTTATTGTAATATTGTTGACTAGGGGGCGCGCCCCCTGCTCGCTAACCCCCGGAGGATTGCTTTGCAATCCTCATTGGTACATTGCGTGAGCATGCTCGCTACGCTCGCATCAATGAAGACACGTGTCCTAGCAAAAGGAATTACTTACAAATATTATGTATCAAAAAAATATTTTTCAAATATAAGTTTTTTGTATTACCGAAAAGTTATAACAATACCTCTAAAATCAGAATTCAAATGAAAACTTTGAGCAAATTTTGACTCGAAATGTGAGCGATGCTTTGGAATTGAATGCCCAACATGTTGTTTGTGTGTACATTTCCCAGCACTCGAGCCACCTACACTTTTCCATCGAGTTTGTTGTAGAAAGTTGTAGTGCAAGCGTCTTGTTGAACTATAATTGTTGGCCCTGAAAAAAGCTGTATTTCAAATGGCACTGAAAAGATCCTATGCTTTCTTTGATTTCTATTATAAGCTGCAACAGCTCGACTAAAATTCATTTTTTTTTCAATAAAACTTCCATCCGATAACGGTAAAAATTCAATCGAGGCGCAAGGCTTTGTTGTAAGCAAACAATCATACAATGTTGCCAAAACGCGATAACAAATAACGTCTTTTTTGTGAGCCACGTAAGAGAATTATATATATAGATTCTCCCGAGTATATTTTATGTAATAGTACACAACCTATGGCGGATCAACACTTAGACAAATGCATTTCCCTTTATAATTTTAGTAACAGAGTAAAGTATTGGGAAGCCATATGGTGAGGGGGAAGGAGACGTTCCTGGTATGTGTTTCATTCATTCATATTTACAAGGCATACAACTGCAAAAGAAAATAAATTCAAACAGCAGCATTTATAGATGCACAGAGAAATTAATTTAGTTCGCACATAAAATTGCAAAGCAAAGAAACCTTTATCCTCGAAGCTATAATTCATGCAACTACATGAAGGTTAAAATAAAACCCTGTTTAACCTTTCATAATTAGTCACGTTTCTTTTTTTAATAAATGAGATCCCGGTGCATTTGTGAGGTGTTTTCTCCCCTAGTTTCTAAAGAAGTGATTATTCAGTATTAGTTAAATACATGATGTATTTTAGTATGTACTGAAAAACAAATAACCGCGAAAATAAATTATAAACTACATATTTTTAAGTTATTATTTTCATTGCGTATAAGCAAAGCTTTGGAAAAAGAAGTCAGCGAGCACCTGCCAATACCAGTGCAACAACCGAAGGTTTTAAGTGGCATGTATAAATAGAAATAAACGTCATTAACATATTTAGATCATTATTTAGTTTTCGTTTTGGGAAATATTTTTCCACAAGCTTAATTTATTCACGAGCAGACACTCTATATTTTATGCAGGCTATATAAAATTACCAGCAGTCATTATAATATGTACGTATATTTAGAAATTAGGTCTGGCAGAATACGAAAAGAAATGGTGAATTAAAAAAATATTAGAATCGTGTTTTCATGAACACAGAAAAGAATCAATAGAGAAGGAAAGCTTAGAATCGATTCTAAAAGCTGGTTATCGGCTTGAAGATCAAGAAATACTTCCAAGTTACGCTTAAATTATAAATATATAAGTAAAATAATCAATATGAAAGTAGTTTGTTGGTGTTTATATTCCATAAAGTGTGTTGATGGATGTCGCTTAATGATTTGTGGAAATTAGAAACGAAAGGGACTGTTGTCGATGCAGTATTTTTGTGCATGTTTCATGTGTTTTGTTAATGGTTGTTCGAGTTTGTGGAGTTGACCAACAAATAAGTTTATAAAGGAGTTGAAAATGAGCGAGTATCACGCTATTTTATGGAGTGGAAGTTGAAGCTGTGTGTTTCAAACCAGACTATTCGAAACATGTTTCGTTGTTATTTCTTATAACGATATATAAGAGATTAAAATTTGATAAAGCATGAATGTTGATATTTTTGGTTTTGAAGTACCTATGTTATCAGAAAAATTCAAATTTTATTGACCTAAGACTGTATGAAATTGTCTAACTCTTTGGTATGCTTTAGATTCATAAAAAATACTTTCTATTACATACAGATTGTATGAAAAAAAATTTATATCTAGACATATGCAGTGGATGATCATATTAGAGCCAACTTTCGAAATAATCAACTTTAGGTTTTAACCAGTTAACATTATAATAAGCATTTAAGTCATAATCAAATCGAAGATTTTGATGAACGAGATATCTAGTCATTAGAACAAAATTAACCAGATCTTGATTTCGTCATCATAAAAAAAAATCGGCAATCTTGAAGTCAAGATATCTCGTCCTTAGAAAGATTGGTTGAATTTTGATGGATGTGTGAAATACTTCGTCAAAACCACTTGGGGGTGAAAAAAATAAATATGATCAAGATCATAGTGAATTATTTTCATTTTTATAACATACTTATGTTGACAAACGTGAAATAAATAGTTAACAACGCTGTTGATTTCACGACCAGATAAGTAGCTACCTAGTTTTTATACAGTGGTTCTAATAATTTGTTCATCCATACATTTGTACATTTGTGCATATAAAACGAATTTGATAACACTAAAAAAATTGAGTCTCAAAGTTTGTTTTAAGTAACTGTTACTAAAGGCTTTACTGTCCAGATGTGACCATCGAATGCATAAATTCTTTAATTATGAGACGATTTTGCTGCCAAACTAAATGTAAGTGGGTAGTGTTTCCACGTTGGAACTAGTTTCCAGTACGTATTCGTGTACGTACTTGGCTAAACGTTAACGTCAGTTGGTACAGTGTTTTTCATCACTTCGCCAATAAAAATTAAGAAGTATGAATTCCGAATCGACATACAGGATGTCCATAAAGTCTCTTTACAATTTCAAAAGATTATTACAAAGGAAAATGAAAAGACAGATAAGTAGTCTTTGATAAAACCCATTTTTCATTTTCGTTATAATTTGAAATATTTCTTGTGGTCTAGCATGTATTTTAGAATAAGGTTTTTTAAACAAGATTATAGTCATTAAACATTCATTATGATTATCCGTATAACGAGAGAAAAACTTGCAAATCTGTAATTCAAATCAAAACTTCAACAGAATGGTTGCTTATAACTGTAATACTTAGAAAAAATTAAATTGAGAAAAAATTCTGTTCAACAGCCAATTTAGTTTTTTCGACTTATTCATTTTCACCCCAAAATAAAGCCATTCGTATTTTTATAGGTTATATTAAAGTAATAAAACTACTAATAACTTTAAGCTTACAGTTAATCTATATCACATATTAAAAATTTTGGCAAATGCATTAAGAACAGAAATATTTCTAACAAAATATGAAATTTTTGTTGCATGAACATAAAATAAAACATGGATCTACCTTATTAAAATACGAATAGATAAGACATAATAACTTATTTTGATGCTGAAATACGAATAAGGAATTCTTTTTTAAAGAAATTCGATTTTAGAATCTTATTGCTCGAACTCTTGAGTTGAAATGAAGAGGGAAGAAGATAATCACCAATCTATCCCTCATGTTTTAAGCTCAGGAAATAAGAAAACTTCGTAAATAAGATCCGAGAAGTTTATTAGGTTTCGCAGTAGAAATGTCACGTTGTATATTTCGAAGTAAGAAGAAATAAAATCTACCGTTAGGGTCTTGGTCAAATTAAATTCCTAGTGAAATGGAAAGAATACTTCAGGAACTTTTACTGCGCTTTACATCTTATGTAATTTGAATACCTTTTGTAATACTTTTTCTGGCTGAAGAACAGACATCACTCTAAATTTCAATTAACATTCTTAAATTCAGATTTAATTAAAGTTTTACTTGTTTTGGACTGTATTTTAGATACTTCATTGGAACTACAAAAATTCGTGTTTTTGATCATCTTAAATAGAATTATTTAGTTTTTTTTCTACTGACCGTGTTCAACTAGTTAAATGTACCACTAAACTGGTAATTATTTAAATGACAAATCAGAATGATTTATATCTCGCTAAACAATGATAAGTTTATAACTGCAATAAGTAAATTATAAAAAACTATTTTCAACAATATTTTTTGTGTTATTTGGCATGCCTGTTTTCACCCACAAAGATATAATCATACGTATTTTCAGGTTAATAAAGTTATTAAATAACTAATATCTTACATTATGGGAATAAAACTTCACTCTTGATACATCCTTTTATTAGAATTTATGTTACTTATTCATTAGTTTTTTAAAATGGCGCTATCTTAATACCAACCTTAACGTAGATATGCTCGATTTTAAAAGGGTTTTTTGAATTATGATTCTTATTTTTTATTAAATTAATAATAATTAATTAATAAAATTAAATAATAAATTAATAATCATTAATATTTTTACGATAAAATACTGGAGAAATATAAGTATTCGGATATCTAGCTCCTTGAAAATGCGTCATCACACCCTAATTTCCCTATGTTTGCATAATTAGAACTATTTTATTTTCCTTTTAATCTATTATCATTTATTGTTTTAATGAAGCCATATGGTAAATAACCATAACGTGCTAGAAATCTATTACTTAAATATTACATTTATACACCCCTACAATCTTTTAAGAAAATATACTTATAACGAATATTCCCGAAAAAAGTAATAAAAATTAATATAAGTAAAGTAAAAATAGCTTTTCTATAGAATTATTGTCCATAGAGTTATTTTGATATGATAGTCTTTATTTAGGGTCTAATCCTTCTATACTATTGTTTATGCCCTTTCTACTATCACTACAAAATAAATATGTATAAAAATGGATGTCTAACCTCATTTGCCATTATTCCAAGAGCTGATGAACGCCTGAACTGTGGAATAAGATTTTTAATTCAAACATAACTTTTCATTCATATTCTTTTTGATAACCTTAGAGATTTAGTCAGACTCTAACTGAATTCTCAGATTCAAAGAGATTTAAATCAAATCCTTTTCAATATCACAAAAGGGAATGGGACATAAATTATGCAAAACAAGGCTGTTTATATGATAGGGTTGGTACTTTCTAAGTAAATCGAATTATTTAGTAGTTTTTGATGAGGTATATGTATTTGATGGGATTTTACAATATTTTAACAAAAATCTTGTTTTTGTTATACGATTTAATACGTGCTTTGATCTGTGCATGAGAAAAGAAAGAAAAAAATTTGGAATGAAAGTCAAAGTTTAGGATACCTTTACATTCACGGGAGAAATAATTATGATAAAACATAGATAGCATATATTAGGAAATCAAATCGAAAAGAATTCAGTTTGACGATTCTTCTAAAACATTTTAATTGAAACTAGAATAATTTTTCTTCGAAGTTGTGTGCAAGGCCCAGCATCTAATTTCGAAAGCAGCAGATTTAATACATGAACCAAAAAGATTACTTTCTGAAAAGCTTGCTTAAACGAAGAAAACCTTTTGGCCCCGTAATATAATTTAGAGTTATTTAATTCATTCTTAACTTCTTTAATTTAATTTAGAAAAAACGAGGATTTTAGAAAAGGAAATAAATTTAATTTACTTCAATTTAAAGAGCAACTTGACATAAAATAGCTTTATAGGTACAAAAAAAAATAGTTTTTTAATGTACAGTTACTATGAAGGTGAAATTTTTTATTTATTATCAAACGCATAAACTGATGAGGATAAGAAAGTGCAAAAATTTAATACGTATTATTTTTATATAATACGTTTATTACACACAACGTGAATAATTTAAAAAATTTAATTGGGGGTAGTTGAATTTATGGAATTATAGTACGTGTTGTACTGGATAGTGATGCGACATCGACAGCAAAACATCGATGTTTAAATTTAAAACATCGATGTTGATAATACATCACCCCCAAAATATCGATGTTTATAAAATTCAGTGTATTTAAACTTATTTCCCCTATTTCTTAAAACTGGTTTAGCAACTAGTGATGCTACATCGACAGCAAAACATCGATGTTTTTAAAATTCAGTATATTTAAACTCCCCCCCCCCATTTCTTAAAACTGGTTTAGCAACTAGTGATGCTACATCGACAGCAAAACATCGATGTTGATAAAACATCGCCCCCAAACCATCGATGTTTTTAAAATTCAGTGTATTTAAACTTTTTTCCCCATTTCTTAAAACTGGTTTAGCAACTATTGATGCAGCATCGACAACAAAACATTGATGTTCAAAATTTAAACATCGATGTTGATAATACATCACCCCCAAACCATCGATGTTTTTAAAATTAAATGTATCGAAACTTTTTCCCCATT
The DNA here is from genome assembly GCA_947359465.1 of Metellina segmentata. NCBI lineage: Eukaryota > Metazoa > Arthropoda > Arachnida > Araneae > Tetragnathidae > Metellina > Metellina segmentata. The sequence goes on from OX375877.1 coordinate 100,380,218, forward strand.
TCTTAAAACTGGTTCAGCAACTAGTGATGCGACATCGGCTCCAATACATCGATGTTTTTTATAAAACATCAATGTTTTGAAAACATCGACATCGATGTCGCATCCCTACCTTTCAGACCCTTCACCCTTGGCCACTTGGGTCTAAAAGTATGTTCAATTTGCTGATAATAAAAATTATGCTACATGGTAAATTTTTAAATTTTTATAACGGTACTTTTTTTTATTTAAAAATGAAACATCGACAAGTATAAACATCGATGTTACAAAAACATCGACTCCAATACATCGATGTTTTCTAAAAAACCTCGATGTTTTGAAAACATCGACATCGCATCTCTAGTACTGGAACGACACAACGGGCTATTTGCGGTAGTCCAGCGAAAGATCTGAGCATAGTTGTGAATTTTAAGTTGATTGAGCATTGCTATTGACATGAACTTCAAAAGAGGCGAACAACATGTCTACTAGTAATCACGTGATTGCGCGATGAAAATGAACTTCGTTAGCTAATTTAAGTAGTAGTAGTAGTAGTAGTATAAATCATTTGAGAAGTTCTTCGATCACACACATGTACAAACAAGAGAACAAATGTTAACGAAAAGAACCATTCGATCCCTATGAACCTAGTCGGGGTATCCTTGGACAGTAATCCGGGCCCTGCGAAAAATAGTGAAAGTGTGGAAAGGGGATCTCGATGTTTGGTCACCGAAAAGGATGGACGTAAATAGAGAATCCTTAAAGCGTCATGAACAGACACAATTGGCACCCCCAATTGGGCCATATATGGCCCGCACGACAACAACAACAGAAACAATTACCTTTTTGATGTATCAGGTATTTGTATCATCCGCGGATTGTTCTGCACGTTTTTTAAGTTAAAAACTAACGAAGCAGTACAAAAACATAAGAAAATTTTATTGAATCACATAAGCCTCATTTTGTTCAATGACCTTTTGCCTTTTTTCTTTTTAACATAATTTTGTTTTTCCTTTCTCAAAATGAAAGAGCATAATCTGACAAAAATGAACTTTCTGGTTCTCCATTCTTAACACTGCAGTGAAACAAAAATTATGCCACAACACATGCTATAATTACGCAACGTGAGCAGAAAAAAACCGAATTTAAACATCTGCTTCAATCAAGGTCATGCTTTATCAGCGGTAGCAAAATAATAATAACACAGCTAGCTTCGATTTGAAAACGCGCAGAACTTTTCGGATGACACAATAGATATGTAAAATAGTATATACAATACTCGAATTGAAGATAAATGTTTTTAGGAAGTGTATACCTTCAGAAGCGTCATGATTTAGTAGTGTTTAGAAAAAGGAAAGAACCATCAAATAATTCTCATAGTAGCAACATAACAACAAAATGAGCTTCTTATGCATCTACAAGTTTGCTTTTAAAAGAATGCTTTAAGTTATAGAGTATGGTGTCAGTATTTTGTGGTGGAGAAATAACTTTTGAGAAGGCAATTTTTGTAACCAGACTGTCAAGCTAAGAAAAATGGCTTAGTAAAAGGTAGTACATCCATCTCAACAAGCCAAAACTAAGCTCAGTTCAAAATATTAATACAAAATAAAAACAAAACAAACGTTAAACTAAAAAAATATTAATACAAAAATGTGGAAGTGTTTGGAAAATATGTTCAGTTTGATGTCCTAGATAATTTAAAAGATGTCTACTTAAATTGTGCCTCACGTATTAAGAGTTCCATACATTTTAGTTTTTTAGCAGTTCCATTTCCCTTTATGACAGTTCTTTTATTCTTATAAATATGTATATTCATGCAAATAATAACGTAAAACTGAAGTCAAATATTATAAAAGAAATGTGAAAATGTTTAGAAAACACTTTCTGTTCGTGACAATGTATACAATTTAACAAATGTCTACTTAATTTTTTTCCACCCATATTTGGAGTTGCATTTAAAGCCTAATTTACACCTTCGAATATATCGTTGTGGTATGTGAGAGAGAGAGAGAGAGAGAAAGAGAGCTAATACGAGCAATTTGTGTAATTAAGGAAATTCATGGAAAAGTCGTAATCGATATGGTATTTGTGAATTTCATATTTGAAATACCATCTTCATTCATAAAAATCTAAGCAGAAACACTTGGTTTAACCGGACAAAATTAATATTTCTACAGAAATGTGGAAATGCTTAAAAAAGCATTCTGTTTGGCTATATAGATAATTTAACACATATATGTTAAGTTTCTGCCTCCCCGTATTGAGATATATCTATCCATTTTAAACACACTTTACCAGAGAATTTATCATTGCTCTGATAGGTAAGAGTAATTTGTGCAGTTAAAGTAATTTACGAGGAAGAGTAATAAATTGATGAGGTACTTGTATGGCTACTTATCTTAGTCGTTAACGTTTTTTTTTAACTCCCATGAAAAATTATCCAATAAATACTCACACAAACTTTTTTAAATGCAATTTTTCAATGTATTCGGAATGACAAATTATATTCAGAACGTCTCGTTTTCTTAAGATCAAAGGACAGCGGTAGCCCAGTTCGATAATAATGGTAATTTTTAGTTAACGTCGTACTAGAGCAACACAACGGGCTATTGACGACGGTCCGGGATCAGTCCCTTAAGGGAAAGATCCGAGGACAACACCTCGTAATTTTGAACCACGGTCAGATGACGAAGCAACACCTGAGCTGGCACCCCACTCTCCAAACTTCCACGCCAACCCAACGTGAGGACTTTCGGCCACGACAGATTTAAGGTGCACCAGCCGCCTCTACACCATACGTTTACAAACATCCATGCCCGAACCCGGATTCGAACCAGGAACCTTCCGATCCAGAGGTTAACACCTTAACCACTATACCGGTTGGTCGGCAGCCCAATCGGAAGAGTAACGGATTATCTTTAGGGTTATAAGTTTCAAACTCGTTCCAGCCTTCGTGTACGCGGGGTGGGACCTTAAAATTCATCGTGGCCTCATGTCCTCACGTTGGCGTGATGTGGAAGTTTACAGAGTGGGTTGCTAGCTCAAGTGTTGACCTCGTCATCAGATCGTGGTTCAAAATTACGTGTTACCCTAGGATATTTCCTTTCGGGGATTGATCCCGGACCGTCGCCAATTGTATTGGTCCAGTGTGATGGTAATTCATTACCAATACCCTTATATCAAAATGTCTAAATACTTTTACCAGAGATCTAATCATCACTACTCTTTTTATTCAAAATAGCCCGTTGTGTTGCTTCAGTGCGACATTAATTAACAACCTACCTACCATCTGTACAAAATGTGTTGCAATAAATGAATCAAATACATAAAATATGTTAACTAATAAATCTTTTTTCAACATGTAAATGAAAAAACAGAAGTAAATATTGTTGGAGACATGAAAATAAAATATGTAGCATATAAAAAAGCATAATGGTTGAGCAAAATTGGATTCATAGAGCTTTTATTTTGATCGTGATGTTAAGTTGAAGGCAAGAAAACATGAAACCTATTCGTTCTTGGATATTTCTTTATCTGTTAAGTACTCCGTAAAGAAATCTCTCATCTTCAGACAGTTTTTTTTCGAAAATGAATATTTTAATTCCCGTTCGTCAAAACACATTAAATATTAGGTCGAGGATGAAAATAATAGCGGTATGTTGTGCATATATGAGGACAGCCGTTAAATAAGATCCATCTGTATTAATAAAATCTAATAACGTATTTACGTTTTCCTCTTGTTATTTCAAATATTTACATACTATATATTTCGTCGGCTTAAAATGCATTAACTGACAATTTTTTAGGGGGTAGATCAATAAACTTCGCATTGGAGCAACACAACGGATAGTGTCGACGTTCCGGGATTAACTTCGAATAGAAAGATCCGAGGACAACACCTCGTAATTTTGAGTTAAGTTCAGATGACGAGGCCAACACCTGGTCTGGCTCCTCTTTCTTCAAACTTTCACTCCACGCCAATGCGACGACATTTGAGGCCACGTCAGATTTAGTGCACACCAGCCCCCACCAACACGACGATTTTGATTGGATCACGTTTCAAACAAGCAACTATCTAGATGACTGCTCTTCTATCCGGGTTACCGCGGCCTATACACCGTTATGGATACACTAAAAGCTTATTTTCATGTTGATGAGAATTATATTGCTATGTTGTAATTTAAAAAAAAATACACATGTCGATAAATTAAGGATAATTCAGAATCACACGGAAATCGAACTCTAAAGTAAAAATTTCACCTGTAGAATTATCGCACACATCTTCAAGAATAATACCCAAATTACAGGAAGCAATCAGATGACGCCGATAGTACGTCACAATGACGAGAGTGTAAGAGAGGTGTATATAAGGAATGGTAGCAAAGAAGTAAAATTATTCATTTGCGTTCTGTAAGCCGCTCAGTGCCACAGCCAAAAAGTTATGGCACAGAGGACGAATGTCGGTGATTTTTTACGTGGTAGAATTATCGGCTGCTTGGAATGTGGGCGTACTCAGACGGAAGTTTCAATGAAAATTGGTATCGCCCAAAGTGTCATCTCTAGGCTTTGGCAACGATTCCAAAATGATGTAAATGTCAGTAGACGTTACAGTACAGGTCACCCCAGAGTTACAACGTCGAATGACGACCGGTATTTGGCAGTAACTGCAAAAAAAGCAGATGGAGCACAGCATTCGACTTTTCTCGTCAGCTATCTTCAGCCACGGGTACGACAGTTTCAAGGCAAATCGTTTACAGACGTTTGGGACATGTTGGTGTATATGCTCGCAGGCCTGTCAGATGTGTTCCGCTAACGGCAACTCACTGTCGCCAGCGGTTAGCCTGGAGTAGAGAACATGCAATGTTGACATAGTCACAGTGGGCTTGTGTGATGTTTTTAGACGAATCCAGGTTTAGCTTGCAGTCTGGTGCACGGCGGACGTTCTTATGGAGAACGCCAGGTACCCGCTACCACTAAGACAACATCATTTAACGACACCGTTACGGCTCGTTTACCGTTACACCGTTGCTCGTTTGGGGCGGAATTATACTGGGCTCCAGAACAGATAGACGTGTTCAAATCGGAACCATGAGAGGCTAAATTTATCGGGATATCATTCTGGAACAACATGTACTTTTGTTTAGGGGTGCCATGAGCGTAGAATTTGTGTTTACGGATGATAACGCCCGTCCTCACCGTGCAAACATTGTAAACGAATGCCTTGAGTCTGAGGATATCAACCGTATGAAATGGCCAGTATTCTCACCTGACTTCAATCCGATAGACCATGTGTGGGACATGCTTGGCCGACGAGTTGCAGCCCATCAACCACCTCCTACATGTGTACCGGAACTTCGGTGAGCATTGCTTGCTGAGTGGAGATCCCCAAGATCAGCTCGATAATTTGATCATCAGCATGCCTAGGCGTTATACGGACTGTATTTCAACGTCTGGGAGACATGCAATGTATTAACCATCATACCAACCATGTTATGTAACTTTTTTGTAAGGTCGATATTTTTGTAATTACTCCAGTGAGCAAAAATCGTAGTTTTTATGAATGGTATCAAACATACACCATCTTTTTTGTTCTTTATCTTTTGTTTAATAAATGGGCTTTAAGAACAAGTCACGTTTGTTTTGTTTTTGTACCTTTATTTGCCGTAGCTGGCATTATCCTTAATTTATGGGCATGAATGTATATAAGACTACTTAAATATTTTTATACATTTTATTGTTTTGATCTAAAAGCTATTAGCTGTAGTTTTAAAACATCTATACAGTGAATTCATTTTGCCAGTTAATGAGTTTCTACTTTAAACGTACGATTTTCTAAAACAGAATTTGACTATCAGCATATATTAACTATATCACTTTATTTAAAATAGGCTTGATAAATAAATACCATTGGATTTGGATCAAGATAATATCAATATTTTACTGTCTAGCAAGACTTATTGCAGCTTCGTCTCTCGAAATAGCACTTCATGATGAAGATTGGTTACACAGCTACATATACTAATGTATTATGCGTTCATTTTTTATAGTGATGGCTTCGTTCACCATAATACTCCCGTTCCAGAATTTAGCAGTGAATTAATTCAATAAATGCTACCAGATCGTTCGATAGATTCGTAATCGTGGGTGATTATTAACCCTCTTTCGGGTTGGTCTCGTTGAGGGAACTCATCATTAGCAAAATCTTGATAGACGAGATATTTCGTCACTAGAAGAATACTAACCGGATATTGATCTCGTCATGATCAATATGATTGCAAAATCTTTATGACTCGATATCTTGCAATTATGAAAATTAGTCAGATCTTGATAGACGATACATCTGATCATTCGGGAGATTTCTCAGATCTTGATCTACGAGGTATCTCGTCGAAGCCACATGGGGGGGGGGGGTAATATAACGGGCGTATTCCCGTATGCGTGGTCATGCAATGGATGATTGCGACCGTGGGCTGTACTGGATGCCTTTATCAAGCGAATATGAGGCGAAATGTGATGAGAAACTAAGCGGTAACAAAGAGTGAAAAGTCATAATAGGAATAGATCAAACAATATCTGGTATCATAGGGCTTCAGAATGTTGCTAGAAATTATTACTATAGTATTGGCAATATTTTTCAACGTGGACTATCCATAGAAGTACGTGTCGATTGTTACAAACACCATCTCGTATTTGTCAAAATTGCCATCAAGCTTGTTTTTGAAAGGGAGCATATTCCCAATCACGTCCGTCAGTCAGTCTCCGATTTAGCATGACGTGTGAAAGGAAGTGCAACTCTGTCAATGAAGAAGAACTTTAAATTGGAGATTGATTACACTGTTATATATACTGAAGAGCCAAAAGTCATGGGAGAGCAATATTCAAATATAAAGATGGAAGTAGCATCGTGTACGAAATGTATAAATGGTCAGCTCACTGTCAGGGATTTCATTTTTACTCAAGTGATTCGTGTGAAAAGTTTTCTGACGGGATTATGGCCTCACGACAGGATATTAACAGAATTTGAACGCCGAATGCTTGTTGGCTTGGAAAGGAAGCCCATATTCCCAATCACGTCCATCAGTCAGTCACCAATTTAGCATGACGTGTGAAAGGAAGTGCAACTCTGTCAATAAAGAAGAATTTTATGTTGGAGATTGATTATACTGTTATACACACTGAAAAGCCAAAAGTCATGGGATAGCAATATTCAAATATACAGATGGCAGTAGCACCGTGTACAAAATGTATAAATGGGCAGTGTACTGTCAGGGATTTCATTTTTACTCATGTGAAAAGTTGTCTGACGGGATTATGGCCGCAATACGGGAATTAACAGAATTTGAACGCCGAATGCTAGTTGGAGCTACACGCATGGTGCATTCCATTTCAGAAATTGTTAGGGAATGCAACATTGCTTGATCCAGTGTCAAGAGTGTGCCGATAAAATATATTTTCAGGCATTACCTTCCACCATGGACAATGCAGTGACCTACTACGTCTACTCAATGACTGAGATGAGCGACGTGTCCGTAGAATAGTTAGTGTTAACAGAAAAGCAACACTGCGTCAAATAACAGCAACAATCAATGTGGGACGTACGGCATACGTGACCGTGAGGACAGTGCAGCGAAATTTTGCCGTTGATGGGATATGGCAACAGAAGACCGACTCCAGTGCCTTTATGTGCCCTTGTCTGCAAAGCCTCTGCTGTGCTCGTGAACATATCTGATTGACACTTAGATGACTGGAAAAACGTTGCGTGGTCAGATGAGTCACGATTCCAGTTGTTAACAGACAGTTGTCAACAAGGCATTGTGCTAGCTGGTGGTGGCTCCAAAATAGTATGGGCTGTTTTTGCATGTTTCATGATTCTCTGGTCAAACCGAACCAATCATTGACTGGAAATGATTATGTTCAACTACTTGGAGACCATTGGCAGCCATTCATTGATTTCACGCATTCAAATAACGATGGAATTATCTAGGATGACAATGCGCAATGTCAACGGGTCAAAATCGATCGCGATTGGCTTGAGAAACATTCTGGACAGTTCCAGCGAATGATTTGGGCAACTAGATAGCCAGACATGAATCGCATCGAACATATATGGGACATGATCGAAAGGTCAGTTCGTGCACAAAATCTTGCACTGGCAACACCTTCGCAATTATGGGCGGACGTAGAGGCAGCATGGCTGAATATTTCTTCAGGTGTCTTCCGACGACTTGTTGAGACAATTCCACGTCGAGTTTCTACACTTCGCCGGGCAAAAGGATGTCCTACATGATGTTAGGAGGTATCCCATGACTTATCGCACTTTAGTGTATACCACTGTATGGTCTGGGAGTTCTTGTAGTAATGGCTTAGTTTATCACATTTTAATCGAACACACCATATTTCTTGTTGCAGTTCATAATCGGAAAGATGTATTATATATATATATATATATATATATATATATATATATATATATATATATATATATATATATATATATATATATATATATATATATAATGGAAATAAAAAAGTGTGAATGTAAAAATTCTCATTGCACTCCAAAATATTATTAAATCTCCAAGTGATTTCGACGAGACTCAGTACAACTCGCTTACAATGAGCCATGTTTTAACGAGAACCCGGAAATACTTGGTAGGTACAATGTTGTCTATGGGAGCATAAATCGCTTTTAACGAGGAAATCCCGGTTATAGCGAGCAATATTTTTGTGATTTATAAAATTTCTATTGACTTCTACCTCTCCAGCTCAGCTAATTCTTTCTTGGAACCGAATACTACAAGTGTTATCCAGCCTATGAACCAAGGGGTCATCAGAAGTTTTAAATCAAGTAAGCACTTGATTTTGATGCTTATCGATAGAAGAGAAAAAAAAACAACCTCAAATGCTAATGTAAACATACTCGAAGCGATACGTTTAATGAGCGATGCATGGGAAAACGATACATCCACATGCATTACCAATTGCTTCCGTAAGGCTGGATTGAACATTTCTCAAGACGGGAAAATCACTGAGGAAGAAGTATATGACTTGCAAAATTTGGAAATGAGTTGAGAAGAATTTGAAAATTATGTTATCACTTCCGAGATTCCTACTCCCGAGGATATTGTAGCTTGAATTCAAGCTAAAGCATATGAAAATAATAATGAAAACGACAAATGTGAATAATTTAAAGCTGAACCGCCTTAACATACTCAATGACTCTTGAGTTCGCAGAAAAACTTTTAACTTTTAACTAGTCAGGGGTGCAAATGACAATGTTTTTCGGGCCATGAGTCTTCTCCGATGAACAATAACACAAGAAAAAGACAATAAGGCAGTTCAAAGCAAGTTAACCAACTTCTTTTGTACTGTAAAGAAATTTAAAAAGAAGTAAGTGTGTATAGTATGTATGAATTTTTATGGGTTTTTCACGAACCCGTTTTTTATGAGCACTCGGTTATAACGAGCAAATATCGCGGTCCCTTCGTCCTCGTTATAAAAGAGTTCCGATTGTATTTTGTCCATCAGAAAGACCAATTTTGTTAATGACGAGGAATCTCGTCTCCAAGTTCAATTAGACTTTTAAAGGACGAATAGATCAAGATCTGTTCAGTTTTTCTTAAGTAACGAGATAGTTCGTAAATCACTATCTAGTCAGTATTGGAGTGACGAGATACCTCGTCGAGACAACCACCTTGAGGGTTAATTCAACACGATCTATACAACTCTCATACTCACAGTGGTTATAAAAGGTACATTATTCACTAACTCTAGAATAAAGTTGAACGAGAAGAGATGGTGCCAAATGTTTCCCTGGAAAAGAAAACAAAATACATTCAGCAAACATTTCTTAAATATCACGCGCAAAGCATAACAATACATTTTTATACATTCATTAAAATAAGAAGCACAGAATAAAAGATCCCCTATTCTTAATTTGAGTCGACGTTCAGCCATGACAAATTCACTTTAAATTACAATCATAATGAAACAGGTTTTCCCTTAGAAAGCAGTCAGTTTGACAGATTAAATGCGGGGAGAGTAAGGGTTAAAGCTCTCCGCATACATTACACTCCTGGGAAGTGAAGCGAGGTAGCCGGATTCCATCAGTTATAACAATAAATTTAAATAATTCTCCAGTGGCATCATATGTGCCGGCCAATTTAATAATTCATCCACTCGTACAATGCTGCCTTGACTCCACTTCAGGAAGAAGTGAATTGATGTAAGCATTTGACTTCCGGAGGACTGTTGACCAAGAGAGGATTTATTTAAGTCTGAAGTCATTAATATGGAGGAGGAGTTGAAGCGATACATGAAGATGTTCAAGGGTTTACTGAGAATAATTTAAGAACAATTAATAAATTGCTGGATCTGCTTTGCGTCTCGTAATCAAAGAATGATAGTTTTAAATTGTGTTGATGTGGGTGTGAGGGTATATGGACATCGGCAAATCATCGGGAGATTAAAAATATTTCCGGTTATATTAATAATTAGGCCCGGTGCACACATCCGGTTTTTCAACGTGCGGCGCAACTGCGGAAACGCAAGTGCGGTCTGAGATACATTAGATCCAATGGAGTACACATGCTTCCGGCGCCGCTGCAGCGACGCACGTCCAACTTGCGTGCAATTTGTAACACAGTTCCCCACGGCGCCGCAAACGCTTCTCTGTTCTGAAGTACCTTGTATTCATAGATAAATGGAATATAAATAATAATTAATAAATGGTTGTATCCAGTAGCCGTGTATTTTGTTACAAAACATACTTTTTTACACCAAGTAAGCGAAATAAACGCGTTTTCTTCGATAGAATATTTATCGCAAATGACGCGAAATGAGAATTCGCGTCATTTCACGGTTATGTGTGCATAGTTGGGTTTCGATGCCGCAACGGCGCCGCATGTTGAAAAACCGGATGTGTGCACCGAGCCTTAATTAGATATAAAGCCATTCTGGTGACATTGTGTGTTAAATTAATCTGACATTAAATTATTCTGTAATTATTCCAGTTACCCCAAAATCCACCAAGGCACAATGGGTTTGCCCACTGCGCTATTGACATGGAATGTCACTTAAAAACTACAGTATTACGTAATGACCAATCGATTGCCGTTTAAATTTACGACAAAATGAATATTGTACCAAACATTGTTTTTCAATAAGAGACTCAAAATTCATGCTCAAATGGCGTGACATCGGTAAAAGGTATAAACTGTTTTGTGATTATTTTATAGTTCGTCTATTTACGTTGGAGAAAAACATGCGATTGTGTTTGCATAAAAGTGGCCGCTGCAGATGTGAGGCAGAACGGGAAGTTTGTTTGACTGCTAAAAACAAGTAGTTCAAAGCGTTTAAACACGAAAGTTCGATAAATGGTTGAATGCATTACTGAATTTTAAAGCAAATTATGAATATTTATGAATAGTATTTACGTTTCTAAATGAATGCTTCTTAGTGGTTCTCCAATCAGTTTATTGAAAAGCACGAACTACTGTTATCCTTTTCAAGGATTGTTATCATAAGGGAGCAGCTACAAATCATCGCAAATTTTTGAAATGGCCTTGTGTTTGAATAATACTTTTATACAAATGCTGTTGTTGACATGGTGTATAAGGCCTTATTTACATGAAGTGTGTCTAACGCGCGTTTGACGAGGCTACCGAGTTCCCGCTTTCCGTAAGCGTTAAATTGTGTTTTTTTTTATTCCTCTAATTCAAGTTTCTATCTTTGCGATCGTTGAAGATGGAGTGAAAATTTCAACGGATTTGAAATCTACGGAAAATTTTACACCAGATCGATACCTAAAAATAGGAGTTTCTTTTAAATAAATACGTTGATTTTTAATAATAATTATTAATAAATATTTAATATATTATAATAATTAATATATTAGAAAATTTAATAAATAATTAAATAATAAATCTGTTTTTGGTATCGATCTGGCGTTCAATTTTACGCAGATTTGAAATCCGTTGATATTTTCACTCTATCTTCAACGATCGCACAGATAGAAACTTGAATTAGAGGAATAAAATAAATAAAACTTAATGCTCCCGGAAAGCGGGACCCCGATAGCCTCGTCACACGCGCGTTGAAACGCTTCATGTTAACATGGCCTAGGTACCGAATATTGGTACAATACATTGGATTGTGAGTTTTATACCACTTGGCAAGTACTACATTACTATTTTCAAACTTTTTAGGTCCATTCGATTAGATTAGTCATAACTTTTCAAGGAAGGTAATTTACGTCTCATTGGAGCAGGAGAACTAGCTATTGGTCCTGAAGGGAAAGATCTCAGGACACTCAACGTGAGGACTTTCGGCCACGACAGATTTAAGTTGCACCAGCCGCCTTAATTAAAATTACCTTGTCACATGATTATTTTATATTTCACTTAATTTTATCAGTGTGCCGACCAACCGGTATAGTGGTTAAGGTGTCAGCCTCTAGATCGGAAGGTTCCTGGTTGGAATCCGGGTCCGGGCATGGATGTTTGTAAGCGTATGGTGTAGATGCGGCTTGTGCACCTTAAATCAGTCGTGGCCGAAAGTCGTCACGGTGGGTTGGTGTGGAAGTTTGGAGAGTGGGGTGTTAGCTCATGTGTTGCTTCGTCATCTGACCGTGGTTCAAAATTACGAGGTGTTGTCCTCGGATCTCTCCTTTAAGGGACGAATCCCGGCTCGTCGTCAATAACCCGTTGTGTTGCTCTAGTATGACGTTAACCAAAAATATTACCAATTACCTCAATGTACTTATTTGATTTCATTTATGTATTATTGTACTTACATAGTCACTAACATAATTATTATTCACCCAAATGGTCATAATTTTATATTTCCGTCATTTGACAGTGGCTCAAAATTATGTATTGTTGTCCTCGTATCTTTCCCTCAGGAGATTGATCCCGGACCGTCGTCAATAGCCCGTTGTGTTGCTCTAGTACGACGTTAATTGAATACCTACTTGAGAGACAAAGTTGGAGCATTGGTAATATAATTAACGTCGTACTAGAGCAACACAACGGGCTATTGACGACGGTTCGGGATCAGTCCCTTAAAGGAAAGCTCCGAGGACAACACCTCGTAATTTTGAACCACGGTCAGATGACGAAGCAACACCTGAGCTGGCACCCCACTCTCCAAACTTCCACGCCAACCCAACGTGAGGACTTTCGACCACGACAGATTTAAGGTGCACCAGCCGCCTCTACACCATACGTTTATAAACATCCATGCCCGGACCCGGATTCGAACCAGGAACCTACCGATCTAGAGGCTAACACCTTAACCACCATACCGGTTGGTCGGCAAAGTTGGAGAAGGTTTTATTCTTGTAACTTACTCTGCATGTATTTCTCTTTTCTGTGTCAGTAAAACTTTACTAGTGTGAGTACTTGTGTTACTTGATGCTGTCAGTATTGTGTTTGGCATGACATGTCGAAATTGGACCTATGCGTCATAAAACCCCGAACCAACCAACTAATCAATCTTTGCTTTTTTAGTGTTCTATGTTTAGTGTGAGCCTCGGTAGTCCGTTAGGAAGAGTAACGGATTATCAACCGAAGGGTTGAGAGTTCGAATTCAATCTAAATCATCGTGTAAAAAGGGGGCTGGTGCAAGTTAAATATGTCATGGAAATCTGACAAGGAAAACTTTGCTACACCAGAAGAGAGAAGTACACTAAGAGATGAATTCTAACCTGCCCGGACCAACCGGTATAGTGGTTAAGGTGTTAGCCTCTAGATCGGAAGGTTCCTGGTTCGAATCCGGGTCCGGGCATGGATGTTTGTAAACGTATGGTGTAGAGGCGGCTGGTGCACCTTAAATCTGTCGTGGCCGAAAGTCCTCACGTTGGGTTGGCGTGGAAGTTTGGAGAGTGGGGTGCCAGCTCAGGTGTTGCTTCGTCATCTGACCGTGGTTCAAAATTACGAGGTGTTGTCCTCGGATCTTTCCCTTAAGGGACTGATCCCGGACCGTCGTCAATAGCCCGTTGTGTTGCTCTAGTACGACGTTAACTAAAAATTACCAAATTACCTAACCTGCCCGACCACAGCTAGCAGGTTGCTAGAGCAGTAATGAGGCAAAAGGTAAATGTTGTAAATAAATACTATAAAATGACAAATTGGATTGAAAAATTGAATTTGCAAAGTGAATAATTATTTTTTGCAAAATAATGGTAATTGGTAATTTTTGACTACCGTCGTACTACAGCAACACAATGGGCTATTGACGACGGTCCGGGATAAATCCCCTAAGGGAAAGATCCGAGGACAACACCTCGTAATTTTGAACCACGGTCAGATGGCGAGGCAACACCTGAGCTGGCACCCCACTCTCCAAACTTCCACACCAACCCAACGTGAGGACGCGTAATAATGGAAATATGAAAATTAACCCTCTGACTGCTCAATTTGTAGACCGAAATCGCTACAAAAATCATGTTTTTTTTTGTTTTTTTTTTGCATATTAAAAATCTATATATATTGGAGAATTGAAATATGCATTTTTTTCTTTCTAGAAAATACTTTTTATATAGATTTTTATCATGAGAAACTAAACTGTCAGAAGTTATTGTTAGCTATATGCACAGTAATTCCAGGATTTCCACGAAAAGGAACTGGAGGAGGAGGAATATTCTTCATATCAATTTTGCACCACTGCCTAACGCTTTGCAAGTTTATTGAATCATGATCAGATTCATCGCTATCTGAGGTGCAGTCCGAAAAATATATATCACTATCACTATCAAAACTAAAATCACTTTCAGAATCTGATAAATCATCAGGAATATATACTCTGTCAATCGCTGAACGTTTTCTAGCAGCCATTTCTGATTAGAAAAAGGCACCTAACAAAGGCGCGAAGTTAGAGCGGTAAATACAAAGTACCTTCAAATGTCGCAATTTAGTGGACGACTAGCGACAACTGTTGACCAAAATCTAAATTTAACGTCTAACACTGTATGTAATTTATTTCATTGGTTAAACGGTGAAAAAGCTGGATGCACTCCTCAATAAAGATAGAAAAACACCTGCCCGCGAAAATCGCGGGATGAGCAAATTTTGCTACATTTGAGTTGCCCGTGGAAATCTCGGGATAATCAGCCAGTGGGTTAAGCATCAATGCGTAAATAGAGATGTTCCCCATTTACGTGGGGTTAGGTAAATAATTACAACTAATAAATAGCGATGTTGTTGTTTGTAATCGATTAAATGGTTTGAATAGGTATAAAAGACCATCAGGAATCAGTGAAGATTAATTCCTTATCATTTTAAACCGAAGCAACAGTATGTCATTTTCGCAATCTAGGTGGACAAAATTCAATTTTCTTAGTGTCGTAGATACTACTTTTACGATATGATGCATTTTTGGCTGTATGTCCCCTTAGAATTTTTATTTTTCTAACAATTCTACTCAGTTTTATTTTTTAAAACAAATCCTTACTTCCTTTAGTACTTGGAGAAAAACTGAATTGTATAAATCCGATATTTTCTTTAGCGCAATGTGGTGGAAACTCATTAACTTCTGTTCATAGAGTTATGTTTACGTGTTTTATTTTCATGAATAAAATTTCATTAATTTGCGAGATCCATTTGAATATGAAGCTAATTAACGTCTTACTCAACTGATGATTTCAAATTCCCACTAGACTTTTAACACATTAAATCACGGTATATCACTAATACATTACATATGTTATAGACTGACTCATTTGACGTGCGCAGAACAAAATATTTCTATGCGGAAGTTTGCGGAACTAATCGATATTCCTTAAATTTCCGAATGACAGTGAAAGTTTTTGGCTTTTCCAATTTTGCCATTTGGATGACAAATTCGAAGCAAATGAAAATCGATGATATTTTAAATTATATTTCTCAAGAAATGGATGAAAAAATGTTACCATGTATTATTTTCAATGCTTTAAATAGTGTTAAAGTGAAAATTCTCAAATTATCTGCCAAAGAATTGAGTAAAAGAGGAGTAAAGTGAACAGGCAGGCACAGAGAGCAACTACTGCTCAGAAATAATTCTTCTCGACTTCAAGGAAATCTTACCTTTACTCACTCTGTGATTCAAGATCTACTAAGTAATTCACAAAGTAACTTTTAAATAAGTCTAGAAGTCCTCGAAAAGATTTTTAAGTCTACAGTCCCAAGTATAAAAAACGAATCTAATAACCTGGTGTAGAGACAACTGGTCAAAAAGAATATATCCAATGGCCAATGAAGTAAATTACGAAAGTTATGTGTACGATATTCTACTTCAAATCGTCAGAGCTATCGCTTTTCAGGAAGAAGTACAGTCTTGAAAACGATCCGTGTGTTTTTAAAACGTCAGTAAAATTTTCTGAAAATCAAGTGCTTGGGCTAATAGTTGATACTAATATTTCTATATGCACCAATATAAAATTACATAAACAACGTAAAGAACATTAACTTTAATTTGTATACACCGTATAAAAAATAAGATAAATGGTTTTTGCTCTTCCGGTATCATTATCATGGAAACTTCAGCTGTACCACAACTAGTCCCTTATCAACTGCTTTGTTATAAGGTTTCGAACAATCCATCCAACAATTATAAGGTTATAAGTTCCTGAACAATCCGTCAGACGGATTTTGTCGAAAGATGGTATCATAAATGCAATTATAATGAGGGTCTGTGATGGCGCTGAACAGAAAAGATAACGGCAATTTTTTTTTCAGAAATATATTAATCTGATCAAAGCGTATTTAATACTTCTCTGGTACTTTGCTTGTACTAATAATGGTAAAAAATTATTCGTCAAAATCCTGCTTCATCATCAACTAGATACTGTTGTTCCATCAAATTTCTTTTTGCAAAGTGTTTAGTAGATTTAACTACTAAGGAAGTTAACAATCTACAAGGTAACTTTACAGCGGATTTGGTTGTTTTGATAGATGTGACTAAACGTCAAACAGAGAATACTAACGAAGAAACACCGTTCGTAGATTTTGTTTAGAAATGTTGAGAAATATGCTGAAATAACTGATATTAATGTAAACAAGCTCTACCAAGTCATATTAAGTGTTCAAATTCCGGTTTCCGGATAAACATAAGTTTTATGTGTATCAAACAAGTTTACCTCAGAAAATATCCGTGCTACCACCAGTTCCCATAAACTATACATAAAATACTGGTCCATGGAATTATATTTTGCTTCTTGTGTTTTTCCAATTGGTAATTGGCCCGCTCTTGAAAGTGCAAGAGACAAGAAATAAACACAATAGCTACACGTGCTACTACCAGTTCCCATAAACTATACATAAAATACTGGTCCATGGAATTATATTTTGCTTCTTGTGTTTTTCCAATTGGTAATTGGCCCGCTCTTGAAAGTGCAAGAGACAAGAAATAAACACAATAGGCGATAAGGGAAATATTTATTGTAAAACTGTCAAGAACTAATACGAATAGATTAATTGAATAGATTAGTCATCACCTCGTATCTACTAATTATAAGTTTAACTAGCAAGATCTTAAATCAAATGAAGTCAACTGTCTCTAAAAAGGTTGAATTTTTTTTTCAATATATTAGCACATTATTTAGGTAGTTGAGATTCCAGGTACATAATTTTGTAATATTTTTCAAATATTATCCCCTTTAGTTTTTATATAATAAAACATCCTTATATATATATAAATGGAACTGTTATTGGTATATCTAACCATTAGTCAAGTGTAATATAAATTAAAATAAAATTGGAAATTAAATCAAGGTAAAATAGATATAAATTACTATAAAACTACAAAAAGATACGGTTAATAACTGATCAAAGTAGATTTACTATTATATGGAGCGAAGTAAATATAAATTTATTTAAGTTTAGCATATTTATACATTCAAATAGTAACTAAAAAACAATAAATATACACCAAACCAGTATTTTATCACTCACTGCCTCTTATAATCACCCAAAACCAGTGTATTTTTGATGCAATAATTTTGTCCACCAAGATTGCGTGAATGACACCCACTGTACGACGTCAAATTCGTCATACAAAATAAATTATTACCAACATATCGTTCTCAATTCAGAAACAGATTATCTGAAAATATTGCCTCTAATTTAAGTAAATTTGGATAATTTCCAATTCCTTGCACCCTCATATTCCTTTTTTTATCTAAGAATATTTAAGCTACGAATTTTCATAGCAGCTTGCCATAGATATATTAATTAAAGCAAATAATTATGTTAGATTGTGTTGTATTTAATACGACACAAAGAAACCATTTGCTTCAATCTTAAATGAAATATTGTTCTTTTAGATATAAAAATATAGTTATAATATAATAATACTTTAAACTATGAACATTCTTTAAACATTCTTGAACATAAAATAAAGCGAAACACATTTAATACAGCATGAGTAATGCAATAATAAATCTCATCTGGGGTAAAAGGAAACTAGTTTTGTTCTAGTCAATATGTTCTTTGGATCATCACTTTGACTAGAGCTCTCCAAACATCAAACAAAACGCACTAATGCAATTTTTGTGTTCGGTATTAAGAAGTACTCGATACGAGTATTTATTCTTATTCATTACTCTGATAGAGCACTCTACATCTTAGACCATCTGTGTGATGTCACTTTTCTTGACACACATTTGAAAATTTCTTAAATATAAAACTACGAATACACGAAGTAAACTGTAAACATTGAACTAGACAGATATTATACAAAATCAACTAA